>OW971943.1:21210000-21951097 GCA_943193695.1 Acrobasis suavella | reverse complement strand
CGCTTAGTTACAGAGCCTTCAGCATATTTTTTCTTTGTAAATCCGTTGTTTGTCCATAATCAACTTTTTTTCTATAGCAATAGCCCAGTTTTGTTTTAAAAACAAATACTAATTGCCCTGCCGCGTCGATCAACACATTAATTGTGGAAATCGGCCCAGTAGTTTTTAAAATATAAATTTTTCGCGTTTCTAACGGTCAAACCGAGGTTACCTAAGCCCTTGAAATCCCATATAAATTTACATATCTTTGTTCCCGAATAATATTTCAGTGTGCCCTTGTGTTCTTTGCTTCATTATATACTACTTTCCTTCGTCTCCGCTTTAGATAACACTCGTTTTTAAAGATAAATCAGCATTTTCTTACTTTCGTTTACTTAGACGAAATTTTCATTTTTTATATCTCATTTTTCCAAATTTTTCCGCTTTCCCGTATCAGGGTGCTACCGATCGCCTTGTCTTTTGTCTAATATCATACTCCCACGTCTTTTAATACCTTTTTCTATACAAAATCACAAAAAATCGCTTAGTTACAGAGCCTTCAGCATATTTTTTCTTTGTAAATCCGTTGTTTGTCCATAATCAACTTTTTTTCTATAGCAATAGCCCAGTTTTGTTTTAAAAACAAATACTAATTGCCCTGCCGCGTCGATCAACACATTAATTGTGGAAATCGGCCCAGTAGTTTTTAAAATATAAATTTTTCGCGTTTCTAACGGTCAAACCGAGGTTACCTAAGCCCTTGAAATCCCATATAAATTTACATATCTTTGTTCCCGAATAATATTTCAGTGTGCCCTTGTGTTCTTTGCTTCATTATATACTACTTTCCTTCGTCTCCGCTTTAGATAACACTCGTTTTTAAAGATAAATCAGCATTTTCTTACTTTCGTTTACTTAGACGAAATTTTCATTTTTTATATCTCATTTTTCCAAATTTTTCCGCTTTCCCGTATCAGGGTGCTACCGATCGCCTTGTCTTTTGTCTAATATCATACTCCCACGTCTTTTAATACCTTTTTCTATACAAAATCACAAAAAATCGCTTAGTTACAGAGCCTTCAGCATATTTTTTCTTTGTAAATCCGTTGTTTGTCCATAATCAACTTTTTTTCTATAGCAATAGCCCAGTTTTGTTTTAAAAACAAATACTAATTGCCCTGCCGCGTCGATCAACACATTAATTGTGGAAATCGGCCCAGTAGTTTTTAAAATATAAATTTTTCGCGTTTCTAACGGTCAAACCGAGGTTACCTAAGCCCTTGAAATCCCATATAAATTTACATATCTTTGTTCCCGAATAATATTTCAGTGTGCCCTTGTGTTCTTTGCTTCATTATATACTACTTTCCTTCGTCTCCGCTTTAGATAACACTCGTTTTTAAAGATAAATCAGCATTTTCTTACTTTCGTTTACTTAGACGAAATTTTCATTTTTTATATCTCATTTTTCCAAATTTTTCCGCTTTCCCGTATCAGGGTGCTACCGATCGCCTTGTCTTTTGTCTAATATCATACTCCCACGTCTTTTAATACCTTTTTCTATACAAAATCACAAAAAATCGCTTAGTTACAGAGCCTTCAGCATATTTTTTCTTTGTAAATCCGTTGTTTGTCCATAATCAACTTTTTTTCTATAGCAATAGCCCAGTTTTGTTTTAAAAACAAATACTAATTGCCCTGCCGCGTCGATCAACACATTAATTGTGGAAATCGGCCCAGTAGTTTTTAAAATATAAATTTTTCGCGTTTCTAACGGTCAAACCGAGGTTACCTAAGCCCTTGAAATCCCATATAAATTTACATATCTTTGTTCCCGAATAATATTTCAGTGTGCCCTTGTGTTCTTTGCTTCATTATATACTACTTTCCTTCGTCTCCGCTTTAGATAACACTCGTTTTTAAAGATAAATCAGCATTTTCTTACTTTCGTTTACTTAGACGAAATTTTCATTTTTTATATCTCATTTTTCCAAATTTTTCCGCTTTCCCGTATCAGGGTGCTACCGATCGCCTTGTCTTTTGTCTAATATCATACTCCCACGTCTTTTAATACCTTTTTCTATACAAAATCACAAAAAATCGCTTAGTTACAGAGCCTTCAGCATATTTTTTCTTTGTAAATCCGTTGTTTGTCCATAATCAACTTTTTTTCTATAGCAATAGCCCAGTTTTGTTTTAAAAACAAATACTAATTGCCCTGCCGCGTCGATCAACACATTAATTGTGGAAATCGGCCCAGTAGTTTTTAAAATATAAATTTTTCGCGTTTCTAACGGTCAAACCGAGGTTACCTAAGCCCTTGAAATCCCATATAAATTTACATATCTTTGTTCCCGAATAATATTTCAGTGTGCCCTTGTGTTCTTTGCTTCATTATATACTACTTTCCTTCGTCTCCGCTTTAGATAACACTCGTTTTTAAAGATAAATCAGCATTTTCTTACTTTCGTTTACTTAGACGAAATTTTCATTTTTTATATCTCATTTTTCCAAATTTTTCCGCTTTCCCGTATCAGGGTGCTACCGATCGCCTTGTCTTTTGTCTAATATCATACTCCCACGTCTTTTAATACCTTTTTCTATACAAAATCACAAAAAATCGCTTAGTTACAGAGCCTTCAGCATATTTTTTCTTTGTAAATCCGTTGTTTGTCCATAATCAACTTTTTTTCTATAGCAATAGCCCAGTTTTGTTTTAAAAACAAATACTAATTGCCCTGCCGCGTCGATCAACACATTAATTGTGGAAATCGGCCCAGTAGTTTTTAAAATATAAATTTTTCGCGTTTCTAACGGTCAAACCGAGGTTACCTAAGCCCTTGAAATCCCATATAAATTTACATATCTTTGTTCCCGAATAATATTTCAGTGTGCCCTTGTGTTCTTTGCTTCATTATATACTACTTTCCTTCGTCTCCGCTTTAGATAACACTCGTTTTTAAAGATAAATCAGCATTTTCTTACTTTCGTTTACTTAGACGAAATTTTCATTTTTTATATCTCATTTTTCCAAATTTTTCCGCTTTCCCGTATCAGGGTGCTACCGATCGCCTTGTCTTTTGTCTAATATCATACTCCCACGTCTTTTAATACCTTTTTCTATACAAAATCACAAAAAATCGCTTAGTTACAGAGCCTTCAGCATATTTTTTCTTTGTAAATCCGTTGTTTGTCCATAATCAACTTTTTTTCTATAGCAATAGCCCAGTTTTGTTTTAAAAACAAATACTAATTGCCCTGCCGCGTCGATCAACACATTAATTGTGGAAATCGGCCCAGTAGTTTTTAAAATATAAATTTTTCGCGTTTCTAACGGTCAAACCGAGGTTACCTAAGCCCTTGAAATCCCATATAAATTTACATATCTTTGTTCCCGAATAATATTTCAGTGTGCCCTTGTGTTCTTTGCTTCATTATATACTACTTTCCTTCGTCTCCGCTTTAGATAACACTCGTTTTTAAAGATAAATCAGCATTTTCTTACTTTCGTTTACTTAGACGAAATTTTCATTTTTTATATCTCATTTTTCCAAATTTTTCCGCTTTCCCGTATCAGGGTGCTACCGATCGCCTTGTCTTTTGTCTAATATCATACTCCCACGTCTTTTAATACCTTTTTCTATACAAAATCACAAAAAATCGCTTAGTTACAGAGCCTTCAGCATATTTTTTCTTTGTAAATCCGTTGTTTGTCCATAATCAACTTTTTTTCTATAGCAATAGCCCAGTTTTGTTTTAAAAACAAATACTAATTGCCCTGCCGCGTCGATCAACACATTAATTGTGGAAATCGGCCCAGTAGTTTTTAAAATATAAATTTTTCGCGTTTCTAACGGTCAAACCGAGGTTACCTAAGCCCTTGAAATCCCATATAAATTTACATATCTTTGTTCCCGAATAATATTTCAGTGTGCCCTTGTGTTCTTTGCTTCATTATATACTACTTTCCTTCGTCTCCGCTTTAGATAACACTCGTTTTTAAAGATAAATCAGCATTTTCTTACTTTCGTTTACTTAGACGAAATTTTCATTTTTTATATCTCATTTTTCCAAATTTTTCCGCTTTCCCGTATCAGGGTGCTACCGATCGCCTTGTCTTTTGTCTAATATCATACTCCCACGTCTTTTAATACCTTTTTCTATACAAAATCACAAAAAATCGCTTAGTTACAGAGCCTTCAGCATATTTTTTCTTTGTAAATCCGTTGTTTGTCCATAATCAACTTTTTTTCTATAGCAATAGCCCAGTTTTGTTTTAAAAACAAATACTAATTGCCCTGCCGCGTCGATCAACACATTAATTGTGGAAATCGGCCCAGTAGTTTTTAAAATATAAATTTTTCGCGTTTCTAACGGTCAAACCGAGGTTACCTAAGCCCTTGAAATCCCATATAAATTTACATATCTTTGTTCCCGAATAATATTTCAGTGTGCCCTTGTGTTCTTTGCTTCATTATATACTACTTTCCTTCGTCTCCGCTTTAGATAACACTCGTTTTTAAAGATAAATCAGCATTTTCTTACTTTCGTTTACTTAGACGAAATTTTCATTTTTTATATCTCATTTTTCCAAATTTTTCCGCTTTCCCGTATCAGGGTGCTACCGATCGCCTTGTCTTTTGTCTAATATCATACTCCCACGTCTTTTAATACCTTTTTCTATACAAAATCACAAAAAATCGCTTAGTTACAGAGCCTTCAGCATATTTTTTCTTTGTAAATCCGTTGTTTGTCCATAATCAACTTTTTTTCTATAGCAATAGCCCAGTTTTGTTTTAAAAACAAATACTAATTGCCCTGCCGCGTCGATCAACACATTAATTGTGGAAATCGGCCCAGTAGTTTTTAAAATATAAATTTTTCGCGTTTCTAACGGTCAAACCGAGGTTACCTAAGCCCTTGAAATCCCATATAAATTTACATATCTTTGTTCCCGAATAATATTTCAGTGTGCCCTTGTGTTCTTTGCTTCATTATATACTACTTTCCTTCGTCTCCGCTTTAGATAACACTCGTTTTTAAAGATAAATCAGCATTTTCTTACTTTCGTTTACTTAGACGAAATTTTCATTTTTTATATCTCATTTTTCCAAATTTTTCCGCTTTCCCGTATCAGGGTGCTACCGATCGCCTTGTCTTTTGTCTAATATCATACTCCCACGTCTTTTAATACCTTTTTCTATACAAAATCACAAAAAATCGCTTAGTTACAGAGCCTTCAGCATATTTTTTCTTTGTAAATCCGTTGTTTGTCCATAATCAACTTTTTTTCTATAGCAATAGCCCAGTTTTGTTTTAAAAACAAATACTAATTGCCCTGCCGCGTCGATCAACACATTAATTGTGGAAATCGGCCCAGTAGTTTTTAAAATATAAATTTTTCGCGTTTCTAACGGTCAAACCGAGGTTACCTAAGCCCTTGAAATCCCATATAAATTTACATATCTTTGTTCCCGAATAATATTTCAGTGTGCCCTTGTGTTCTTTGCTTCATTATATACTACTTTCCTTCGTCTCCGCTTTAGATAACACTCGTTTTTAAAGATAAATCAGCATTTTCTTACTTTCGTTTACTTAGACGAAATTTTCATTTTTTATATCTCATTTTTCCAAATTTTTCCGCTTTCCCGTATCAGGGTGCTACCGATCGCCTTGTCTTTTGTCTAATATCATACTCCCACGTCTTTTAATACCTTTTTCTATACAAAATCACAAAAAATCGCCCTCCCACCCACCCTGGTTTCATTGCTTAGGTGAACTCGGTCGCCTGGGAAGGAAATTTTAGTTGCTAAAATGGTTATTCAAAGGTCACCCACCCGTGTGGGCAGCCAATTGCCGACACATTCGCGCGCTTTTCCAACCGATCAGCCCCCTCCAGATCCTGTGCAAGCGCCGGGTTCCCCAGAGGCCATAGTCGCTGCGGTGGCTAGAGCGGGCACTCAGACACCGCCTCTGGTGTATGAATCGGACTCGGTTTCGGTTTCGACTGCTCAGGCCTCTCCCACTATCTCTCAGCAATCAGTAGCCGAAGTGCCTTCTGCCTCCCCGAATAACTCTCAATGGAAAACTATTGCCAAAAAATCCAAATCGAAAAACGCGGCGTCCAGCTTCATTGAATTGCCGGCCTACTCGGAGGATGTCACCGACATGGATTCATTCGTGGCGGCGGTGACGAAACTTACTGGCGTTATTAACAAAGCGGTCTCCGAAGGTAAAAGCGTAACTGCGGGCAATAAGAAAGTGATCACGGCCGCCGCGCAGGAAATTCAGAGGGCCAGTCAGACCCTTGCTAGGTTGAGCGTTTCTACTCCCGTTGCATTGGAGCCATCACAATCAAGTCCCATCATAGACAAAGAGACCATAGTAGCTACCATCAGAGAGAGCATTCGGGAGGAATTTAAGGCTTTACCGGCATCCATACCGGCACCGCCTCCCTTGACGAAGTCGTTTGCTGCGGCAGCCGCCACCCCAGCGCCGAGGCGCCAGCCTGCTCGCACTCTCCCATCTATTATCATAAAAAGCGACGTAACCGGCGAAAAGCAGCCGGTTGTGTATGATGAGTGGCGAAAGCACGTCACCTTTAGAGACACCACATTTGCGCCTACTAAAGTACAATCTCTACGGCAAAACATGCTTAAGGTCGAGTTCGAAACGGTTCAACAAAGAGACGAGACTATGAAAAAGGTACAAAACGTCCCAGGTATTGTTGCGGAAGAGGCCAAATTACGGCGCCCCCTCATAATTTTCAGAGGCATAAGCAAGGAGGTGAAAAGAGAGGATCTGGTAGACGTTATATGCCACCAGAACCAAGTCCCAGCTGAGGACATACGTTTATGCTTCCTAATGAAGAACAGGAATGAGCGGTTATACAACGCGGTCTTTGAGGTGGCTCCGGCGGTGCGGCGCAGGTTGGTTGAGGAGGAGCGCGCTAATGTGGAGCACCAGAGGGTGCACGTAGCGGACTTCAGCCGTTTTGTCCAGTGCTACAAATGCCTACAATTCGGGCACACCAATAACAAGTGCACGGCTGATTTCTACCCCTGCGGCCACTGTGGCTCCACAGCGCACCACATGACCACCTGCCCCGTAAAGTCGGACCCCTCCAAGAAGTGCTGCTATAATTGCAAACAAACAAAAACCACAACCAACACAAACCACTCTGCCTTGGACACAAAAATGTGCCCTAAAATAATAAAGATCGTTAAATCCCTAGAAGAAACAACGGACTATGGACACTAGTTGTCTCAAAATAATTCAATGCAACCTCAGCAAGTGCAAAAAGTGGCAAGATGAATTTGTCCAGTACTTTATAACCAGCGAATACTCCATAGCTTTGGTCTCTGAACCATACACAGGAACCAAAAACCAAATGAAAAACCTTCCAGGTATTCAAATCAATCAATACACTACAAAGGAAAGAGTCAAAGCATGTATACTCATTAAACAAACCATTCAAAAATACATAGGTATGTCCCAATATTCCAGCCCAAACATAAGTACAATAAAATTGACAATAGGCCATCAGAACTACATAATAGTATCAGCATACATAGAACCTAATAACGATGAGAACAACACACTGGATAAAATTGACCTCATCCTAAAAGAAAACACCGGAATTTGCTGCCTTGTGGGTGGAGACTTTAATGGATGGCATAGCTTATGGGGTAGCCAAAAAACTACTCCCAGGGGTAGGGATGTAGTCGAACTCATTTCAGCGAACGACATGCATATTTGCAATATGGGGAACACCCCCACATTTGAAACCACCACTCACGGGCAATACCGATCCTCAATAATAGACTTAACCTTCATCTCCGCAAACAACTTCAATCAAATAAGTGACTGGAAAGTTAATCTTGAAGCCTCACCTCTCTCAGAGCATAACGCTACGTCATATACTTTACAACTAAATAGCCCCAATCATCCACCCAGAACCTCTACATCCACCTACTTATATAAAAATAAAAAGGCCAACTGGAGTAAATTTGAGACCACAATTAAGGAACTGATGACAACAGACGGAATCCTGGAAGAAAATTTAGAGACAGCAGACACACAAAAAATAGATAAAATCATAGATAGAATGTACAACATTATACACAAGTCATGCAGGGCTTCTATACCACTTGGCGGAAAAAGGAAAAAATACAAACCACCCTGGTGGTCAGACAAACTGGATGAACTTAAACAAAAAGTAATAAGTATTCATAGGCAGCTTAGGCTCCAGAAAAGAAGAAATTTACCATTAGATGAGATAATAGAACGGCAACGCGCAGCGAAAAAAGAATACACCCAAAACCTCCAGGCCACCTCCAACAAAAATTTCAGGGAATTCTGCGAAAAGCAAGGGAAAGAAGATGTTTGGTCTGTTACCAATAGACTACTTAAAGAAGCACCCCCCGCAACACCACCCACAACTTTAAAGATAGGAAACACATACACTACCGATGCAACAGAAACAGCCGAAGCTCTCATCGATCACTTCTACCCTAAAGACACCAACCCTACAGCTACTATTGAGGAACCGAATACTTCTGAAGAAAAGCCATATACAGAAGAAGAGGTGATGGAATGTATTAAAAATATGAACCCAAACCGATCCCCTGGCAACGACCATCTCACTTCAGACATTGTTTTGAATTTCTGTAATCTCTTCCCGACATTCATAACACAACTTTTCAACCAATGCCTAGCACTACACTACTTCCCTAAGATCTGGAAACATGCAATTGTTAAAATTATCCCAAAACTAAACAAAACAGACTCCTCCGACCTTAGTTCCTACCGCCCCATTGGACTGTTACCGGTATTTGGCAAACTCCTAGAAAAACTGTTTACCAGAAGAATAACATATCATGCCAGTATACAAAACAAGCTCAGTGATAAACAATACGGCTTCAAGGAACAAAAATCAACCACACAAGCCATCGCTGCAGCCATTGACCTCATTAAGACCGAAAAAAGCAAAAAACAACTTGTAGTTTCTGTTAGTCTGGACATAAAATCCGCATTCGATAACGCGTGGTGGCCGGCCATCTTCAAGGGACTCAGAAAAATAAATTGCCCGAGAAACACCTACAAACTAATCAAAAGCTACTTCGAGAATAGAACGGTCACTATAGAATACGGCGGAGCGAGCGCAACCAAAACCATGACCAAGGGCTGTGTGCAGGGATCTGTATGTGGACCCACCATGTGGAACATAATCTTGGACGAGTTGCTTATGCAGACCAACCTACCAACAGGATGCCACATCCAAGCCTTTGCGGACGACGTCTTAATAATAGTGTCAGCACCCGATATCACACAACTGGAAGATAAAACAAACAGAGCCCTCAGCACAATACTTGAATGGGGTAAAAGTGTCCATCTGGAATTTGGTCCGCACAAAACACAACTTGTTGCATACACACCTAAAGCCAAAACTGCGAATATAAAAATGAACAACACAGCACTTCAATTTACCCCCAAAATGAAATACCTTGGAGTTATAATAGACGAAAAACTTTTATTCACAGAACATGTCAAGTACATAACCGAAAAAGCGGTTAACATTTTCAATAAACTATGTATATACACACGAGCAACATGGGGAGTACACACTGAAAACATAAGGACAATATATAAGCAGGTAATTGTTCCAATAATAACATACGCAGCTGGCATCTGGGGGCATATAGCCAATAAGAAATATATAAGGAAAAAGCTAGAAAGCACGCAACGACTCTTTGCTATTAGAGCTACCAGAGCTTTCCGTACAATTTCCACCACAGCTGTCTTGGCAATCGCCGGATTTGAACCATTACACCTCAAGGTACTTGAAATCCAGGAAATCGAAAACACTAAACTTCAAGGCAAATCATCATTACTACCTGATGACCTAACTATCGATAAGCCAATACCAACTAAAGATCTACTACCACCTTATGAAAGAGTCAGCATCCTTATGAATGAAGCCTACGATGACAAAGAAATCCAGGACATCTGCAACTCTAATACCATAAAGATTTTCACAGACGGGAGCAAACTAGAGAACAAACAAACAGGAGCAGCCTTTGCTGCCTACACTACTTCCGACGATAGGCCCACTATACGGAAATACAAACTGCATAGCACCTGCACCGTTTACCAGGCGGAATTATTCGCAATACTGCAAGCCTGCAACTGGGCGACAAGACAGAAGCATAGAGACGTTACAATTCTGTCAGATAGCAAATCATCTCTAACTGCACTCCAAAACCGAAGCAATACAGACAATTTAGTAGCTGCAATTCATAAAACCATTCATAAAGAAAAAGGACAAAACGGTATACAATTTAAATTCATATGGGTTAAGGCGCATGCGGGAATCACCGGAAATGAACTTGTTGACGTGGCAGCAAAGGATGCAGCAACATTGAGGAAAGCCCCTGATTACGACCTAGTACCCATAAGCTACATAAAACAGGAACTAAGGAAACGAACACTCACAAAATGGCAGGACTCATACAGAAGCTCAACAACAGGAACCCAAACCAAAAAACTATTTCCAGAACTGCAAACGATACTCAAAGCCAGAAATAATTGGAAAACAAACTTTTTCATCACACAATTCCTATCAGGACATGGATATCACAAGGAGTACCTGAAACGATTCAAAATCATTGAAAATGACCAGTGTCCCTGCGACAATGACAGCCCTCAAACAATTGAACACCTTCTTAAACATTGCAACAGATACGGAGCACTGAGACAACAACATGAAACACTGTGTGGAATTTTGAAGGTGGATCCATACAGCACTGAGTGCCTCGCAAACGAGGGAACGGCACAGCGTTCGCTTTTGCAACTGGTGATGGAAGTGTTCCAGACGCTGAAGCAATTTAATAAATAAATAAATAAATAGGCACTTTATATGTATATGAATATGAATAATATATTTTAAAAAAAAAAACAAAAAAAAAAAAAAAAAAAAAAAAAAAATACTAATTAAGTAATAACACAATTAAACATGTATAATATACATCAAAAAACCGCGCTATGCGCAATATCCAAAACTGATCTATGCGCAAACGTATTTGAGTCTCGTATCAAATCGCGAGACTTTAAAAATACCCTGTTAGTGGCAAACCGAGGCAAACCACTACAGGGAGGAAAAAAAAAAAAAAAAAAAACCTAACCTAACCTAACCTAACCTAACCTAACCTAACCTAACCTAACCTAACCTAACCTTTTTTTTTTTTTTTTTTTTTACGTGAGAGAAAGGTCCTTCCGCCTACCGTCCGTTAAACCGCGGGAGGCCGGACGGTTATGTGGGGCTCTCACCCACTAAAAAACTCACGGTGTTCCATACACAGCCGCTTAACTGCTGGAGCCATGGGAACAATAATCTCCACGACCCAGACGCGGTGCCACTGATGGCGGCTCTAGCTCGCTCACCACGCCCTATCGGGGTGACGAGCGGCTCACGGGTAGCTCTTTTATCAAGCTTACACCCGGCCTTAATAGGGAAGGTGCGCGGGAACACTTCGCGCACCATTCAACCTGGAAGATCGTATGCCGGACGACGGAAAATCCCGCTTCCGCCTTCCGACCGACCCTCATTACGGGGGCATCTGCTGGGCGTACGCCCGACGTCTGCGCCCCGGGCGCCGGCGGCGGATGGCCAGTTCAGCGTTAGCCTCCCGGTCTCTCTCCGCCGCCTCTTTTTGGAGCATTATCTCCTCCGCAAAGACTTGCATCGCTTTCCATGCCGTCTCGCTATCAACCATAGCTTGCACCGCGGTCGGCAGCGAGAGGTTATCTCCTACCTCGGCACTCAATACGGAGCGCTCCTCTGTCCAAGCAGAGCAAAATTCAAGCGCGTGTTGCGCATCTTCGTCAGGACAAACGTCGCAATGGTGGCATCGCGCTGTCGGTTCCCGGAGTGCCCTCCGACACAGATAACCTCCGAAGCAGCCGTGCCCAGAGAGAATCTGTGTCAGACGGAACGTCAGGACACCGTGCCTTCTGTTAAGCCACTGCCGCAAGACAGGACGAACTGCCTCGATAGTCCGAGTGCCCGCGCTAGGCTGCTCCAGCCGTCGAGCCCACTCCCTTTCACTGATCTGTCGCAGCTGATTGCGGCGTCCATCCAATTCTCGGGGTGCTGGCCGAAGGCCCCGGGAATGCGCCTCCTCACGCCAAAAATAAAGTGACGCAAGAGCTCTCGCATCTATGTCCCATGGCAGACATCCAGCCAGTACACACGCCGCCTCATGCGAGATCGTACGATATCCTCTTATGGCCCTGATTGCTATGATCCTTTGTGGTCCTCGCAACAGGGCAATATTTTTGCGGTTCAGGGCCGAGGCCCAAACGGGGGCACCATACATCGCCATGGAGCGTATAACTCCCATGTAAAGGCTTCTACAAGACGCCTCTGGACCACCTAAATTCGGGAGCAGTCGGGATAGTGCTCCTGCGGCCGCTGTCAACCTGGGTTGGAGCTGGCTGAAGTGTGCTCCGAAATTCCACCTACCGTCGAGGATGATGCCCAGGTAGCGCATTGTCGACTTGATCGCAACTTCGACTCCACTTATTGTCATAGTGAGACCCGCGGGAGGCGCCCTTCGGGGGCCGTGAAAACACAGCACCTCGGTTTTGTTGAGCGCCACCCCCAGACCCAGCATTTGGATACGGTGCACTACCTGAGCAACCCCTGCTGTCGCCAGTGCCACAGTCTCCTGCACATCTTCGCCGCGGGCAGTCACTAGGGTGTCATCAGCGTAGCAAGTGACTTTGACTCCCGGAAGAGTAGCACCGCGCAGTACCCAATCATACCCGATGTTCCACAGGAGAGGCCCGAGGACAGACCCCTGTGGAACACCGCGCTGAACTTCCTTTTCCTGCCACCCATCTCGGCCGGGATAAATTATTCTCCTTTCAGAGAGATAAACTTCGATGATGCGGCGCAAGTATAGTGGCACGCCGTGGTATTTAAGCGCCTCTATGATGGTGGCCCAGGGGAGTGTGTTGAAAGCATTGGTTATATCCAACGACACACCCAACACAACCTCCCCCTGGGCGGCTGCTTCCTCCGCTATAGTTTTCACTCGCAATATGGCATCTACTGTCGACCGGCCTTGGCGGAATCCATATTGCTGATCAGCAAGATCCGGGCCTGTATTTACGAGATGCTTGACGAGCCGGGCAGAGACCACTCTTTCGAACAGCTTAACCAGCTCGTCAAGCAACACGAGCGGCCGGAACGCCGATGGGGAATCCGCCGGACGCCCCTCTTTCTTAAGCAGAACAAGCCTGCCAACCTTCCATGACTGTGGAACTGAACCCTGAACAAGACAGGCACTGAAAAGGTCCTGCACTCTCTTCTCCAGAACGCTCTCATTGAGGGCTAGGACTATGGCACGGCCCGGTATCCCGTCAGGACCCGGGGCGGTGTTTTTGGCACGCAATCGTAAAATGGCGGCCCCTAACTCAGCGTTTGTCACCTCCGGGACCTCACCTAATTCATCGCTCTCAGTCATCGGTGCCGCAGTCATTCTAGGCGGCTCAAACTCTTCCTGTCGTGGGAACAATTGCGCCACGACTTCCTCCAAGAATTGGGGATGCAAACTTTGAGTAAGAGGCGGAGCGTACGGCCGAAGCTTGTTTCTCACAGCTTGGTAGGGGTGCCCCCACGGGTCGCGATTGAGCGTCTGTAATAACTCTTCCCTGGCCGAGGCTTTCGCATCCGCTATCCCAACGCGCAGTGCCTCCGCAGCCTGTAAATAGGCTTCATGCAGTTCTTGTTCTGCAGCCTGGTTTCGTTGGCGTCTTCTCCTCTGTCTGGTGTACTGTCGTCGGGCTGCGACGCATGCCTGACGTAGATGTGTGAGATCCCATGACCACCAGTAGACCCAGCGCCGGGGAGGGCGGGAACTGGCCCTGGGCATGCAGGCATCGCAAATATTGACCATGGCGTTCCTAAACCAGCTTGCTTCACTCTCTATATTCCGTTCCTCCGGCGCTTGAAACCAGGTCTGAACGGCAGCCGCTTCCTCCAGTAGCTCTTTGTTGAGCTTTTTAAGCTGCCAACGAGGGCCACACCAATCCACGGGACGCCTTGGGCTAGCCCGTTCGTTTGGCGACGAGGTGACATCGAATCGAATGTAAGCATGATCCGATAACGTCACCTCGTCCTCAACCACGTGCCAGCCGTCGACACGGCGGGCCAAGTTGGGACTCGCAAAAGTGACATCAACGATGGAGCCCCCCTGCGGACGTACGCATGTGTATGTCGTCCCCCGATTTAATAAGCAGAGTCCCACTGCTATAGCCCATTCTTCCACAGCTACACCACGGTCATCAGTATTTGGAGATCCCCACGCAACAGAATGCGCATTGAGGTCCCCTGCTACCAACACATTGTACTGCTGACACCTGTTGACTACAACTTCCAGTTCCGCAAGATACGCTTCGAATTCGTGTAGCGGGCGATTCGGCGAAAAGTAAACGCCCACAACAACCGTGTTACCCAGTCGAGCTGAGACGATTCCGTTGCCACGCACTGCACTCTCGAAGGCTGGCACACTCGGTGAAGAGACGAGGGCCACCAGACCATCGCGATCGCCGACCCATCTGTCACTGTCCGGGACGAAATATGGTTCAGAGACCACGGCATAATCTATCAGCCATTGCGCCATACTCTGGAAGAAAAGGTCCTGAGACCTGGTGCAATGGTTGAGGTTTGCTTGCAGCCATTTACTGTTGTTGTCCATCATTAATGGCGGCCGTCATCTCTCCATCCTCATCGGCACGCGGCCGCTCGCTCGACTGGGACTGCACATTGATTGCAGTGCTAGTCGGCTTTCTCGTTGCTTTCTTTCCTTTCGCAGTGACGCAGGCCTTGCTGCCCACTCTATGGCTCGCCGGTTTGTTTGCCGCGGCGCACACTGCGCAGTGGGGTGCCGACTGGCATTCTTGGGCCTTGTGGCCGGCCTCGCCGCATCTGTAGCACAGGCTGCTGCGATCGGCTTCTACCGTGCATTTCTCCCTGACGTGGCCCGCTTCGAGGCACCGGAAGCACCGGGTGGGCTTCTGCTGTAGCAGTATAACTTTCGTCTTAACCCATCCAATCCTCAGTGGTTCGTTACGCGTAGTAATCCTTTTTGCCGCTTCTATGGGGCACTTCACCCAGACCGTGCCACGCCGCGACCGATCTTGGCGGATCTCTCCAACTTTTACTTCACTTTCTGCGCAACCGCCGTCCTTTGCTACAGCTTTGCAGACCTCCTCTGGTGTGTTAGAGTCCTCTAGACCAATGATTCGTATCTCGGCACATTTCATTGGTCTAGACACCTTTACTGTGTTGGGGTCAAGGATTTCCCTTAACTTTTGGGCCAAAGCATTAGCCTTCTCTGTTCGGTCGGCTCCTCCAACCTCGATCAAACGAGCTCCGGATGCCGCCTGCCGTATAGTGACACCTTCGATGCCTAAGTCACTCATCTGTAGTTGGCCTTTGGCATCGGCCAAGACCTTCTTGTAGGTAGCTCCTTGTTTCTCCGCTTCAGGTTGCAACTTAATAAGAACCGCTGCTGAGCGCGGAGGGCGCAGCTTTGGTTGCTTATTCTGGCCCTGTCCATGCGGCGGCTGTGCTTTGCCTCCAGCCGGTTGCTGTCTTTTGGGTCCAGCTGCAGCCTGTGCAGCTGTCTTCGTTTGCTTCTTCTTCTTGTTCTTCTTCCTAGTCACTTGGACCCATTCTTCTTCTTCTCGCGGAGCTTGAGTAGGTGGTGGAGAACTGTCAGATTCAGGCTTAGACAGCTGTCCGGTTTTCTTCTTTTTGTTCTTCCCTCTCTTCCTGCTTGCCTTTTCAGGCTCAGCTACTATGACTTCAGTCATAGCAGTCTCAGGCATATTCTCCGTCAACTCAGCGTCTGACCTCACTTCCACAGGATTTCTACCTTGGATCAATACCTCCTTGAACGCTGCTAGTTGGGATGTGATGGCTATGCCAACCTCTTCGGAGATTATCTTCACAACCTGCTCTCTCGTCACTGCCGGGTCTCCGGCAGACGCCTGACCATGGTCAGCTCTCTGCCGGACCTCAGCTCTGATCTCCACTATCTCTTGGCGCAGAGTTTCCACTTGAGCGTGGAGGCTTGCATTCTCTTCTTTCATACGGCTATTCTCCCTTTGGAGTCTCTGTGTCTCCTCGTCCGTAGTCCTTCTTATGAGGGCTTCCGTTGCAACCGAGATTGCGGTTGCTGCGTTTTTCAGATCCCTTATAAAGGTGCCTTTGAGATGGCCCGATTTTGACGCGATGGTCTTAATTAGGGTCACTTCTGATTCCACCTTTTCCTTGATTGTTGTAGCGGGAAGCTTCTCAAGTTCCGCCGCAAGAATCTCCACCGACTTTTGTTCTTGGTCACGAGCTCTTCCCGACCGTGCCTTTTTGGCGACCTTTTCCACAAGCGCCTCTTTGTCCAACATATACTCCTGACGTTTGAGCGCCAGCAAATCTCGCTTAGCCTTGGCTAGGCCGACATAATGCCCGGTAGTAGGCGGTCTTCCTCTTAGCCTCCTTTTCCCAGCAGCTGCTTTCGTCGCCGCAACCTCTTGGTCCGAATTTGACCCGTTGTTAGAGCGCGCGGTTCCCATGGAGGAATCCGAATCGTATTCCGTCCCCGCAGCGCTTGACTCCCTCTCTTCGTTTTTGCCTTCTCGGCCTCCCTCGACGTCTTTAATTTTAGGTTTTTTATTTTCACAATCCATAAAATTCCCACGAGTATGGCGGAAGTATAACGTCCACCCGAGCAGTGCCCCCTGTACCCGGGTAAGCCTAAGGGGTAACCCACCAGAGGGTCGGCCGGTACTCTGGTGGGGGGAGCGCTATCGACTGGTCATCCCTCCAGCCATGCATCCCCTCGCGGCGCCCCCGCCGCTTGGGATTAGGGGTAATTTTTTAAAGAGGTTTTCTTCCTCGCGGGTCGGGCGGTTAAGCCAAGCCCCTCGTTCCCAAAAGATAAATCTAAAGGGTTTACGAGACGACGATGGCACGAGCACGTTAATGCCCGCACCTGCGCAGGTGCCAGTAAGACACACCAAGCTCGCCGAAAAACCGCCGCCAACTGCGTTACCGTCGGCAGCGTTGGCCGTTACCAGCCACCCCAATACGAGCGAAGACCCATTGCTGAGTCCCGCTTTCCCCCCCTAAGGCAGGATATTTGCCGACAGCTAACAAGACCCTTACTAGAAGGGAGTTATTAGCTGCCGCCCAGGGTGCACCAGCCCAACCCCTTGTCAGCCCGCCGCTCTCACCGGATCAATAAATCAAGTGAGAGAAGCAAAGCTTTCAAGAGGCCGAGCCAACGTGGAGGTTTCCTGACCATAGCACCCCAACCTAACCTAACCTAACCTAACCTTTTTTTTTTTTTTTTTTTTTTTTTTTTTTAACGTGAGAGAAAGGTCCTTCCGCCTACCGTCCGTTAAACCGCGGGAGGCCGGACGGTTATGTGGGGCTCTCACCCACTAAAAAACTCACGGTGTTCCATACACAGCCGCTTAACTGCTGGAGCCATGGGAACAATAATCTCCACGACCCAGACGCGGTGCCACTGAATGGTGGCTCTAGCTCGCTCACCACGCCCTATCGGGGTGACGAGCGGCTCACGGGTAGCTCTTTTATCAAGCTTACACCCGGCCTTAATAGGGAAGGTGCGCGGGAACACTTCGCGCACCATTCAACCTGGAAGATCGTATGCCGGACGGCGGAAAATCCCGCTTCCGCCTTCCGACCGACCCTCATTACGGGGGCATCTGCTGGGCGTACGCCCGACGTCTGCGCCCCGGGCGCCGGCGGCGGATGGCCAGTTCAGCGTTAGCCTCCCGGTCTCTCTCCGCCGCCTCTTTTTGGAGCATTATCTCCTCCGCAAAGACTTGCATCGCTTTCCATGCCGTCTCGCTATCAACCATAGCTTGCACCGCGGTCGGCAGCGAGAGGTTATCTCCTACCTCGGCACTCAATACGGAGCGCTCCTCTGTCCAAGCAGAGCAAAATTCAAGCGCGTGTTGCGCATCTTCGTCAGGACAAACGTCGCAATGGTGGCATCGCGCTGTCGGTTCCCGGAGTGCCCTCCGACACAGATAACCTCCGAAGCAGCCGTGCCCAGAGAGAATCTGTGTCAGACGGAACGTCAGGACACCGTGCCTTCTGTTAAGCCACTGCTGCAAGACAGGACGAACTGCCTCGATAGTCCGAGTGCCCGCGCTAGGCTGCTCCAGCCGTCGAGCCCACTCCCTTTCACTGATCTGTCGCAGCTGATTGCGGCGTCCATCCAATTCTCGGGGTGCTGGCCGAAGGCCCCGGGAATGCGCCTCCTCACGCCAAAAATAAAGTGACGCAAGAGCTCTCGCATCTATGTCCCATGGCAGACATCCAGCCAGTACACACGCCGCCTCATGCGAGATCGTGCGATATCCTCTTATGGCCCTGATTGCTATGATCCTTTGTGGTCCTCGCAACAGGGCAATATTTTTGCGGTTCAGGGCCGAGGCCCAAACGGGGGCACCATACATCGCCATGGAGCGTATAACTCCCATGTAAAGGCTTCTACAAGACGCCTCTGGACCACCTAAATTCGGGAGCAGTCGGGATAGTGCTCCTGCGGCCGCTGTCAACCTCGGTTGGAGCTGGCTGAAGTGTGCTCCGAAATTCCACCTACCGTCGAGGATAATGCCCAGGTAGCGCATTGTCGACTTGATCGCAACTTCGACTCCACTTATTGTCATAGTGAGACCCGCGGGAGGCGCCCTTCGGGGGCCGTGAAAACACAGCACCTCGGTTTTGTTGAGCGCCACCCCCAGACCCAGCATTTGGATACGGTGCACTACCTGAGCAATCCCTGCTGTCGCCAGTGCCACAGTCTCCTGCACATCTTCGCCGCGGGCAGTCACTAGGGTGTCATCAGCGTAGCAAGTGACTTGGACTCCCGGAAGAGTAGCACCGCGCAGTACCCAATCATACCCGATGTTCCACAGGAGAGGCCCGAGGACAGACCCCTGTGGAACACCGCGCTGAACTTCCTTTTCCTGCCACCCATCTCGGCCGGGATAAATTATTCTCCTTTCAGAGAGATAAACTTCGATGATGCGGCGCAAGTATAGTGGCACGCCGTGGTATTTAAGCGCCTCTATGATGGTGGCCCAGGGGAGTGTGTTGAAAGCATTGGTTATATCCAACGACACACCCAACACAACCTCCCCCTGAGCGGCTGCTTCCTCCGCTATAGTTTTCACTCGCAATATGGCATCTACTGTCGACCGGCCTTGGCGGAATCCATATTGCTGATCAGCAAGATCCGGGCCTGTATTTACGAGATGCTTGACGAGCCGGGCAGAGACCACTCTTTCGAACAGCTTAACCAGCTCGTCAAGCAACACGAGCGGCCGGAACGCCGATGGGGAATCCGCCGGACGCCCCTCTTTCTTAAGCAGAACAAGCCTGCCAACCTTCCATGACTGTGGAACTGAACCCTGAACAAGACAGGCACTGAAAAGGTCCTGCACTCTCTTCTCCAGAACGCTCTCATTGAGGGCTAGGACTATGGCACGGCCCGGTATCCCGTCAGGACCCGGGGCGGTGTTTTTGGCACGCAATCGTAAAATGGCGGCCCCTAACTCAGCGTTTGTCACCTCCGGGACCTCACCTAATTCATCGCTCTCAGTCATCGGTGCCGCAGTCATTCTAGGCGGCTCAAACTCTTCCTGTCGTGGGAACAATTTCGCCACGACTTCCTCCAAGAATTGGGGATGCAAACTTTGAGTAAGAGGCGGAGCGTACGGCCGAAGCTTGTTTCTCACAGCTTGGTAGGGGTGCCCCCACGGGTCGCGATTGAGCGTCTGTAATAACTCTTCCCTGGCCGAGGCTTTCGCATCCGCTATCCCAACGCGCAGTGCCTCCGCAGCCTGTAAATAGGCTTCATGCAGTTCTTGTTCTGCAGCCTGGTTTCGTTGGCGTCTTCTCCTCTGTCTGGTGTACTGTCGTCGGGCTGCGACGCATGCCTGACGTAGATGTGTGAGATCCCATGACCACCAGTAGACCCAGCGCCGGGGAGGGCGGGAACTGGCCCTGGGCATGCAGGCATCGCAAATATTGACCATGGCGTTCCTAAACCAGCTTGCTTCACTCTCTATATTCCGTTCCTCCGGCGCTTGAAACCAGGTCTGAACGGCAGCCGCTTCCTCCAGTAGCTCTTTGTTGAGCTTTTTAAGCTGCCAACGAGGGCCACACCAATCCACGGGACGCCTTGGGCTAGCCCGTTCGTTTGACGACGAGGTGACATCGAATCGAATGTAAGCATGATCCGATAAAGTCACCTCGTCCTCAACCACGTGCCAGCCGTCGACACGGCGGGCCAAGTTGGGACTCGCAAAAGTGACATCAACGATGGAGCCCCCCTGCGGACGTACGCATGTGTGTGTCGTCCCCCGATTTAATAAGCAGAGTCCTACTGCTATAGCCCATTCTTCCACAGCTACACCACGGTCATCAGTATTTGGAGATCCCCACGCAACAGAATGCGCATTGAGGTCCCCTGCTACCAACACATTGTACTGCTGACACCTGTTGACTACAACTTCCAGTTCCGCAAGATACGCTTCGAATTCGTGTAGCGGGCGATTCGGCGAAAAGTAAACGCCCACAACAACCGTGTTACCCAGTCGAGCTGAGACGATTCCGTTGCCACGCACTGCGCTCTCGAAGGCTGGCACACTCGGTGAAGAGACGAGGGCCACCAGACCATCGCGATCGCCGACCCATCTGTCACTGTCCGGGACGAAATATGGTTCAGAGACCACGGCATAATCTATCAGCCATTGCGCCATACTCTGGAAGAAAAGGTCCTGAGACCTTGTGCAATGGTTGAGGTTTGCTTGCAGCCATTTACTGTTGTTGTCCATCATTAATGGCGGCCGTCATCTCTCCATCCTCATCGGCACGCGGCCGCTCGCTCGACTGGGACTGCACATTGATTGCAGTGCTAGTCGGCTTTCTCGTTGCTTTCTTTCCTTTCGCAGTGACGCAGGCCTTGCTGCCCACTCTATGGCTCGCCGGTTTGTTTGCCGCGGCACACACTGCGCAATGGGGTGCCGACTGGCATTCTTGGGCCTTGTGGCCGGCCTCGCCGCACCTGTAGCACAGGCTGCTGCGATCGGCTTCTACCGTGCATTTCTCCCTGACGTGGCCCGCTTCGAGGCACCGGAAGCACCGGGTGGGCTTCTGCTGTAGCAGTATAACTTTCGTCTTAACCCATCCGATCCTCAGTGGTTCGTTACGTGTAGTAATCTTTTTTGCCGCTTCTATGGGGCACTTCACCCAGACCGTGCCGCGCCGCGACCGATCTTGGCGGATCTCTCCAACTTTTACTTCACTTTCTGCGCAACCGCCGTCCTTTGCTACAGCTTTGCATACCTCCTCTGGTGTGTTAGAGTCCTCTAGACCAATGATTCGTATCTCGGCACATTTCATTGGTCTAGACACCTTTACTGTGTTGGGGTCAAGGATTTCCCTTAACTTTTGGGCCAAAGCATTAGCCTTCTCTGTTCGGTCGGCTCCTCCAACCTCGATCAAACGAGCTCCGGATGCCGCCTGCCGTATAGTGACACCTTCGATGCCTAAGTCACTCATCTGTAGTTGGCCTTTGGCATCGGCCAAGACCTTCTTGTAGGTAGCTCCTTGTTTCTCCGCTTCAGGTTGCAACTTAATAAGAACCGCTGCTGAGCGCGGAGGGCGCAGCTTTGGTTGCTTATTCTGGCCCTGTCCATGCGGCGGCTGTGCTTTGCCTCCAGCCGGTTGCTGTCTTTTGGGTCCAGCTGCAGCCTGTGCAGCTGTCTTCGTTTGCTTCTTCTTCTTGTTCTTCTTCCTAGTCACTTGGACCCATTCTTCTTCTTCTCGCGGAGCTTGGGTAGGTGGTGGAGAACTGTCAGATTCAGGCTTAGACAGCTGTCCGGTTTTCTTCTTTTTGTTCTTCCCTCTCTTCCTGCTTGCCTTTTCGGGCTCAGCTACTATGACTTCAGTCATAGCAGTCTCAGGCATATTCTCCGTCAACTCAGCGTCTGACCTCACTTCCACAGGATTTCTACCTTGGATCAGTACCTCCTTGAACGCTGCTAGTTGGGATGTGATGGCTATGCCAACCTCTTCGGAGATTATCTTCACAACCTGCTCTCTCGTCACTGCCGGGTCTCCGGCAGACGCCTGACCATGGTCAGCTCTCTGCCGGACCTCAGCTCTGATCTCCACTATCTCTTGGCGCAGAGTTTCCACTTGAGCGTGGAGGCTTGCATTCTCTTCTTTCATACGGCTATTCTCCCTTTGGAGTCTCTGTGTCTCCTCGTCCGTAGTCCTTCTTATGAGGGCTTCCGTTGCAACCGAGATTGCGGTTGCTGCGTTTTTCAGATCCCTTATAAAGGTGCCTTTGAGATGGCCCGATTTTGACGCGATGGTCTTAATTAGGGTCACTTCTGATTCCACCTTTTCCTTGATTGTTGTAGCGGGAAGCTTCTCAAGTTCCGCCGCAAGAATCTCCACCGACTTTTGTTCTTGGTCACGAGCTCTTCCCGACCGTGCCTTTTTGGCGACCTTTTCCACAAGCGCCTCTTTGTCCAACATATACTCCTGACGTTTGAGCGCCAGCACATCTCGCTTAGCCTTGGCTAGGCCGACATAATGCCCGGTAGTAGGCGGTCTTCCTCTTAGCCTCCTTTTCCCAGCAGCTGCTTTCGTCGCCGCAACCTCTTGGTCCGAATTTGACCCGTTGTTAGAGCGCGCGGTTCCCATGGAGGAATCCGAATCGTATTCCGTCCCCGCAGCGCTTGACTCCCTCTCTTCGTTTTTGCCTTCTCGGCCTCCCTCGACGTCTTTAATTTTAGGTTTTTTATTTTCACAATCCATAAAATTCCCACGAGTATGGCGGAAGTATAACGTCCACCCGAGCAGTGCCCCCTGTACCCGGGTAAGCCTAAGGGGTAACCCACCAGAGGGTCGGCCGGTACTCTGGTGGGGGGAGCGCTATCGACTGGTCATCCCTCCAGCCATGCATCCCCTCGCGGCGCCCCCGCCGCTTGGGATTAGGGGTAATTTTTTAAAGAGGTTTTCTTCCTCGCGGGTCGGGCGGTTAAGCCAAGCCCCTCGTTCCCAAAAGATAAATCTAAAGGGTTTACGAGACGACGATGGCACGAGCACGTTAATGCCCGCACCTGCTCAGGTGCCAGTATGACACACCAAGCTCGCCGAAAAACCGCCGCCGACTGCGTTACCGTCGGCAGCGTTGGCCGTTACCAGCCACCCCAATACGAGCGAAGACCCATTGCTGAGTCCCGCTTTCCCCCCCTAAGGCAGGATATTTGCCGACAGCTAACAAGACCCTTACTAGAAGGGAGTTATTAGCTGCCGCCCAGGGTGCACCAGCCCAACCCCTTGTCAGCCCGCCGCTTTCACCGGATCAATAGATCAAGTGAGAGAAGCAAAGCTTTCAAGAGGCCGAGCCAACGTGGAGGTTTCCTGACCATAGCACCCCAACCTAACCTTTTTTTTTTTTTTTTTTTTTTTTTTTTTTTTTTTTTTTTTTTTTTTTTTTTTTTTTTTAACGTGAGAGAAAGGTCCTTCCGCCTACCGTCCGTTAAACCGCGGGAGGCCGGACGGTTATGTGGGGCTCTCACCCACTAAAAAACTCACGGTGTTCCATACACAGCCGCTTAATTGCCGGAGCCATGGGAACAATAATCTCCACGACCCAGACGCGGTGCCACTGATGGTGGCTCTAGCTCGCTCACCACGCCCTGTCGGGGTGACGAGCGGCTCACGGGTAGCTCTTTTATCAAGCTTACACCCGGCCTTAATAGGGAAGGTGCGCGGGAACACTTCGCGCACCATTCAACCTGGAAGATCGTATGCCGGACGACGGAAAATCCCGCTTCCGCCTTCCGACCGACCCTCATTACGGGGGCATCTGCTGGGCGTACGCCCGACGTCTGCGCCCCGGGCGCCGGCGGCGGATGGCCAGTTCAGCGTTAGCCTCCCGGTCTCTCTCCGCCGCCTCTTTTTGGAGCATTATCTCCTCCGCAAAGACTTGCATCGCTTTCCATGCCGTCTCGCTATCAACCATAGCTTGCACCGCGGCCGGCAGCGAGAGGTTATCTCCTACCTCGGCACTCAATACGGAGCGCTCCTCTGTCCAAGCAGAGCAAAATTCAAGCGCGTGTTGCGCATCTTCGTCAGGACAAACGTCGCAATGGTGGCATCGCGCTGTCGGTTCCCGGAGTGCCCTCCGACACAGATAACCTCCGAAGCAGCCGTGCCCAGAGAGAATCTGTGTCAGACGGAACGTCAGGACACCGTGCCTTCTGTTAAGCCACTGCTGCAAGACAGGACGAACTGCCTCGATAGTCCGAGTGCCCGCGCTAGGCTGCTCCAGCCGTCGAGCCCACTCCCTTTCACTGATCTGTCGCAGCTGATTGCGGCGTCCATCCAATTCTCGGGGTGCTGGCCGAAGGCCCCGGGAATGCGCCTCCTCACGCCAAAAGTAAAGTGACGCAAGAGCTCTCGCATCTATGTCCCATGGCAGACATCCAGCCAGTACACACGCCGCCTCATGCGAGATCGTGCGATATCCTCTTATGGCCCTGATTGCTATGATCCTTTGTGGTCCTCGCAACAGGGCAATATTTTTGCGGTTCAGGGCCGAGGCCCAAACGGGGGCACCATACATCGCCATGGAGCGTATAACTCCCATGTAAAGGCTTCTACAAGACGCCTCTGGACCACCTAAATTCGGGAGCAGTCGGGATAGTGCTCCTGCGGCCGCTGTCAACCTCGGTTGGAGCTGGCTGAAGTGTGCTCCGAAATTCCACCTACCGTCGAGGATAATGCCCAGGTAGCGCATTGTCGACTTGATCGCAACTTCGACTCCACTTATTGTCATAGTGAGACCCGCGGGAGGCGCCCTTCGGGGGCCGTGAAAACACAGCACCTCGGTTTTGTTGAGCGCCACCCCCAGACCCAGCATTTGGATACGGTGCACTACCTGAGCAACCCCTGTTGTCGCCAGTGCCACAGTCTCCTGCACATCTTCGCCGCGGGCAGTCACTAGGGTGTCATCAGCGTAGCAAGTGACTTGGACTCCCGGAAGAGTAGCACCGCGCAGTACCCAATCATACCCGATGTTCCACAGGAGAGGCCCGAGGACAGACCCCTGTGGAACACCGCGCTGAACTTCCTTTTCCTGCCACCCATCTCGGCCGGGATAAATTATTCTCCTTTCAGAGAGATAAACTTCGATGATGCGGCGCAAGTATAGTGGCACGCCGTGGTATTTAAGCGCCTCTATGATGGTGGCCCAGGGGAGTGTGTTGAAAGCATTGGTTATATCCAACGACACACCCAACACAACCTCCCCCTGGGCGGCTGCTTCCTCCGCTATAGTTTTCACTCGCAATATGGCATCTACTGTCGACCGGCCTTGGCGGAATCCGTATTGCTGATCAGCAAGATCCGGGCCTGTATTTACGAGATGCTTGACGAGCCGGGCAGAGACCACTCTTTCGAACAGCTTAACCAGCTCGTCAAGCAACACGAGCGGCCGGAACGCCGATGGGGAATCCGCCGGACGCCCCTCTTTCTTAAGCAGAACAAGCCTGCCAACCTTCCATGACTGTGGAACTGAACCTTGAACAAGACAGGCACTGAAAAGGTCCTGCACTCTCTTCTCCAGAACGCTCTCATTGAGGGCTAGGACTATGGCATGGCCCGGTATCCCGTCAGGACCCGGGGCGGTGTTTTTGGCACGCAATCGTAAAATGGCGGCCCCTAACTCAGCGTTTGTCACCTCCGGGACCTCACCTAATTCATCGCTCTCAGTCATCGGTGCCGCAGTCATTCTAGGCGGCTCAAACTCTTCCTGTCGTGGGAACAATTTCGCCACGACTTCCTCCAAGAATTGGGGATGCAAACTTTGAGTAAGAGGCGGAGCGTACGGCCGAAGCTTGTTTCTCACAGCTTGGTAGGGGTGCCCCCACGGGTCGCGATTGAGCGTCTGTAATAACTCTTCCCTGGCCGAGGCTTTCGCATCCGCTATCCCAACGCGCAGTGCCTCCGCAGCCTGTAAATAGGCTTCATGCAGTTCTTGTTCTGCAGCCTGGTTTCGTTGGCGTCTTCTCCTCTGTCTGGTGTACTGTCGTCGGGCTGCGACGCATGCCTGACGTAGATGTGTGAGATCCCATGACCACCAGTAGACCCAGCGCCGGGGAGGGCGGGAACTGGCCCTGGGCATGCAGGCATCGCAAATATTGACCATGGCGTTCCTAAACCAGCTTGCTTCACTCTCTATATTCTGTTCCTCCGGCGCTTGAAACCAGGTCTGAACGGCAGCCGCTTCCTCCAGTAGCTCTTTGTTGAGCTTTTTAAGCTGCCAACGAGGGCCACACCAATCCACGGGACGCCTTGGGCTAGCCCGTTCGTTTGACGACGAGGTGACATCGAATCGAATGTAAGCATGATCCGATAAAGTCACCTCGTCCTCAACCACGTGCCAGCCGTCGACACGGCGGGCCAAGTTGGGACTCGCAAAAGTGACATCAACGATGGAGCCCCCCTGCGGACGTACGCATGTGTGTGTCGTCCCCCGATTTAATAAGCAGAGTCCTACTGCTATAGCCCATTCTTCCACAGCTACACCACGGTCATCAGTATTTGGAGATCCCCACGCAACAGAATGCGCATTGAGGTCCCCTGCTACCAACACATTGTACTGCTGACACCTGTTGACTACCACCTCCAGTTCCGCAAGATACGCTTCAAATTCGTGTAGCGGGCGATTCGGCGAAAAATAAACGCCAACAACAACCGTGTTACCCAGTCGAGCTGAAACGATTCCGTTGCCACGCACTACACTCTCGAAGGCTGGCACACTCGGTGAAGAGACTAGGGCCACCAGACCATCGCGATCGCCGACCCATCTGTCACTGTCCGGGACGAAATATGGTTCAGAGACCACGGCATAATCTATCAGCCATTGCGCCATACTCTGGAAGAAAAGGTCCTGAGACCTGGTGCAATGGTTGAGGTTTGCTTGCAGCCATTTACTGTTGTTGTCCATCATTAATGGCGGCCGTCATCTCTCCATCCTCATCGGCACGCGGCCGCTCGCTCGACTGGGATTGCACATTGATTGCAGTGCTAGTCGGCTTTCTCGTCGCTTTCTTTCCCTTTGCAGTGACGCAGGCCTTGCTGCCCACTCTGTGGCCTGCCGGTTTGTTTGCCGCGGCGCACACTGCGCAGCGGGGTGCCGACTGGCATTCTTGGGCCTTGTGGCCGGCCTCGCCGCACCTGTAGCACAGGCTGCTGCGATCGACTTCTACCGTGCATTTCTCCCTGACGTGGCCCGCTTCGAGGCATCGGAAGCACCGGGTGGGCTTCTGCTGTAGCAGTATAACTTTCGTCTTAACCCATCCAATCCTCAGTGGTTCGTTACGCGTAGTAATCCTTTTTGCCGCTTCTATGGGGCACTTCACCCAGACCGTGCCGCGCCGCGACCGATCTTGGCGGATCTCTCCAACTTTTACTTCACTTTCTGCGCAACCGCCGTCCTTTGCTACAGCTTTGCAGACCTCCTCTGGTGTGTTAGAGTCCTCTAGACCAATGATTCGTATCTCGGCACATTTCATTGGTCTAGACACCTTTACTGTGTTGGGGTCAAGGATTTCCCTTAACTTTTGGGCCAAAGCATTAGCCTTCTCTGTTCGGTCGGCTCCTCCAACCTCGATCAAACGAGCTCCGGATGCCGCCTGCCGTATAGTGACACCTTCGATGCCTAAGTCACTCATCTGTAGTTGGCCTTTGGCATCGGCCAAGACCTTCTTGTAGGTAGCTCCTTGTTTCTCCGCTTCAGGTTGCAACTTAATAAGAACCGCTGCTGAGCGCGGAGGGCGCAGCTTTGGTTGCTTATTCTGGCCCTGTCCATGCGGCGGCTGTGCTTTGCCTCCAGCCGGTTGCTGTCTTTTGGGTCCAGCTTCAGCCTGTGCAGCTGTCTTCGTTTGCTTCTTCTTCTTGTTCTTCTTCCTAGTCACTTGGACCCATTCTTCTTCTTCTCGCGGAGCTTGAGTAGGTGGTGGAGAACTGTCAGATTCAGGCTTAGACAGCTGTCCGGTTTTCTTCTTTTTGTTCTTCCCTCTCTTCCTGCTTGCCTTTTCGGGCTCAGCTACTATGACTTCAGTCATAGCAGTCTCAGGCATATTCTCCGTCAACTCAGCGTCTGACCTCACTTCCACAGGATTTCTACCTTGGATCAATACCTCCTTGAACGCTGCTAGTTGGGATGTGATGGCTATGCCAACCTCTTCGGAGATTATCTTCACAACCTGCTCTCTCGTCACTGCCGGGTCTCCGGCAGACGCCTGACCATAGTCAGTTCTCTGCCGGACCTCAGCTCTGATCTCCACTATCTCTTGGCGCAGAGTTTCCACTTGTGCGTGGAGGCTTGCATTCTCTTCTTTCATACGGGTATTCTCCCTTTGGAGTCTCTGTGTCTCCTCGTCCGTTGTCCTTCTTATTAGGGCTTCCGTTGCAACCGAGATTGCGGTTGCTGCGTTTTTCAGATCCCTTATAAAGGTGCCTTTGAGATGGCCCGATTTTGACGCGATGGTCTTAATTAGGGTCACTTCTGATTCCACCTTTTCCTTGATGGTTGTAGCGGGAAGCTTCTCAAGTTCCGCCGCAAGAGTCTCCACCGACTTTTGTTCTTGGTCACGAGCTCTTCCCGACCGTGCCTTTTTGGCGACCTTTTCCACAAGCGCCTCTTTGTCCAACATATACTCCTGACGTTTGAGCGCCAGCAAATCTCGCTTAGCCTTGGCTAGGCCGACATAATGCCCGGTAGTAGGCGGTCTTCCTCTTAGCCTCCTTTTCCCAGCAGCTACTTTCGTCGCCGCAACCTCTTGGTCCGAATTTGACCCGTTGTTAGAGCGCGCGGTTCCCATGGAGGAATCCGAATCGTATTCCGTCCCCGCAGCGCTTGACTCCCTCTCTTCGTTTTTGCCTTCTCGGCCTCCCTCGACGTCTTTAATTTTAGGTTTTTTATTTTCACAATCCATAAAATTCCCACGAGTATGGCGGAAGTATAACGTCCACCCGAGCAGTGCCCCCTGTACCCGGGTAAGCCTAAGGGGTAACCCACCAGAGGGTCGGCCGGTACTCTGGTGGGGGGAGCGCTATCGACTGGTCATCCCTCCAGCCATGCATCCCCTCGCGGCGCCCCCGCCGCTTGGGATTAGGGGTAATTTTTTAAAGAGGTTTTCTTCCTCGCGGGTCGGGCGGTTAAGCCAAGCCCCTCGTTCCCAAAAGATAAATCTAAAGGGTTTACGAGACGACGATGGCACGAGCACGTTAATGCCCGCACCTGCTCAGGTGCCAGTATGACACACCAAGCTCGCCGAAAAACCGCCGCCAACTGCGTTACCGTCGGCAGCGTTGGCCGTTACCAGCCACCCCAATACGAGCGAAGACCCATTGCTGAGTCCCGCTTTCCCCCCCTAAGGCAGGATATTTGCCGACAGCTAACAAGACCCTTACTAGAAGGGAGTTATTAGCTGCCGCCCAGGGTGCACCAGCCCAACCCCTTGTCAGCCCGCCGCTCTCACCGGATCAATAGATCAAGTGAGAGAAGCAAAGCTTTCAAGAGGCCGAGCCAACGTGGAGGTTTCCTGACCATAGCACCCCAACCTAACCTAACCTAACCTAACCTAACCTAACCTAACCTAACCTAACCTAACCTAACCTAACCTAACCTAACCTAACCTAACCTTTTTTTTTTTTTTTTTTTTTTTTTTTTTTTGTCGCGGAGAAAATCCCTTCGGATACCTTACCAGTCACGGGAAACCGGTAAGGTTATGTGGTGTTACCACTAAAAACTCCGCGGTGTCACCTCTCAGCCGCTATGTGCCGGGGCCGTGTGCTATTCTCGCTCCATAGCCCCGGCGCGGCGACCGCTGTGGCGGTCCCTGTTCGCTCTGGGGGTCCCTCTCACTAAGAGAGGGTATCAGAGCGAACCTGAGGGGGGGGGCCTTTCGGCCGCCAACTCCACCCAAAAGGGTTAAGGCGTGGTGACACCCGACGCCTTACAACCCGGAGGGCCGTTAAGCCGAGCAGCAGAATCCCGTTTCCACCACTCGACCGGCCCTTACTGTGGGGTCTGCTGGTGCAGGCCATAGGCCCGCCTCCTGCGCCCAGTGCGCCGGCGGCGGATTGCGTGGTCAGTGGTGTCCTCACGCTCTCGCTCCGCCGCCTCCTTGCGGAGCATCACTTGCTCCGCAAAGGCCTGCACCGCATTCCACGACGTCTCACTGTCGACCATGACCTGAATCAAGGTCGGCAGAGAAAGGTCGTCCCCCACGATCGCACACATGTCGGCGCGCTCTTCCGCCCAGGCTGGGCAGCTCTCCAGTGTGTGTTGGGCGTCCTCGTCCGCACACCCGTCACAGTGGTGGCATATGGCAGTCGGCTCCCTACCCGCTCTTCGACACAGGTACCCTCCGAAACAACCGTGTCCGGATAGCACCTGCGTCAAGCGGAAGGTGAGATGGCCATGTTGCCTCGCCAACCACTGGCTTAAGACTGGGCGGACAGCCTCAACCGTTCGGATTCCGAAACTGGGCTGCTCCAGCCTATAGGCCCACTCCTCGATAGAGCGCTGACGCAGCTCACTGCGACGTCCCTCTACTTCCCTCGGTGCCGGTCGGTGACCCCGGGCCAGCGCCTCCTCACGCCAATAAAATAGAGACGCGAGGGCACTCGCTTCTATGTCCCAGGGTAACGAACCGGCAAGCAGACTGGCAGCCTCAAAGGAGATCGTGCGGTATCCCCGGACGGCCCTTATCGCCATCAACCTCTGCGGTCTGCGCAGCAGGGTGATACTTTGGCGATTAAGGGACTCATCCCACACGGGGGCGCCGTAGAGCGCCATCGACCGCACGACCCCCATATAGAGGCGCCTGCAGGACGCCTCGGGACCTCCGAGATTCGGCAGGAGCTGCGTCAGCGCCGACGCCGCCGACATGAGCCGCGGAACCAACGCCTCGAAGTGGGCGCCGAAATTCCATTTGCCATCAAGGACGATGCCTAAGTAGCGCATCGTCGGCCTGATGGCAATATGGGTTCCACCCACCATCAGACTGGCGTCTGGAGGGGGCGCCTTCCGAGGGCTATGAAAACATAGCGCCTCAGATTTGTGGAGCGCAACCTCCAGACCCAGCCGCCGGATTCGGCGCACCACCTCGGCGACTGCAGCCGTGGCGAGGATTGACGCCTCACGAAACGAGGTGCCGCGGGATACCACCAGGGTGTCGTCGGCGTAACACACCAACTCCACACCTGGGAGATTAGTCCCCCGCAGCACCCAGTCGTAGCCGATGTTCCACAGGAGTGGTCCTAAGACAGACCCCTGCGGAACACCGCGCGTCACCTCCTTCTCCTTCCACCCGCTTTGCGCAGGGAAAATGACCCTCCTTCCTGAGAGGTAATCTCCGATGAAGCGGCGCAGGTATGTTGGCACCCCGTGAAAACGGAGTGCCTCCATAATGCAAGCCCATGGGAGGGTGTTGAAGGCGTTGGTGATGTCGAGAGACACCACCACGACGAACCCTCCCTGGGAAACCGCTTCCTGCGCCACTGACTTCACTCTCAGGATGGCGTGGATTGTGGACCTGCTCCGACGGAATCCGTACTGGCAATCCGCCAAGTTCGGACCCACCGTCTCGAGGTGCCTGACCAGGCGATCGGTAGTGACTCGTTCCAGCAGTTTGCCGGCCTCATCAAGCACCACGAGGGGACGGTAGCCAGACGGAGAGTCCGCCGGTCGTTCCTCCTTCCTAAGCAGGACCATCCGTCCCGTTTTCCACGCCGTTGGAAACTTTCCCTGCGCAAAGCAGGCGTTAAACAGCCCCCTCAGCTGCTCCTCCAGAACATCCAGAGCGAGGACAAGAGCTCGACCCGGGATGCCATCCGGACCAGGGGCGGTGTTTTTGGCACGCAACCTAAGGATGGCGGCGCCTAACTCGCCCCTGGTTATCTCGGGGATCTCCTCAGAGATGTCCCCGCTCTGTTCCACCGACGGAGGAGCCATACTGGGAGGCTGAAACTCCGGGCCCTGCTGCGGGAAAAGAGCGGCCACCACTTCGTCCAGGAGCTGCGGCTCCAGACTCTGCGTGAGGGGGACGGCATGTGGCAGGAATTTCTTCCTGACCAATCGATACGGCCGTCCCCACGGGTCGCTGTCTAGTGTCGACAGCAGCTCCTCCCTAGCCGCTTCTTTTGCCGCAGCAATGGCGACACTAAGCGCGCTCTTCGCCTCCACGAGCCTCCTGCACAGGGCAGCCTCTTCGTCCTCGTTCCGGCGCCGTCTTCTGCGGTAGCGGGCATATTGGCGTCTTGCCACAATGCAGGACTCCCGGAGCCGAGTTAACTCCGGGGTCCACCAATATACCCACCGCCTGGGAGGGCGAGTACTGGCCCGGGGCATCGCAGCGTCACAAACCGCTGTCATCGCACCCCGGAACCTTTCGGTCTCGCCCTCAACCTCCACGTTGACCGACGCCTGGAACCAATCCTGGACTACGGCTGCCTCATGCAAGAGCTCCTTGTCGAGGCACTTTAGCTGCCACCTCGGGCCGAGTTCACTCGGGATCCAGCTTGGACCGCTCGGAGCGACTGCGGACGCGGAGAGATCAAACCGCACGTAGCGGTGATTAGATAGATTCTCCACGTCCACCAACACGCTCCAGTCCTGAACACGCGCCGCAATGGCAGGGCTGGCGAACGTTACGTCAACTATTGACCCGCCGCCGTCGCCCCGCCAGCTTAGGCACGTGTTGACCGAACCCCGGTTCAGGACAGTCAGCCCGAGAGTGATGAGCCACTCCTCGACCACCAAACCCCGCGCATCTGATGCGGGAGATCCCCACGCCATGGATTTAGCGTTGATATCTCCCGCAACTATCACGGGATGAGGGCGGCTCCTGAGCACGAGTGCCTCGACATCGGTCAGGAACGCCTCGAACTCGCAGAGCGGCCGATTGGGGGAAAAATACACCCCAATCACTACGACACCGCCCAGCAGAGCAGAGACGATTCCATGACCCCGCGCAATATTCGCGGGAGGCGAAGAGCGCGCCGACACAATAAGTGTCACCAGGCCATCCCGGTCAGACACCCAGTTGTGGGCGGCCGGCGGGACAAAATATGGCTCGGCGACAACCGCGACATCTATCAACCACTCCGCCATGCTCTGGCAAAGTAAGTCCTGAGCCCTGGCGCAGTGGTTGATGTTCGCCTGGAGGAATTTTTGGGCCATACTTATGCGATGGCCCCTATCTCCATCTCCTCCGAGGCGCTTGGTTGCGCCGGCCGGGCGGGCTGTGGCTGGGCCGTGGCCCCTGCTGCAGCGCGCCGTCCGCGTCGTTTGCCGGGTCGGGAGGCAGAACATGCCTTGTTCCCGACCCTGTGTCCCGCCGGTTTGCCCTGCCCCGCGCAGAGGACGCAGTTAGGGGCGTTATTACATTGCCCGGCTTTATGGCCAGGCTTACCGCACCGCAGGCACAATGCACTCCTGTCGGCTTCTGCAGTGCATGACTGTCCAACGTGGCCAACCTCGAAGCAGCGGTAGCACTGCAGTGGTCTCGGCGGCAGGACTACAACCCGCGCCAAGGACCAGCCGACACGGAGGCGTGCACCTCCGGCGGTGAGCCGCCTGGCAGCCGCCACCGGGCATCGGACGAGGACCGACCGGGTACCGGAGTGGTCCTCCTTAATGTCCCCGACCCTAACACCGTCCTCTGCGCACTGGCTCGCTTCCGCCACAGCCGCTCGGACTTCCTCAACCGTGGCTGCGTCGTCCAGCTCCCGGATTCTGACCTCCGCGGTCTTTTGGGGTCTGGATACCTCCACGAGTTGGGGATCCAGAGCCTCCTTGAGCTTTGTGGCGAGAGCGTCGGCTTTTTCATCTCTCCCATCTCCCAAGATCTCCAATATTCGGGCGCCGGTCGCTGCCCGCCTCACCCTGACCCCGGCAATGCCCAGGCTCTGGATGTTCACCTTTTCACGGGCAAACGTGAGAATTTGCCCGTAGGTGGAATCCACCCCTGGCTTCAGCCTGAGCTGAACCGCAGCCGATCGCGGCGGGCGGAGCTTAGGCTGAGCCCTCGCCGGAGCTCGAGGAGCTTGTGGCGGAGCAGCAGCCACCGCCGGCCTCATCGGCTTTGCACCTCTCCTGGCAACCTGCACCCATGGCTCGTCCATGGACTCAGGGGCAGGCGGGAGAGGGCGAGCCTCCAGGACAGGGCGTGACGCCGAAGCAGTCGGTGCGCCTTTGGCCACCAGAGCCTTGGCCTTGGCCGGAACCTTGGCCTGAGCCTTGGCCGGGGCCTTGGCCGGAGCCTTGGCCGGGGCCTTGGCCGAAGCCTTGGCCGGCGCACGCACCGGGTCCTTAGACGGTGCAGCCACCAGCGGCTTGACTGCAGACGTGCTCGCCGAAGTGGACGGCTTCGGCTCCGCGGCGGCCTGTCTCTGGCTTTCGCGCCGCTGCTGCTTCGTCTTTTTCTTTGCCATAGGAGGAGCGGGGGCCGGGCTCTTGAGGAAGTCTTTGGCCCTGCTCTCTGGCATTGGCGCCTGGAGGCACTCCTCTTCACTCTCTGAGGAGGACGGGAGTGCCACCTGCACGTTCTGGCTGCCACGCTTGTCGGCCGCCAGCGCAGGACGCAGCCGCTTCTCTGGGAGCAGCCTGCCCTGTATGCCCTCAAATCGGGCGTTTAAGACAGGGCCGACTGTCCTCAGAATTAGGTTCTGGACCGCGTCCAGATCCTCGCCTCCACCCATCATAGCCGCCGGAGACACCGATGTAGGTGTAGCGGAGGCCACCGCAGTCGCTCGCTCCACCACTGCGCGGAGCTCGGCCATCTCGCGCTCTAGCGCCACCACCTTGGCCTCGAGGCGCTCATTCAGCGCCTGCAGCCGCAGCGTCTCCTCGTTGGTCGACCTCCTATGCAGGGCCGACACAACTTCCTCAATCGAGGTTGCGGCTTCCTTGAGGCTCTTCCCAAAAGTGCCTTTTAGGTTTCGCGACTTAGTCGCAACCTCTTTGATTATGGAGACGCTGGTCTCCGCCTGTTTTTTGAGCGCCTCTGCTGGCACTCCCTCATCTTCGGTCTCCAGCGGCCTGGTGACCCGTTCCGCCATCGCTCTACGGGCCATTTCAGCCACCAGGCGTTCAGCTTCGGCTTGGCTGGCAGCCGCCGCCTCCGCTCTGGCCCTGCGGTCACTGACCGACATCGATCGGCCTCTCGACGCGGTCGTCAATTTCGACGGCGCTGCCTCGCTCTGGGCGCCCACCAGGCACCTCTTACGCCCAACACTCCTGCTTCTGTCGCAGGAGGCTGACGCCACCGACTCGAAGCTCATGGTCGAGCTCGCGTCGGAGTCGTCACCCTCCTCGACATCCACCTCTCCACGACCTTCTCGGCCCTCCAAACGCTCCATCCGGCCATCTTGGCCCGGGCAAGGGACTACGTCCCTGAGGCAGTTTGTGCCCCCCCCAGATACGGTGGGGCTGCCTGCGTCCTGAGACGCAGGGAGGGATTCTCCAGCTGAGCTGGTACCCTCCTGGGGTAATTGTCTTTCCAAACTTGCCATGTCATAGTTTCCTTTGTTATCGGGGTGAGGTCCCCGGTAAATCCCCTTCCCCCCAGGCGCTTGGGACGGGACTCCCCTCCCGCCATTCATCCCATCGGCACGCCAGACCTTAGGATTGGGGTTATTTTTTATGAGGTTTTCTTCCCCGCAGCACTGCCCGTCTACCGGACAGCACCCTCGGCCCCATCAATTTGGGGTAACGAGTTGCCCGACGTGTATGGTATACCAAAACACGCCGCGCGAAGCACAGCTTCCGCCGCGCACCGCCGCCGACTAAAGAGCCAGCAGCGTTGGCCGTCGCCAGCCTCCCCCAAAGCGAGCGTTACCCATTGCTGGGCTCCGCTTTCCCCCCCTAAGGCAGGATATTTGCCGACAGCTAACAAGACCCTTAAATAGCAGGGAGTTATTAACTGTCACCCAGGGTGCACCAGCCCCGTCCCTTGTCAGCCCGCCGCTCTCGCCGGATCAAAAGATCAAGTGAGAGAAGCAAAGCTTTCAAGAGGCCGAGCCAACGTGGAGGTTTCCTGACCATAGCACCCCAACCTTTTTTTTTTTTTTTTTTTTTTTTTTACGGAGGAAAGATCCCTGTTACGGATATCCGTCAGCCTGCGGGGGAGGCTGTCGGGTTATGTGGGACTCCACGCCCGAGTGACGTGCCTACCCACTAAAAAACCTCCGGAGTTCCATCTCAACCGCTTTTGCCGGGGACACGGGAATGGAAATACAACCGCGAACCCCGGCGCGGCTGGCCGCCAAAGCGGCCCCTCCTTGGGGACTTCTAAGCGCCCCCCCCCACTCACCAAGTCGGCGCGCCAGGAACTCACGGACGCGCCGTACCTCCTGGGGCCAATTGAAAGGCGGCAGACTCCCACGCAGTCCACCGCCTGTGGACCCATGGGAGCCAGATAAACCGGCTCCCAGCGGCAGAGAAGATGGTAGGCTCCGCCGCTTGCCTCTCGCCGCAAACGCGGTGCGGCACCGCTCGGTCGCGGAGGATAGGGAGAGCGGCAACGTAACACCGACACTCCTCCTCCGCGACCGATCTCCAGCCACAGCCACGGCGGTGTGGCCCCGCCTGAAGCGCCGGGAGAGCAATGAAACATTCCTCTCCCGGCGGCCCCACCACGGGTGGGGGGAGAACTTCCCACTCCCCCGCCGCCCCATTGGGCGCATCCCTACAGGCTCAAGGCCGAAGCCGAGCCCGCGGGAGCGCCCCTCCTCGGGTGGGGGGAGAACTTCCCACTCCCCCGCCGCCCCAATGTGGGCGCTCACTGCTGGTAGAGGACAGCAGGAGCGCCCCCTCGCGGGTTCCTCTTAGCTTCCCCGTGGCTCGAGGCTACCACGGGTACTGAGCCCCCCCGGTACGACAAACCGGGAACCCATTGGGGGGGATAGCACCCCAACCTAACCTAACCTAACCTAACCTAACCTAACCTAACCTAACCTAACCTAACCCAGTCTCGCTGCGCCAGGCGACCCGAACGCGCACTGCCCGCAACGCTCCGCGCTCGAAAAATACAATTTTGTGTCCATTTTACGCGATAAAAATTCATAACCAAGAAACGGAGGCACCTACTGCCTTACAAAATATATCAAAAAGTGCGCGGTAACCAGTTCTACACTACCAGTGACGTGAAAAATACTTGGATTTTTTCCAAGTATTTTTAAAGTGCAAAAAACCTTAAAATTTTGGAGCCCTGTGCGCGAAATAAATCAAATAAAAAATCATCCGCAATCTTACAGCCATAAAATAAACGTCACAGCGTGCTCCAGATCCTAGCGCACCTGGACACACAAGAAACAGTGATTCAACCCCAAAATTGAAGCTTTGGGAGCCACAGCAAAAAAGAAGTTTTGAAATTGTGAACAAAAAACGTGAATTTCTCCGAATCAAGATCGGTAACCCCACATTTTTTAACTGTGGTTCTGTGTGTCTTGGTCACCTGCTGACCTGACCACATTTTGAAGATTTGTTGGCTACGCATCGAGGCGCCAGAGCCCAAAAACGGTATCGGCCAATCACCGATTTTCGCCAAATTGCGGCGAAACCCGGGTGAGCGCACTAGTGGCGTTATCACCACCAGAAGCGCCCCGGGAAGACGCATCGGGAGGCACCAAAACCATCATCCTAGGCCAAGGCGTTCGGGATCTACGACCGGTTTTGTCGAAGAAAAATCTGCGGCGAGCGACCTCGAGGGACTTTGGACCCTCCCACGCATGAAATTCCAAGGACTAGAAAGACCACCACTAGTTAAGTACACAGTGCATCTAGTTCCCAGTGATTGTTCCAAATTTGAGATTTTTAGGACAAATAGTTTTCGTGTTATAATAATTTTTACCAAAACATAGCAAAATTTCCGGCTTAGTTTACGTAATTTCAAACCCAAAAATCACTTTTTAGTTACGGGGTTTTTTGGCAAACCAACCCCTAACTTCCGAAGACAGGGCCTAAAAAATAGGTCCTGCGTTGTTTTCAAAATTTTTGTACAGTTAGTTTTAAAGATATTAACAGATCAAATTCGGTGAAATTCTGGGAACTAGATGTATTGTTTTGACCCACTTCCCTTAAGGAAAATATATATATGCAAGTGTAAATAGTGATAATTTAGCCTTCCCTTTAATATTCAAATAAGTAATTAAACCTATCTAAGATTTAACCCCCTTAATTTCTTTGTCAACAAAATCCCGCCATCTAGTGACAAGTAGCGGAACTATATATATGCCGATTTTTCAAAATTCCAATTAATTCCAAAATCCAATCGTAAACCATAGAAGAGACTCCCCGCCCCCCTTTTATTAATTTAAGGTATCCCTTTATATAAAAACTTCGGAAATATTCAAGTTATAGACACGAAAAATACTGACTACAGAAATTTATTATAAAAAAAAATTATTAAATTGACGAAAACTGTAATTACTTTATATCATTATTGTTGACTGGGACCCCTGCTCACTTTTTATCACCAAAAGGGTCATTACATTGTTTATTTTATAAGAATATTAGGTTATAGTGGTGGTCTTACAAAAATTTTGCAAAAATTTTATTTATTTTAATTTAATTCATTTCATATTAAGTATTCATTTAAATTAATGACCTTTAAATAATTATATACAATTTTAAATAATTTTAATAGTAATTTATAGCGTTTTAAGATTTATTTGCAAAATTTTTACTTAATTTAAGTTAGTTAAGCCGTATTATAATTAGACTGTTTTACAACTTATACAAACTTTTAATATACTTAATGACAATAACCTCAGCTCCCCTATACAGAGCATAGGTAAATAGTACTTTAATTTATTAATAATTGTAATTTTAACCTTATTGTATTTTAATTTTATAATTTTAATCTTATTTATTTGACGCCAACCTCCGACCTAAAAAATGCCTCTCGCACACTCCCCGCCGTCTAATATAAAGCCATCCGCCAGCGGAACACCAAAAGCGGTGTCTACTACTGACCCGCAAAGGTGCCTCTCCTTTGAAGATGACAATGTCACCAGAGTCGACTGGTACGATGACTCAAGAGAAAAATATACTCTTTATAGGGATAAAAACGCTACGCCATTTGTTCCGATTAGGCACCAACGTAAACGAATAAAGGATGATGACAGAGACGTTTTAGTTAGCGAGTGCAGGGAGTACATGCAAAAGATAATTGATGAAATAGATAAAGCCAGGAACTTAAAGGGAACTATAAAAGAAGCGGCAAAGTATTTATTAGACAAATTAGAGGATAAAATATTAAGACTGGCTGAATATGTTGAGCCTCAAAATATTACCCCGGGGTACCACCCATGTGTGCGTACCCAAACCTCCCCAGAGGCCCAACCCAGCCCACGCCCGGTCGAGTCTGCTCTATCTGAGCGGATGGAGGAGCAGGCTCGACTGATTGGCGAAAACACGAAAAGGCTGGATGAAATTAAGGAGCTGATCGCAAAGCAGTCTGGCCCCTTGTCTTACGCAGACGTGGCGGCCCGCCCGGCCATGGCGAAACCGACCGAACGGGGGGCCCTGTTGTCCCTTGTCGTCACATCCAAGGATGTGTGCGACACGGGAGAGCAGGTGCTCGACAGGGTTCGGGAGGCGGTGGACGCCAAGGACGGGTGGATCCGTGTGGAACGGGTGCGTAAGGCGAGGGACCAGAAGGTCATTTTGAGCTGCGCGACGGAGGCCGAAAAGGCCAAGTTGCGGCAGAGGTTAGAGGGCGCAGGCAGAAACCTCGCTGTCGAGGACGTAAAGAACAGGGACCCACTCCTCATCCTCTGGGGCGTCAGCATCAGACATACTGATGATGACGTCATCGGAGCGGTGAGGAGACAAAACCCCGAAGTTTTTTACGGCCTCGACAGGGAGGAAGACCGCCTGCAAATAAAATACAAGAAAAAAGCCCGTAACCCGCAGGTGCACCATATTGTGGTCAGCACATCGCCGAAGGTATGGAGGAGGGCAGTTGATGCCGGGACCCTCCGCGTGGACCTCCAGCACGTCAGGGTAGCCGATCAGTCTCCCCTCGTTCAGTGCTCTCGCTGCCTGGCCTATGGCCACAGCAGGAGGTACTGTAGCGAGGAGGTGGACTCGTGCAGCCACTGCGGAGGTCCACACCTTAAGTCGGTGTGTGCTGACTACAAGGCCGGCACAGCGGCATCCTGCCGCAACTGTAGGAAGGCGGGTGTAGAAAAGGCGGGTCACAATGCCTTCAGCGGTGACTGTGCATTGAGAAGGAAATGGGACGCGATTGCAAGGTCGGCAACTGCGTATTCCTGACCTTGCAATCCGCGCAGACCCATTGGTGCGCGACTTGATCACTGATGCCCTGCAACCTTAGTATATTCAATACCGCTTTTATTTAAAAGTAGATTGCAATTACTAATATAGGTAGAGACTGAGCGGGGCATTATGATTCGGCCGCGTACCGTATACATGCACGGTCGTCATTGAGGGTATTGCGACTCACAAGATTTGAGGTATCCCCCCTCCCCAATATCGAATACAAGTGTATTATTTTAATAAATAATCACTATATTTAAGTAAAAAAGCACATATCAGTATACATAGGAGGGAAATACCTCATGTTCATTTTGTACACAACATTGGCCAGTAAATATTTTATAAATTAGATATTAATTATAAAATAAATATGTAAATCAAAATTGTAATTTGAAGTGTAAGTTAAAAATTCCATAATAATAAAAGCGAAAATTTTGTACGTATATCATTAGATATTAATTATTTTACAAATTAGAAATCTATGCCAAAGTTAAATATGTGAATTAAAATAGTCCTATAGAAATGTAAATATTAAAAAATAAAGTTAGAAATAAAAAAAAAAAAAAAAAAAAATTATATGTAATACAATTTCAAACATAAATCACAATTTTATTAATTATTAAAATGTATGTACTAGAAATAATAAATATAGCAAATGTTTAAATATAATGTACAAAAAGGAACTATGCAAAATGTAAAACAAGAAAGAGAAAAAAGTGTAGCACCAATTATTGCCTTGCCCCATTCCCAAATAAATAAAGATAGAACTAGTCAGAGTCATATACAATACACGGGAGTCCCACCCGTACAGAGAATAAAAGATGATGAATGAACTTGGTTAGAATGAAGAATGAAAGTACGAGAGGCATAAAAGCGAGAACTTGTATGAAAGAGTAAATAGCAAAAATAGGCTCCGATAACGTCGGAGGTTGTAGTAGTAAAAAAAAAAAAAAAAAAAACCTAACCTAACCTAACCTAACCAACCAACTTAAAAATTAAAAATTAAAACCTAGCCTTTATCTCGTTGAGTTAGTCTCGAACTCACTTTGTCTGTATATATTTATGTTATTTATAATATCACTTAGTGAAGAAGCTGCAAGTTTGAACACATAATTATCTAAATATTAACTTTGAATAGGTATGTAGTTAAAATGTTACTTACGACATGGTTATTAATAAAATATATTTATGACAAGACACTGTGCTTTTGTACGATGAAGCCCACAATAAAATTAACTTCCAAACACTAGTCGTTACCATCGTATAATAACTATTTATCACGGCAATTCGAAAAAGCACTATAATATGAAGTGATGGATATATTTTGTCAGGTGGTTGCTCGGCTTCCAGCATTAAAAACATAAAACATTTATGTTTTCACGAATTTACGATTTATTTATAATTTCGAAAACCAGACGCACAGACATCCGTTCAAAACTTTCACTCACAATTTTTTTTGCACTCATTAAAATTTTAGCCATCTTTAATGGTCAATATCAAATTAAATTTATGTACATAATCAAAAGAAAACAAAGTAAATAACACTAACTTTTAGATATTTAAATAAAATATGATAGAAATAATTTTGTTTAACGTAAATAAAAAAACCGGTAAAAATAATAAATTTTTGGCAAGGATTTGAATGTCTTCGCAGTCTCATCACCAAAACAAGCCAGAGACAACAAACAGTTCACCATTCAGGAATAACCATTCAAAAAACGTTCAGCATTATGAACGTCATGGTACGATTTAAAGTTGTCCTGCTTTTGACCTGCTTGAAAACTGCAACTCAACTGCCTTGTTTCTGAATGGTTTTATAAGTGTTGGTGGTAGCATTCCTGTTTCAGAAACTTTTATAGAGGATTTATAGCATGGGTGTTGATAAAATTGTTTAACGTTTTGGCATATATGGATTTTAATATAATTCATGGTATCGAATGGATAGAGGTACCACAGACGAGCAGCATAAACAGTGAAAGAGTATATTTTAAAGAAAGTGGTTGAGTGAACTGGAGCATCGAGAAGAAGTTTATCTACACTATGCGCAGGTCTACATAGCGTTTTAAAGAAAAAACGTTCCTTGAATACCCAGGAGGAAAGGATATTATGCCAATCACGACGTAGACGAATAATGAGCCACTTGAGTTGAATACGAAATTGCGAAATGTATTCATATTTATGAAGCCCACTTAAGAACCATAAACATCAGTCTTATTATAAAACAAGGTTTATAGATAGATCGAGTTTTAAAGTCGATCTAAAGATAAACCAGCTAGGAGGCTAGTTTAAGCTACGATTAACCTCAAAACCGTGACAGAAATCAAAACAAAACATAAATATTATTGTGAAATTTTAGTAAATCCGAAATTTTACTTGATGGCTGATAATAAATTATTATTATATCCAGGAAATGGGCTAAAATTTCCATTATGGACCGTCGAATTGGAAGTCCAGTTTTTTTTTATAGATAGTACTCATAAATAGAAAGCTTCTTACAAATTTTCTAATTGCGGAAATTCACAGTTCACGAGATATAAATTTCTAAAGTTTCCATTCAAATTTGGTAAAAAGCACGCCATTTGCAAATTTATAGGTTGTCAGACGTCAAAGTTGACAGGTCACGTTCCGTGAAGTTGTCAGTAAACGTTCCGTTCTGGGTTAGGTTTTTGTCATCAATTTATATTGTTTATATTTTTTTTAAATACGTTATTTATTTTTACATATTTATTATGATTTATATTATATTTGCATTTTTAGGTTAAACGAGCAATAATTGTTGCTGTATTATTAATAAATATTAAGTATTTACGCAAAAACAAAGAATTTGATTGTTTACATTGTTTGGAACGGAACGACGTCGTTATCGTCCTTTCATCTGTCAGTTATTAGCGTCAGTCATACTTTGTTGCTCTTGCAGTCGAGATCGTGATTTTAACGTACTCCTGTTTGTGTTCAACAACGTGTGGCTACCATGGCGTCTCCGAAGCCCCATGCTTCTGTGTGTGAAGAGTCGAGTGTGAAAGTGTTGGACTCAGATGAGCCGCTTGTCACGGCCTCCTCTTCAACGCCGTCTGTTAGTAGTGCGCGAGTGATGGACTCAATAGAGCCGCTTGTGCCTACTATATTACCATCGGTGCTCGATGAACCAGTCGAAGGTCCCAGTGGGATTTCTGTCCCTAGCAGGATAGCTAGTCCCATCGGAGTACAGGCTGGCAGTTCATCGGAAGGCGAGGATGGGGAGTTTGCGATGCCCCGATATACTGGGTCATCTGGCAGAGGAATTAATCCTTACTCGGATGAATTAAGGTAAGTTTTGTTTGATTAATTTTGTATAATGTTGGAAAAGTAATACAAATCGAGGTAATTTTTCAAATTTATAACAATTATACATTTGGGCTGGCTATAGAAATTGTGAAAATTGTCCCAGAATATAGAATCAATTTTATTCACATGAAATTTATGGGCAAATCCGAATTGGCCAACCCCGACTTCACGTAGTCTTGTTTGCCCTATACTCGTAGTGTTTTTTATAGCCGGAGGGGCGGAGGGAGGGCAGCCCCCGCCCGCTGTAAGAAAACGCAGGCACCATGCGAGCCGTAGCGGCTGAGGCTGGTCGCCGAAGGCGACCAGCAAGCCGAAGCTGCGAAGGCGAGCATGAGTGCCTGTGTTTTCTTACGCAAGGGCGGAGGGGCTGCACTTCCCGCAGCGCCGGAGATGTAACGTTTAGAAATATCTGTAAAGAAAGTTTGGCATCTCTGGCAATCCTCCCCTAAATTCCTCAAGTCCCTTTGCAAAGTTGTAATTTTAAATCACAGTTTTGTTGTTTCTTATCAGATCCATGTGGAATTGGAGAAGAATATTTGCCAAATTGGGAACACATCAACAGTGTATTGAGTTTGCAGAAGAAAGAGGTCTCATTCCCATACAAAAAATGTGTACATACCATCGAAGACCAATGGTTCTAACCCCTGAATCGGGTCAACTGGGCAAATTTAGATGCCGGAAAAGTAATTGCCGAACCAAGCAAGTGTCCCGTGCCATTGGTATGTGGTTTGAAAATGCACGTCTACCAATCACTTTAATTTTCCAAATGATGTATGCTTTTAGTGAAGGACTGAGTTATGTAAGGGCCAAAAAAGAATTAGCCAGCGATGATAGTCCAGTAGTGTCAAACCGGACAATAGCAGATTGGTACAACTATTGCCGAGAGGCTATTACAATCTATGAGCTAGAAAATCAAAGGGCCCAAGGGATGATAGGAGCCCTAATAAAGTGGTGCAAATCGACGAATCAAAATTTGGCAGGAGAAAATATAATAGAGGACGAAATATTGAAGGCCATTGGGTGATTGGTATGATAGAAGATGGTAGCGACGACTTAAGATTGGAGGTGTGTCCCGACAATGAGAGATCTGCTGAAATATTGGTGCCACTCATCAAAAAACATGTTCAGGAAGGCTCCATCATTCATACGGATCATTGGAGAGCTTACCTGAGCCTTCCTGAGCATGGATATATTCACAAAAGAGTAAATCACAGCGATCCTGTCAATAAATTTGTGGCACCAGATGGGACACACACTCAGCGTATTGAGAGCCAGTGGAGAGGATTCAAAAAACAATTTCGACAAAATCAAAATAAGCATGATTTCACTGATTCGTTGTGCGAGTATTCATGGAGGCGAAGAAATATGATAAATCACTTGGATCCATATGAGGAATTAATTAAGGCAATTAAATATGTATATAAAATTGATTAAAGGGCCTTATCTTTTTTTACTTTGTTGTGTTTTATATCATGTAGTATAAGTTATGGACAGAAAGTTAGGTAGTCCGAGACAAAACTTTAACCATGAATATCACTGTTACCATTGGGCTTTACAGGGTGGGGGTGGTGCAGGGGGTATTTCCCTTTACCCCTTCTGCCTTACCCCTCCCCTCCCCCTTTAAATTGATGATTTATAATGGAAATTTAAATTCTAACCTCAAAGCTTTAACCATCAATATCTCCGTAACCATGGGGCTCCGCGGGGTGGGGGTGGCACAGGGGGGCTTCCCCCCTCCCCCCCCTCCCCCCTCCCCCCCTCCCCGCCCTTAATTCGACGGTCCATAATGGAAATTTTTACCAGGAAATGTGTTAAAACTGCCATGATTATGATATAAAAGTGTTTTTATTGTTTTACAAGTTTCTATGACAAACACAATTTCAACACTTTTGTTCGTTTATTTCCATTCACAACATTAAAAACACGATTTTATATTTATAACACAATACAACACACATATAAAAACAATATTTGTTAAGATTATTTACAATTTACAAATGTAAACAAAATCATAGGTTAGGCTCCATGACAGTTTATTAAGACGAGTGCCCACAGACTAAATATAGAATTGCGTTGTCAAAGTTGTCAACTTAGCTTCGTTCCGTTTTTTGATACTGTAATTACTTTATTATTCTTTAATAATTGTTATTTAATAATCAGAGCAACAAATAAGAGGTTGTTGATAAAATTATGTACGTTGCATAGTTTTGAATTAATTTTATTTAAACTTATTTCGCTTTTAATTAAAATCTTTTCGACGAAAATATATTATTATGAAAAATTGAACGATATTCCTACTTCCGGTCAGACTAAGTTGGATCTATCGTATTCTGTGTTTGGTTCAGGTTTTGTAATAAAAGAAAGTCTAAAGTAGATTTATCGCTTGTTACCGTACTAAACCCCGACTTAGATAATACGGGACTAAACCACGATTATGGCCTTTTTTATAATAAGACTGAAATCCTGGAGGCGTTCAAGCTTGTCTAATTGTTACTCAGTAATATCATGATAACAAATTCAGATTTGTCGCCAGAAGCTCCATTGAAGCAATCAAAGGACCGTTAAGATAAAAAAATCAAGCGTAACAAGTAATAAAGACAGGTTCTAAAAGACTTTTATCCAGAGCCGTAAAATTAATATAAAAGCAAAACATAACAGCCGTAGTGACATTGACAGTCTGTGACAGATCCTTCACTCACACTAACAGTATTATCTAATTTGTGCAGGTGGTGCAGGCAGATCAAACACTAGATGACAAATTATTTAAAAAAGAATCTGACTCTGTCTAGTGTCTGTTACACGACAATAAAATTAACAAAAAACCAATTATTTTGCAATAATAATTAACCATGTTTTGCACCATAGCGTAGTATAGATTAATATCGTATTTGCACAGCGATCTCCAACGTGTACATATGTAGTGTAGTGTTATTAGTCAATTGTTGTTTAATATTGCATGTGAAACTGCTTCTTTAAACTCTTTTCGGACGATAGTATCTATTGCCTGCCCTTTTGACTGCAAAAACCCTACATATCTACCAGATTTAATTTGTATCAAAAATGATCTGATGTGACAAAATACTGTTTCTGGTACCTCTGTATCAGTACATAACTGTAGCAGTCGTACATAGTAACTAACCTAGTGTCTGAGAGAACAGTGAGGCAAGTGTTGTGACGAACGTGCGGTGAGGCTGCCGGAGATGGTGCTGGGGTGTTCGGGCGGCCGGCTCGCCGGTGCCGCTTTTCACCCAAGAGAGGTAACTACTATACATACTCTAAGCTCATTATGAAATGTAATAACCTTGCTAACTAGTTGGTAAGTATGTTTTTATGGATTTGATCATAGACCATATGCATTCAGCCATTGTGTCTGTGTTTTCACAGTAAATTTTTATACATTAAATTTTTATAATATTTTGCTTACATTTATTAAAGAAGCAGTGAGCACTTAGTTCATTCTGTGTTTTAGGTTCATTATTTCTTATAGTATTTTCCAAATGTTACAATTAAATGGGTACTTAGGTAAAAATCTTAAAACCCGTCGCCTTTGTAGGTTTTTTGGGGGGTGGTTCCCACTTCTTCAAACCCCACCTGCCAAAGTTGCGTAGTTTTCGAGTTATGAGCGATAGAAGTTTAGTATGAAAACCAGTAAGATCTATTATTGTATATAACCTACTGAAATGACATTTGTTAACATTTTTCTCAGGTAAAAATGATGTTACACCTTGCAATACATGTGCATTAACTTGAAATTTAAAGTTTCTATTGACCCTTTACCTGATGGGAAATGTAACCATGTGACTGATGTTTGTCAATTTATTGTGTCCTATGCCGGATATAAATCCTTGGATTGGTATCCTTGGATTGGTAACCGTGGATTGGTAACCGTGGATTGGTATCCTGGTCAGGCGAAGATGTTGCGCTGCCATTTCTGATATAAAACATGACTGTGAACCCTGATTTATCAGTGGGTTTTACTTGGACTAATGCAGTTGGTAATTTTGTAATGGTCTTGCTTTTCTTACAAAACTATTTAGTTCACCTTATAATGGACTAGGTACTGCTGCTCTAAAATGGGGTTTTGCACAAAATGTTTTTGGTTTTGCAGTGTTTCCAGAATGTTCTGATTCTGATTGATTAATATGTTTAAATGAGTGATGGCGTTCTTGGCAAATTTGACATGTACCGGATTTATCCTTAACAGTTGGAATATATGTTATCTTTACCTCCAAAATATCTTCTATTTCCTACAGAGAGGTTTTTTGAAATGTTCACAGAAATATGATTTATGCCTGATTAAGCAATACTCACAACTTTGACTGAACTTTTGCAAGCATAGTTTTTGAATGAAGTGGCAATGTGCTATTTAACTGAAGAAATTCTCTAAAGCACAAAATCTTCTTTCAACAAAGCATTAAAATATTTCATATGATGGCAATTCATTTGATTCCGAATTACAAAAATACAGCTCCCATTGCTTTCGAGTTTCTTTGTCTAGCTTTTCAGAAACAATATGAATAATGAGGATATCACATGTACTCACTTTGATAATTTCTAAGAGCACTCTTCGCCCGCCGCACCACCCTCACAGTATTTCTGGGCGGTCATAAAAAATTAAGCTAACCTACCTACCTCTTCGCCCGCCGCCCTCGCAGTATTTCTGGGCGGTCATAATAGTAGATTTTACTACAAAGGGATAAGGCAATATTTTGAAGGCGCGGGCGCTACTTTGAATCCTGAGTGAAGCGAGGGATTCATGTATATCGCCCGAGATAAAAATATTACCGTACCCGAGTAGCACCTCTACTTTTCATCTCCATCTATGATTAAAACATCTGAAAAGAAAACAAGCAAATACAAAACAAAATATCAAGAAAAGTAGAACACCTACAATACCTTATATTATAAGACTTCAACCAACAATTTAATACTGACCTTTGTTTGGTGCCGTTTTCATACAATAAATACTAAGAAATAATTTTTTGAAGACCACCAACTTAAGATAAAATGTTCACTCATATCTTAACTTTGTTTGTGTGGTCCTTCATATCTTTTTATTTTTATAAGTAAACTTGATATCTATTCACTATTGGCTTAAACTCACGAAAAAGTATTTACATTTACACAAATAATTACATGTCAATACAAATAACCTAAAACTTCTGCAATTACATGAATGAAAAAAAATTGCTCTTTTTTAATTATACAGCGAAGAACATAAAAATGTTGACGATGATATGAATTCTAAATTAAAAAAATCACGACGTCTGTGCCAACTTTTTTTTTTGAAACAAAATAGAAAAACTACAAGAAAAAATTGAACTCAAAAAGAAGCTTCAGGAATTTAGATGTTGAAATGCTATTATAAGAAGTAACAGATTGATCATTGATGGAAAACCAAATATCTATAAGGATGCATCTCAAACTCCTCAAAATTACATCCCCGTGAAAACGCAGATACGGAAGTAAACCAAGTAACCAAGCAAGCTGACAGTAACCAAACTTCAAGATCCCAAAGTCAGTTCTTTCGATAACCACTTCAAATATTCCAAAATATACAAGGTATCGGTAAGAAGTTGCACTTAATAGAAGAATTAATATCATCGTCGAAATTTGATGTTATTTCACTATCAGTAATCAGTAGGAAAAAAGAATTCTGTGAGGCAATAAAACTTCCGGGCTTTACTATTGTTTCTAAATATTGTCATGAGATTCACAAGCTCGGCGGAGTCTGTATAACTGTTAACAATAATATTGAGTGTATAGAAAGAAAGGACATAGTTACATTTTCTAAAGAATTTGTTATAGAGTTTAGTGCAATAGAGATGCCCCAAAGCAACACTGTTATAATAGGATTATATAGAGCGAGTCGAAAATTTTTTTTTTTTATGAACAAATAAACTAGACGCACAAAACTAAACATATTCTAATCGGCGGCGATTTCAATATAGACCAATTAAATAAAAAGAACAGTAAAGCTGCCACAAAATTTATTAATTTCATGAAATCATATAATTTCCACCAATTAATCAAAGATCCTATCAGAGTTACAAAGACATCTTCGACGTCTATAGACTTAATTTTTTCAAATAATACTGACCAGGTCAAAGAATCGACAGTGAAAGACCATGGACTCTCAGACCACAAGTCTGTAAATATAAAAATTGAGGGAAAATCGCAAACGTATACAAAAATAAAATACCAACTTTAAAGAAGCTATTTTTTTCTAATAGAAATATTACAGAGTTTAAAAATTCACTAAGAAAATTAAACTGGAAAAATATTTTAAGCGACAAAGCAGCTGATCTTAAATGAAAAAAAAATACGAAGTCGGATTACTACTCGGTGAAACGGGGGTCCAAAGTTTGTCTGGACAAACAGGATTAGTTTGACCATTTTATTTGAAACTTCGCCAGAGTACTCCCGGCGGTAGATAAGTAAAAACGTGTTCCGGATTTTTCAAAATTCATTCCCTAAGTGGGTGAAATGGAGGTCCAAAGTTTTTATGGAGAAACAAGATTAGTTTGACCATTTTATCCGAAACTTCGCAAAAATATTCCAGCTCTAAATAAGTAAAACACATTTCAAGATTTTTCAAAATTCATCATCCCGTAAGGGGGTAAAACGGGGGTCCAAAGTTTGTATAGAAAAAAAAGATTAGTTTGACCATTTTATTCGAAACTTCGCAAGAGTACTCCCGGCGGTAAAATAAGTAAAATCGTGAATCAGGATTTTTTAAAATTCATCCCCTAACGGGGTGTAACGGGGCTCCAAAGTTTTTATGGAGAAACAAGAATAGTTTGACCATTTTATTCGAAACTTCGCAAAAGTATTTCCGGCTCTAAATAAGTAATACGAATTTCAGGATTTTTCAAAATTCATCCCCTATGGTGGTTAGACGGGGATTGTATGGAGAAAAAAGATTAGTTTGAGTCAAATTTCGCATCAACATTATTGGCACTCCGACATTAAGTCTTATTTTGTGAGCCGAGAGTCCATTTGATTCAAGTGAATTAAGAAACTCAACTGGATAATTGGTGGCGTCGTCCTGATCAATAACACTATCCAAGAAAGTATAAACCACTTCATCACCAATAATTTGCGTCATAAGTTCTTCATTAATTGCTACGCATTGTTCATTTTTCGTTGTCAATACGGCGCGTTCACATAACCAAGTATTTTCCTGGTGTGTTATGCTCAGAATTTCCACAAATACTGAACTTATAAGTTCTTCGGAGGAGGAAACAACTTTGCCAAGTACTACGGGAAAACTCACCTGACCATTCTCTTCAAGAAAGAGACCTACCCCAACTTTTAATAATATTCTTTAAAACTCTTGGGCATGTGAACTAATACCGCCAAGCTGGGCTCTCATATTAATTGTCAATCTGAACTTTTGTATTTGAGGCCACAGATAAGACTGTTTTAATGAGGAGTTTATCTCATCTGCCCTAGAGCCCCGACATAAAACTGGAAGGATTTGACGAAAATCTGCCTACAACAAAAGTGTGACATTGCCTATTGACCTGTCATCGACGAATAACTTGCAACATTCTATCTACAGCTTCCACTGCCTTTTTGTTGGCCGCTGTGCATTTATCCCAAACGATTAGACTGTAAATGAGAGGTTTAGCCAGTTTAGGCAAGTCAATATAAAAAATTAGGCCCAAACTGATACCGTCTTCACCACGGAGTTACTCCCAGCTTATGTTATTATGCTTCGGCCGCACTTGTGCCTATCGTCCCGATGCAATTTGCGGGAATCTTCGTACGTTTTGTACACTAAAAAGTTATCGCTGATAAAGCGCTGGTCACACTAGAGGCTTCGTTATTTTTCACGAACTATCTGGCAATAATCCAAGATGGCGTCATCTACGTGTTTTAAATATAAACGACGACTTTCTTTTCTTTAACATGTGTGCTAACAATTACATAATGTATTTATTGAAACCTAAAAAGAAACCTAGAAAGAAAAAGCAAAAAATTTTAACATCATCTTATCGTTCCACTCCATTTTTAAATGAACAACGCATGTGCGACCACGCAAAGCAAATTATTAGCGTGCTTAAATCCTTTGATGTATCGCCACCCGCGCGATAACTAACACGAAGTTCGAATATTCGGGACGATACCAGATAACGGCCGGTCACATTTGCGTGTATCGTGTACAGTAGAATTTTTTATAGATGATGTTTTTTGTTGCCCCTGAACAAAAACATACTAAATACAGAATAAAATAAATATTTATAGGGGCTCCCATACTACAAACGTGATTTTTCATAGATTACGGTACGGTTACCCTTCGCGTGCGTCCGACTCGCGCTTGGCCAGTTTTATTATACCTCAACAAAAAGTTCTCATCAGACTTAACAACATTTGCTAAGGGGGCATTTTAATATTTCTTATAGTTTAGCTGGACCATTATAGTTCTTCATCATGTGTTCCATTTTCTAAAATCAATTATAGCCTATATGTTGCCCAGGCTTAACAGCTATATAACAAAAAAGTTTCATTCGAATCCGTTCTGTATTTCCAAAGATTAGCGTGTACAAACAGACAAACATTTTTTTTATTTTCTTACTGCGTTACTATGTCTCCATCGCCCCAAAAATATTTTTTTTTTTGGAAATATTTTCAATGTACAGACACATTTTTTTTACTGTTTTATCAAAGTATAGATTTAATTATGTTCCTTGGGGGAATGTTTGTTAGGGGTATGTTTATACCCCCTACATTTGATGTGCCTAATTACAGCTTTATTAATTTATTCTTAAATAATCGTAAGTACTTTGTAGACGATAGAGAGCGGCGGCAGTGGCGCGGAGAGCGTGACGGCCGACGTCGGTGCAGACTCGGCGCGCGCGCTGCACGAGCGGCTCGTGGCGTTCGTGCACGCCGTCGCGGGCGACCGCGGCCGCGGCGGCGACGTGTGGGTCGAGCACTCGTACGCGCGCGCGCGCGGCGTGGGCGGCGAGGCGCGCGAGCTGCTGGCGCCGCGCGCGCCGCCCGACGCCGGCGACGTCGACGTCGAGCGCCTGGACCCCGAGCCCCCGCCCGCGCTCGAGCCGCCGCCGGACGACGACGACGACGCCGCCGACGACGAGGACGCCGGCGACGACTGGGAGGCGAAGGTCGTCGCGCTGGCGCCGAGCGCGACGCACGCGCGGCTCGCGGCGACCGCCGCCGACATACTGCGGCGGCTGCGGCTGGCGCGGCTCGCGGGCGCCGGCCACGAGGCCACGCGGCAGGCGGCGCGGCGGCTGCGGCTCGCGCTGGCGCCGCTGTGGGTGTGGCCGGGCGCGCCGCAGCTGCGGCCGGCGGCGTGGCTCAACGCCGCGCTGCTGGCGCACCTGCCGCGCTCGCTGCGCCGCCCGTACGACGACGCGGTGTCGGTGCTGCGTCGCGCGTCGCCGCGGCTCACGGAGCGGCTGCTGCTGGGCCGGCTGCCCGCGCCGGCGGACGCGCCGCTGAGCGCGACGGGCCCCGCGCTGGGCCCGGCGGCGCCCGGCCCGGTGCTGCTGTGGCTGGGCGCGGGCGCGGCGGACGCGCGCTGGACGCGGCGGCTGCGCGCGCTGCTGTACACGCGCGAGCTGCGCGCCGACGCGTGCGGCGCGCCCGACGCGTGGTGCGCGCAGACCGCCGCCGCGCTGCGCGCCGACCTGTACGACGCTCTCGCCGAGACGGGGTAAATAACTTCAGATATTTTACTAAAATGCCAAACGTCATCCAACTGTTTAACAAAACTTATGTGCCATATTTTCGTAAAATTAAATTTCAGTGTCCATAATAATCATTCCATAGTCTAACGTAGGAACTAACAGTCTATATATATATATAAAAGAAGAAACTGAATGACTGACTGACTGACATAACAACGCACAGCCCAAACCGCTGGGTCTACAAATTTGGCACATAGGTTTCTTATGAGGTCTAGGGGTGCACTAAGAAAGGATTTTTCAAAATTCCCAACCTAAGGGGGTGAAACGGGTGTCAAAAGTTTGTATGGACAAACAAGATTAGTTTGACCATTTTATTCGAAACTTCGCAAGAATACTCTCGGTGGTAAATAAGTAAATACGTGTTCCAGGACTTTTCGAAATTCATCACCAAAGAGGGTGTAATGGGGGTCCAAAGTTTTTATGGAAAAACAAGATTAGTTTGACCATTTTATTCGAAACTTCGCAAGAATACTCTCGGTGGTAAATAAGTAAATACGCGTTCCAGGACTTTTCAAAATTCATCACCAAAGAGGGTGTAATGGGGGTCCAAAGTTTTTATGGAAAAACAAGATTAGTTTGACCATTTTATTCGAAACTTCGCAAGAATACTCTCGGTGGTAAATAAGTAAATACGTGTTCCAGGACTTTTCAAAATTCATCACCAAAAAGGGTGTAATGGGGGTCCAAAGTTTTTATGGAAAAACAAGATTAGTTTGACCATTTTGAAGCGTTCCATTGCTCTCTTTCGGTCTAGCAGGAACGGGAACGGAATCGGGGATGAGAACGAGAAAAGAAACTGACTGATTGGTGACTGACTAACATATCAACGGGTGCGTATTGTCTGATAGAACAACATTTTATATAATTACATTTTAATGACGATCACAAGATATAATATTCAATTGACATAATCGTTAATATGTATATATGTATATATATATATATATTTAACTGCTATAATATTCATTAAACTTTTATTCTAAAAAGCAAAAAATAATTTCTATAAATATAACGTTTATGTGAACTAAATATCACCTGTTATAACAACTTGTGCGGTATACACGTCAAAAACCATAAAAAGAATTGTTGATGACGGCAAATACGCGAAGGGAGCGGAGGAAGAAGTGCGGGGGACGGGTCGGCGCCGGTTCACCGGCCGAGAACGCTAGCGACCGGCTGAGCGGGAGCTCACGCGCATGTGTTTCCTTTACAAATGGGTTATGTTAAACCCATTAAAATCTTGTCAAAAAATATATCAATATATTGTTGCCTAAGTATACTTAGATTTGATTCTGCATGTGTTTCCTTTACAAAAGTGGCGACCGAAGACAGGACCGGACCTGCATCAAGGATTGGAAAATACACATACCTATTCACGGTGAACAAACGGATGGGAAGTAGCTGTCCTTATTCCTTCCTTACTTATTGTTCACACTTTCAATTTGTGTCGAGTCATGCGTGCTTAGTTCCAAGTGTCTGACGTAAATACCTATTCCTTGTGCGCACATGAGCGTTGTGTTAAATTAAAAGTGCATAGGTACGTTTATTTTGCACGGAAGCGCCCGGTGTGCTTATATACTTAAGTGGCTTTAGCTATTTATTAGGTAAGTACTTACTTCTCTGTCGCCTTCTTTAAAAAAAAGGTTTTCACGCATTAAAATTCAAACTCCGCTTAATGCAGCATATAGGGAAGGCTTACCTCTTTAACTTACGGTGAAATGCTTTTGGCACGCAAATAAAATACATACCTAAGTACCTAATTAGGTTCATAATTTACCTACCTACAATAATTGCATTATTGCGCAGCGTTCTCTTAGCCTCAAACATTAATAAATAGCCTTTTTTCCATTCAATTTAATATTGAGTTGCGTTTATTTATTCACTTTACAATTCGTACAAATCTACAAATAAATAATAACTATTTATTCGTAGGTACGAATCTATCTTTATGCCCTTATTAGTTGCTCAATCATTTATCCCTACTCCTAATAAAATACTTCATCTTAACACCATCTTTAAAACATCTTAAATAAAATACTAATTGTTAACGCCGAACATTTCAGCTATCTGCCTACTCGGCGCACGGCTCGGCGCGTGGCCGGCTTGCTGATACCTACTTTGGTTGCGTGGCTATTGCGCTCGGCGCCGGCGTCGGCAGCGCGGCGGCCGCTTGTTGACACGTAGCCGGGCACGCCCTGACACCGTGATCGCGCGGCTCGCGTCTACCGCTTCTGTTGTTACTGGTTTGATGCACATTATACCTACTTGTTTAACTCATTATTACGTATTACGTACTTAACTTAATTTCTTGTTATTTGATTTTTTAATAGACATGGTTGATGAAACGTTAAAAATGGGTGAATCTTCTACTGGTAGCTCGGAGGTATCAATGAAAATAAAAGAATTAATTAGATCCCGAGGGAATATTAAGGGTCGTTTAACACGATTTAGGGATTACGTTTCTGCCTTAAATGTAAGTAAGGGTGAAGTCATTAAAGAGTTAAAATTAAAAGAGTTAAAAGTTCGTTTAGATAAAATAGAAAATTTATTATATGAGTTTAATGAAGTTCAGTCTCAAATTGAAATGTTGTTGTCTGAGGAGGATGACAGCGAAGTGGACAATTTCGAAAGTACTTTCTACAGTACGCTGTCTTTAGCTCAACACATACTTGACACTCGTCTTATTTCTCAGGCAGACAAAGATGCAAGTCTTCATTCTGCTCGCTCAACATGCTCTAATTCGTGTACTCATAATAATTTGAATCATATAAAATTACCTACTATAAAATTACCTAGCTATGATGGGAATTACTTAAAATGGCTAGAATTTAGAGATACGTTTAAGTCATTAATACATTGTAACGATTCCATATCGGACATAAATAAATTTCATTATTTGAGATCATCGTTGGAAGGCAGTGCAAGTTTAATTATAAAATCATTAGAGTTCAGTTCTAAAAATTATACGGTTGCGTGGGAATTAGTTTGCGAGCGTTATGATAATAAAAAGATTCTTATAAATAACCACTTAAAGGCGTTATTTGAAATAGAAAGTATCGCAAATGAATCTCACAAGGCAATTCGTTTCATAATTGATCATGTGTCAAAAAACTTAAGGGCTCTTAATACTTTAGAACAGCCTACTGATAAATGGGACGTACTCATTATATATTTAGTATCAACTAAATTAGATTCAACTAGTTTTAGTAAATGGGAAGAACATAAAAACTCCTTTAAGGAAATGCCTTCTTTATCTGATTTTATACAATTTTTACGCAATCGTGCTGATATTCTTGAGACAATGGCTGTCAGCAGAAGCGACAAACGCGATCAAAGAACGAATTTTTATAAAGATAAAAATAAAAAACCTGAATTTAAAAATAAAGATGAGCATTATAATAAATCATTAAAAAGCTTTGTCTCTTCTGCCAATACAAACTCGGCTTTCTCTTGTCCGTCTTGTAATCAGCAACACCGAATCATGGATTGTCCTGCCTTTAAGCAGTTGTCTCCTGAAAACAGATGTATTGAGGCTTCGAAATTAAAACTTTGCTCGAATTGTTTACGCAGGGGTCATGTAGTAAATGATTGTCGAATTCTCGGCTCATGCAAGACCTGTAAAAAGAAACATAACACATTATTACATGTAGATAGTCAAACTCCTGAAACAAACGCAACTTTAAATCATTGCAGCTACGTACCTGTGTCCCTGCCGGCTCAGTCTCCTAATCAAGTACTTCTGGGCACTGCTATAGTCAAGGTGGTACATCCTGAAACCAAAAATACTTACCTTGCTCGAGCTTTACTCGATGCGGGTAGCCAATCTTCCTTTATCACGGCGAACCTGAAAGAAAAAATGGAATTTATTAGTAAGGGTACGGATACATTATGTATATCGGGCATTAATAACTGTAAAATGGCTATATCTGATAGCTGTGAAATGATGATACAATCACGTGTCAACAATTTCGTTACAAATCTTAAATGCTTAGTAGTTCCTAAAATAACTGGATTATTGCCTAATTCCTTCATAAATGCAACTGATCTTAACTTACCTCTTAATATACAACTGGCGGATCCTAACTTTTTCCGCCCTTCAGATGTTGACTTATTGATAGGTGCTGAGTTATTTTTTGAACTTATTTGTCCCAATCAGATAAAATTAGGATCGAACCAACCAATACTTCAAGAATCCAAGCTGGGTTGGATAGTGGCCGGTCCTCTTTCTGCAAATAACCTTAAAGAGAAAAAACAAATATATTGTAACTTCAACAAAGAAATAAGTGATCAACTGACAAGGTTTTGGAGTCTTGAAGAAGTCCCCACTTCAAACACTGTTTTGTCAGCTGATGATGAATTTTGTGAGCACTACTTTAGAGAAACTACTAAGCGTCTTGATGATGGTAGGTTTTCAGTGTTCATGCCCCTTAAAGAATCTCCAGAAGCAGCTCTCGGCGATTCCTATTGTATGGCTGAAAAGCGTTTCTTGAGCCTTGAAAGAAAATTGAATAAACTTCCTGACCTGAAGGCCGAATATTGTAAATTCATAAATGAATACGAAGACTTAGGTCACTTAACTGAGATAAGGAAACCCCAATTCGGGTATTTTATGCCTCACCACGCAGTCATACGTGAGCAGAGTGAGACAACAAAACTCCGTGTGGTGTTTGATGCGTCCGCAAAGTCATCTTCCAATAAATCACTTAATCAAATACAATACGTTGGCCCTGTAGTGCAGGATGAGTTGTTCAACATATTAGTAAGGTTTCGTCAACATAAGTACGTGCTGACTGGAGATATTCAAAAAATGTACAGACAAATAATGGTCGATGGGTCTCAAAGACATCTTCAGCTTATTCTATGGAGGAATGAGCAAAATATGCCACTTAAAGTTCTCCAATTAAATACTGTCACATACGGGACAGCTAGCGCACCGTATTTGGGTACAAGATGTCTTCTTCAGTTAGCAGATGAATGTCCTGATCCCGTTATATCTCAAGTCATTAAAAGTGATTTTTATGTTGATGATTTCTTGTCGGGCGCTGCAACGGAAAGAGAATTACTCCACATTAAACAAAATGTTACCGAAACACTTAAGTCAGCTGGGTTTCCTATACATAAATTTAGAACAAATTGTCCTCAAATATGTCAAGAAGCTACTGAATCTGATTTTCATAATTTGTCAAAAGAGTCTAGTGTCTTAGGGGTATTATGGGCACCTGTTTCTGATACTCTTAGATTTGAATTAAACATTGAAACACATCTAGAACAAAAAATTACAAAACGTGTGATTTTATCAAATACATGTAGAATTTTTGATCCTTTAGGCCTGTTAAGTCCGTGTACCATCACACTTAAGATTCTTCTTCAAAAACTGTGGGAGCTTAAATTAGATTGGGATGATCATGTACCCAATGAGATTAAAAGAAATTGGGAGAAAATAATTAAAAACTTAAATGTCTTACTTACCTTTTCAATTCCCAGATCTGTCTTGTGTGACTCTCCAGTCAGCACCCAACTTCATTGCTTTGTGGATGCATCACAAGATGCCTATGCAGCTTGTGTATATTTACGCTCAACAGACGCAGATGGTAGCATTAAAACCAATCTCCTATGCGCAAAAACCCGTGTTACGCCTTTGAAACCTCTGTCAATTCCACGTCTTGAACTGTGTGCAGCTGTTCTAGGAGCACGGCTTACAGCAAAGGTTGGTGAAGCCTTGCGCTGCAAGGTTGATACTAAAACCTTTTGGTCGGATTCGACAATAACATTAGGATGGATTAAGACTCAACCGAAACTTTTAAAGGCTTTCGTTTGTAATCGAGTCAATGAGATCCATGAATTGACGGAGCGAGCGTCATGGAGACACGTTCCTACTGATGTTAATCCCGCGGATATGGCATCAAGAGGTATCGTGCCTAGCGCATTAGTCGAGTCTGCGTTGTGGTGGAGCGGTCCTCAGTTTCTGTGCAGACTCGAATCTGAATGGCCACAGCAACAATACGCTAACGTCGAGCTACCTGAAATTAAAGTTCACCATGCCCACGACAATGATCTCAAATTCCTAAAATTTGAAAATTATTCTAACCCACTAAAATTAAAAAGAATATTTGCTTACGTATTCCGATTTTTAAATAATTGTAAAAAACACTCTAACAAATTAACAGGTTCACTTAATGAAACTGAACTTCATAATTCTCTAATATATCTTCTTAAAACCGCGCAGCAAGAGTCTTTTGGCCACGAGATAATTGCACTTCGTGAAAATAAGTCGCTTAAACCTAAATCTAATATTTTACAATTATCTCCCTTTATTGATAACAATGGACTATTGCGAGTAGGCGGACGTTTAAAATATGCAAACCTTAACTATGACACAAAGCATCCAATCTTAATGAAATCTGACCATCACCTGACACAGATTATGATGTCTAGCGAGCACTTAAGATTATTTCATGCTGGTCCACAATTGCTTCTTAGCTCCTTCAGAGAAAATTACTGGCCCATTGGAGGCAGATCACTCGCTAGAAGCATAGTGCGGAAATGCATAACTTGTGTCAGGATGAAGGGTAAAACGATGGAACCCTTAATGGGTAACTTACCCCCACCAAGAGTATCTCAATCTCATATCTTTCAAGTAACGGGAACTGATTTTGCTGGCCCCTTCATGATTGCTAGTAAAAAAGGTCGCGGCAGTCGCATATCAAAATGCTATTTATGCATCTTTATTTGTTTTTCGACTAAAGCGGTGCATCTTGAAACGGTCAGTGATCTCACAACTCAAGCTTTTATTTCTTGCCTCAAAAGATTTATTGGTAGAAGGGGTAAGCCTGATTATCTATACTGTGATAACGGTAAGAACTTTGTAGGAGCGAACAATGAGTTGGGCAAAGTATTGCAATCAAACCTAAGTAGTATAACTGATTTCGCGGCTGATAAGGGCATAAAATTCGTTTTTTCTCCCCCCTACTCGGCGACATTTGGAGGTCTCTGGGAGGCCTGCGTTAAGAGTGCCAAATTTCACCTAAAACGTATTGCGGGAAATGTTAGTCTTACATACGAGGAGCTGAGCACGCTCTTTATACAAATTGAAGCGATCCTCAACTCCCGTCCCTTAGTTCCTTTATCACCCGATCCAAACGACCTCACACCCTTAACCCCAGGACACTTCCTCATAGGGCGGCCACTGACGTCCCTACCAAGCCCTCAAAGGCCAGAAGCCATGAAGATACGCACTAGATACCAGTTGGTTGAGCAGCTAAGATGTAATTTCTGGGAGAGATGGAGAACGGAGTACCTGGCCGAACTACAACAACGGACTAAATGGCGTTCTAAGCAGAAAAACCTTAAAAAAGGAGATCTGGTGGTCTTTAAAGAACCCAACTTACCACCACTTAAATGGAGACTTGGCAGAGTTCACCAACTTTATCCTGGAGACGATGGAATAGTTCGAGTGGCTGACTTCTTAACCTACCGAGGCATCGAGCGGCGTGGGGTCAACAAAGTCTGTCTCTTACCCACATCGACGGGCATCGAAGAGCATGATAGTTTGGAAGAACCGCCAGTTCCTTCCAAAGGTGGGGAGGATGTTGATGACGGCAAATACGCGAAGGGAGCGGAGGAAGAAGTGCGGGGGACGGGTCGGCGCCGGTTCACCGGCCGAGAACGCTAGCGACCGGCTGAGCGGGAGCTCACGCGCATGTGTGTCCTTTACAAATGGGTTATGTTAAACCCATTAAAATCTTGTCAAAAAATATATCAATATATTGTTGCCTAAGTATACTTAGATTTGATTCTGCATGTGTTTCCTTTACAGAATACTGTTTAAATGACATATTAATCAAAACGTATAGAGACGGAGAAAGAGAAGGAGAGGGAGAGTGAGAGAGAGGCCTATTAAAAATCTTATAAGAACCATTTTCGACTTCTACGCGGACGAAGTCGCGGGTTAAAGCTAATGTGTATATATATATATGTTGGGGTCATTTGAAGACTAGAGGTCAATTAAAAATTAAGTTTGTATGACTTGTATTGACTTGGTCTATCGTGCTCTATCACGCTCATATAAAAGTAAAAACCATTCGCCGATCGACAGCCATTCAGCTAATATGGGTTAAGAAAGGTAGAAGTTATCGAGAAGGTACTGGCGCAGGTCTCGCGGCGCGGTGGTGTGCGGGTTCGGCGCGGGCGCGGCGCTGGCGGGCGCGCTGCTGGGCGCGGGCGCGGGCGCGCTGCCGGGGCGCGTGGTGGGCGCCGTGCTGCTGGCGCCGCCGCTGCTCACGGCCGAGGGCGCCTGGGCAGTGCGCGAGCTGTGCGCGCCCGCGCTGCTGGTGGCGGGCACGGGCGCGGCGCGCTGCTGGCGCGGCGCGGCGCGCGCGCTGCAGGCCGCGCGCCGCCGCGTGCTGCTGGTGGCGGCCGCCGACGACGCGCTGCGGCTGCCGCACGCGCTCCGCGCGCGCCTCCGCCTGCCGCAGCACGCGCTCGACGCCGCCCTCGTCGTGAGTGCATTCAATCCGCTACTTTTTCTCGACGTCGAAACGAGCATCGTCTATGGGATTTATATGAAATTTCTTGGAGTCGAATAACGCTCTTATTGTCCATTTTTCGCAACGATAAATCTAAAATCAATTTGAAAATGACTGATGTTTTATTCTCTTATGAGTACAAAATAATTTATTTTTCATCTCATCTACTCGAAAAACCCCAAAACATTTGGAGCTAAAGTTACTGGTTATTCTCTCGGGATTAAAACCAATTCGAAAACAGAACACGAGTGTTATCTATGTAGAATCACAAATAATGTTGGCAGTCCAGCAAAAAAATAATTTTGTTTTAAAATAAAAAATTAATAGCACTGATTTCGTGATTTCTTTGATTTAGAATACATATTGTCTTCAACATGGATGAATGTAGGTTAACATTTTTATGTTCTTTGTTTCGGAAAAAGAATTAAGTACCTATAATTAAAAAGGGCGATGTTTTTCTTTAATTCAAGTCATTACAGAAGTTTTAAGTTATTTGTATTGAAATGTAATTATTTATGTAAATGTGAATACTTTTTAGTGAATTTAAGCCAGTAGCGAATAATTATCAAGTTTACTTATAAAAATAAAAAGATATGAAGGACCACGCAAACAAAATTATGAGTGAACATTTTATTGTAAGTTGGTGGTCTTCTATAAAATATTTCTTAGTATTTATTGTATGAAAACGACACGAAACAAAGGTTAGTATTAAATTGTCGGTTGAAGTCTGATTAGTTATTGTAGATGTTTTACTGTTCTTTATATTCTGTTTTGTATGTGCTAGTTTTTCTCATAGATGGAGATGAAAAGTAGAGTGTGCATAGGGATGCAAACTGAAAAAAAAAAACAAATTTGTTTTTTTTTTCTCAAAGTTAAAAAAAAATATTAGTGCCTTTGGTTTTTTCTAATTTAAAAAAAATCTATAGAAAGTTGAATAATTTATTGATGTATGCTTTCATTGCTTACTTATTTTTTACATTTTACTAAAATTACATATCGAATTACTTAATTTAGACTTTTTTGATTTATTTAAACTGAATTTTTGTTTAATTGGTTCATTACTAATGAATGTCCCTGTCTCCCAGACCAGGAAATCTCCGTTCGGTTTATGTTTGTACAATTTGAATGATGCCAATATATTTATGTAAACTTGGTACTATTCCACCAAAAAAGTTGATTAGGTTCATAAATAAATAAAAAACTCTAATTATAAACTGTTAAGTACTAATCTTTTACGGAAACTGCCTTATTAATTTTGAATTCTGTATTCTTAAAAAAAACATGCTCCAGAAAAAAAAAGTTTTTTTTGTCATGATAGAAAAAAAACTGTTTTTTGCAACACTAAGTGTGCTACTCGGGTACGGTAATATTTTTATCTCGGGCGATATACATGCATCCCTCGCTTCACGAATCCTTCGTTTCGCTCTGGATTCAAGGTAGCGCCCTCGCTTTCAAAATATTACCTCATCCCCTTGTAGCACAATCTACTATTTGACCGAACTGACGGCATGCTTGCGCAGGAGGAGGTGTACCGCTGGTCGCTGGAGGCGGCGGAGCGGCCCGAGCCGCCGCCGGCCGCCGCCGAGCCCGCGCCCGCGCCCCGGTGAGATCTCACTCCACGCCACATGCGATACACGCGTTCCTCTTAACCCTCCCACTGATACTCATTACCTTGTTCTAGATCCAGCCGCTCTATCGAAATAGTCGGTAAGTGTAACTTGTTTTTATATTCTTAAATTATATGATCGATGATTACCATTATTGACCAAGGGAGCGAAGCGTCTCAGTTTTCAATTGGCCAAAAAAGCTTCTATCTGGCTGTCCGGTCGTCAGTTTGGTCATCGATGAAATATTACTAGTATAGATTGCTAATCACGTACATTGAATCTGTACCTCCCCAAATTTCGCTTATTTCTAGATGGCGCTACTGAGAATTGTTCGTTATAGGTTGCCATAAAAATTCCGCAGCAGAAAAGTGTCGCTGTCGTCGTAGCTTGAACAACATACTAGTTAGTTTACATTTAGAGAAATAGATGGCACCACCATCTCTACAACACAAACGATCATTCAATTTATATTAGTAGACTTCACACACGCACCGACGACTATTAAATTATTTTTCATCTCATCTACTCGAAAAACGATGTTTTTTTCTCCCAAAACATTTGGATTTACAAAAAGAAACACCCGAAAAAATTTTTTAAAAAGGTCCACATGATTGAAAACGACGAAATAAATGGTGTCAAGCAGTATGCGCTGAACTAATCCCAAAACAACATCAATTTTGGAAGAGCTCGGGGGCCAGGGGAACAATGTATTTCTAGCGATCCGGGTGAGGTTCGCACTTGGATGACTGACCACAAGTACCGTAGCACTTTATCGAACTTCTCCGTTCTTCGCAATGCACGGGCCTTTGGTCCGATTTAATTCTAAATATTTTTTTTGGTAGGTGCATACACAGAAAAGATAACAATTAAAGTAATTGCGCCATCTAGTGAATTTATGTGATACTACTATCATTACTAATTTGTGGTCACACGAGGTGTGCTTTGATGGTTCTAATATTTACGACTGTTTACAAAATAAGTGAGATTGAAACTGGTAGCGACATCTAGTTAAGGCAAGGAAAAGGTCAAGTGCAGGCACGTTTTGATGTATGGAGGATAACTATCGTTACTAGTAATATTTCATCGATGGTTTGGTTATTTGTCTGGCTATTCGAGTCTTCAGGTCGCATTTTTCAACCGATTCCCGTAAAATTTCGTATGGTTTGAAAATTATGTAGAATTTTTGTTGATTCAGATTTTTGAAATTTTCAAAATGGCGGAAATATGGGGTTTGAAAACTTGAAAAAATCATATATCAGCCATTTCGTAAAAAAATCAAAAATTTCATGCAAACTTGTTTGTTACTTTTATTCAGAACCTTTTTATTCGATAAATTCAACGGGTCGGGGTGACTCGCGAGGTTTACAGCTCACATAGCCATTAGTTGTATATTTCAATGGTGAGACGATTTAATCAGTTTAAACGATTGTTGTTAAGTATATGAGGTAGATCTTTTAACGCACTGATTCTGTTAGCTACAGATGAACGAAACGAAACATTGATATTGCCTTGGTGTGTGTTTAAATACTGTAAAAATAATTTAAGAAACACGGCAAAGAAAAGAAATAAGTAACTTTCCAACGATGAGTAACCAGATTTCATTGTTTAAAAATGAAATACGTGTGTTGAAATTCGTGCCGCCTTATATTCAAATAAATAAATATATATATAGGGACAAATTACACTGATTGAGCTAGCCCCAAAGTAAGTTCGAGACTTGTGTAATGAGATAGGTACTACCTCAACAATACTATATTTAAAACAAATACATATATAAATAAACACCCAATAACCAGGACAATTTGAAAAAGGCAATTTTCCAACTTACCCTGACCGGGGATGGAACCCTGAACCTCTGTCAATGGTTATACATATATTCTGTGTCAATGGCAGCGTGGTAACAAACCGGTGCTGCACTGCAGCTTGCAATGTGTGTACACGTGTGCGTGGTCCCCGCAGAGGGCCGCGTGGTGTCCCGCGTGTCGGGCAGCACGCCGCTGGCGCTGTTGCCGCCCAAGCGGGCGCGGCGCGCGGGGGACGCGGGGGACGCGGGGGACGCGGCCGAGCCCGTGCTGGCCAGCGCCGCCGACATCCTGCAGCTGCCCATCGTCTTCGCCGACGACGAGCACGCGCTGCCCGCCCCCGCCCCCGCCCCCGCCCCCGCCCCGCTCACCGTCACCAGCGGCGACCCAAGGGTCAGTGAGTTTTTGTCGTGTCTCTCTTTTAAAATCTTGCTATCCTTGAGAACCTTTTATTGGCTGTTCGATTTCCATTCAAATGTTTGTTGATTATTGTATTAGCTGTTGGATCCCCTTGAATATAAATAAATAAAAAAAACGTTACTGTCACTGCTAGAACTCAAAAGTCCCCGTATTCTAGACAGAATCAGACTTTCCCATACAAACGTAGTCTAGCTTTTATTTTGAAACGGCATGTTAGATATTGGCAAAATCATGTAATTTGAAAGAAATTGCATATATTAAGACATATAACTAGTTTTCACAGTCAAAATATATATTTGACCTTCAGTATGGAAAATTTCTACACTCTCATATTTTCTTTGAGAAATAATAAGTCAAGCCACATAATATTGTTTGGCCACGTGATAACGCTTCTTAATTTATAACTAAGCAACGGGAAAATGAAATAGCCTCTAATAAACTAATTCGGCTTTTGTACGACGCCAACTAAATATTCTAAAGAAAGCGTCAAATAAAGATCAGCAATTATTTTAAGTAATCCTTCTAATTTATACATTACCACCAAATTTACTAACTCAGCCCCGGATTTAACAACTCATCACCATTTTACGTTTTACACCTTCAATACAAGCTCCTCAAAAAATACAATTCAAGCCTCAATAGCCATCATCATATATCATAATTTAGCACATAAATTAAATACGTTCATATCCTTTTATCGTGAAAATAGCCAATGCACTGCACGATTTAGCGCGAGTGCGCGAGACTAGTTTTGAGGTTGGGTTATCGCTAAACAATTTTTATCCAAATCCACCGCTACCGCTGTTTCTTCATCGGAGGATGAGCTTTTGGTGGCTCTACTGGAAGACTGAGGAACCCCACCTCGGAAGAGATAGCTCAACTTGAATAGGATAGATGACAGAAATGGTCCCAGAACACAGAACCAATTTTATTCACATGAAAGTTATGGGCAAATCCGAACTGGCCAACCCCGACTTCACGTAGTCTGGTTTGCCCTATACTCGCGTGTATTTTATAGCCGGAAGCGCGGAGGGAGGACAGTCCCCGCCCGCTGTAAGAAAACGCAGGCACCATGCGAGCCGTAACGGCCAAGGTTGGTCGCCGAAGGCGACCAGCAAGCCGAAGCAAGCTGCGAAGGCGAGCATGAGTGCCTGCGTTTTCTTACGCAAGGGCGGAGCGGCTGCACTTCCCGTCCCGTAGCGCCGGAGATGTTATGTTTCGAAAAATCCGTAAAGAAAATTTGGCACGAAATAAAACAATATCTCGGCTTGCTAGTTTTTAGTTAAATACATCGGTAACCTAGCCTCCCCCCCCCCCCCCAATTTAGAGTGGCTTATATAGAAGATAACTCGACTGGCTAGCAAAGTATTATTCAGATGCACGTTGGTTGTGGCTGACTTAGTAATTTAGAAGGCAACGTAGATTTTAAGAGGCGAATCATGCTATTAAAAAGAAGTTTGTTTAATTAGCACCCATTTTCTTTCAAGTTCATATTTGACTGTCGAAAATTAGTCCTATGCCTAATATGAATTTCTTTAAAATTACATACTCCCGAAATCTCATGTTATTTTAAAATAAAATATAGACTACGTTTGTATAGAAAAATCTAGGATAAGGGAATCTTAAGGGTGTCAACTAAGTGACGAAGGCACACGCAGCCGATTCAGTCTATCTCTGTTACAGACTCTACGTGCGACAGAGACAGGCGATCCGCAACGGATTATCTCCTTCGTACTTGGAGTTTGTGACAGAGATAGACTGAGACCCGCCGCGTAACTTAGCGGACATTATGTTAGCTTGTAACTAAATTAGTAGTGAGACTATTATAGTTGTTGTGGAACATTCGAATAGTTTTTATAATTTATCTACATGTTATTACAAAAAATCAATTGTAAACTGGATTCCAATCTGCAACGAACAAAAGGCATTGCAAGGTAGATTAGAAATGAGGAATGTTTGGGTGACGCCCTCTAGTGCAGTAGCTGCGATACAAGCAACTCTTGGTTATTGTGGTCGCAGGGCGGGCGCATCACGCGCGTGATCGTGGCCAAGCGCGGCCGCGGCGACCGCCGGCTGCTGCGCCGCCAGGACTGACCGCCAAGTCAGTATCACACACCTTCCCACATTCTTGTTGTTACTTTACGTTACACACGACAAGTTTTCAATAAAAAACAAAATTAAGACGATATGTATATGTAAGATAGTTCGCCATTTTTAGGTTCCGTACCCAAAGGGTAAAAACGGGACCCTATTACTTCTGTCTGTCTGTCACCAGGCTGTATCTCAAGAACCGCTATAGCTAGACAGTTGAAATTTTCACAAATGAAATATTTTTGTTGGCGCTATAACAACAACAAATACTAAAAACAAAATAAATATTTAAGAAGGCTCCCATACAACAAACGTGATTTTTTTGCGCTTTTTACAGACAATGGTACGGAACCCTTCGTGCGCGAGTCCGATTCGCATTTGGCCGGTAATATTATAATTTTTAATATACCTAGGTCACTCTCGACACCTTTCAAGCTTCAATCCGTCAAGCCGTTTAGACCACAGAATGCGTGACAAAAAAATATATGCATACATGCACTCAAAATAATAACCCTCCTTTTGTGTCGCGCAGTCGGCATTGAAACAAATATTTTGTTGAATTGTGTCAATGAATGTAAGGGTTGTTCCTACACATTGTGTAGTAGACGTTACAAAGTACAAAGATGGAATTGACTGTAAGTATTATTAAGGGGATACTTGAATTTTCTGGGATCCAGTGCTGGCTGACCCCATCTGAAGGAAAACGGAGATATTATTTATAATTTTGTTTTGACAAAGCCCTAGATAACCCTTCAAACTATTTTATGAACTACTGTTTACAGTTTAAAGTAAGAAGAAGAACACATTTGCGAAAAACGGCCACTTTTGGCTAATGCGCGTAGGAAAGCTACACGTTCTCACTTGAAACACTAGTTCATACAATAGTTTAAAGGGTTATCTAGGGCTTTGTCAAAACAAAATTTTGAATGATATCTCCGTTTCCCTTCAAATAATTTATTTCAAATGGGGGCAGTACCGGTCCCCGAAAAATTCAAGTATTATTCAAGTACATATATCAGGTAAATACTTGAATTTTCGAAAAATTCAAGTATTTACCTGATATATGTACTTACAAAAACTAAATTACTTTACCCGTATTTTACCTGGGATTGGAATTTTACCCGGTGCCAGTCCACTTGCAAGATATCTGAACTTACATCCGTTGCGAGGTGTTATGCGGCTTGCACACGACACAATTTTTAAATACAACCTGCAGGAACAGTCTGGTGCTGTGCTGCAAACTGTGATGTGTGTCCCAGCAAATTGCATGTCGGCTGTATCTGACTGTACAGCATGTTGTGTCCGTGTCGCAACGTGTGTAGCGCGATTAGAATGTTGGATACAATTGGCCTTAGTTGCGCGCGCACCGTTGCAACGGCAATACGTTATGGTACGGTTCTCTAAGTACCTAGTCTTTGTTTTGAACTTTCTTTGCGTACCACGTTACTTAATTAAATATGAACAGCTAGTAAAATAGTGTGTGGTTAAATATTTTAGACCTTAATGAAGACTTGCCACATTTGTGACACAAGAAAAATTAAATAACACGAATAGGACAGCGGCGGTGCTCGAGAAACCACGAACGAAGCTGCAAATCATTACCAGGTGTTTTGTTTAATATTTCGTTACAATGTTCCTTGTGAAAAGTTTTAAGTTTAGTACTATGGACTGAATTTGCTCTTAAGTAAGACGAAATATAGATTATACAGGGTTACTTTTAAAACACCAACAACCTTTCCAGAGCAAGTTCATTCCATGATATTGAACTACTTTCTACAAAAACAATTATCGAAAAACAAAACAATATTTCGACTTTTCATACAAGTTAGCGCCCAGCCTAATGGACTTTGTATAAAAAGTCATTTTTTTTCTTTTGTTAGGTACTCGATAATTGAATTTATGAAAAAGTAGTTTATTATTATCATGGACTGAATTCTCTCTTAAAATAGTTTCTGTATATTTTGTAAGACCCTCTATAAGTATAAATAACACTGATCAACAAAAAAAAACACTTTTGCAAATCCATGAAAGGAATTCAACTGATTTTAAGAGAACATTAAAAAACGTTGACAATGGTAATAATTGTATGCCTTAGTTAGCTCGGGTTTACTGTGGATATCAATTAAAAGATTTACAGCTTTTATTACAAAAATTTTATAAAAAAGATTTACAAAAGGGGCCACTTTTGGCAAAAACCCGTTTTAAAACTAGACGGACTACCAATCTTACTTTTAAAGGTTATTCAAAAAATAGTTTAATGGTCTTTCTAGACAGTGATACAAATCAAATTTTTAATTATCACCATATTTAGTTTTAAACAATATTTCAAATGAGGGCGCCACTTTAGCTACTACTTGGTTTTAATACAAAATACACTATTCAAACTACATATTTATTTGTTAGCTACAAATTTAACACTCTAGACGTTCAGTAGATTCAGATTGAATACTGTACACAAGTTTGTTTCTGTATATCATACTCGTTAGATATGAGCCATTGAACAAAACAAAACACGTTCGTGGATATGCGCGAGGTTAACACTCAATAATGTTACAACAAGCACACCGTGAGCATAACTCAGAAAATCGAACTAAGCCAGCTGAGAAACTATGGTTGATGAATAGTCACCGCGTACTTCCTAATATTACACCTCATTATCACTGGGCAAAAACCTTGTTGACCAGTGTAATTGGCAAAGTGCGTGTCGGGCCACGCGCAGTGTAGGGTTCCGTAGTTACGAATGCCAACTTTGAGTTCATGTCACTAAAAACGTCTAAAAACTATTTTTCTTTGAATTTGTGTGAAATTTTCATTTTGCGAGTACATTTTATAAGTTGATCGTCTATAACTTTTTAAATTGTAAACCCTACTTACAGGGCCGAATCTATCATATGGCTTTTTGGGCTTCAGCCCAGGGCCCCTGGGATTCCAGGGGCCCCCGGCTAAGTCAAGTCAAAGTCAAAAATCGAAGATAATGCGAAATCTATAATTTCATTAGATTAAACAGATCGTAAGGTTTGCAGCCCTGCAAATCCTGCGATTAATCAAACTCATTCAATTCATTTAATTCAAGTTTACGTTCAGGTGTTGGTACCTCGAACTGACAGTTAAAATGTTCGGCAGCCATTACACATTCATTCGATCTCGATCGTGCTCCGCTGTTTCCCTTTGAGACTCTGTCTCTTTCTATCTTGCTACAATTATTTATAATACCAATATTTATAATTTTTAATTAGTATTTTTAATTTATGTATCACTAGTAGGATAGAAAGAAACAGAGTTTAGGAGGAATGTAGCTGATCTTGATCAAGATTGAATGTGTAATGGCCGCCTACGGATGCAACCCTTAACTCCCGGTATGTATCTCGATCAAACGGAACGGGGATTTTCCCGTTGATTTTTTACGGACCATAGTATATTTTCTTACTTTTCTAGAGTTGTAGATAACAATTTTACACGTTACGATTTAATATTTAATAACGATTTCGCTTACATATTCAATATTATTACGTAGTATTTATTGCTCTTACGCGATTAACGTTAACAACTAAAATATTTCTAAATACCATTGTGATAATAATTACGTTCCACTAGTGATACCCACATCAAGTATTTTTTCGTTCGAGAGTGAGTAAGCATATTTGGCTCATATATCTTGCTACCATGCCATTAACATGAGCGAGTCTTTTACTTATTATAATATATTATCAAACATTAAGGCATAATATATTAAAATATATATTAAATATTTTATTGTCTTATTTGTCTTCTATACTTTGAGTAATTAGATAGGCCCCTAAGTAGTATTAGCCCAGGGCCCCCTAAACTCACGGTCCGGCCCTGCCTACTTAGTTCTGATAGTTTTCCTTTAAATTTCGTTATATATACTATAGCTGTGAATTTTTTTACGTGTTTATATATAACCGTTTAGCAGATTGAGGGGGGGGGGGGGACATTTGATAAAACAAAAATTTTCACTTTTAAACCAAATATTTCAGAAACGGATGCCTAAATCGAAAAACGGTGTCGACAACTTCATTATATTAACTTACACTATCAAATATTTTTAAAAGCCCTATTTAACGATACACAACATGACTGGTTAATCAAGAAAAAAAAAATGCCTTTTCACTTTACTTCTATGAGAGCTACACTAAAAAAAAATTTTTTTCAATATTTTATTTTACCGTTTTTTCCGCCTAATTAATATACATATCCATGCCAAATTACAGCTTTCTAGTACTAATAGTCGCTGAGTAAAACCGCGGACGGACAGACAGACAGACATGGCAAGTCAATTCAGTGTCAAGCAACATTGAGCATTGATTTATGATGATGAAGTCTAATTTGGTTTGACATAGAAATAGGACGTCACTATCGTACGACTAACGATTTATTTTATGCAGCAACCCACAGGCGTGCTCACACTATGACGATCGGGCGCGCACTGAAATTGTGATTGAAATTGTGGTCTCAATTCTAATGTGTGTGTGTGTGTAGAGCACAGCAGAACGAGACTCCAACATGCCGCAGCTGCAAGCTGCAGGGCAAGTTGTGTCGTCTGTGTGCCGCTTTAGATGTAGCACAACTGTACTGTACTGTAAAACAACTGTTTTCACCCCCTAGTGCGCCATTACAAAAAGTTTATAGTTTTGGAGGTTTTCGACATTTTAGTATATTTATGAACAAGTAATGACGAAGATAGTGGCGGTGACGTCACAAATGCACTTCGGATCTACGATGCTCAGTATCTTTGTACATTTTACTAATTTGACAAACCGAAAAATATGGATCCATTATTTTTGGATAATAAAACTGGAATAAATAGAATTAATATTTTGTGACCCAGTCTAAATTTTGTGTGCTATATTAACTTTTACAAGTACCTAACTATCTTAATTACAGTACAAAAATTTTATTTGTTTCTTTTTCAGGTAATTTGTCTACGCAATATCCAAAAAACATGTTTCCTGTGATCTACGCTACGTTTGGATGAACGGGCACTTCCCAAAAGTTTAGCCAATAAGGACAATAAAACATTTTGACTGTTATTGAAGTGTGTCTATTATTAACAAACCACCCTTGAAACACTGGTATTGAAGGTACGTATCCAAGTATATTTTTGAAAATATTTGACAAAAGAGTAGCTAAAACATGACTTCGGAAATATTCTTCCTAGGAAGTACGCTCAGTGAATCCAAGCACAGCACACAAGAAGAAACAGCCGGTGATGTATGTAACAGGGACTGTAATACCGGTATTTTGTATAGATATATCGATACTCGATACCGGTATTTTATCGATAAATCGATACAAATACCGGTATTTTGTACAAAATATCGATATAAAACCAGTATTTTGTATCAATATATTGATATTTTTGTCGGTATATCAATATATTGATATTTTTATCGGTATATCAATATATCGATACAAAATCCTGTATTACAGTCCCTAGTTTGTTATCAAAACATCATTGCTTTAGGGCATTAGAACTGGATTGGTCCAGCAAATAAGAACCAGCCCCTGTTAATAATAATCGACTTGTTCCTTACGACAAAAGCACGAATATTCAAATGTCTCAATGCTCGATAGGATAAAGACTGGGAGCGATCGCCGAACATTAAGAGGCATCGTGAGTAATGGTTTCAAAGTCGAAGGTCACGGCTGATGAGGTCGACGCCACAGATTAGATACTAGTTACTCGTCGACGCTCCGACCCTACCCCAAACGAAAACCTCAAAAAATCTCTTTTCAGACCCAAGGTTTAATGGCTAAGAGACGAAAAAGGCCGCTGCAGACCTCCAAAGATATTGAATCATATCGGCAGTTCAACAGATGTATACAAAAGTCCTTGTAACACGACATCCGCTCCTTTAATAACTGTTAAAATGTATTAAGGAGACGATCGGGCCAGCGAAGCGTAGGAAACCCACAAGGTGGTCAGACGACCTGATTGAAGTCGCTTGAAAGCGCTGGATGCAGGTAGCTCTAGATCTGTCGTTTAGGAAATCCTTGGGAGAGGCCTATGTTGTCCAGCAGTAGACGTTATGCGGATGAAATGATAAACAGCATCCTCAGTGGCGCCTTCAATGTTGCCGCCAGAATAACGTAAAACTCTTCGTTCGTTAGTTTACTTCATAGATATCGTTTCATCATTGGTGGTAACCATTCGATTTGCTAGGTCTGCATATATGGTCCACTCGCCTATTGTTAATTGGTAACCAACGCAAATGTTGCAGTTGAATTGTAAAATCCGCAGTTTGACAAAACTTCTAGCTGTTTGGTATCACAGCTCGGTTTTGTAAAACAGCTGAAAATACAATCCAACTCCGACATATAAGGTCACATATCAAGTCATCGGTTCGTATCGTGATTAAGGGGTAAGATAGCAACACACGGCAATGACTGTAGCAGACGAGGACAAGGTCCGCAGAAGGCGGTCAAGCAATCGATTGTCTGTTGCTGCAGCTCGGGTCGGGGTGCGAGTGACCAGCGGCGCGGCGAGCGAGCGGGGCGCGTGCGCGGCGGCGGGGGCGGGGGCGGGGGCGGGGTGAGGGGCGCGGGGGGAGCGCGTGCGGGGCGCGGCGCGCGGCAGTCGCGGCAGCGAGCGCCGCCGACCGAGCCGCACGACGCGCGGGAACATGTGCCGCGACACCGACCGACACGAGATACGCGTTCGGCTCCCCTGCGTTCAAATCCGATTTAAACTCGATACCAACTGAATACAGTTCATTATTGCAGTTGTCAGACTTCCGATTCGTTGTGATCACCGAAATGTTATGTGAGGAGACTCGGTACGTTAGTCGTCGATTGTTCCGAATAGTTTAAATTTAAGCATTGATGAGGTTCAAACCAGTGAGCAGAACAGAAACATTCTCGTAATATTTATACTCTGCCTTTTGATATATTTTTCTTTTTTACCTATAGGTAAATAAGAAAAATAAGTGGTTGATAATTCAACGTGATATAATAAATTACTAAAAAATAAATAGGATCTTTTTAGTTGGCAATGTCACGAAAGTATGAAGTGAGATTGTAGAAACGACAACAGTGTTCTGTTCGCTTCGCAGTACCTAAGCGGATTAGTCGAGTGAATGTCGCGAGTTGCGAGCGCTCGATAGGTCACAGTGTGGCAGGTGCAGCGTCTTCTGCACGCGACGTGGTCGCGCTCGCGTGCTGCGCGCTCGCTCGCTGTTCACCCTCGGCGAACACGTAAACAATATCGATCGCCGTAGCCGTAGTCCGTGGTACGTGCCGCCGCGACTCTACGTTACGAAAACGATGAAAACATTCAAAGCAAGCCAAGCACCCTGACTGCTGGTAAAGGGCGCCGTCTCCAACTGCAGCAAACGCAATATATAACCTCAGTCCTACTAATATCTGCCATTCGCTACTAGAAACAAATTTTAACCTTAACATATATTATTGACGCCATTTATTTTTAGGGGTCCGTACCAAAAGGGTAAAAACGGGACCCTATTACTAAGACTCCGCTGTCCGTCTGTCTGTCTGTTGTCTGTCACCAGGCTGTATCTCATGAACTGGGATAGCGTGACAGATGAAATTTACAAATGATGTATTTCTGTTGCCGCTTTAACAACAAATAGGTAGATACTAAAACAGAATAAAATATATATTTAACTTCCACACCACAAACCTGTTTTTTGCCGTATTTTGCTGGGTAATAATAACGGCAACAGGTAGACGCTTGAAATATTCATACAATATTTAGTTGAATGTTCACTTTAAAAATAAATATTTTAATATAAATAATATTTAAGGGGGCTTCCATACAACAAACGTCATTTTTTGGAACGAAGTTCCTTACGGCAGGCTTGGAGGAGATAGGGATTTTGCTGCGCGACCGAACTGAAAAAAATGTGATAGTAAAACCGTAAGGATGACCTCGTTAAATGAGACGTGCGCAGGCGCGACAGTCGTATACACAAGCGAGTAGTGTATAATACCTTTCTCTTCCTCCCTCTTTCTTTTCGTTCTCTCATCTCTTCTCTCTCTATTACCACTCCACCCCTCCAATGCATAGTATATACTCATGAATTCATGGACAAGCACGTGGCGAATACTCACATTATAGATACATTTTACTCGTGAGTAGCCACGTTTATTTCTACATTAGCCGAAGGAACTTCGTTCCTACCTGGTGTCCCACGACACCATATTTCTTTTTTTATAGATTATTGTTCGGAACCCTTCGTACACGACTCGCACTTGGCCGATTTTTCGTACTTGCTTACTTAAGTCCAATACACCTAACTACTTTGGGTTTAGATTTTTTATATGTACTTACTCGTTACCATTTTGTGGTGTCTGTCCTGGTGTAAATCTTGTGGTATGGCACTGTACCTACAGCTCGAAGGTGTACCTATCTCTTGAATCTGAACTTTCGGTACTGAACACACATATTTTCCAGAGTCGATATGAAGATAGTTATTTCTTTTAAATTCTTTTTGCGTACAATATACGAGTTTATCTAGACATAGCAGCAGTAGTTAGTCAATACAGACGGTAATCTTGACTTATTGCATCAATGAAATATTACTAAAGTATATTTCATCGATGGTACTACAGACAGATGCTGTACTCGTGCGGACACCGGTGCGTTTCATTTTCAAGCAACCATGAGCGCTTCGAACTTATGATCTGGTTTGACAATACGACACTATCGAAACTGAAACGGTATACCTACCAACATTCGATTGGTCCATGAACCGTTGGTCAACAGAAAATTTTCATCCAAAGAACTTTTCACTCACGAACGTTTCGCCAATATAACTTTACGTCAATGCATGTTATGTTGGCGAAACGTTCGTGGGTGAAAAGTTCTTAGGATGAAAAGTTAATTGTCTGAAGATTCTGTTAACAATCGAGTGTTGGTAAGCCGCTTGAGTTTCGATAGTATCGGACGACCTCCGTCGGAGGTGTTGTGACGTTAGCGTTGCGGGTGTGCGCAGGGCGGCGCTTGCGGCGCGGGGCGGCATGTGAGCCGGCGGCGGCATGCCGGGCGGCCGCCGGGGGCTCGTGGCCCCGCAGAACACCTTCCTCGAGAACATCATCCGCCGCTCCTCCTCGCAGCGTCAGTATCCCTCTCATCTTACACTTTTTACTTGCTTTCCATTTATATCAAAATGCAATGTTATATATAACGTGGAAGGGACACACCCCTAATAAACGGAACCACGAACGAACAACCAAGGAACCAAAAAAATCGATATGCCCATACAAATTGCCCGCGCGGCTGCACATTTTTGTAAGGAAATGCCGAAAAATAGGTTTGTGTTTCGGCTGTTATTTAAATTTCATTATACCTACTAGTTATATTGATCTATTGTAGTCTGTTAATATATTACGGGTATGTCCTTTCCGTTGTATACTCATAGGTAGACCTTCTTAGTAGATGGTCTACCTATGGTCAATTTTTTTCACATGGTAGTCCATGTGAAAAAAATTGCAATTTACGTTGTATGTTTGTATATGTTAAATCTTGCAACTCAATTATCAACCAGTTTTCTCAACCGACAAGAATCTAGTTTTAAGTTTTTAGTATTGATGACGATGATCCTCAACCGGATAATTCGGATGACAAACAATATTTTGGAGCCCATGAGCTGTTCTGATGACGGAGCCCATGAGCTGTTCTGATGACGGAGCCGGGAGATATTTGACAGATGTCAGTTATTACTTTTTCATAATTTTTAAAACCTAACTATAACAAGGTTAGGTATCTTTTGTTATCCATTGGATTCGCAGATTTGTCGCAGGACATTGTAAAGGTTAGTCAGTTTTATATCGGTGGTGACTATACATAACGTTAACGGAAATATTTATGTTGTCGTCGGATGCTCAGGGGCGACAATATGTAAAGCACACGGGCGCTCAAACATCAGTGTATAGAAATCGACACTGAATAGATATTGAAGTGTAGATAGAAATTGTAAATAAAGTGCGTTGGTGACGTGCAGTGGTCGGTTGTTACAGCAGACAGCAGCTTTCTGCTGGCGAACGCGCAGATCGTGGACTACCCCATCGTGTACTGCAACGAGACCTTCTGCAAGATGAGCGGCTACAACCGCGCCGAGGTCATGCAGAAGTCCTGCAGGTGAGGCTCGCCCTTCTGCGTGGCTTGACGGGTGCTTCTGCCGGCAGTCCGTGCTCGCTGGCAGCTTCATTTATAGACCAGTACCAGACCGGCCCCTTGGTCGAGGGCCAGATTGTTCTTCTAAACCTTTAGTTGTGATCATCGACTTTTATAAGCTGCATACCAAGTGTTTGCTCACCGGTGGAACGGTTTAAGCCGTTTAGGTTCTTATTCATGAATATCAAAAACAGACCGAAATATTTTAACCAATTGCTGCAGGTGCTTGCAAGTAAGTATACTAAATTGTTATGCATTGAAATTTATTTTAATTTGAAATAACTACATTGGGAATGGTAGATATAATAACTTAATTTATATCTACCATTCCCACTCTAAAAAAGTTTATTTTCACAAAAACAGTGAATAAAAAGCATTTGGTGTTTGACTTTAAACCAATTAAGTACTCTTCATTTTGGCAATTGTTTAAATTTTAATGTGTTGTAATTTTAATTTATTTATAAAAATACAATGGTAGGTCTGTATTATATTTCACTTACCGAGAAACCACTTCTTATATACCTTATTACATAAAATGTAACCAAACTACAATTTGCGTGTAATTATCAAAAATTACAAGAAAGGGAAGGTAGCGCATTCGCATCACGCAATCAACATCGATACCAGACTAGCAGTTCTCAAAATTTTTGTACCCTACAAAATTTCTTGAGTTTTTTTCAAAAACGTGTCTTTACTGGCTTTTAATGGAAAATTAGGTGTAGGTATTATTTATCTTGTGTTATTTATAAATAGTATCGATTTATTAGCTACAGCTTAAGTATAAAAGCTGTTTTTTCTTTACGTGGTTGCTATTTGTTTTCAATTTTGTTACTATTTATTTAATCAAAATTAATTATAAAAATAGTAATTTTACGTCAAATAATAACATTATTGCAATTTAAGGACAATTAAGTTATGCATAAACCAAAACACACTTGATTAAAAAGTATTAATTTTAAAATTCAACAGGTTGAAGGTAAAAAATTAGCCATTTTTTACGATTTACCTTAAAATTTTATATAGTAGGCTAAAAGTATCATGGTCATTGTCAAAACGTATAATTTTCTGTAAAATATTTAATGTATTATTAATGTTATCTAGAAACATAACAATTTGAAACAAGAAAAAGCCTTTAAATATTTGGGGACAGTAACAAAATTGAGTTCGATTGTAACCAATGAAAAAGTAAGGACTCTTTTATACTGGTACTTTATTTGTGTACATTTTTGTTTATCTATCGGAATATAGAAATTGCTTCTACAATCTAATCTATACTTTCATACCATATTATAAATGTGAAAGTAACTCTGGCTGTCTTCCGTCTGTCTGTTATCTCTTCACGGTTCAACCACTGAATCGATTTAGATGAAATTTGATATGAATATAATTTGAAACCCAGGGCCGAGGTCATAGAATAGTTTTTATCTCAAAAATAATTAATTGAGGGAATGAAAAAGTGAGTAAAGCGTTGTATGAGATCTAAAATAGACTTTATTACAAAAGAATAGCACTTGTCGCGGCTAGAAGCTAGTAGAAAAAATATGTCTTTTATTAATTGATTCTTGGTATACTCTGGTTTTTAGATGGTTTCATTTTGAACTCTGAAGGATAATAAATATATAAAGGGTCATTATCAGCCCTCTGGTGCTTATAAAATTTACGATAATTTAGTATGGGGCCTAAATAAGTTGACGATGATAATGATAAATTTCATATGATTAACACAAACAAATTTAATGTAAACGTTTCCTAACAACTCAATTTTCTTACCAATCAGATCAACTTAAATGTTACCGTACCAAAAGTGTCAAAATTGAAGTCACAAAATTGAGATGATTAGCGATACCCGATCTTTAAAATTTTCTCTGTTTAGTGTATAACCATGTATAACTCACAAAATTATTGAGTAAATAGCGTAGCGAATGCACTTTTATTAGAAAAATTGACATTACATGAAATATAATACCAACCAGTCAACACGAGTCACAAATTTGAGCACAAATTTGTACCAAATCCTAACCCAACGCTTGCTTTGATTTTACACTGATGTTTAACGAGCAATTTTAATTAATTTGGGTATGTTTTGGAATCTTTAAAATTTACTTCCGTTAAAATACAGTTTTTATCATTGGGAAATAACACGGTAACAAAATTGATGTGCAAAATTTAGATTTTTCTGGGACAACTTTAAAAACGTTTTGGTTTATACTTGCACATGATTATTTGTCTTAAATAAATCTTGAATGTGAAGGACACCTAATTTCAGTCAGGTACAAAATTTTTGAGAACTGCTCACCACAGTCATCTTCAGTCAACCACAGTTATATGAAGCGTACTAGGCAACTAGATGTGTCAACTTATTTTGGTATATTTACTGTTACATATGTTGGTATATTTACTGTTGAAAGGAAACGGAGATATCATTTAAAATTTTGTCTTGACCAGGCCCTAGATAACCCAACAAACTATTTTATGAACTACTGTTTACAGTTTAAAATTAGAACTAGTAGCTTTTCTACGCTCATTTGCAAAAACGGCCACTTTTCACTTATGTGCGTAGAAAGGCTTCACATTCTCACTTTAAATTGTTAACAGTAGTTCATAAAATAGTACATTTGTAGGGTTATCTAGGGCCTGGTCAAGACAAAATTTTAAATGATGTCTCTGTTTCCTTTCAAATAATTTATTTCAAATGGTGGCATCACTGGACCCCGGAAAATTAAGGTATCCCCTCAAATGTCTGTTTTGTCTTAATCTTTCTTTTTCTCGTATTCATGGTAGGTATAAAGTATAGTTTGCAACTTTTTGATAAAACCGATTTATATCGAGTCCTTCACTTGTTCGTGATTCGTCTATGGCCCTCGCTTTACATCCGTCCTTTAATTACTAATTGCAAAATATACTATTTTTATTGCGATGACAAGACAGCTTAGAGAAAAGTAGACTGTAGAAGTTCCGCGAGAGTGACAAGTAAGCCGGCGCTGCGTTGCAGGTGCACGTGGATGTACGGCGAGCTGACGGAGAAGGAGGCGGTGGAGCGCGTGGACCGCGCGCTCGACCACCACCTCGCCGACCAGTTCGAGATCCTGCTGTACAAGAAGAATCGTGAGTGACGTTCCACCACTGACTCAACGCTCCCTGTACTCCTTGCACCCTAATTAGTCCTTAGAGAGCCAAAACGTCCGTTTGATGTGCAGCTATCGACGTGGATCACTCACACAGAGCCTTCCACGTTTTAATGGATTCTAGGTCACATCACAGTACAGTGGGAGCAATCATCGGAGGCTTGTAAACAAGGCGGTATACGGCGGCGGTGCAGCGGCGGCTGATTGGCCGTGTCGGGCGCGCCGTAACCCGCCATCGCTCCCGAGGGACCGCGCCGCGCTTACTAATTCAATTTGTCCAGTTGGCCCATTCCGCGTGTGTTTTATTTCATTACGCCTGGGGTCTCACGGCGGGCTTCCCTAGTCCCGTACCTACCTTTATAGTTTATTAATGCAATGGAAATGTACAACTTTGTTCGGATATGTTTTCTAACCTAAGTATATTTGATTTGGTACATAGCTAAGAGTATCTATTCGTCAGTATTATATTGGATGACTTTTTAACCACCAGCCAAATTTTTGGAGCAAATCCTGTCTATAAAAACATATCTTTCCATAAAAACAACAAAAAAAAATCGGTTTCCAGACACAAACCAGCGCTCGGCCAAACAGATTTTTGTAGGAGAACGAAATTTTGTGATCATATTAAATGAGTACAATTTTTTATAGAAAGTAGTTCAGTATCTTGGACTGAACTTGCTCCAAAAGTTTGGCTGGTGGGTAAAAAGTCAACCTGTATTGCATATACGTTTGTAAGGAATAATATGTGTACAATGACAAAGCATGAAACCAGGGACTTCTAATCATTACCAGTGGTGTGGCGGCGAGCCTGCACTTGCCTAATCCGCCGCGGCCCGCTTCACCGTAATCCTCCCCTTTGACCTCCGGCGCCGCATGCCTCCTACTGATAGAAGGCCTGTGTCACTCCCCGTTTAGGTATCGAAAATATACCTATATTATTACTTTGCGCGCGGCGACCACTTCGAAGGGGAAAATTCAGTTACATGAATCGTTAGTTCAGAATAATAAGAATGAAATTGGCTTGCATTGGATGTCTAGGTATCTAAATGAAGAGGTGAGGAATTCTGACGCGAGCTAAATAAAACCATTGCGCTAACCACATTAAGTAGGTATTTCTCTGAATTTCTTTTCTGAGTAAGACTTCTATACGTGAGTACTAGTACTTATTCTGTGCTAATAGTACTGATATTCCTCATGGTCTCCAATGCAAAGGAGTCGTAACATTTGTTGTGTGCATTGAATCACTAAAAATCATGTCATGAGCACTCTAATAATAAGTACGAAACATCAACAAAAGAAAATAAAAACAAATGAATTATAGTAGATTGTGCTAAAAGGGGATAAGGTACCTAATATTGGTCCTTCATATATTTTTATAAGAAAAATTGATACCAATTCACTATTGGCTTAAACTTACGAAAAAGTATTCACTATTACACAAATAATTACATGTCAATGCAAATAACCTTAAACTTCTGTAATTACTTGAATCAAAGAGATAAATGGCGCTTTTTTAATTGTATTTATTTCTTTTTCCGAAGCGAAGAACATAAAAATATTTCCCTACATTCATCCATGTTGATGACGATATGTATTCCCAATTTAAAAAAATCACCACGTCTGTGCCAATTATTTTTTATTTTGAAACAAAAATCTTTTTCATCTTATCTACTCAAAAAACGATGTTTTCATCCCAAAACATTTGAAGCTAAAGTAACTGGTTATTCTCTCGTAACTAAAACGTGAAAAAGAAGATCTCTAGGGATTAAAACCAATTTGAAAACAGAACGCTAGTTTAATCTATGTAGAATCAAAAATAATGTTGCCAGTACAGCAAAAAAAAAAAAGAAGAATTTTGTTTTAAAATAAAAAATAATCGGCACAGACTTCGTGATTTTTTATTAAATTTGGAATACATATCGTCTTTAACATGGATGAATGTAGGTTAAAATTTTAATGTTCTTTGCTTCGGAAAAAGAAATAAGTATAATTAAAAAGCGCAATTTTTCCCTTTGATTCAAGTAATTACACAATTTTTAGGTTATTTGTATTGAAATGTAATTATTTATGTAAATGTGAATACTTTTTGTGAGTTTAAGCCAATAGTGAATAGTTGTCAAGTTTACGTATAAAAATAAAAAGATATGAAGGACCACACAAAGTTATGAGTGAACATTTTATCTTAAGTTGGTGGTCTTCGAAAAAATATTTCTTAGTATTTATTGTACATGAAAACGACACCAAACAAAGGTTAGTATTAAATTGTCGGTTGAAGTCTGTTAGGTATTTTAGGTGTTCTACTGTTCTTTATATTCTGTTTTGTATGTGCTAGTTTTTCCCATAGATAGAGATGAAAAGTAGAGTGTGCTACTCGGGTACGGTAATATTTTTATCTCGGGCGATAAACATGAATCCCTCGCTACAATCAGGATTCCACCGTAGAATCATGATTCAACTGTCGAATCCCTTGTTTCGCTCTGGATTCAATGTAGCGCCCTCGCCTTCAAAATATTACCTTAGCCCCTTGTAGCACAATCTACTATTTCTTTTTTGCTGAACTACCAACATTATTTTTGATTCTACATAAATTACACTCGTGTTCAGTTTTCAAATTGGTTTTAATCCCTAGAAATTGTCTCTTTTTCACGTTTTAGTCCCGAGAGAATAACCAGCTCCAAATGTTTTGGGATGAAAACATTGTTTTTTGAGTAGATGAGATGAAAATTAACAAAAGGGTGCATATAGCCTTTTTTTTTAATCGGTACCTATTTGAGATACTTTTGATACGTTTGACTTCGGGTAAGGCATTCCAAAGTCGCGTTACCTGAATAGTAAAAGAGTTAGTCATATTTGAGTGAAATAAAGGAATGAACACATATACCATCTATTTTACATTCTAATAGCGTATGTATGTTATACGTAGTAGTACGTTAGTAAATAGATGTAATACGCAGGTTTTATGATTGATCTCCAAGGTAGGTAGGTGTTGTTTCGTTTTGCACCTTTGGTAACTGTACACATTTTCCTAATTTACACGACCCAGGACGATTAGAAAAATATATTTTTTTTTCATTTGGCCTTGGATCGAATCAGATTCGAGAGCCTCTAGAAGCAGCCATATACCGTGTAAGTAGGTACCTGAAACGTTTGTGCTGGCGAACGGCTGATGGTGCAAAGTATTCTTGGATTTGATTTTCTTGGATGAAAAGAGATGAGCCGACAACAGCTGTTTGCGCAGGCACGCCGCTGTGGCTGCTGGTGCACGTGGCGCCGATCCGCAACGAGCGCGAGCTGGTGGTGCTGTTCCTGCTCACGTTCCGCGACATCACGGCGCTCAAGCAGCCCATCGACGCCGACGACCCCAAGGGAGGTGAGGCTCGCTCTGCAGCCCTGAAGTAGGCGTGCGTAGTAGAGTGCGATACTGAGCGTGCGTGTCCGCAGGGCTGTCCAAGTTCGCGAAGCTGGCGCGCTCGGTGACGCGGTCGCGGTCGGTGCTGGTGTCGGCGCTGCCGGCGCTGAAGGAGCCGCAGCGGCAGTCGCACCTGGCGCATGTCAGTACCGCCCCCGCCCCGCGCGCGCCGCACGTAAACACACACCACACTCTCTAGCGCCTACACTCATCTCCAGCTTCTCATCCTTCCCATTGTTTCTACTGCCACCTCTTATTTGCACTCTCTCACACGCGACTTGCGTAGGTACGTATTAGTGATTTATTCTTCTCCTTTCTTAAGACACCACATCATCATCGCACCTTCTTTAAGGGCCGGCGCACATATGGCGAAGCGCAGCGCAGAGCATTTTTCACTGTTAAACTATTATCGACATTGTTCTCTTATAAATAATATCCAAAATCGGACGCAGATATGGCCAATTTCGACTAGGCTATTATTATTGTATTAATTAATTTTGGACATTATTTCAAAAAGGACAATATCGATAATAGATTGACAGTGAAAAATGCTCTGCGCTATGCTTCGCCATATGTGCGCCGGCTCTAAGACTTCAAATAAATATGTAAGTAATGCGAAAACTAAAAACAAGAATCTTACTTTTCGGATGTATTGTACGGGAAACTAATAAGTAAGTACCTACAACAGCATAAGGGTGTAAAACGTCAACCATCAGAGTCGCGTCGTCTCACCAGAAATGTAAAAAATGGTTTGTAAAATGTATTTAAATTCAAATGCAAAATACAAAATTGTTTTTCATTTTGTATTAAAAATACTAAAATACTAAAAATACTAAACTACCTTTATAGTTTTTAACTTTATTTTATTAACTTTCCATTTTATTATTTATTGGAATTAAAAAAAAATACTTACTTGAAATCAGACTTCTATTTAAGACTTTGTCTGTAGACTCCCATGTTAGGCCGAGGTTCTCCTCTAGTTTTCCACAACTTTCTATCAGTGGCGATAGTTTGCCAGCTCTGTAGCTTTCGCATCCTCTTAGATTGTCCGCCCACTGTGTTCGACGGCGGCCTCTCTTTCGTCGCGTCGCCAGCCTGCACATATGTTATTTAAAAAAAAACAGTCTCATATTGTTATGCCTGGGTTTTATTTCCGAGTTATCAAAAGGTATCTTCACCTTAATCGACTATTAAATTCATCTATTATGAATTGTTTGTTTTTCGTGTGTGTAAGTGGCCAACACTGGTGTCAAATTTTTCAGGCTGCCTAAAGGCATCTGACATAGATTGACAACTGCTATACAATGACGACAGCTGGGACCAACGGCTTATACGTGCTTTCAGAAACACGGAGGAGCTCGAGAAATTCGTAAGCCACTTATGGTTACCCATCCAAATGCGGACCACGCCCGGTGTCACTTTACTTGCGAAAGCGTTAGTAATGCGCTCTCCCGCCGGGCCACTGAGCTCATCTTATTATGAATTAAGTTGAATACTTCATTACTTTTATGTGGGTAGTAATGAAGAATTACGCATACTTGAGATGAGGAAATTCGTACTCTCGATAGCAGAATCGGTAGTTCACTCATGGTACAGATTTTGGGGCGGCAGTTAGGTAACGTACCCATACTACGTGACCTATTTTTTTAATTTTTTGACCCCTCCCTCCCCTCTGTAACCACTCGTAGGATATGCCAAGACCCCCTTCAAGTTTTTACGTAGTATTGACAAGTATGATTTTTAATCAGTTTGCAAGCAGAAAGTGTAACAAATAATAATAATTTGACTCATATTTGTGTTTATTAACACGCCGTTTATTGCAAAAGACTGCATGCATGCTTAAAATTATTAATAAATCACATATTAAATTAAATATTAAGAAGAAGAAAAACTTTAACATTTTATAAACGCTTTGTATAGCCGATCGTACAGTGACATTATTGTAGAGCATGAACTCTCGTCGACTTGCTTGACAACTTCACCAAACTACAAACTGCCTGACAAACAGTGAAACAGTGCCTGTTTGCAATCAGCTGACGTTTCAACATACAAGCGGCAGCGCCACCAACTGTGAGTTAAAGAAGCACTCAACATTGCGCGCCAGATTCAAAGATAGTCCATAAAACAGGACGTTTCTCCCGGTGAAATCGACTACTTGACAAAAATCTAAGCCACCCCACACTCCTGTGACTGATCGTAGTATTTTTAAGACCCCCCCCCCCCTAAATAGGTTACGTAGTATGGGTACGTTCCCTTAGAATCTCACTAGTAACAAACATCATATCCGTATTTATTTTAATTTAAGATACTTATTATCAATAAAATTCAGTTCAGTGTTGCCATAGTGAGAAAAAAAGGTAAATTTTAATGATGATGTTGGCCGCAATAACCCGGTCAAGTGCGAGTTGGACTCGCACATGAAGGGTTCCGTACCTCCAACCGTGTCCCTCCGTTAAATGTAACTTATTTTCATTTTTAGTATTTTTTGCTATAGCGGCCACAGTAATACATAATCGGTGAACAAGTGTCACAGACTAAGTACTACGTAGCAAGAGTCTAGCTATTAGTCGTTAGCGGTCCAAGATATAGAGGTAGAGCCATGTGACAGACGGACAGACAGCGAAGTCTCTGTAATAGGGTCCCGTTGGCACCCTTTGGGTACGGAACCCTAATAAAAAGTATTTTGCATTTTGAGTGATATGAAAATACAAAATATGTCCTAAAAGATATTGCAAAGGTAAATACAATATGGAAATAGGTATTTTGTATTTCAAATACATACTAGTATTTTCAAAATGTCTCATCTCTGCGTCTAACATGCAGTCTAGGCGTAGGATGCTGTTTACGCCCTTATGTTGAAGACACACATCATAAACATGTTCTACAGAAGTAGATATATCTGCGGAATGAGGAATTCCATCACATCTAGAAATGGATGTAAATGTTTTCTATTATTTTTATTGTCATTATGTTCATATTGAGTGGCGAATACACCATAGCATGGCTAGTAGTGTAGCGAATAGCGCGTCAGTGCAGGCGAGTGAGGTGGTGGTGTTGCAGGTGATGTCACTGTCGGGCGACGTGCTGCCGCAGTACCGGCAGGAGGCGCCCAAGACGCCGCCGCACATCCTGCTGCACTACTGCGCCTTCAAGGCCATCTGGGACTGGATCATCCTGTGCCTCACCTTCTACACCGCCATCATGGTGCCCTACAACGTGGCCTTCAAGAACAAGACCAGCGAGGACGTGTCGCTGCTGGTGATCGACTCCATCGTGGACGTGGTGTTCTTCATTGACATCGTGCTCAACTTCCACACGACGTTCGTGGGCCCGGGCGGCGAGGTGGTGAGCGACCCGAAGGTGATCCGCAAGAACTACTTCAAGTCGTGGTTCCTGATCGACCTGCTGTCGTGCCTGCCGTACGACGTGTTCAACGCGTTCGACCACGACGAGGACGGCATCGGCAGCCTGTTCAGCGCGCTGAAGGTGGTGCGGCTGCTGCGGCTGGGCCGCGTGGTGCGCAAGCTGGACCGCTACCTGGAGTATGGCGCCGCCATGCTCATCCTGCTGCTGTGCTTCTACATGCTGGTGGCGCACTGGCTGGCCTGCGTGTGGTACAGCATCGGCCGCTCCGACGCCGACTCGGGCCTGCAGTACTCGTGGCTGTGGAAGCTGGCCAACGTGACGCAGACGCCGTACTCGTACGTGTGGTCCAACGAGTCGGACGGGCCCGAGCTGGTGAACGGGCCCTCGCGCAAGACCATGTACGTGACCGCGCTGTACTTCACCATGACGTGCATGACCTCCGTGGGCTTCGGCAACGTGGCCGCCGAGACCGACAACGAGAAGATCTTCACCATCTGCATGATGATCGTGGCAGGTGCGGGAATTCTTCTGTTGCTCGGCGCGGCGCGACCCGCGCGCAGCGCCTGCGGCGCGACCCGCGCGCAGCGCCTGCGCCGCGGGCCGCGCCGGCGACCCCTCCCCCCCGCACCGGTGTGTCCGCTCCCCGCACCCTCCCCCTCCGCCAGCCCACGAACGTCACCGCGTCTGTGCGGTCACGGTGTGGTCGTGTGCAGCCTGTGTGTGCTGTCGAGTGTCGCTACCGATGTAGGCTAGTATGTCTCTGTTTTTGAATCACTCACAGAATATTTTCATCCCGTTTTTCATACGAACCATTAATATCATACGAGTATTTGTAGTAAAACGGGACGAAAATCACCTGTCAGCGGTTCATAGACAGAACCAGCTGTGTGCTTTGTTCTTTATGTGTCTAATATTCAGGTAGAGCACTGTCTGCGAGTAGCGTGCTGAGCGATAGTGAGCATTGGAAATGAATTCAATCTATCGGTGCTGATTATCGCTCGTTTATGTTACTTTACCGTAATGTGATGACTTATTGAGAAATGAAATTGTTTCGAATGCCCCAATGTCTAACTGAGGCACTAACGGCAAAGCCGTTAGGCATCGGGACATTTGACGGGGAATGTGAATGTTAAAAAAATGTATAGTAACGTGTTCACGTCCGATTTCGTTATCGGTGGGTGAGAGTCTCGTTTTATAACGGTGTGGACCCACAGCGCTGCTGTACGCGACCATCTTCGGCCACGTGACCACCATCATCCAGCAGATGACATCGGCCACCGCCAAGTACCACGACATGCTCAACAATGTGCGCGAGTTCATGAAGCTGCACGAGGTGCCCAAGGCGCTGAGCGAACGCGTGATGGACTACGTAGTGTCCACGTGGGCCATGACCAAGGGACTGGACACCGACAAGGTAAGTCGTCGCTGGCCGCTAAGAGCTGGCGCCGGCCGCTCGCGCGATCACTCACCACCCGAGCTCTCCTCTTCGCAGGTGCTAAACTACTGCCCCAAGGACATGAAGGCCGACATCTGCGTGCATCTCAACCGTAAGGTATTCAATGAGCACCCTGCCTTCCGGTTGGCGTCGGACGGCTGCCTGCGCGCGCTGGCCATGCACTTCCAGATGTCGCACTCGGCGCCTGGGGACCTGCTGTACCACACCGGCGAGTCCATCGACTCGCTGTGTTTCATCGTCACCGGCAGTCTCGAGGTGATCCAGGACGACGAGGTGGTCGCCATCCTCGGCAAGGGCGACGTGTTCGGCGACAGCTTCTGGAAGGACAGCGCCGTCGGCCAGTCGGCGGCCAACGTCCGCGCGCTCACCTACTGCGACCTGCACACCATCAAGCGCGACCGCCTGCTCGAGGTGCTCGACTTCTACCAGGCGTTCGCGAACAGTTTCGCGCGCAACCTCACGCTCACGTACAACCTGCGGCACCGGCTCATCTTCCGCAAGGTGGCCGACGTGCGGCGCGAGCGCGAGCTCATGGAGCGCCGCAAGCGCGAGCCGCAGCTGGAGCAGGCGCAGGACCACCTCGTGCGCAAGATCTTCTCGCGCTTCCGGCGCGAGCGCAGCGTGGCGGCGGCGCCCGGGCCGGCGCCGGCGCGCGCCGCGGCCGCGCCGGCGCCCGCCGACGCCGAGCGCGGCGACGCGCCGCCCGCGCCGCCGGCCGCGCCCGCCGCGCGCGGCAAGTGGGGCCGCCTGCTGGCCGGCGCGGGCGGCGGCTCGCTGGACGCGCCCGCGGACGCGCCGCGCGCGCCCTTCGCGCGCAGCCTGAGCGCGCGCGACCGCCCGCCGCCCGCCGCGCCGCCGCCCGAGCCCGCCGCTGCCTCGGCGCTCAAGGTGAGCCCGCCGCCGACACCGACACCGAGAGTCGATCGTATTCGAGGAATGGATACTAATAATGGGTATACTTGCGTGTCGCGCAGGCTTCGTTCGCCAAAGCGCGCTCCGCGAGCGCGTTGGGCGCGGGCGGGCGGCAGGACACCATCGAGGAGGAGCTGGAGGAGCGGCGCGCGCCCCCCGCGCCCGCGTCCGCTCCTTCCCCCGCGCCGGCCCCTGCGCCGTCTCCCGCCGCCCCCGCCCCCTCCGCACACGACGCGGCGCTGGCAGAGTTGAGACGAGACGTCCGCAACGAAGTGCAGCGTTTACAGCATAAGGTAACTACTTACCCTTTTCAAGCCGATACATCTAATCACCGTGTTTGGAGACACGTTCACTATAGAATCAGGTGGCACGACGATATTGCCACAGCCGTCCCTGACCAGGATCAGCTTTTCGGCGGTTTTTTTTCCACGAGATAAAAATATCTGTGATTTTTTTAACAAGAACAAATCAATTACATTACGAAAGCGCGTTACATGAATAAGACGACAAACCTGTCTACCAGCTTTGTGATAGTGCAGTCTGTTCTGCAGTACGGCGTATAGGTCTGGGAGTGGGCCGAGGAAAGGCAACGAGCATTGCGAATGCAAAAGCGAGCAGTCCGTGCCGTAGTGCACGTGTCCCGGCTAGAGATGGGTCCAGGGCAAAAACAAATTGGGCATAAATGAGCATAAAATAATTTACGCCCAAATAATGCCTGATCGCTCGGCAAAAACAAGTAATTTGATTTTAGTAAAGACAAGCAGAAACTTAATCGGGAATTTGTAAATCATAACTATACTAAAATATTTTGTCATAAAATAATCACAGCCACGTTAATAGACTTTATTTTTTAAGCTATTACATAGCTTTTATCGCGGGCCACTGGCGCAGCGACATAATCCAAAAATTTCGTAACGAAAATTAAACCTAACACTCGTCTAACGTCGTTTCAGTTCGGAAGACTTCGGCACGGTGTTTGTGTGCGTGCGACTAGACGTATGCGTGTAGAGATGGACATTATTCAAATAATTTTTTTTTTGAATAATCTAGATAATTATTCAAATAAAAATTTATTCATGGAAAATTATTCACGAATAACTTTTTCGCTTATAATTTTGTCACGAATCAAATATCATGATTTATTTCATTATTCTAAATAACGAATTGGTTTTTTAAACTTACCCTTCTCTTTTTAACCGATTGCGTCGGGAAGAGTACATTTTAGATTTTAGAGTGTACGAGTGTTCTCTTTTTAACAGATTGCATCGAAAAAATTGGTCGCCATATTGATTTTTTTTTTAATGTACGGATTGCCTTTTAAATCGATATCTGGACGGTCCCGGGGTCCCTCATATTGAATCTATGCTCAAAATGTAAAAAAAAAACTGGCCGCCATTTTCAACTTTTTTGTTACTGGATCGATTGCCTTCGAAATTGATATCTGGACGTCTCTGTGGTCCCTTATATTGAATTTATTCTAAAAATGTAAAAAAACTGGCCGCCATTTTTAACTCTTTTGTTACTGCGCCGATATCCTTCAAAATCGATATCTGGGGTCCCTGTGGTCTTTTATAATGAATCTATGCTCGAATTTGAAAAAGGTAGCCGCCATTTTGAACTTTTTTGTTTCTGGACCGATTGCCTACAAATTCGATATCTAAGGGTCCCTGTAGTCTCTTATAATAAATCTGTGCTCGAATTTGAAAAAGGTGGCCGCCATTTTGAACTTTTTTGTTTCTAGACCGATTGCCTACAAATTCGATATCTAAGGGTCCCTGTAGTCTCTTATAATAAATCTGTGCTCGAATTTGAAAAAGGTGGCCGCCATTTTGAACTTTTTTGTTTCTGGACCGATTGCCTACAAATTCGATATCTAAGGGTCCCTGTAGTCTCTTATAATAAATCTGTGCTCGAATTTGAAAAAGGTAGCCGCCATTTTGAACTTTTTTGTTTCTGGACCGATTGCCTACAAATTCGATATCTAAGGGTCCCTGTAGTCTCTTATAATAAATCTGTGCTCGAATTTGAAAAAGGTGGCCGCCATTTTGAACTTTTTTGTTTCTGGACCGATTGCCTTCAAAATCGATATCTGGTCCTGTGGTCTTTTATAATGAATCTATGCTCAAATTTGGAAAAGGTAGCCGCCATTTTGAACTTTTTTGTTGCTGGACTGATTGCCTTCAAAATCGATATCTGGTCCCTGCGGTCTTTAAAAATAAATCTAAGCTCGAATTTGAAAAAAATAGCCGCCATTTTGAACTTTTTTATTTCTTTACCGATTGCCTACAAAATCGATATCTGCGGGTCCCTGTGGTCTCTTAAAAAGAATCTATGCTCGAAATTGAAAAAAATGGCCAATTTTGCCCAACTCTAAGACTAGCTGCTAACTGCTCATAATAAAAATTCTTGAATAACCTACATACATGTATTGTAAGATAATAAAAATATTTTAACGATATTAATTTCTCCTTTATTATGTTTTCTTTTAGAGCAATAACAATATAGTCTTCCCAAAGAAATAATTTAGGACTACTTTGAATAAAATATAAAAGTATATGTTTAAGTAATCATGTTTTATGATACTAAAATAATTTATCTTAAGAAACGGATTATTATTGCTTCTTACCTTTCCGAGTAGATTGTAAAAGCCGATTGAGGGAATGGACGGGGGATACAAGACGCGGCTAGAAACTGTCACTATTTTGATTTCTTTTCTCCACCTCCACGCTTACCGGCACGCTAAGGGTGGCGTTTGGAAATGCATTCTGCGAAACATTTTACAACCGCTCTACGTCTGAAATATTTTTTTTGGATATGAAAATTTTGTATGAGATATTAGGTAAGCTTTGTCCTCTAGTCGCCTCTTGTGTCATCCACAGAGAGAGGTGGAGTGGTCTAATTCTACATGGGATATAAAACTGTAAACTATATTTTATATTATTGTCGCGGATAAGTTCTTCATAGGGTTCCGTACCCAAAGGGTAAAAACGGGACCCTATTAATAAGACTCCGCTATCCGTCCGTCTGTCTCTCTGTCACCAGGCTGTATTTCATGAACCGTGACAGCTAGACAGTTGAGATTTAAGCTAACAGCGCCCCACGCCGCGAACAAGGTCATCTGACTGTCTTTTGTTTTTACCTTGTGGCGCCATTTAAAAAATTGTGTGTCTGCATCAACATGGATTTAACTCGGGAAAATTTTCGTAGTATGATTTTCTACGATTTTAAGTGTAATTTGACAGCTCAACAGAGCATCGCTCGGCTTGAAACAGCTTTTGGCAATGAAGCACCATGCAAGACAACTGTTTATAACTGGTTTACAGAATTCAAGCGTGGTCGTATCAATCTTAGTGACGAATCTCGCGATGGTCGGCCGTCCACCGCTGTGACCAACAAAAACATCGATGCTGTGCGCCGTATGATTGAAACAGACAGGCATGTGACCTACCATGAAATTTGCGCATCCTTAGAAATAGGCATGAGTCAAATACAATTAATCCTACACAAACATTTGGGTGTGAGAAAGCTGTGCTCGCGGTGGATCCCACACAACTTGACCGAGGCTCAAAAAACGGACCGCGTCACTTGGTGCAGTGCCATGCTTACCAGATTCAACGAAGGTGCGTCAAATTTGGTGTGGGACATAGTAACAGGTGACGAAACATGGATTTATTGCTACGATCCCAAAACAAAGCAGCAATCGAGCGTATGGGTCTTTCAAGATGAGCCGAAACCAACCAAAGTGGCGCGCGTGAAAAGTGCATCTAAGCGGATGATTGCTTCTTTTTTTAATAAAACTGGACACGTGGCTACTGTTGCTTTAGAGAATCGTCGTACAGTGAATAGTGACTGGTACACGACCATTTGTTTGCCGGAAGTTATTGACGAACTCCGTAAAAATAACCGTAAACACCGTATCATCCTGCACCACGACAATGCTAGTTCTCACACGGCCAGACAGACAAACGACTTTTTGAAGGCGAAAAATGTAGAACTCATGAGTCATCCTGCATACAGTCCCGACCTGGCACCTTGTGACTTTTTTCTGTTTCCAAAAATTAAGAACCAATTACGCGGTCAACGATTTTCATCACCAGAAGAGGCTGTCGAGGAGTATGAAAAAAACGTTTTAGAGGTCACCACAGAGGAGTGGCACAAAAGTTTTTAAAACTGGTTTCATCGAATGAAAAAGTGCATAGACGCCAAGGGAGATTATTTTGAAAAACAATAAATTAATTTTGTACCTTTAATAGTATTTTTGCATATTCATTCCGGAAACTTATAGTGCGCCCCACGTAGTCGCGTAAAGACACAAGCACATAACATTTAATGAATATTAATGTGAAAAATTGATTCTGGACATAGTGCTAAGGCGTCGCTCTCTCATCTTAGCGCTTTCCCGGTAGTGTTCTAATAGTCGGGGCTGTGAGTTTTCAGTTGTATGGAAATTTAACAATAAATCCTACAGTAGAGATTTTTTCGAAATTCCTTAGAATGTGCTATTTCAACCGTAAATTATTCCCCCAAAAATAAATAAAGATTTTTTTTAAATGCCTTTCTTATACTCACATTGTTATATCTTTCGAAGAATAATATCTACACGGGAGATTTTTCATCACATGTACCCATAAAAAATTAAAGCTTGATTTAAGAAATCTCTCTTAAATAAGAAGAGGATATATATTTTTTTTTAAATAATATTAAAAAAAAAAATCCTGTGCAAGCATACAAAATACGGTAATTGTGATTTTTATATATTATTATCATATTGTTGTAATGCTCAATATCTTAAATTTTCACCAGGGTGACATCAGCAGTTTTTTTTTGGAACGAAGTTCCTTACGGCAGACTTGGAGGAGATAGGGATTTTGCTGCGCGACCGAACTGAAAAAAATGTGATAGTAAAACCGTAAGGATGACCTCGTTAAATAAAACCATTAAATGAGACGTGCGCGGGCGCGACAGTCGTATACACAAGCGAGTAGTGTATAATACCTTTGAGCACGATTTTTCTTTTGCAAATTGTGTCGATTCTACATTAGCCGAAGGAACTTCGTTCCTACCTGGTGTCCCACGACACCACATTTCTTTTTATTAATATTATATAATTTAATGATTTTTCATGCTGACGAATTAAATCTACATTCAAGATTTATTTATAACCTTAAAAACTATAAATTATTGAATCAAGTATAAAAAAAATCTCCGAGAAATATTCGGAGGAATTCCAGTAATAAAATAAAAACCATTTACGCATGAACGGGTGAGTGGGGCGCGTCGTTGCGTGGTGCGACGAAGTACGAGTAGGTTAGGTAGTCGGCGGCACGGCGTTGGTTTCAAAATCGAAAACATGTACCTACTTAGAGATAAAGGTCTATTTTTAGGGTTCCGTACCCAAAGGGTAAAAACTGGACCCAAGCTAAGACTCCGCTGGCCGTCCCCCTGTCTGTCCGTCTGTCACTAGACAATATCTCATGAATCGTTATAGCTAGAGTTGGAAATTTTCACAGATAATGTATTTCTAATGCCACTATAACAACAAATACTAAAAACAGAATAAAATAAATATTTAAACTCCATTGGTTTAGGTATTTAAAAGAATGTAAACAAACTTCAAGAGGAGTTCGGTGGCCCGGCGGTAGTGCGCATTATTAGCGCTTTCGCAAGTAAAGCGACACCGGTGGTCTGCACTTGGATGGGTGACCATAAGTGGCACAAAAATTTCTCGAGCTCCTCCGTGCTTCGGAAGGCACGTATAAGCCGTTGGTCCCGGCTGTCATCATTGTATGACAGTCGTCAAGCTATGTCAGATGCCTTTAGGCAGCTCGAAAAATCTGACACCAGTGTTGACCACTCACATACACGAAAAACAAAACAAAAAACAATCTAGACATGTCTTTTTATTGAAATATACACTATAAATCAATACCTTCGCAAATTACAAATCAATTCCGTAATTTATAATTTATAAAATATGTAATTTGTTATTTGCGAAGGTATTGATTTGTAATTTGCGAGAGAAAGTTAGTCTGGTTCGGACCACCATTCTGTGCACAATTCGTTTGTGCAGTGTAGAGATGAGTTGAATGAATGAACGGTTTATTTCAACCGTTTTACTGGCACTAACTATTAGCCTAGTTTACCGTCGAATGTTAAACCAGTTTACTCGTGAACTCCTTTTTTTTGGGACTATCAACGTCAACATGTTCGTTCGGGACTAGTCGTGTCGTGATCGTGACTATTCGTAACTCTTAGTCGTTTCGCTATGCTACCCGAAGCAAGCAATCTGTTCGCTTCATTCATAATTTATGAATACATATCGATACGAGTATGTCCGTCTTTGTAACGCGCGCATGACGCGATTTAAAAAAGACGCTAAAAGTTTAAAAGTTATTTGTGATGAATGCAGAGATGTCGCTCGCTCATAATTCAGTCACGTGGCACGCGAATACGACATTTAGTCTAAACATAATTTTTTGTTACTAATTACTACTAATACTACTGGGAACTAACGAAAGAGAACGTTGTGACAAAAATAGAGAAAGGGATGTTAAGATGTTTTGGCGTGTAGAAAGGATGGATTGAAACAGATTAACAAAAAATATTTATAATGCAAACAAAAATATGAAATAACTTCATTTCAACCGAGTGTTCCACAACACTCACGCATTTTTTATCCGATAAAATTCAACTGGTCGCAGTGACTCGCGAGGTCTACCGCTCACAGAGCCACTAGTGATTAATGCAAGGATGACCACTGCAAATAAGTTATTTCTATAGAATGCAACATTTTCAGTTGGGTCGAGTGGAAGAGCTGCTGACGATGTTGGCGGCGAAACTCGGCGCAGACACGACGGAGAGCGGGGCGGGGGGCGGCGCGGGCGGCGGGGCGGCGGCCGGCGACGAGCCCGAGCGCCCGCGCGCCCTCGTCGACGCCGCGCTCGCCAGGAAGAGGCGCTCCAAGGTAGTGGCTTACAATGCAGCTACTTCAAAAGTTAACTTCAGCACACGCGGCCTATAGCGGCCGATAGCTGCATACGTATATCTTTACGTTCGCGACAAAAAATCTATAAAGCACTGTATCGATTGATGTTTACGTAATGGATGGTAAGCGAGCAGCAATAGAGGAAGAAAAAACCTGTATTCTTATCAGAGATGGGCAAAATGAAATCAGATTAATGATTAAGGATTACGACTGCATTTTGTAATTTTCAATCATGATTACAGATTAAGGAAATTAATCAAGAAAGTAATCATATCGGTGATTAATGATTATTAATCTGTAATCGTAATCTTGATTACTTTCCTGATAGATGGATACTAAATGCATCGAAGAATTTGAAAAATAAAATAGTTATTCGTCAATGCCGTCGAGTTCGTTGTGGTCGTCGCGGTCGTCGAGTTTGTCGAAATCGTTGAGGTCATCAAGGTCATTCAGGTCGCCAAGTTCATCGAGGTCGTCGAGTTCGCTGAGGTCATCGAGGTAGTTCAGGTCGTCGAGTTCGTTGAGATCGTCGAGGTTGTTCAGGTCGCCAAGTTCATCGAGGTCGTCGAGATTGTTCAGGTTGTCCAGTTCGCTGAGGTCATTGAGGTAGTTCAGGTCGTCTAGTTCGTCAAGGTTTTCGAGGTCGATACCTATCGAGTTTGTCGAGGTCCTCGACGTCGTTTAGGTCACGGTTTAGGTTGTCGAGCTCTTTGAAGTCGTCGAGGTCGATGGCGAGGTCTCGAAGTCATCGAGGTCGTCGAGGTTAATTTTTAACAACTTTTTTATAGTAGATAATTCATGGATGGCCATACAAATTGATTGATCAGCTGATCCAAGTTTGTATGGAAAGCAAAAAAATTATGTTTCATTATTCGAAGTGTGTCTTGGGTAAAGTTGTTCAGCATCATGGACTGGATTCATCCTTAAAATATTTTCAGTATATTTTATCAGACGTTATATTTGTATTTAAATAACGAAAACCCCATACAAATCGGATCAGCAATTTTTAAGAAAAATCGCGGACATTCGACCTACATGCAGCTCGAATACAGAACCTTCTTTTTTTAAGTCGGTTGATAAAATCAATCATACATATGCATGTAATCTAGATTACTGATTACTGTAATCATAACTAACGATTACATGTAGTGATGATTAAAAGTAATCAATAATTAACCCTCTTCGCTCGCTCGGCTCGTGTGTTGGTCGCAGTTCTAACATTACCTAACCTATAGGTAGGTTTGCCATAAATTGTTACAATATATGGAAATGTCCTAGCACTCGTTTCAAATGCTTCAATTATTTTGCAAACTAAAACTTACGTGGAAACAACATTATGGTTTATAAAACTTTGATGTTACATTATTTCGATAAAATACATAAAATATGAAAAGCAATAACGATAGACTAAGTTCGTAAATAATAAATAATCGAGTAAATGAAATTTCGATGTAAACAGTTTTTAGGATTTGTTAAATAGGTGTATTAAAAGATCTGCGAATAGTTTAATGGGGAATGAACATCGTTGAAGTGAGTTGAAGTGAAAAAGTGATGAGTTCCCGTTCCCATGGTTATGGCAGAGGCTAAAAGTGATTCCTCCTCATCCGATTCCATTCTTCTTGGAGTCAAGACAGCATATGAGTAAGTCCAAGTATTTGTAGGCCGTTGAAAATAGACAAAAAAAGAGGTTAAATTCGCAAAAGGTGGTGTAGTTCTGCATTTTGGTATATTGTATGAGTCTATTGGAGTAGTGTGAATTCAACTTTGCAACTTCGAAGAACCTTTGGAAACTGAGAAAATCGAGAAAACCTTTTGGACTTTTTTCACTATTTGCTCTCTAGCGCCAAAGCTATGCATTTTTTGCGAACAATGTTTTCTATACTTTTAAATTGTATTAAATTACGTACAATGTGAGCTCAATCGCAGTTCTATTGATCCCAAAGGAGCCAAGCTTTAGCCCTTCGAACATGACCAATTAACTCTATAGTTAAATTTTTCAGGTTGGACTCACTTATTTCGCGATAGGTATATTGGCAAAACCACGTACAAAAAAGGGGTAAAAAAAATATTTTTTGTAGCACATTTATTGAGCTCTTATTAGCCAAAAAAACACGTCTGTGAGACTAACAGTTCACTCGCAATCTCAAAAAATAAAAAAAAATAAATGTGGTGTCGTGGGACACCAGGTAGGAACGAAGTTCCTTCGGCTAATGTAGAATCGACACAATTTGCAAAAGAAAAATCGTGCTCAATTCGCGCCTGCGCACGTCTCATTTAACGATTTTATTTAACGAGGTCTTCCTTACGGTTTTACTATCACATTTTTTTCAGTTCGGTCGCGCAGCAAAATCCCTATCTCCTCCAAGCCTGCCGTAAGGAACTTCGTTCCAAAACCAAAAAAGGTTAAATGTGTTATAGAGGCAAAAGACCCAATGTTACAGGTTTATTAGAAATTACAACGGGCAATATTGGAGTCAACATTGTAGCAAATGACCTCCCCATCGCCCCTTATTAGATTCCGGTCTGATTTCCAATAACCCTGTATACATTGACTTCAGCCTTTACCTTTATAATCCATTTTGAAATTTCAATTTTCGAAAAAAATTGGTCATCTTCGAGGGGTAGCTTGGTTTCTATGGGGTTGTGAGCTGCGGCGGGGCTAAGATTGAATGTTATTTAATACAGTTTATAAGTGTAAAAAACATCGTTCACAAAAAAATGCACAGTTTTGGCCATGGAGAGCAAGTCGTGAAAAAGTCCGAAAATTTTAGTTTTTCGATACCGACATTCGAAACGACTCTCTCAGTTTCCACAGGGTTTTCGAAGTTGCAAATTTGAATGCATAATATCCTAATAGACATATACAACATACCAAAAGTTCAGAACTACATCATGCTTTGCGAATTTAGCTTTAGTATTTAGCTTCTATAACCCATTTTACCGTCTTTCGTTTTTTTTTCTTGTGTTAGTCTCACAGCCTTCTTTTTAGGCTCTTAAAAAAGCTAAATAAATGAACAAAATATTTTCAGTAACCTCCATGTTAGGTCAAGTAGTTTTGCCAATATTTCTCGAAATAAGTAATTAAAACCTGAAAAAAAAAATTTTTTTCGAAGGGTCATAGCTTGGCTCCTATGGACTCAATAGACCTGCAATTGCTAAAGTTTAGGTAGGTAATTTAATACAGTTTATAAGTGTCCAAAACATTGATCGTAAAAATTCAAAGTTTTGGCCCTGGAGGGGTAATCTTATAGTGAAGAAGGTCCGAAAATTTCGATGTCTTTCTCGATTTTCTCAGTTTCCACAGGTTTTTCTAAGTTGCATATTTGAATTCCCACTACCCTAATAATCCAAACAATTACCAAAAATGCAGAACTACACCACGCTTTGCGAATTTTATATATATTTCCAACGTAAGCCGTTGGAAATATATATAAAATTCGCAAAGCAGGCAACTACCTGTATATTTATCTTTTGTCAAATTATACAAAATAAAGTTAACTATAGTCCCAAAATAATAAAAGACATTTATATATATAAGTACTTACTTAACGCAGATTTCTGTCAGGATCCCCGTTCGATCATTACAGTATCGTGCTACGTGTATGAATTTCAGGCGCGAAGTAAAGGAGCCGCACCACAAGTGCCCACGCCCACTACTCCCACAGGCGACGCGTCGCTCGGGGACGCGGCTAGCGGCGGCGCGGTGAGCGGGGCGGCGAGCGGGGCGGCGAGCGGGGCGGCGAGCGGGGCGGCGAGCGGGGCGGCGGGCGGCGCGGCGAGCGGGGCGGCGGGCGGCGCGGCGAGCGGGGCGGCGCTGCGGCGGCGCGAGTTCGTGTAGCGCGCCGCGGCGGCGCCCGCGCCTCCCGACTAGCGCGAGCGTCGCCACGACACATCTAGTGCGTACCTCAACTATGAACCTTCCTCTAGCATCGTTTCCAAACTTTTTGTAGATATAGGTTTATGGCGGAATTTCATAGAACTGATTGTAACTCGGGCGTTACCTCTGTTGCAGCCGAGCCGCCGCCGTACATGCCCGACGTAGCCGCGAGTAGACTGCATCGCTTGTCGTTCTGTGCATAGAGACGACTATGTAGCTTTATACGACAAACGTGGCCTCGATTAGTGAAGTGCTCTGTGCTGCCGGACAGTGCAGTCGAGTCGCTGTGTAGGCTCTCTGTGTAGTTACATAATATGTACTTGTTAGCGGCGGAGAGCAGCGGGTGTCCCGCCACGAGTACCTACGTTGCGTACAGTACAGGCGGTATTCGGTACCGACAGTACTCGGTACAGACAGTACTCGGTCCAATCGCTACTGTGCGAACATGAGGGCGCGCGAGCCGCGGCGCCGCGCGGCCATCACACACATCCATTCACTTAAAAACCCTGGTCCAAAGGTAGTTAAGATATTCAAGTAGTAAGGGCGTGTTCTTTGTGCCTCTACACTATTCTACACCAAAGAATGACTGCAATTCATAATTCAAAAAATTAACGTCTACATACCTTTCTTAATTTTATTTCGATCGTTGTATCATCCGTTATTTATATTGACACGTGTAGTATCACTATTACATAACACATTGTTATCTGCCCAATACAATGAACAGTGAGACTACGTAGAATACAAATAACTTAGGATACAAGATCTTATAAAATTATGGTCAAACTTCGCTTAAGGTAAGTTTGTTTAACCATTATTTTACTACGATCGTTGAATCGCTCGTTATTTGTATTCTACGTAGTCTCACTGTTCATTGTATTGAGCAGATAACATTTGTGTTATCTGCCCAATACAATGAATAGTGAGACTACAAGTGTCAATACAAATAACTTCAGATAAAAGATCTCATAAAATTATGGTCAAACTTCGCTTAAGGTAAGTTTGTTTAACCATAAATTCTATCAAACGCCTGACATTTATTGAAATTGGTCTGATCTATTAAAGTTGGATCAATATTGGTTGGTACTTAAATATACAATGCATATTTCTGAACTTTTATAAGTGCACTTCTACACCGAGCCGCATCGCCGCTCGGAGCGTCCTCTTATAATGATATTAATAACTTAAGGGTGACTATTTGATATTTCACGTGCATATGCATATAGAAGCAATAATATTTTCGTGATTTCTTTCACTATTCTTGCGAGCTCGTCTGGCAGAGCTGTCAAATACGTATACATAGGTATACCTACTTAGCTTGAAAGTGCCTCGCATTGTTAGGTAAGTATTTAATTAAGAACTTACACCAAAATTGTTACGAGATATTATGTTAATTGTAAATAAGTTTTAGTTGCATTACCTATTAAAATATATATTATATTCAAATTTTACTTAATTAGGTTAAATAAATACCACTGTTTTGAAAGGATAGTAGGGTCAAAAGATGACGTCATACCATATCAAAAGGATATCTTGTCTATTTGAGGGTAATAAGCAGATTTATATTTGTTATCAAATAATCACATATTTATTCAGAATATTAATTGTTATTAACCACTCGCTTCTTACGTTTCGGAATGACCACAATCACTGCTGAGAAGAAATGTTACAGTTTTGGTTACCTAATCACCAGGTCTTTGTCATGCGTGTGTCAGTTACCCGACGCTTCCACCGGATGGACACTTTAGCAAGTACATGAATACCCGAGCTCGCAATAGCTATCTTACCGATAGAATATGAGATACCTACTCGTATAAGTTAGTCTTATAAATCTCTATATAAGGTGTTTAAAGATTAACGATATTACTTTTAATCTGCTTCAGACTGAGCTAATATTTAACTTACACTTTAATGAAGATTAATTTACAAAGTTATACTTACGCTTGTAATATTAAGTTAACGTTTAGAAACGTCTCGCTTTATTGAAGGCGAGCACTCTGCCGGCGAGCTCGCCTCACCACTCGACCAAGTATTTGTATGATTGCAACGATTCGTATATTACTCTAGTGCCGCATCGTACGCTTGGTAGCCGCCGTACGCGAACATATCGTCACTGTTACACGAAGTAGGGCGCACCGCGACCGTCCGGAGCTGTTGTTCATACTTGTTTATATTGTTAACGTTTCTAAAGTTTATCCGAGGCGACTCTTCGCGCAGCACGACGCTGTCTCACGTAGTCTTTCGTTCGGAGTACGCTCCCGCTAAGCCACGCTCCTCGAATTATTGATCATTATATTATTGTATCTTTTTATTGAAAATATATCGATATAAGCATTACTGGAGTTTTATTTCCTGTGGGGCTAGCAAGGTTTTATATTGTACACGTGTAACGTTGTAACATATTCGTTACGATTTTTAATATAACTAAAACTAAAAATAAAAATAAATAAACTATAACTAAAATTAAACAAAAAAAAAAGGAAAGGTTTTCTTGTGCCTGAGCGCGTTAAACACGGATCCCTAAATATCTCTCGTCCCGCAAAACCTGTTTGACCGGTGCCCCGGCGGCTGCGCGCGCGCGATTGCGTCGCTGATCTTATATTGAGACGGACACGTACTGCTGGTGATTTGGCTAAGGTCAAGCCTGCATTCTGATACTTTTTAATTTATAATTAACCTTTGGCAGTAGCTGTAAACCAGCCTAGCATTGGCTGCTGTGTGGTGGTTTTCCATTAATTTAACTTATTTGGATTATTAAACCCCGTTAGGGGTCCCAAGTTCCGGCTGAAGGTGCCGGCGGCGAGCGTCGTGTTGGTGACTTCTTCACGCCCGGCCATTTTGAAGATCGTCGATGCCCGCTTGGCCCACAAGGGAAGTACTAGCCTGCGTGGCAAGGTTAGGTGGCCATCCGAACTCACGACCTAATTGTGATTTTGTGGGGGTAACCACTAAATAAATTTTGTTTAACGTTACCGGTGTTTCATTTAATATCCGGAACGTAACACTGGCGCCAAGACGTGGTTTATTATACATGGCCTAACCTTGCTTCGTAGTAAGTAGTTGGTAGTTGGTGGTTGTGTTCTTTATTTTTTTCTGTTTGTGAAACGTTTATTTTATTTTTTGGTTGCATTCTGCGCTAAAGCGTACCTTTTTAATACTTATTACCCATATGGTTCCGTATTGTTAGTTTTACAAATATTGTTTTTTTTTTTGGTGTTTGTAGTTTTATACATAAAAAGGTACACCTTAGTCGTTTCAAGCTTTTTTTCTTTCTTTTTTTGTGTGTTTTATTTTATTTTATATCATCATCATAATCATCATATTTTTATGCCAACCTAAACGTTCCATAGTTATTAATATTTTTATTGTAACAAAACGGAGTATTTTTTTTTGTTTTAAATATATTTTTAGTGTCTCATTGTTCACAATTTACTCTATTGGGTTATTATACATAGTTAACTTTAAATTATGTCTTATCCGGTAAGATTTTTATCATTACAAAAGACTGAGTTAGAATATGAGGTTGCAATCAGAGGTGCCACACCTGCATCAACGGTAGAGGAATTGCGGAAACAGATTTCTAATTTAGGCCCAACATTTCCATCTGAGGACATTTTAGAAAGTTGTTTCGATGTAATTGAGGATTTAAAGGGTATTAATATTGCACTTGAAAAAATAAAATGTAATCTAGTATCATCCTTAGATAAAAGCAATTTACTGAGAACAGAAAATCTTCTGCATCACTTATATCATCGATTCAATAGAATAATCGCTTCTGATGATACCAACGATTTGATTGAGACCTCCTCTCAACAATTTCGTTCGTATTTCGATAAGTATAATTTAGTAAAGGATCAGGGTGTGGACCGGCTGATTTCTCCAAACATTACTGATGCAGCTACAAATGCCCCATTTAACATCACAGTTTCCTGTAGTGATCGTAGTAAAACTGCCGATATTGGCAAATTCAAGTATGATGGCAAAACATGTGTGCGAGCGTTCATACAACGTATTAGCGAGTTTTGCGAGGCGAGAGAAATATCGGATTCAAAAATTTTATCCTACGCGACAGAAATATTCACTGGTGACGCAGTTCACTGGTACAGGAGCGTCAGGAATCGGGTTTCGAACTGGGATGAGCTAATTCAATTATTAAAACAAGATTTTGATCAGCCTGATTATGACTATAGGCTTCGTCTTGAAATTCATTCCCGAACACAGGGTAATAAAGAGAGCATTATAGTGTATTTAGCAGTAATGTCTGGACTATTCGCACGACTTTCAAAACCATTATCTGAGGAAGAAAAGCTCGAAATCTTGCTTCATAATATTCGTCCATGCTATGCAACCCTATTGGCCTCTGTACCAGACATTAAGGACATCGACACATTGAGGCAACTTTGCCGTAACTTTGAAAATATTAAGGCACGTGCTGCCCAGTTTCATGAGCCCATCGGTCCGACTCCTGATTCCTTAGCTCCTGAATTCGCTTATGTTGATAATTCTAATAAATCAAATAATCACTATAGTAAAAGTTACTCAAACAATAATAACACTAAACTTAATTATAATAGAAATTTGAATGCAAACAATACAATAAATCAAAACTATGTACATGCAATCCAATCTAATGTAAAGAAGCCGCTTTATTGTCCTAGATGTCGTGTCGATACACATAATTTAAGACAATGTACTGCTAATAAGGACAAGATATTTTGCTTTGTTTGCGGGCATGAAAATGTTAAGACACCTGATTGCCCTAATTGTTCAAAAGGTCAACCAGTTGCCTCAAAAAACTAGTTGGGCAGAATTGTGGCAATATTGACCAGAACAGGTTCAATGGCAAGGACTGGAATGACTGGTTAAGATTCATCTCATTATATTTTAAATCATATAAAGTTGACACAATTCTGCAAACTAAACCTCACAATGATCTTAGGCCATATGCCGATGTTAAAGTAAACGATGTGCCGGTAGCAGGTCTCCTTGACTCCGGATCTGCAGTTACTATAATTGGTAGCAAACTCCGTGCACTTTTGGAACGGAAAGGTACACAATTGGTAGAGGATGATTTTATTACCGTCTCTGCTGCTGGTGGGCAAGTTTTAAAAAGCTCCGGATACTTTAAATTATCTGTAACTTTCGAAAACTGTACTCATGTCATTAAAGCGTACTACATTCCAGAGATCACGTCATGCCTCATTCTAGGTATTGATTTCTGGCGCACCTTCAAAATTTGTCCAAAATATTTAAATGCAATATCGCTGAAAACTACTCACCAAAATGTTGACGATAATTCGGTTGCATTTGTTCATGGTTACGATAAACTAGATTCTGTCGAAAAAGCTATAGCTGATGATGTAATTGCTCAATTCTCATTAATTTCTTCTACTTCTAAGGGCTTAGGAAAAACGTCTTTAATTGAACATGGCATCGACACCGGTAATGCACAGCCTATCCGTCAGCGTTATTACCGAATGTCACCCGAAAAACAGCGGATATTGGTTGAGCAAGTAGACGAAATGTTAGGTCTAGATGTTGTCGAGCCGTGCGAAAGTGCTTGGTCATCTCCGGTGCTGATAGTTAATAAAAAAAACGGCAAGCCTAGATTCTGTCTCGATAGCAGAAAACTTAACGCAGTTACTAAACGCGACGCATACAATTTGCCCTACATTTCCGAAATTTTGGATAATCTTCGTGACGCTCGTTATTTATCTAGCATAGATTTATCGAATGCATTTTGGCAAATACCTATCAGGCGCGAGGATAGAGACAAGACCGCTTTTTACGTTCCTGGGAGGGGCACTCTCCGTTTCAAACGTACTGCGTTCGGTCTAACTAACGCACCAGCAACTCAACAACGTTTAGTTGACCTGTTGTTTGCGGAATTCGATCTCAAAGTTTTCGCTTATCTTGACGACATAATTATAGTTTCCAATGACTTTAACAGCCATGTCGCCATATTAAAGAAGGTGCTTGAAAAGTTAAAAAATGCGAATTTAACAATAAACTTAGAAAAATGCAAATTCTTTCGTAGTGAGCTCAAGTATCTAGGGTATGTTGTAGATAGCAATGGTCTCAGAACCGATCCCGAAAAAGTGGAAGCGATTGTTAATTATCCGACCCCTACGTGTCGTAAGGATGTTAAACGCTTCCTAGGTACAGCAACATGGTACCGACGTTTCGTTCCCAATTTTAGTACGATTGCCGGTCCGCTGAACGCCTTAACCTCGACTAAGAAAGGTGCACCGAAATTCAGTTGGACTTCAGAGGCTGATGCTGCCTTTTCTAAATTAAAAGAGTGCCTTGTTTCTGCCCCTGTTCTTTCATGCCCCGATTTCACCAAAGCATTTGAAGTCCATACTGACGCGAGTAATTTTGGGATTGGGGGTATGCTTACCCAAGTGGTGGATGGTAAAGAACATCCCGTAGCATATATGAGCAAATCATTGTCAGCGGCCGAGAGGAATTATAGCATTACAGAACGCGAAACGCTTGCTGTAATTGTGGCTTTGGAGCACTGGAGGTGTTATTTGGAGAATGGGAAGCAGTTTACCGTTTACACGGATCATAGTGCTTTAAAATGGTTCCTATCGATAAGTAATCCAACCGGTAGGCTAGCTCGTTGGGGTGTCCGTCTGTCGTCTTTTAATTTCGAACTTAAACATCGACGTGGTAGTGATAATGTTATCCCTGATGCTCTTTCTAGAGCCGTACCAGTTAGTTCGTTGTCTTCCACATCTTTAGAAACCAAGGACAGTTGGTATAAAAATATTTTCAATGGCTGTATGACCAGTCCGGAAAAATTTCCGAATTTTTTATTAAAAGATAATGTTCTTTACCGGCTAACAAAAAACAAACACGAACTTACGTCTGAGTTTTCTTGGAAGGAAGTAGTGCCCCTTGAAATGCGCGAAAAGGTCATCAATGACAATCATTCCGAACCTACAGCGGGACATTTAGGAATTTTTAAAACTTATAGGCGCCTTGCTTTAAGATTTTTTTGGCCAGGAATGCATCAAGATGTTATAAAATTCATTGGTTCTTGTGAAAAGTGTCTTTCTTATAAAGCTCAGAACCACACTACTTTAGGTGAAATGGGTCGGCCTAAACAATGTTCGCGCCCATTTCAAATGTTATCAATCGACTTAATGGGCCCTCTTCCCGTTAGCCGTAAACAAAATAGCTATTTACTGGTAGTAACTTGCTGTTTTTCGAAATTTTGCTTAATATTTCCTATTCGTAGTGCAACTTCAACAGTTATCACTAAAATACTGGAAGAGTCAGTTTTTCTTGTCCATGGAGTTCCTCAGACTATACTGATGGATAATGGTACACAATTTATTAGTAAAATCACAGATTCTTTGTTTAAAAAATATAACATACCCAATGTATTTTTTACGCCTAAATACACTCCACAAGTTAATACTGTGGAGAGATATAACAGAACTATAATTACTTGTTTATCTACGTACGTCGATAACGATCATAGAACCTGGGACGTTTTTGTTCCAAAGGTGCAATTTGCTATCAATAATTCCGTAAATGAATCAACTGGTTTTACCCCGTCATTCTTGGTTTACGGCAGGGAACTTGTGACGTGCGGCAGTCACTATACAGATAACGACTTGGGTGATGAGGTCTTATTTCTTCCACGGGATCTTTATGCGGAAAGTTTGGGCTGCCTTTCTACTATTTTTAAGGAAGTTCAAGCTAAACTTTGGCATGCCCATTCTCGTAACACGTCTCATTACAATTTACGTCGCAAAGCCATCGAGTTCAATGTAGGCGATGTAGTAATGAAACGTGCTTATGTTCTTAGCGATAAAGACAAGTTCTTTTCAAAAAAATTAGCACCCAAGTTTTTAAAATGTCGAGTGATTGCAAAAAGGTCTCCTCTGGTCTATATTTTGGCAGACATGTCAGGTAAAAATATTGGTGCTTGGCACATCAAGGATTTAAAATTACCACTTGTTAATAACTAAATAGTAACAATTAACATGTAGGACATATTTCTTGCGAATTTTATTTAAAAGCTAAAATCCGTCTTCAAAAGGGGGGTACTGTAACGTTGTAACATATTCGTTACGATTTTTAATATAACTAAAACTAAAAATAAAAATAAATAAACTATAACTAAAATTAAACAAAAAAAAAAGGAAAGGTTTTCTTGTGCCTGAGCGCGTTAAACACGGATCCCTAAATATCTCTCGTCCCGCAAAACCTGTTTGACCGGTGCCCCGGCGGCTGCGCGCGCGCGATTGCGTCGCTGATCTTATATTGAGACGGACACGTACTGCTGGTGATTTGGCTAAGGTCAAGCCTGCATTCTGATACTTTTTAATTTATAATTAACCTTTGGCAGTAGCTGTAAACCAGCCTAGCATTGGCTGCTGTGTGGTGGTTTTCCATTAATTTAACTTATTTGGATTATTAAACCCCGTTAGGGGTCCCAAGTTCCGGCTGAAGGTGCCGGCGGCGAGCGTCGTGTTGGTGACTTCTTCACGCCCGGCCATTTTGAAGATCGTCGATGCCCGCTTGGCCCACAAGGGAAGTACTAGCCTGCGTGGCAAGGTTAGGTGGCCATCCGAACTCACGACCTAATTGTGATTTTGTGGGGGTAACCACTAAATAAATTTTGTTTAACGTTACCGGTGTTTCATTTAATATCCGGAACGTAACACACGACAGGATACAATTCCTAAATGGAAACGTAGTAAAATGAGTCGTCACGCGCACGTCTGCTAAGAAAGTATAGATAATAATTTTAAGTTTAAACATGCGTTTTGTAAAATATTCACTTAAGATAAAAGAATTATATAAGTACTTAATAATTAATAGAAATAATATTGCAACCAAAGAGTAAATATTAAAAAGATAATTTATTAAAATAAATGTGATACGGAACGTTTCAGCTCATGTCGTATAGCCAGTACAGCCAACATATTATATTATACAGCCAATCATTTTTTTAAGTTTGTATATAGGTATATACAAACTTAAAAAAATGATTGGCTGTTTTTCCTTAATTATCTTTCCACCATGCCAATCTAGTATATGGAGGTCCATATACTAGATTGGCATGGTGGAAAGATAAATACCCCCGTTACCAGCAAATTTTCCTACCGATGAGAAACTCCCACCAGGTGGTGATCTCTTCTGGGCAGTTTGGAAGTCCTTAAACAGACTCCCGGCTGGTGTTAGGAGATGCCACGAGAACCGAGTCAAGTGGGGTTACTCAAACAACGACTGTTCGAGCAATTCTCGCACATTTCGGCTGTTTTACTTTACATTTTAAATCTAATAATAACAATCATTAAGACTATCGAGCGGCGATCGAGAAAGAACTCGCCACACCCAACTTAACAACATGTAATACATATCAGAAATAAACAGTTTTTACGTGACGTGGTCTTGTGTCTCCACACCAACATCTCACAACTCCTACATCATCATATCTTCATGTATGGCGCGAGCCGAGGTGACAACCGAAGCCTGTGCCGTACATAATTTTGGTCCTTCGAGCTGAATGGATTTGGCGCTTCGCAGCACACAGTGGGAAGTCTTCACCGTTTAGCTAGACGCACATCGGAGCTTCGCCGCACACAGTGGGAAATCTTCGCCGTTTAGCTAGACGCACATTGGTGCTTCGCCGCACACAGTGGGAAGTCTTCGCCGTTAAGCTAGACGCACATTGGCGCTTCGCCACACACAGTGGGAAATATTCGCCGTTCAGCTGGACGCACATTGGAGCTTCGCCGCACACAGTGAGAAGTCTTCGCCGTTCAGGTGGGCATACATGCATTGGAGCTTCTAATAAGTAAACAGACATCAAATGCGATGTCAATACATGAGCACGCTCTATTTACTCTATTTATTAAATCTAGTGAGTAAATACTCAAATGGGTAGATTGAGTACTGTCCACTGCCCAATTCTAGCTGTTACGCGACGCAACTTGCGCCCCGTCTGTTGCGGCACTTAAACTACTAATGTCAAAGGAGTAAGTGTTGCCACACACTGGTCCTCGACCTCATGAAACAGCCATTCCGACTCGCTAAGAAGTTTGTAAACTTCATTAATACATTGTTTAAAGATGTCTGTATACGTGTAAATATGTAAATATACATCACCTCGCTCCCGCTATGCTTCGGTTTTGTACACTAAAAAGTTATCGCGATAAAGCGCTGGTCACACTAGCGGCTTCGTTTTTTTTCACGAACTATCTGGCAATAATCCAAGATGGCGTCATCTACGTGTTTTAAATATGAACGACGGCTTCCTTTTCTTTAACATGTGTTCTAACAATTACATATAGCATTTATTGAAACCTAAAAAGAAAACTAGAAAGAAAAAGCTAAAAATTTTAACATCATCTTATCGTTCCACTCCATTTTTAAATGAACAACGCAAGTGTGACCACGCAAAGCGAATTGTTACCGAGCTTAAATCCTTTGATGTATCGCCACCCGCGCGACAACAACACGAAGTCCGAATATTCGGGACGATACCCGATAACGGCCGGTCACATTTGCGTGTATAATAGCACGAAGCTTCGTGACGATAGGTGCAGGTCCGGCCCAAGCACTACAGAACAAAATTTGAAAATGGTATAATTTAGTCTTTATGTGGGTCTAGCAAATCTCCAAAATTTACACGATTTCACGTTACCAACGGTTGAAATGTCTACTTTGACCAGGCATAAGCATGCTCGCACGGGAGTTAAGTAGGCATAAGATAAAATACGTTTTATGAAAGAAAGTTATTTTATAGCTCAATAGAGAACATGCGATATTTTCATTTTTGCTTTATAATATAAACCGATATTATATTATAAACAGATTATATAATATAAACCGATATTTTATAATAGCTAGACCGATATTTTACTTTTGATAGTATCGATAGCTGTTTTAGAGCTGACTGTGGAGAAATTGATTAGCGATAGCAGGTACAATCAAGAAACCCTTGATTCATTAGCTAAGCAATGTACTTGCGGGCAGTTCAACCAGCCCACCATCAGTGTCTCCACACCAGAGCTCTCTCCTTGTGACAGTAATTTGTGCAATAATGTGTCTGATTGTGTTGACTTTATTGAACCTCCATGTAATACAGTAGTTTTTTCTGACAGTATGGGTCGCAGTATGGGTTTCATGCTTAACACAATTCTTGATAACGCTTGTGTTAATTACTGCTTCCCGGATGCAACCTATACTCAAATTTTAGACAAAATTAAATAAACTAAACTGAATTATAATTCTACTGTTGTATTACTTATAGGCAATAGTAACAAAATAGGAAAGAAAGAAATAATCAGCTGTATGGATTATTTAACTGAACTAGAAGTAGGCAAAATAATATTATGTGCATTCCCATATCTACGTTGCCAGTCTCCAACAAATAACAAAAACATTCACTATCTTAATAATTTAATACATAATATAACATGTCGTTATAGTGATAAATTAGTGTTTTTTGACACTAACCATTTCATAAGTGAATGTAATCTGACAAAAGATAATATAGTATATCTTTCAAAATATTCTAGACGTAAGATTGCTACATTAGTAGTAAATAATATTAATTTTTGGTCGAGTTTACATTGTAAACAAAAACCTAGGGATAAGATGCCTACAGAATTGCCAGTAATATGTGATGGTAATTCTGTAGACTTGACGGCAGATTTAAAGTGAACATTAAGACAACGGAAAGGCCTCATGAGCTAAGAATAATTCATCAAAATTTAGAAGGTCTTTCCGGCAAAGAATTATTAGTAGAATTAGTTTTAGAAGAAATGGATGTGGACATTTTATGTTTGACTGAACATTGGCTGTATGAGAGTCAGATGATGTTCAGCCTAAACAACTATAATATTGTAAGCTGCTTTAATAGGAAGTCTGCTCAACGAGGGGGTTCCATATTTTTGTTAAAGTTTCTTTCCGCAGCAAAGAACGTAAGGATATTGTCAGACTTTCTGTTGAGCGCTGTTGTGAGGTGACCTGTGCCGAGCTAGATCATCATATAATTATTTGTGTATACAGTCCCCCTAATAGTGATTTTAAAAGTTTCTTTAAAGCAATGGACCAGGTACTTAAGTCCTGTTCAACTAGTAAAAAGAATATTATTGTTTGTGGAGATTTTAATGTTGATATCTTAGTAGATAATCCAAAAAGTACGCAATTCGTTAATCTTTTTAAGTGTTATGATTTAATAAACGTATTCTTTGAGCCAACCCGAATCACTGCTACATCTGCCACATGTCTAGACAATTTTTTTAGTAATATCCAATATTCTGACAAATCTGTTATTATCTAATAAATTGCCTTCTGATCATTCGGGTGTATACGTATCTTATGTCAATGAGTCCAAAGGCAAGTTCAGCCACTTGAACAAAGATAAGACCTTCTGTAGGCCAATTACTTCAAAAAATATAAGAAAACTTAAAAATAATTTAGATAACAAACTGTTATCAGTCGTATACACAGAGAAAAATCCGGACGACCATTACAATAAACTTTTTAATTGTATTTCTTCAGAATATTCTAAAAAATTGAAACAAAAAAAAAGTTGCTGTGCATAGTAAATCACAATTTAGTGAGTGGGCTACTACCGGCATCTACATAAGTAGGAACAAGCTTTATGACTTATATGCCCAAAAACAATTAAATTTTAATCCTTCCTTTGTAGAATATGTTAAAAATTATTCTAAAATATTTAAAAAAGTTTGTAGACAAGCCAAGGCCAATCGTATTAGTAAAAAAATAAATAATGCCCCTAACAAAATGAAAGAAACTTGGAATGTTATTAATAAAGAAACTGGTGAAAATAAAGCAAAAGAAAATATCTGTCAAATCAAAGCTAGCGGTAAGATTATTACTAAACCTGAAGAAATTGTTAATATTTTTGATAATTTTTTTACTAACATACCTTTGGAACTTACTTCCAATGTGGATTCTAACCCCCAACGAGCTGAAGCCTTGCTTAAGAATAATGTTAGGCCTTGTAATTCTAAATTTAAATTTAAGCATGTTGGCCCTAGTGATATAGTAGAAGCATTTAAACAGTTAAATTTAAAAAAATCGGAAGATCATTGAGGCATGTCGGTTGCTGTAGTAAGCCATATTATAAATGTCATAGCTGGTGATTTAGCTTTTATATTTAATGAATGTATTGATGAAGGTATATTTCCTAACCTAATGAAATGTAGTAAACTTATTCAAAAAAGGAGAAAAAACAGACCCTGGCAACTACAGACCTATATCTATCTTAGTGTGTAGTGGGGTGCTTCAGGATTTGCCAGTCGACTTCACTTTGGTGGGTGTCAAATCGTAATGGCGGGCACTCTACAAACTCTCACCGGTGGCTCCAAGTAGTCGTTGTGCACACGACGGCCACACCCTGGTAAACCATGTCGACTCATGGGCTAAACCCGGTGAGGGGCCTGAATGCCTCGGCAGACAGGTTCTACGCGGATACCTCCCGCATGGTGCATGAAATCTAACTCGGCGTAGAAGGCAGCTCACGCTGATAAGTATCGAGTTCTGGCGGATAAGGCGAGTTAGTAAGGCAATGTTGATGGCTTAGGGTGGTAGTTGAGGTCAAAAGTGACTGCCGGCCAAAAACTGCATCCAAATTCTTCGCCAGTCGTAACGGTTTCCGTTCCACTGGACCACGGAGGACAAGGACGAGAGAGGGCATCTGCGACTGCGCGTCCGCTTATGCACTAAAAAAATTTTCCTGCGCACTTGACTGCTGCATAGACATATTGGACTCCGGATACGTTAAGTCCTGTGGCGATGGGCTGAGGTAGAAAGGTTCGGTTTGATGCAGACCGGGCTTTGTCTGAGGCCTGCACATAGGCGGCTTCGGGGGTGTTCCTAGAACACCGTGGTCGCTCTCGCTCTGAACTGGGGAGACAGAGGGGGTTCGGCAGCACCTGGAGTGACAGAGCAGCCCTATTCAGGGACAGCACTGCTCTCCTTGCTCAGCCTTGGAGGGGGCTAGAAAAAAATTGCTCGCCCCAACCTATATGGATGGTAGTAACCGCGGCTGCCACCGCATCATCAAATTCGTGGTCGACGTAACAATAAAATTATTACTAAAGTACCTACAAAACTGGACATGACATTTGGCGCATGGAACGTCAGAACATTACTTGATCGCAATGACAATATCTGTCCCGAACGGAAGACCGCCATTGTAGCTCGTGAGCTCTCGCGCTACAACGTTGATGTGGCCGCCATCAGTGAAACACATCTCGCCGACGAAGGAGAGCTGGTGGAGCACGGTGGCGGATACACTTTCTACTGGAAAGGCCTTGATTCCACTGACAAGGGACAATCAGGCGTGGGATTTGCGATTAAAAATCAGCTAGTGACACAGTTGCAAGAGTATCCGGTGCACATCTCAGACCGAATCTCAACATTGCGCCTTCAGCTAAATGACAATAACTACCTAAATGTCATCAGTGTCTATGCTCCCACGCTAGATAAATCTGATGACATTAAGGACAGTTTTTACGAGGAGTTGACTCACTGTCTCGAAAGTATACGTAATACAGAACAGATCCTTTTACTCGGGGACTTCAATGCCAGGGTAGGACAGGATTTTATGGCTTGGCCTAACGTCCTAGGCAGACACGGAGTAGGCAGCATGAACGATAACGGATAACTGCTACTGAATCTTTGTGCCCAATTTCATCTTGCGATTACGAACACTATGTTCAGACTTCCCGCCAAGCACAAGAACACGTGGATGCACCCAAGATCTAAACATTGGCATTTGATAGATTACGCTATAGTGAGGCAAAAAGATGTTTCCCAAGTCCAAATTACCCGCGTCATGCGTGGTGCACACTGCTGGACAGATCATCGGCTTGTTGTCACTAAACTTAGTCTCCGCCTCCGACGTCCTTGTAGATCCGTCAAGACAAAGCCACCAAGCTTAAATTTGGATAGACTTAAGCATCCAGGGACGAGGGAGAAATACGCCGAAGCTTTGGCTACCACACTGCCACACAATGACATGGAGCATGGTAACATTGAAGCTAACTGGGGGACTCTATCTGCTCACATATCGGACACAGCCTCAGACACCTTGGGTCTAAAAGTCCGTAAGAACGAGGACTGGTTTGATGAGAATGATGGAGTTCTGAGGGAAGCTATTGACAAACACCGACGTCTCCTCAGGCAGCACAAGAAGAACCAACATGGTGTTGCGGAGATTAGACGGAGTGATCTGGAGCTACGTAAACTAACTCGGGAAATGAAGAACGAATGGTGGGAGGACAAAGCTCGTCATATGCAATGGCTCGCAGACAATAACCAATCAGGGGATTTCTACGCTGAGGTTCGAAAGTTATTAGGTACGACTTCACTTGCAAAAGTACCGCTTAAGCCCGCTAGTGGCAATGGCCTTCTCAGAAGCAAGGAGGAAGTAATCATGCGATGGGCGGAACATTTCAACACTCTGCTAAATGTGGACCGGTCTGCTGATCTGGAACACATCAACTCGATCCCTCAACTGCCCATATCTACCGTACTGGATGAGCCATTGTCCCGTGACGAAGTTGTACTTGCAATAAAACAACAACAGAACAAACGAGCGGTTGGCGTTGATTTTATACCAGGTGAACTACTTAAATGCGGCGGTGAGGAATTGCACTCGGCTGTATGGGAGCTTTTTGGTCGTATGTGGAATGAAGAACAGGTCCCAACCACTTTTAAAGTTTCGCGCATAAAGGCTCTATATAAGAGCAAGGGTGACCGATCTGATTGTAATTCCTACCGCGGCATTTCTCTCTTAACGGTCCCTGGAAAAGTCTTCGCTAGAGTACTATTGAACCGCCTTATGACAATATCAGAGAGACTGTTGCCTGAAACTCAGTTTGGCTTCCGACCTTATCGAGGTACAAGTGAAGCAGTTTTCTCAGTGCGTCAAATGCAGGAGAAAAGCAGAGAGCAGAGACGTCCCATGTGCCTGTGCTTTGTGGACCTTGAGAAGGCTTTCGACAGTGTGCCTTGAGAAGCTCTCTGGGTGGTGCTGAGGAAAATAGGATGCACAGAGAAGTTCGTAAGAATGCTCAGACTTCTCCACGATGACATGCAGTGCTGCGTCGCTGTCGACGATGAACAATCAGAGTTTTTCCCCGTTACCTGTGGAGTCAAACAAGGTTGTGTTCTGGCACCTACATTGTTTGCGTTGTATTTTGCAGTCGTGGTCCGAGAGGTTTTACAAACTTCCTCAGAAGGTATCCGCATCCGTTTCCGCACCGATGGTAACATTTTTAATCTGGCGAGGCTTAAAGCCCGCACAAAAGTGACACACGAAATGATTACTGAGATCATCTACGCAGATGACTTGTGTTTTGTGACAGAATCCCCAGACGGCTTGCAACAGCTTATGTCCGATTTCGACAAGGTTTGTCGTAAATACGGCCTGAAAATCAGCGTCAAAAAGACGGAAGTTATGGCTGTAGACACAGATGGTCACAAGGCGCTGAACATCAAACTTGGCGAGGACGAGTTGAAGCAGGTCGATAAGTTCCGATACCTGGGGAGCACTTTAACATCTAAATGCGACCTGGATTCAGAGATCAACAGCAGGATCGGAGCTGCAGCTGCATCATTTGGCAAACTGAATTCCAAGGTGTTCTGTTCACACGACATAAGGTTAGGTACGAAGATCTCAGTATACATGGCAATCGTTCTGCCTAATCTTTTATATGCTGCAGAAACTTGGACAATATACCGCCGACACATCCGCATGTTAGATCGTTTCCACCTCAAATGTCTGCGTAAGATCATGAAGATCAAATGGTCCGATCGCGTGCGGAACACCGAAGTGCTGCGAAGAGTCAATGTGGGTGGCATTGAGGCTTATCTGATGCGGCGACAACTTCGGTGGTGCGGACACGTCTCAAGGATGCAAGGACACAGGGTCGCTAAGCGCATCTTCTACTCGGAACTTAGAATAGAATAGAATAGAAATTTCTTTATTGCTAAAAAATACCACAACACCAAATAGAAAAAAGTACATCGAACAATATGATATCCATGAAATGTCTCCTTCATCTCGTACATATGTGCAGCATTGTCAAAGCGTGGTGTGGTTTTTTGGCAAAAAGACCCATTCAGCATATGTCGCGGCCACGATGTAACCGCGACGCTGGTTTTCAATGGACCTTATGTGATGTGACTCACGGGCTAATGTGGTTTGTGTATAAATGAGTTTGTGTGTCTATGAAATATATAGATATAATAAATATATGTTAAATAAATATAAATGTGTGGTAAAAAATATTAATATAATTAAATCCAGTACTATTAAAACTATGGGCTTCAATGCACACGCAATGCTAGCCTTTCAAATATAATTTCTACTGCCACTGCGCTATTTGTGCCTGTAACAAAATGCCTCTCAGTTTGGTTTTGAAAGTTGGGACTGATTGCGGACACCGAAGTGGAGGAGGCAAATTGTTCCAGCACTTGGTTGCGGCGTATTTAAAACTGCCGCGGAATGCAGCGGAAAAATGACGGGGCACGAGGAGTAAATCAGAGGCTCGAGTTCGTTTCCCATGTACAGTGCGTCTCCATACCAGTTTTTCAAATAAATAAGCAGGTTTCTGACATCTTAAAATGCCGAACAGTAGGCTTGCAAAGTGTAACTGTCTACGTGCGTTCATTTTTAGAATATTAGCACTATTTAGGTATGGAGTTACATGCGTACGGGGAGGTATCTTGAAACAATACCTCGCGCAAGCGTTTTGGACACGCTGTATAACATTTTGTGTACATACAAGTAACCGTGGGCCGTATGCCTGATCCATGAAATTAAACTTTGAGAGCACTAGAGAATCACATAGCTTAATGCGCATTTCAATGCTTAAGTAATCGCGAATTTGGTAAAGAACCTTTAGTCGATAAAAGCAATTTTTAGCGACCTCTAAAATGTGACCCTCAAAGCGCAATTGTTCATCCAACAAAAGTCCAAGATTTTTTGCCTCTTGCACTCTTTCTATTTCCTCCCCGTCTATTCTTACGTAGAAACTTTTGTTTTTTAGTTTATTTATTTTATTTTGTGTACCTAAGATTAAAAATTTTGATTTGTTACCGTTTAAAATTAATGAATTGTTGTCAGCCCACGTTTTTATTCTTTCCAAGTCCTCGTTAAGTTGATTAATTGTTGTGTGGATGTCATCAGGGTTACAAGAAATATAAATTTGTAAATCATCTGCGTAGATGTGATATTTGCAATGTTTGATGTTCGCAGTTACATAAGCACTATACAAGATAAATAATTAGGGACCTAATATGGACCCCTGTGGAACCCCTCTTGTTACTGTTTTAGATGCCGATGTCGTTATTTTGCCTTTACCATCATTTAATTCAACACACTGTGAGCGATCTTCGAAATAGCTTTTGAACCATTCAATAGTGTCACTAGCAAATCCATAATAATGCATTTTTGCCAAAAGCAGATCTATATTTATGCTATCGAAAGCTCTAGAGAAGTCGAGCAGAGTCAACAACGTCACCTGTCCAATATCTTGAGCACTAAGAACATCGTCAATAACTTGCATCAATGCGGTTGAAGTGCTGTGATGCTTTCTGAAACCGGACTGGAGTTTAGGAAGGATGTTATTAACTTCAAGGAAGTCTTTAAGTTGCTGCGCTACGACTTTCTCTAAAATTTTCGACAGCAGAGGTAGGATACTAATGGGTCTCAGGTCCTTAAAACTAGAAGGATTCGAAGTTTTTGGTATGGGTCTCACTACAGACTTCTGCCATTTATGCGGAAAACAATGTGTTTCAATCGAACGATTTACAAGAGCAGTAATTACTGATAGTGTATTTGGCATTGTAAGTAAAAACATATCCAGGCTTATACCGTCTGTGCCAACCGCATTTGATTTAAGTGACTTTATTATTTTTATAATTTCATCTTCGTGAACGGCTCTTAAGCTAAAGTAACTGGATGTTGCAATTTTATTGGTGGAAAAATTGTTTAGTACAGAGTTAGAAACATTTTTATCACCAGGGACATTTAAGAAATGGTCATTAAGTTTATTGGGATCATTAAAAATTTGTGCAGGAATCTCTTGCTTTTGATCATTAATATTAACGTTTTGCTTAATATGTTTCCACATTGAACGGGGGTTTGACGAATTTAAGTTTATGTATTGATTAAAATACGCTTGTTTTTCTCTAAATAGAGCTTCGTTTACCATATGTTTCAGCTCCTTGTATTGTGCCCTATGCTCTGCACTTTTAGTTTTTCGTGCTTTGTCATGTGCTTCATTACGACAGCTCATCATTTTTATTATGCAAGGAGTTATCCAGGGGTGTCTTTGTTCTTTAATTTTTATTAATTTTAAGGGTGCGTGGATGTCGAAAATTTCGAGTATGCGTGCATTGAACGAGTCTACCATGTCGTCTACGCTTTGCAGTTTTTCTATGCTTTCCCAGTCAATTGTTTGAAGATCCCTATTAAAAGCATCTAAATTAATATTCTTTAATGAACGACGCGCTGTTATCAAAGGGGGAAGTTTCGCTTTCATAATATTTAACTGACATGTAATAAACGCATGTTTGCCTAGCTCAGGAATATAGTCAACGCATGTCTCATTCTCGGTTACATCAGTACACACCAAATCTATAAGTTTTGCACTATTGTCTACGAAATGAGTTGGTTCCGTTACATATTGTTTCAAACCAAAACAAGTTAATAGGTCTTGTAACCTCTTCTTCTCGCTGTCGTTCACAAGTTGATTTATATTAAAGTCACCTAACAAAACGATGTTTGTTCCCCACGCCAGACTGCTAAGTGTTTCTGCTAAAGCATCTAAAAAGGTGTTGACGCTGACCCATTGTGGTCTGTATGCAGTACCAATAACTATTTTTTTTTGGTTGACTGTGACCGACAACCACATCTGTTCAACGGAGTGAGTAGGAGGATGCGGTAGGTTACGTACTGATAGGCCGCGCCTAACATAGAAGCCTACTCCACCACCGGATTTCCGCTCGCCTAAAATCCTCGGCGTATGACGTAGTCGATAATTTGGTATGGACGGTGCTCGGCCTTCGTCGCCTCCATATAACCAAGTTTCATTTATTGCCATTAAGTCTACGTCATGGCGTATCATAGCAGCTATGAACTCGTCGTGGCCAGTGCCTAAGGACCCCGCGTTCCAAAGCCCTAACTTCAGTTTTTTCTTTTTACTATTGAATTATAAAATATTGAAATACATCAAATACGGACATTGCATATAAATAATTCAAATTAAATAATAAAATTCGGCCATGGGTATTATGAACCAGAAAATTAATTACAAATAAGTTATCGTCAAAAGAACTGCAAATAGATAAAACAGGGTAACTATAATGAGATACTGGTATTATTATGTTAGACGCGCGCTGAGAGATGGGTTTGATAACTACTCGTAAGATATCAATAAAACGTAGGGTACGCATAACTGGACATCTATGAACTTGTGCATAATACAATGCTATTACGAGTATTATGTAACCTACAGAGTGGTCGTGTTTTCGCCGCGATTAAAATGTTTTAACATAGAACATCACAACGTTTACGTGTATTTGTGTATTAAATAAGTATTGCGTAAGGTGTATAATAGTATTGTGGGTGAATGTGTATGTATTAAGTGGATAATATTTTAAAAAATATGTGTCTGTAAGGCCTGTGAAAAGCAAGATTTGTATACCACACCAGACACCTTCATGGCAATGCTGCACAATAAACACAACGAGGTAACAGCATCCATTTATTTTGCAACTTATAATTATTTGGACAAAACATTCGCCTTTCCAAAAACCCTACAAATGTCGGCTTCAACACGAATTCGATGTGATGCAACGCCGTCCCCACGCCGCGCGAAGATGCGGCCCTCGCGAGTCCACACAAAACGCCATCCGTGGCGGCGGGCCGCCTCTCGGGCCTGGTAAAATAGCTGGCGGTTTGGTCTAGTTAGCCGCTCATTAATGTGGAACCTCCGGGGCTCCGAACGTAGGTCCATTCCCTCCGTCGTAAAGGTCCTTCGCAGTCGTGCCGCCGACAGCAGGCCATCGCGACAAGAGCGTCGCGCTAACCGAATCACTATCGGGCGTGGTCGGGAAGGCGCACCTTCAATCATAGCGCGCACAGGACCCGCGCGCACACAGCTCACGACGTCGTTTTCATCGAGCGGCGCACCCACCACCCTGCTGCAGGCTAAGACGAGGTGCATGGTGTTCTCTCCGCCTTCCTCTGGGATACCGGCTATCTCCACATCGTTTACCAGAGACTCCTGGTCCCGCTCGTTTATCTCCAGCTTCAGCTTCTCCACAGTGGCCTCCAGTTCCTTGACTGATTCGTCAGTGATACAAGTTTTGGATGTCTCACTGACACTTTTTTCAATGGCAGTCACTCTACTCTCAAACTTGTCCATCCTTTGGTCACTGATAATGGCAGCTTTTCTTGTCTCATTTCGAAATTCCTGGAACTCCTCCCTCATCATGCGAACTTCTAAGGCCAGGCTCCGAATCTCACGGAATTCCTCCCTCATCTGACGTATTTCTCCATTAAGGGTACGAACCTCAAGCACAAGATCAGGTTCCTGAAACTCCGTTGTAATGTCCATATCAGTGGAGTTCCCTAAGTTTTCAGCTCCAGACATAGATTCATCCTGTAGGTGCGTATACGAGGAACACACACCCCTGACTGGAGTTCCTTCTTGATTGTCCCTAGGCATTTTTGCCTTACATTCCGGGCAATGCCAGGAAGAGCTTACAGGAACACCCACGGGAATATTAACACAGGCACGGTGAGCCACTTTGTTACACTTTGTACATGTTATTCCAATAGCGGCATCTGCCGTGGCCGACATAAATTTCCCGCACGCATTGCACTTCGCCATTATGGACTTTATATATTTGACTATAGGTGTCACACTATTTGTTCGTATGCTTATGAATGATGTTAACTTATGTCGGTAGGAGCAGATATGAGTTTTGCGCGAACTATGGCTTGCGCTTTGTGAACGGATAATAATTTTCGGAGAAACAGTGTCTTTAACTCACTTTTAACTGAATTCCATGGACTGTAGATGTGTATTGGTGATCACTGAATATATTGAGCAAAACTTTGAACTGAATTGGTAACTTAAATTATTTTATTTTTATAAGACACTGGCACAGTGATTCGTGACCACAGACGTCCGTGACGTCATCCCTCCAACTCCAACTCCTCCAACTTGAGGAGGGCAAGCGCATGCCTGGCGGACAACTCCTCAGATACAAAGATGTGCTGAAGCGGCATATGAAACGTTGCGGCATAGAGCCTTCTCATTGGGAGAAGCATGCTGCCGTGAGATCGGAGTGGAGGGCTTTGGTTAAGACCAAAGTCAATGACTTTGAAATCCACCGACTCGATGAGCTCGACACCAAGCGCAATGAGTTAAAGGCCCGACCACCTGCGCTAACTCAGTATAACTTTATTGACGGTGTGCTCACATGCCCGCAATGCGCGAGGACTTTCACCCATAAGATTGGCTACATAAGTCACATGCGAGCACATGAGCGAGTTCCACAACTATGAAGCAGTCGCCATGACGGAAACCGGTCGGACATCATCATCATCATATCTATCTTGCCAGTTTTGAGTAAGGTGTTCGAAAAGATAATGCTGAATCAAATGCTACTTCACTTCAAGACCTACAACCTATTCCATAGCCAACAGTTCGGCATAACTGGCGGAAAATCAACCACCGATGCGGGAGTGGCACTCATCACTCATATTACGACGAATGGGAGAGCAAAAATGATGGGATTGGATCCTTTTGCGATCTCTCTAAAGCATTTGATTGCGTAGATCATCCGACACTTTTGCTTAAATTTAGTCAATATGGTTTTGATGAAAATTCAATTAAATTAATAAAATCTTATTTAACAGATAGGCTTCAGACTGTTGATTTAAACGGCATAAAATCGCACGGATCTAGTGTTAAAATCGGCGTACCACAAGGTTCTAGGACCTTTCCTTTTCTTAGTTTATGTAAATGACTTGCCTTACATGGTTGAGAAACAGGCAGGCATAGTGCTGCTTGCTGATGACACCTCGCTAATATTCAAAATTGACCGTCATAGCACAGATGCTAGCGCGGTGAACAGCACCTTGTCTTCCATTTCTGATTGGTTTACTGCCAATAACCTCATGTTAAATGCGAAAAAGACCCAATGCATTCGATTTTCTCTTCCCAATGTGAGGCAAGCTTGCGTCGACATACTGATAGATGGCGAAAAAACTCGATCTTGTTGAAAGTACTACCTTCTTAGGAATTACGATCGACTCGAAACTTCAATGGGGCGCTCATATATCAAAACTTTCAAATAAGCTTAGCTCTGCGGCTTATGCTGTTAGGAGAATAAGACAATTGACAGATGTAGCAACTGCTAGACTAGTGTACTTTAGTTACTTTCATAGTTTAATGTCATACGGCATACCGCTATGGGGGAGTGCAGCCGATATTTAGACTATTTTCTTCTTCTAATCTACGGCTTTGGATCTAGAGACTCACTCAGAGAATTATTCAAGGAAATAGGTGTACTAACCTTACCATCACAGTATATATTTGAAAACATACTGTATGTAAGGAAAAATATTTCCTCATACAATAAAGTAAGCGATTTTACCGTCAGAAACTTACGCAATAAGAGTGACTTAGTTGCCCCGTATTATAGGCTCAAAACAGTTAGTAAAACGTTTATGGGGAACGGTATACTTTTTTATAATAAACTGCCACAATCGGTCCTACTAAACTACTAACAAAAAGTTTAAAGCTTATGTAAAGAAGGTACTCTGTGAGAAGGCTTATTATAGGACCGATGACTATCTTAAAGACAACAAAATCTGGCTTGAGCTTGGCGCGGGTCCCTCTTAAAGGTTTGTATACTCAGAAATGGTCATAATCTGGTACATTAAGTACATACTGAATTTACAACTTGATTTAACATTATTTCAAAATTTCGGCATTAAAAAAATTAATTTAAATTATGACAACAAACAATGTATACTCTGTCCACATATCAACTATAAATATTAATTTCATTGTGAGTTGACGTTCTTGGAGAAAATGCTGCAGTGCAGTTTGCTACCGCTTCTTCTGCACTAGCGCTTTGGAGGCGGCAGTAAACTTAGCTCTAAGTAACTTTTTGACGTCAACAATTATTGTGCAATAAAACAAAGTGACGATTATTAAGAGATATTATAAATATCCTATGATAATAAAGAAATGAATTTGAATTTGAAAAATACTATTGATAACCAACAATACTATCGACAGTATCGATCAATGACGACGAACGACGACGAAGATTAAGGGCATGTTTAATTTTTAAGATCTTATGTACTCTATTTTATGTGAATAAATTATCATTATCATTAACAATCTATACTATCGATAGTACTGAAAAAAGAAAGATTGCTTTTTATAATACATAAACTATCGATAGTTTGTTCGTCGTTAGGATTATTGCGTAACAGTTAATTTTCCTTGACACTAAGATGCGGACCTAGAACCTATAGTAAGTCCAGAGGCTATGAAGAGGGACGGATATATGTTTGGTGTTTGTCTACGAAATCTAATTAGTTAAGAAACAAGCTTAACAAGCCTAACGAGTGGTATATTCGCCGACTTCATTAGGAAAATATTAACATCCCTATTCTCAGCTCGGCGCAACAGCAAATATGAAATTTGAAAAGTGCACTAAAGAATTCCCTTCCATGCTCTTTTAGGATACAAGAAAAAAATTAGAGTGTATCAGCTGCTTCATTCCCGCGCAGATCGCAAAAGCCGATCGAGGAATTATCCACCCACCACTATTTCAATTTCATTCTCAACCTTCCCGCCCACCATCACACTTAAAGTGGCCTTTGTGTCTTGCGGCCCTGGGCTCTGTCTGCTAGTTGCAAGAGCCAAAATGATAGTATGGAATTTTTCGATTAAAACTTATCGATTTTACAGCAACACTAACAGCTGTCGGACACGAGTGACGTCACCGCCTGCTATCGCGTGAAAATTTAAACGTCAGTTTGAAACCGCAATTTTTGGCAATAGATTATGTATTTTGATTTCTTGACATGAGTGGACTATTAGGTCTATGCTGTATAAAATTCATTTAAATTTAAGCAAAACTAAAAAATATTGTATGTTTTCTATTTTGTCTGTGTTTGTTGCGGTAAATTACGCGAAATGCGACAAATTACAAGGATAAGAATTTGTCGCCGTCACCATGCTAGTCACGTTAACTCTTACACTTTCCACCAAATTAATAAAGACAAGGCTCGTCTGGTCTAATCGTTTTCAAGAAGTATGTCATATTTTGAACATAGTTCTAGAAATATGATGTACATGGTAAGAATAAGAAATAAAACACGCAGTGATCATTAATCCTAACTTTAATATATACAAAAAGGAAATACAGAGCTTCGTCATCGTCCGGTTGCCCCACGCCAGACTGTCGCCGGCAACTGCAGCTGTATAGATGTGTAGCTACACAGCCGAATAGCTACACAGCTTTATAGCTATCCTGCCAGCTGTGGAGCTATACAGATGTGTGGCTATACAATCAGCTGTGTAGTTATACAGATGTGTAGCTATACAGTTAGCTGTGTAGCTATACAGTTAGCCGTGTAGCTATCCAGATGTGCAGCTATACAGTTAGCTGTGTAGCTATACAGTCAGCTGTGTAGCTATACAGTCAGCTGTGTAGCTATACAGTCAGCTGTGTAGCTATAGAGTTATGTAGCTATATAGTCAGCTGTGTAGCTATACAGTCAGCTGTGTAGCTATACAGCTGTGTAGCTTTACACCTGTGTAGCTATACAGCTGTGTAGCTAATAGCTATACAGCTATACAGCTGTATAGCTACTAGCTACACAGCTGTATCAGTATAAAGTAGCTCTACAGCTATATTGCTGTGCTGGCAGCGAGGTCCGATACAAATGCAGTCGTGAGCCGCCCCACCCCCCCGCGCCCCGCAGCACCAGCACGAAACAATGCACTTTTGAAACTAACATGATCTCAAATTTTAAAAGAAATCAGATTCCAGATGTTTACAAACCGATCAGATTCAAGATGTTTACGAACCGATAAATAAAAAAAATTGAAATGTGCTAATTAAGTCCTTTCATTTGTACACGGCATGATTACATTCATTTAATTTTAAGTTCATTATATCATACCATTTGAAGAGAATAAGTTTATTCGCTACAGTTTGACGTTGGCCGTAACGACTGTCGTTTCTTATCCGAATCTGATTTCTTCCATACACTTTTCTTCGCTCTATATCAGTTTAGACATTTCGGAGCTTATTTCATTGTTAAGTGTAGTGATGGAATGCGAGCGCTAAAAGTATGTCATCTGAAATCGATCAAGTCTGTCTCTAAAAGTGGTCTATTGCGGCACGCGCGGCGTGTGTAGCGCTAGTGCCGCTTGTCTTGCAGCGTCGACTGCGGCGCTAGTGCCGCTTGTCTTGCAGCGTCGACTGCGGCGCTAGTGCCGCTTGTCTTGCAGCGTCGACTGCGGCGCTAGTGTCGCTTGTCTTGCAGCGTCGATTGCGGCGCTAGTGCCGCTTGTCTTGCAACGACGACTGCAGCACGTGCGGCGCTAGTGTCGCTTGTCTTGCAGCGTCGACTGCGGCGCTAGTGTCGCGTGTCTTGCAGCGTCGACTGCGGCGCTAGTGTCGCTTGTCTGGCAGCGTCGATTGCGGCGCTAGTGCCGCTTGTCTTGCAACGACGACTGCAGCACGTGCGGCGCTAGTGTCGTTTGTCTTGCAGCGTCGACTGCGGCGCTAGTCTCGCTTGTCTTGCAGCGTCGATTGCGGCGCTAGTGCCGCTTGTCTCGCAGCTCCGACTGCGGCGCTAGTGCCGCTTGTCTCGCAGCTCCGACTGCGGCGCTAGTGCCGCTTGTCTTGCAGCGACGACTGCAGCACGTGCGGCGCTAGTGTTGCTTGTCTTGCAGCGTCGACTGCGGCGCTAGTGCCGCTTGTCTCGCAGCGCCGACTGCGGCGCTAGTGCCGCTTGTCTCGCAGCGCCGACTGCGGCGCTAGTGCCGCTTGTCTCACAGCTCCAACTGCGGCGCTAGTGCCGCTAGTGCCGCTTGTCTCGCAGCGCCGACTGCGGCGCTAGTGCCGCTTGTCTTGCAGCGCCGACTGCGGCGCGTGCGGCGCTAGTGTCGCTTGTCTTGCAGCGCCGACTGCGCCGATAGGTGCGACAGCGCGGAGTGCGCCGAAGAGCAGATGTCCTACACAAAAACACACCAGTTATTCTCATAAGGACATAAATTTAGATTTGAGCTAAGGAAACAATGATATTTTCTTTGTTTTTTATTGTATTAGCTGTTGGCTCCCTTTGAACATAAAATCAGAATGATATGCTGTATACATACATATACTGTCATCGCAATTTTATTAAAAATAAAATCGGACAAGTGCGAGTCAAACTAGCTCACTGAGGCTTCCGAACCTATCATACTATGAATTTACATTTATTTTATGTCAAATGATATTTACAAGGTATCTGGAGAAACTTCTCCGTTTTTTTCTTGCGTACAATTTTTAGGGTTCCGTAGCAAACAAGGAACCCTTATAGTTTTGCCATTTCCTTCTATCTGTTTGTCCGCGATTCTACTCAGAGACTATAAGTACTAGAAAGCTGTAATTTGGCACGGATATGTATATTACCAGTAGTAGTAATCATGGCGACAAAGTGGTAAAATAAAATCATGAAACAAAATTATGTTGTTAAGCATGTTATTCTGAATAAAAAAAGGGTTCAGAATATTGTGTATCCAGAAAGTGTGTCAAAATGAAATGCGCTTAAATGCCCTGCTCAACATGAGTTTTTGAGTGGACGATCAACAGTTTCATACCTGGTGATACTTAACTCATACCTTACTGAATCTATGGAGGAGGGCCATCAAGTAGATGTCATTTATACTGACTACAGTAAAGCGTTTGATCGGATTGAGCACAAACTGCTATTACAAAGACTACATAAAATATTGGCATTAGTGACGATCTACTAAGATGGTTCGCCTCATATTTAGATAACTATTCACAAGCTCTAGTTATAAATTACTACATTTCTAGCTGTGTACCAATACTGAGTGGTGTCCCACAAGGATCATTACTTGGACCTTTGCTGTTTGTAATCTTTGTAAATGGCTTTGATAAACTTCTTAAATCCAAGATACTATGTTTCGCAGATGATGTCAAGATTTGACTAGAATCTCATCTACAGATGTGCAGAATCTTTACAGTCAGATCTCTTGAGACTGCATGACTTCTGTTCATCAAACTATTTGGATCTTAACCCTTCGAAATGCTGTGTGGTCACCTTTAGTCGTAAAAGAAAACTAATAAACTATGATTACACATTATTGGGTGAAAAATTGCAACGAAATTCTATAAAGCGCGACTTGGGAGTCCGCCACGACTCTAAACTATTGTTCGACTGTCATGTGGACACTATTATCAAAAAAGCATATCGAGCGCTTGGATTTGTGAGGCGCATATCTACTGATTTTGCCTCGATTAAACCATTAACATTATTTATTGCGCCTTTGTTCGTAGCAATCTGGAATATGCTTCGCAGATCTGAAGTTACCGATATGTCACTTATTTCTTCTGAATATATATTCAGAAGAAATTTGTTCGTTAATTATGCTATTGCACCGGTGACCACTATGATAGTAGTTTATTTAATGATTCCCTGTATCAAGAATCATTTATAATCTTTAGAAAATAGGCGCGAAATAACTGACAATTTATTTTCTTAAAATAATCATAGGATCTATAGACTCTCCTGGACTCTTATCCCTTATTTCCTTCAAAACACCTCTTAAAACCTTTAGATCCTTTGAACCCATTCAGGTCCCACCTGTTTCTACCAATTATCATAAAAACACGTATCTCGACAAAACTCATACGTATGGCGAGTGGCTAATGTCTTCAATAATATATGTGACGACTATGACATCCATTTATTCACTACGTCTATTCCTGTGCCACGGCGTCGAATCAGTAATGGTTTTTTTGACTAGCACGATTTGTAGGTATATAACGCACATATGCACATAGGATTTTTCCGTTCTTTCATGTATTTTGTTTTCTATGCAATATACTTTTATATGTATTTAGATTTTTCTTTTCCTATATATATTTTTATATGTATACTTAGTATCTTATTTCTTCCTTCTATTTACTTATGCATCAAAGACCCCGGACAATTTGAAAAAGGCCATTTTCTATCTTGCCCTGACCGGGGATCGAACCCGGAACCTCTGGGTGGCGGTCTAGCATGGTGACCACTACGCCACGGAGGTCGTCATGTCGTCAAATGGCTTTCAATTTCTTATTTTTTCAATGTAATCTGTATTTATAGCTTTAAGTCTTCCTATATATATATATAAATAAAATCTCCTGCGTGCGAGCGGCCTCGTCGAGCTGGCAAAGGATTCAGATGTTGACCACTTTAACACCAGCGTTGCGTCGGTAACGCGTACCTTAACTAATAAGTTCTTTAATGAATGATTTATACTTATATACCAGATACTCATATTAGACTTTACGTTCGATCGTTTAATGTGGCCTAAAAATGCTTTGGCGTAAAGTCAGTGCTGTTTTTTATATGTGCTCTGTGTAATAGTTATTTAATCTAGCGCTGTCCGTGGGAACCTTGTATTGGCTTTCCGATTTTCATTTAAATGTTTGTTGATTTTTGCATTAGCTGTTGATCCTACCCTTTAGATACCATAAATTGCGAGAATTTCAAAATATAATTAAAATTTTCCCAAAAAAATTTTACTGGCAAAGATTATCCGAGAGTACTTCCACGAATTTTTCAGTAACCATGAATTTTTTTGTATTTGTGTAGATTTTTTTTTAATCCTACCCCCTGACGTTATCAGGGACTATGTTGTCAGATAAAATATTTTTCACAACTTATAAAAATAGTATTTATGTCGAATACATAATTATAAATCCGACACGGTATGTATTATTGCGCCACGACTTCTAACCACTGATCGAGGTCGAACCGCGTCAACCGGGTGAGGGTCATCGTCATCTTTTTTTGTTTGGGAAGAAAATTGTTGTATAGCCTATCATGTGTGGTGTCAAATGAAAGGGCCTTATTCTAAAAATAAATAACGTCGTTTCATTTCAGTCAAGTGTTTGAAAGAAAAATAAAAATGCCTTTTCAAATGCTGGCTCCACCAGCTACGATTCGGTTGAATATTTGTAAAATAATATATAACTAATTTGTAAACGATCTTATCATAATGTGTGAAACTGTCTCCCGATGGTTTTTTAGTCAGAATAACATGCTTGATAACATACTAAAATATGGTGCTGGTTTCATCAATGGCACCTTTCGGGCCCTACATGACACTAAGGGAAGCCACTATATTTCTAATCATAGCCATAGCGAACCAAGAAAGTTCTCTACAATCCCTACACCATAGCCAAAATGTGTTGCCTGGCTGTTTCGTAAAGAGTGACGTAGACACTCCTATGGGCTTATGCACAGAAAGTCAATAATTCACTAGGCGTTACTATCTAAAATACCTAAATTTCGTCACTCACTGACTCACTGTCTAATCATCAGCTGAATTGTTGGGGTACTTCCTGAAGTCATAACTCAGTTACAAAATTGAAAGGTGTGAAGGGTAAGATTTGTATGCAGACAAAATAAGAAATCTGTAAATTTTGATTGGCCGTTTCTTTACTCAAAGGCTAAAATAGTTTCTAGCCGTATCCAGACCGAATCTATAAGGGTTAAAGAATACCAGGAAACGATTCGAGAAGGTTGGTAGTACCCTGCGCTCTCGGTATCTCGTCTTGGCGGAACACCGGAGCGGGTCCGATAATATTGGGGTGGCACATAGCTTAAAGATTTTTCAAGAAATAAAGCTCTTAGCGAAAAGGAATGGAACCCAATGCTACGGCGACAGTAAAAACACGGTGATGCGTTTTTTTCGTCATTTCATTACCCTGTATAATTATCCCATGAGAAACATAACATGCAAAAAAAGCACAAGTCTCGTCACGCAGTTCTTCTGCCTTAAAAAGTTGTAAAGTTGTAACCAAGTCGGTTAATTCAGTATCTACCTATCTATGGGAGCAGCTATTCAACGACTTTGTCATAAATTAATACCTTGTTAGGTAAAGCATCATGAGCTGATGACGATGTTTGCGTTCAACAAAAAGGCACTAAAATTTGGAATTATCTGCATCCGAACGTATTCCTGGTTGTATCCTCAACGGTAACGCTCCAGAGCCCTGGGTCTGTTATCTAAACGAGGTTATTAGTCTGATTTCCGCAACTAAAATGGTAGACGAGAACCAATCTTTGGATAGGTTTGACCAAACGCTAGATGGCATTCAGGGCCCACAGCATTTCGTACCTTCTTTCTCGATCAGGTGATCGAAATATTAGAAATTTTCAAAATTTGGAGCTCATGGGTCTGCTAGAAGTACCTTAGAATATTGATGATTGATGAGATCAGTGACAAAATTAAGAAACTTTCATTTGCAATAATTTATAAGCTACCGGTTCATGTATTGCTCTGTCGGGTCAACCAAAATTTGGGCTTCTAGTTTTTTCCGCAACGAGGTAACACACGTGTGGCTTCGAGAAAAGGATTCCGCTCGACTCGGCGACAGATTAGATTCGCACAAGAAGACAAGAGCTCGCTCACCTGGTAGGAGAACTGCGCGAACTGCTCCTCGCGGATGAGCGCGAGGCCGGCGTCGTGCTCGGGCGGCGTGAGCTCGACGCTCTCGCCCGTGAACTCCGAGTCGAAGTAGCGCGTGTCCGTGTCCGAGTCCACCTGCGGCTTGAAGGGCGGCGGCACGCGCTTGGCCACCAGCTCGTTCCAGTCCACGGTGGCGAAGAAGGGGTGGTGCATGATCTCGAGCGCGTCGTCGGGCCCGGCCCCCAGGCGGGCGCTGGGCTCCTTGGTGAGCAGGCCGGCCAGCAGCGCGCGGCACGCGGCCGACAGCGCGCGCGGGAAGCGCACCTCCTCGGACAGGATGAGCGCGAACAGCACGTCGTGGTCGCGGTTGTAGAACGGCAGCCGGCCGCAGGCCATCTCGTACAGCACCACGCCCGTGCCCCACCAGTCCACGGCCGGCCCGTAGTCCGTGTCCTCCAGCACCTCGGGCGCCAGGTACTCGGGCGTGCCGCAGAACGTCTTCGTGGTGCGCCCGTACGTGATGTTCACCTTGCACAGCCCGAAGTCCGCGATCTTGATGTGCCCGTCCTTGTCCAGCAGCAGGTTCTCCAGCTTGAGGTCGCGGTAGATGATGCCCTCGGCGTGCAGGTAGCCCAGCGCGGACACGATCTCGGCGCCGTAGAAGCGCGTGCGCTCCTCGCTGAACGAGCGCTCGCGCGACAGGTGGAAGAACAGCTCGCCGCCGTTGGCGTACTCCATCACGAAGAACACGCGGTCCGCCGTCTGGAACGAGTAGCGCAGCGCCTGCAACCGGGCCATGAGTATAGTATAGCCCGATGGCAGAGTTCCTCATTTTTTTAAAGAGCAGATCTCTAATACTTTGTCATTACCTATAAAGCTTTTGAAGACGTAACATATAATAAGAGATACTAAGCAAAATATATGTTTCAAATTGATCTATTTTTTTAAATATACATACATACAACAACACCTTACATTTTAAAAAATTGTTTTTCTTTTTAAAAGAATTAAAAAAAAATAACTTTTTTTTTTCTCTCATCATCATATCAGCCGCAGGAAATTTACTTGTGGACAAAACGACCGACTGAAATCAGCCTGCACCCAGCGTTATCTTGCAACCTTGCTAAGATCGCTCTACGCTTACGCTTGCCGGTACGTAACCGCCATTTCAGAAACCTTCTGCCCCATCGGTTCTTCGTGTTATATGCCTCGCCCACTACCACTTCAAAGAGCTGCCTATGCCGCTTCGCTATGTCAGGGACCTTCGTTCTACGAATCTCCACACTTCAGATTCGATCACGTAGAAAAACACCAAGCATGGCCCTCTCCATAGCTCGTTGGACGACCTTGACCCTTCTTATCAGACCCATAGTAAGGACCACATTTCAGGGCCATAAGTCATCACTGGTAACACACATTGATTCTTTCGTCTTGAAACTAAGCTATTTCTTCTTCTCTGAAACCAACAAAATCGCGACTCCGGACTTCTACTCTTGTATTTAAAATAGAAAGTACTGTCGATCTACATATATAAAAAAGCTCAGTCATGTCCGATTTTGGTTTTGTAAAACATAGTGCGCGGACTCACCGTGAGGAAGGGGTGCTTGGTCTTCTTGAGCACGAGGTTCTCGGTGACGGTGTGCGCCACCTCGTCCTTCTGGATGATGAGGTGCTTCTTGAGGATCTTCATGGCGTACAGCTTGCCCGTGCCCTTCTCGCGCGACAGCACCACCTTGCCGAACGTGCCCTTGCCCAGCACCTTGATGAACTCGAACTTCTCCAGCGTCTGCGACAAACGACCACACGCTTACAAGCTATTTACATCATGCAACCATACAGGAAATTATATATCATGAAGTAGGTATATTTTGATAGCGTGCCATTCTTTTTAACACCCGACAGAAAAGAGGGGTGTTATAAGTTTGACGCTAATGTCTCTGTGTGGCAGTGTAGCGCTCGAACGGATGGCCCGATTTCAATGCGGATTTTTTTACGTAAAAGCAAGTTCCCATGCGGCGGTTAGCCATGTTTGATGAAAATCGATTGATCCGTTTAAAAGTTATTGATGTAAGGCTGGTTTCAGAGTCACGCGTTCGCAGGCGCGGGCGACAGGCGATGCGGGCGACGCTCTTCGAGCCTCTTGGATCATTACATTCATTACAGTCAATCGCGCGTGTGAAGTATGGCGAATCTGGCCGCGCCGGCCGCCCGCGCGTGCGAACGCGTGACTCTGAAACCAGCCTTAAGGCGGCCCTTCCCGACCGCTCTGTCGTTAACGCGAGCATAGTTTGGAAAGCTTGATGTTTCATCCAAGGCATTTGCCTTTGCGAGGTTTGTATCGAAATATTTTCTTTACCTTTACAATTTATGAGTACTTTATGAACGGTCGAAGTCCAGTAAAAAGTGCAAAGAAGCAGATTTTTTGGAGGCTTATACTGACTTTGTTTTTCTAAATTTTTATTTTTATTTCGAGGGAAACCTAGCCATAGTGCACAAGATACCAGTGAGTTCAACAGTTTTCATGAAAGATCAGATACAACGCCAGAATCACGCAGGAGCGTTTGTATGAAAAGTAAGACGGGAAGGCCGCCCTTAACGCTTGAAATTCGGGCTTTCTCTAGCACATCATGGACAGCGCTGCGGATATCCATCTAGTGAGGACTAGCGGAACTACTGACACGGCTTCGGTAGTTCCGCTTCTCATCACTTGATGGTGGTTTTGACAAACGGTTTTTTTTTTATTTGCCTATAGCAAATAAACTTGTTATAAACGTCTGTTCAGGTAATCATCAAGAGTACAATTGAGGCGCGAATCCGGGACAGAAGCTTGGTCGCTCCGTGACTTTCACGTGGGGCAAATCACCAACAACCGTATTATACACCGGTGTTTACGACGCCGCCGTCGGCCACGAGGAGTCGCGATCCGTCTGACCTTAGAATTCAACTGAATTAATGTAGGTGCGTCGGATATCAAAACACGGCATCACCAAGCTCGCCACTCACGCGCAGCACGGCCGCGGCGCAGTGTGCGCCGTGACTCAGCGCGCAATCATTCTTTCTTCGGAAAACAACGCACTGAGCGCACTCATTGATAAGCCCGTCCCGCGCTCCGTCCTCCGACCTACAGTTTTGATTCTTATCGTGGAATTAACGACACCGGCATCTGTCAGCACGAAGCAGCACTTTTCTATGCTGCTATTCCTTTGTGTCGCTCAGAACCGCTATTTGCCAGAGCGAGAGAGAGCGACGGATCGCTATCGCACCGGCCGTGCGATAGCATGCTATAACCCTTAATCTATACACCAGCATACGAGAAGATACCTACTTAAATCCATGATAGATACATATCATGAAAATTGAAATAGGAACCTGGAATTATTTTTCTTCTGTCGCTGAGGTGCGAGCGCCGAAAACAAAGAGAACTCACCAAGTACGCTGCAGAAGGGTGACGAATCTTTTCAAATGGTATCAAGAGGCAGGCACGCAAGATGGATCGTCCGTGGGGCACAAGTATCGATATCGGCACTCGAGAGCGCTGCACGCACGATCTTGCGTGGTTCGTTCGATAGATTTCCTACGTTCTGATATTATAGTAAGATACGCGAGTTGGCTATCATACATATAAGTGAAAGATCCAACGTGCTATTCTTTCGTAGCGTCACTAATAGTGGCATTTGTTACGGCGTTTTGTAAACCAAAGATTTTCTTCAGTCACAGATAGAGAAAAGTACACATTTTTTAAATTTACATATATACTAGCTGACCCGGCAAACGTTGTTTTGCCATATAAATAGATTGTATGTATTTTTGTATGTTGTATCATAAAAAAATAGAAATTAAAAATTTTGTCTAAAAAATAAAAATAAAATATTTGGGGTGGGTAACTACCCCTAACATTTAGGGGGATGAAAAATAGATGTTGGCCGATTCTCATAGTTACCGGATAAGCACAAAAAATTTCATCAAAATCGGTCAAGCCGTTTCGGAGGAGTATGGCAACGAAAACTGTGACACGAGAATTTTATATATTTCTTTTACTGTATATTGACTCAAATATTATTCCAGAATTGATATCCAGACATAGGATATATGCGAAAACGATTCCAAACTTGGCTTAGTACCTAAACTTACGTAGGTATAATGCGACACAAATAAGTTGAAGAAAAATGGCGGTCGTCGGCGCATTATTTGTACCTGCGCCGATAACCGCTATTTTGGTTCAACCTTCGTGTCGGGAATTTGTACAAAAATGCTTTGAAATCCGCCATTTTTGTTCAACTTATTTGTGTCTCATTGTATTAATCTCACTCTTTTGAGGTGTACATCTGTGTGTACGTATCATGCCAGTACAATACGTGCGGCGGTGAGACGCAGCCGCCGTGAGCCGCCGCAGTCATTCACAAACGAGTTTGCAGCACGCGGTGTAACGCGGCTGCATTAGTGGCCTCTTTATTGATGCACTTGTTTACGCGCCCGTCTGCATTCACGAGCCCAATTTTACGCGTGTCAAATAACAACATTGAAACAAACAGCTACGCATTACGCAATTGGTGACAAAAACATAAGCCGCTACTTCCCAACAAAACATATATTTTTTCTTAACGTAAAAACAAACATTTTCTATGGGATTTGTTTGAAATATAGATTAATGACGTCATAGTTTCTTGTAATTCTTGTAACCAAATAGCGCTCCTACGCCTCCTACTACCTATCAGTTTTTCTTCAATAATATAAGTACCTAAATAAAATCACTGACGTTTTATTTTCTTTACAGTACCAAAAAATATATTTTTGTCCCAGAAGTACGAATATTAAATCAATAACAATCTAAAAAACTAAAAACCGACTTCATCAACTACAAAACCAATTTTGATAAGATTTTCTATAAGACCACCTGACAAGTTGCCCAACATTCGAACAAAAAAGAATTTCCCAAATTGGTCCAGGCGGGTTAGACTAAGCAGGGAATATACTTAAAAAAAATACATTCGAATTGATAAGCTCCTCCTTTTTGAAGTTGGTTAAAAACATATTTATCGAAGGCATGATTCTGATTAGGTATTGAAAACTTTGTTTGTTTAGCATTTCCAGCGATCGGTATAACTTTATTGCTATTAGTATTTTTGCTGCAAATTCCCGAGTTATATAGGTATCACCACATCATGTTGCCTATGATTTGTGTTTGCTACAACCCTGTCCATCACGTCAGCAAGCGCATTACAAAACCGAAAAGTTGATTGAAGCAATAAACTAAATTCACCGCGGGGTAAGGCGCCAGCCTTGCCGCTCAATGCCGGAAAAGCCGGACATTGCTTACGTTTCCGATTAGGTACCCTGCCTCTTGACACCTATCATGCTCTAGGTACTTGAAGCATACAGTAGCGCGTTCCCAGGGCCGACCAGGGTGCCTGTTAACGACTTGTTTAGCGGCCGATTCGTAGAAACAGAAATCCTCAATTAAATTAATCCGTTTTATTATACATATTATGATGTTGACGTTCGTCGGTCGGTGTGCCGCAGCTCAGGCCCGCGGCGCCGGCGCGGCCGTTTCGCAGAACGGCCGCCTGACTCACGCCGCACTTTTCCTGTTTACTCAACATATTGCATCGCTGCTCGTACTAGCCTACACGGAGCATATGTTTTGGGTGCTGTCACTGTCTGGTGTTTACAAATTATTTAATGGCTTGTAGCCTTTTGAACTTTTGCCAAGTGGTTGTCGGCCTTAAATATGACCACTCTACACCTAAGGCGCTGGATGCATAGAAAAAACGTAAGACGCAGACGGGGCACGGACGGGGCTCGCGACTTTTGAAAACAGATAGAAAAGACGAGGCACGGACGTGACAAATATAAAAAAAATCCGTATCTATGGCAACACCGCGACGCGCGAGTCCACACCCACTCATAACCTCAATTCCCCCGCTCGTGCCTGTGCCCCGTCCGTTCTGTATATTCTAACATAAGATGTCTGCGCCCTATCGATACCCCGTTCGTTCTGTGTGTTCTGCTTTGCGACGTTTCTGTACATTTTGTATGAAACGGACGCGGAGCAGACATATCGATACCTTGCGGCTCATAGGGCGTAACCACCAAAACACAAATTTTTAGGAGAGCCAAAAAACTAAAATTAAAATTTTTCATTTGTCCTAACTTTGTTGTTATTTATCCTATAAATATGATTATTACACCAAAAGCCGCTAATTTTTGTGGTGCATAATATTTAAACATAACGTTTTAACAAATATTTGTAGTTTAAAAGTTAGCTGGTGAATACGCCTCACAAAATCAAACATATATGTCTTTTATGCCCCATAAAATGACTGCTGCGTTAGTAAAGTAGGGTGTAATCACCAACATTCAAAATTAAAATTTGAGTTTTTATTATTTTGTTATTATTTTATTCTATTTTTTGGATCTATATTACAATACTTACAACTATTTTTAGTAAAATAGATAAATTTGGCAAATGGCAACCCTTAATCTATCAGAGGCTGATGGACTAAGGCTGATATTCTATACTAATACTACCTACATTTTTCTTGATTAATGGAATGGAGTATTTAAATTCTTGATGTGGATATTTTTCGGTGTAGTTTTAGTAAATATTTGACTAGATATGTCTCCTAGATCTATAAAATTGAATGATCAAGAACATTACTTTGTAGGGGGCAGATTTTTTTTGAGCTGATTTAAAATAAGACGCCCATTGCACTGGGTTTTATCTATCTGGCAGAATCTTGATGTTCCGAATTTTATTTGGCATTCCAACTTGGAAGAATGTTCTTAAAACAAATATTTTTAAATAAACATAACTCTTTATTAATTTTTTTTATTAAAAGAATTATTTAATATAATTATCTTTTTATTATTTTTATGATTTAAAGATGGCGGAATTGCATTAACAAAATTTTAACAAAATTTAATTTTAACAAAATAAAAAATTTAATTAGCATAAAGTTAATTTAGGTCAGGAAAAGAAATGGATAGGAAGTTAATTTTGATGAACAAATGAACACGTTGCAACAGTAACATATTAATTATTTATCCCGCATTAATCACGGAAGGTACGTTAGGTTATGATTGTGCAGTGACCACCACAGGAGCAAGTGAGTGACCAAGTGACAGAAGCCACTAATTTGGCTTTCCTGAATTAGTCACGGAAGGTACGTTAGGTTATGGTTGTGCAGTGACCATCACAAAAGTGAGCGAGTGAAGTGAATAAGCGTGGACCAAGAAATAAAAGCGACCAAATTGGCCACCCCAAATTAGTCACTAAACGTAGAATAGTTGTGCATGTACAGTGACTATCAAAAGAACGAGCGAGTGATATGAAATGTACGCCAAAAGTGATACTGTGAACTTTCTGCGATATACTTTATGGTTCTATTATTAAGTTATTAAATACGTGAAAGCCAAACGATTTTCTGTGAAATGAAGTTTATTCCATCTGCTGTTATGCATAATAAATATTTTTTATGACATAATAAGTTCTGCTATAAAGGGTAGACCCGTCTTGCCATTCCATTTCACGTTTTGTAGTAACAGGATTACTTAAAAGTTGTGCGTTAATTCATTACTTAGTTTCAAGTATGAAAGAATTATGGGAGTAACTACCATTTTATTTGTATCAAATCTAACTGACTGGGCATAGAAACCGAAGTTAACATAAAATTTAATAAATGTTGAGGCGTACATTCTTCAGTAAGTTTAATGTTCATAAATGGCTTTTAGACTAATTTGCATATACGCCCTACAATTTTATTTCATAGTGTCGTTTACGCCCAATATTTCGATGATGCCTAATAATGATTGATTTTACGCCCTAAAATACAAGAAAGTTTCCATTACCAGAATAAAAATTCACCATTGTTTTCAGAATTTGAGAACTTTAAATATACAGTTCGATAGCGGAACAAAAACTGAATAAGATGGCATTTTAAAACTCATTTTGGCCAAAATGGTGATTACGCCCTTTGAGCCGCAAGGTATCGATATGTCTGCGCCCCGTCCACGTCTTACGTCTTTTCTGTGTGTCCAGCGCCTAATATGTACGTAGAAGAGGTGGCTGAAAGATAAACGAAAATATCTCGAGCAGCTGCACATCCCATAAGAGTTAAGTTGAGGCATTCGACCGATGATGGTTAACACAACTTTACTTCGCATGGTCTTTGACATCCTTGGATGACCATTATGTTGACACTTGTCAGGCATATGTTCTTTGGAGAAGAAGATGTGTACTTCAGCCAGTTAGGAATCAAATAAATAAATAAAAAAAATATATAAGTCTCGGAAGCGCCCCCCAGGATCCAAAGCAACTCAGCTAAGGATGCAACCGGGAAGCTGTTCCAAACAGCCGCTGAGTACTTACAATCCGCCTTGGGTCGCGGAAGCTGGTGCCGAGCTGCGCGATGTCGCAGTCGTCGTGGTCGGGCTGCGCGGGCGCCGCCGCGCCGTCGCCGCCCGCGCTCAGCTGCGTCGCCACGAAGCGGATCGCCGCCACCCACTCCTCTCTGCAACACGAACATCCACCTTAGAGACGTCTTCGCATTGCTATACTCCATTTGTTTAGGTATTTAAAAGAATGTAAACCATCTTGACATTTCTTTTTATTGAAATATACACTTTTATAAAAAATAAATTACATTTTTTTTTGTAATTTGCAAAAGTATTGATTTCTAAAGTGTATATTTTAATAAAAAGACATGTCAAGATTGTTTACATTTTTTCAAATACCTAAACAAATGGACTATAGTGCCCGACCGCTTCGGCTTAGGCAAAAAACATGACGTACTTTCGACTCTGGCGGAAAGGTCTCCTGAAGCCGCTGGTGCGACCGAGGTTATCGCCAACCTCTCAAACCACCTAATTTTACTCCGCCTCTGCGTCAGCCAAGGGAGTATAGGTCGTAGGTGGGGTCGTAAATTAGAAAGTTTGTAACAACAGATGTATTATTAAACAAACTCCCTTTGACGATGCGGGCAATCTGTATAATATAAAAAAATTAAATGAAATTCTTAAGAACTACCTGACAAGTTATGCCCTTCCAAACAAAAAAGATTTTCTTTGATTGGTCCAGGCTCCTTCTAGTAATCGGGGAACAGACATTAATAAAACAATTATACATTAGAATTGCTAATTTCCTCCATTTGTTAAAAAGAAGAAAATGACTGGCTGACTGACTGATCGATCAACATACAGCTGCAACCGCTACATCTAGAAACAGGAAATTTTATACAATAATTATGCACTAAGAAAGAAATTTTGGAAATTCATCCTCTACTTAAGGGGTGAAATAAGGGTTCAAAGTTTGTACAAAACTTGGTCAATTTTGAAGGTAAAAATAACCGGCCAAGTGCGAGTCGGACTCGCGCCCGAAGAATTCCGTACTATTTGCTATAAAAAATCAAGTTTGATAATAAATAAGCCAGCCGAGTGGAGTTGACATCGCATGGATAGGATAGTCAAATGTTTTTATTATATCACATTTGAAATCCTCACAGTAAGACGCTAGTTAACATCTACTCGCTCTACCTAGTGGTGTTTTAGTGAACTATTTTCCGTAAGGGAACATATTATATTGAGTTTACCACTTTATTTTCAATTGATAGAATTCTTATAGGTTTTCCTTTAATCTACAAGCCATGAACTATATATTTTGTTTTTTTCTTTTTAAATTTTAAATGGTCAATTTTCGTCTTCTTTCATGAATTAAATCATATAATAATAACAAGAATATATTTGAGATCCTCATAACATAACGAGCGCTTTCATTTGATGATAACAGTAAGACCGGCAAAACTTCTTTTTTTAATTTTCTAATTGTCGCCGAAAATGAATTAAAAAAATATTTACTTTGCACATCTGTGTTTGGGTCATAGGATTAAACAATTCGACCAAATTTCACATGATTTGGTCCAGTAGATTCGGAGCAAATTGGCTATTACAGACAGACAGATGAGTGAATTTATAATAAGGGTTCCATTTTTCCAGTTTTTGTACGGTACCCTAAAAAACCAAGTTTAAACAATGAAGTCCATGGATTATGCATGATTTAAGTATTCATAGCACTAGAGTCTTCATTATTTATCTTAAACATTGTTCGACTTAACATTAAATAGAGAGTACCTAATTAAGTACTTACTTATTACAGCTTATTAAAATGGAAGAGATTGCTATGCGATAAGTTCGCGTGTGTATCGTATTTCTGTCTTTTTTTCTATTTATGTATTTCGTTTTGTTTATGGTGCAATAAAGAGTATTTGTATTGTAAATTTTAGAATTTAAGCAAATTATTTGTTTTATCAAATAATAAGGAAATGGGATGTGTGTGTTTGCATGATGTGGTTTGTTATCCTGAAAGTTAATGAGCCATTGACGTCAGAGAAGCAGGACGCCAAACTGGAACTTAAGGAAAAAACAATGGAAAGTTCCACTAATTACTTTGCTGATACCAACAAATAATATATGTGTACGTTTAAAAACATCCTGTATACCTTCAATACCAGTGACGGTCACTTCCTTTTCAGTTAATTTGGTTTAAAAACGAAACAACCAATTTTGATAAAATTAACAGGACCGCCTGGAAAGTACACCCTTTTAAAACAAAAAAAGAATTTCCCAAATCAGTACTGGCTTTTGCGAGTAATCGGGGAACATACATAACAAATAAAAGATTCTGACGAATTAAGAAACTTTTTTTAAGTCAGTTAAAAAGATCAAGATTAATACAAAAACTACACTAATAAATAATAACGATATTTTTGTTGGGTAATAGACAGAGTTCCGACACCGAGCCGGCCAACCATAGATGCAGACTTGTTTGAACCCAACCATGGCGTCAGGCTCGGAATGCCTCTACGAAACTTTGAAAATCAAGGATGATTAAAAGATCTTTTGCCTAAAATGGCCCAGATGGAATTAATTTTCATATAATTTAAATAAATATTAACATCATTTATTTTCCAAAATAAAACAAATAATTTAGAAATGTTTAGTATTAATATGAATATTTTATTTATTTATTTATTACCATATAAAAGATCTTACAAAACATTGAGTAGGTGATACTTAGCATAGTGAAACCACTAAGGTTTGAGATTATACTTAGATATTATATTTTAGATAATATATGTATTATTTATATAATACATACTAGCTGTAACCAGCGACTTCGTCTGCGTAGAAGTCGAAAATGGTTCTAATAGGATCTTTAATTGGTTTTTTACGTTATAAATTGTGTTATAATATCCCGTTCCCGTTCCCTTCATTTGCTAGAGCAAAAGAGAACAAATAATCTATTTGTCTCATTTTTTTTGTCTCTCACTCAAAAAATGACGAAGTTTCATCATAAGATAAATTCGCAACCCCTTATACACCCCAGGGGATACAATTTTCAGAATCTAATTTCTGTATTATTATTTTTTATTGACCACTAATTCAAAGATGTCATGTGTCTCTTCAAAAATGACGAAGATTCATATAAACTTGCAACCCCTATTTCACGCCTGTAGGGATGTAATTTTCAAAATCAAATAAATGCATTATTACTTTCTACTAACTATTATAATAAAATAAAAATTTCATGTGTCTTCCTTAAAAAATTACGAAGATCCATACCAACTGGCAACCCCTATTTCACCCCCCTTAGAGACGGAATTTCCAAAAATCCTTTCTTAGCGGACATCTCCTAGTCACAATCTACCTTATTGCCAAATTTCATCTTTATTGGCTAAGCAGTTTTTGAGGTTTCGTGATGAGTGAGTGAGTGATTTTCGCTTTAATATATATAGATAACACAAGTTTTCAAGCAATCTCCTAAATTAAATCTAAGAATATGGATGAATATGGTTTATTATGATATTATGAATAAGACATTATGCTTAAGGGGATAAATTAATTTTTGGGGATCCAGTGCTCCATTTGAAATAAATTATTAGAAAGGAAATGGATGTATCATTCAAAATATTGTCTTGACCAAGCCCTAGATAACTCTTCAAACTATTTTAGGTGCTAATGTTTATAGTTTAGAGAAAATGATAAGCTTTTCTACACATATAGGCCAAAACTGGCCGTTTTTTTACAAATATGGATAGAAAAGCTTCAGGATATAGCGAGACCCAGTGAGGGGGTGAATAAGGCATATTTTTTTTCTATATTTTAAGTAATTATATATATATATAACTTTACATGCAACACCTCTTCATTGACATATTACGTACACAACACAATAGAGGGTTTTCTAGACAGTTTAGAAAATAACGATTCAAAGGCTCATTCCTCATTGGATTCTTACCTTAAAACCTGAAATGTATCCTCGTAACAACATAAGTAAAGGTGAGGTGGGAACCTACCTACACATGCAGATGGCTTTTATAAAAATTCCCCCTGTTAATACCTACAAACATCATCAACAATTTATAATTTAAGGACCTACCTTTGAATGCACTGTATTACCTAATAAATATGTACCTAACTATTAGTAACATCTGTATGATAAGTTTTGATTCACTATAAACAATACACATTGCATAATAAATAAGTATATTTCCTTTAAGTTCTGTGTGATGGAGGCGTAAAGCGACCACCACACCACTAACACTGATAGTGCTGATGTGAGCTTTACACACATAATTATCACATCTTCATCTCTTACTACTGTAAGATAAAAGAGGAAAAGCATGAGTCACATGATGTTTCTATTCTTTTTTTTTTAACCCAACAGCCAAAATATCAATACAGCTTATGGTTACAGCCATTTCCCGGGACTGAGAAAACCATACGTAGGGCACATGAGTCTTTAAAAAAGATTATATGAGTAGTGACTACTCTATGCCCGCCAAGAGCAAGGTATTTAATATCTGCATACTTCCAATCCTAACATATGGTTGCCAGACAGGGACTCAAACTCTCAATATTAAAGTCATACACAAATTGAGAACACGCCAGTGAAGCATGGAAAGGAGTATGTTTGGATTAATCCGGAGGGACAGGCAGTGTGCTGAAACCATACGCAAGGTGACAAGAGTTGTTGACTTTACAAAGCAGACAAAAACACTTAAGTGGAGCTGGAGACGAGGGAAAGGGCTAAAAAGTAAACCAAAATTGTATCCCTAGACTTTTCTCCGATTTTCATGATTAGATTTGACATGTTTCTCAGTACCATTTTTTTTCATTTACAAACCGCAAATGGTTACATAAGACTGCAGATCCATTGTTAACTTGCAAAGGGGACTAGCGCCTTAATAGGGGACTCTAGCTTTCAAGTGGACTGGTTCAAGAGTTAAAAATCACCAAAGTCAATGGATTAAACAACTAACTGTGAAAAAGCACCTGCAAAAATAGATAAGATTCCTCGAGGCCCAGGATGCTTAGTTTCAAAATATATTATTGCACAGACAAACTGGCAAACAGACATTGGGCAAATGACTTCAACATAAACGGCCATGTTAAAGACTAAGTTGGTTAGCGGCTGCCTTGCTGCAGGGCAGTATAGTGTGCAAATGGAAATGTCAACATCAAGGACAGGGGTACTCACCGTTCCTTCTCAGTATCGACGGAGAAGATGCGCTCGATGACGGTGGTCCACTGCAGGCCGCGGATGGTGAAGGTGTAGGGGCGGGGCTTGTCCACGGCCATGATCTGGCAGTCACGCACCGTGAACTTGTTGAGAGGGTCGCGGTAGTTGTTCCGCTCAGGCTGCGTCTTGAAGCCCACCAGGTCTCCATTGTCGAACAGGATGAAGTACCGCGGCCGCCAGTTGCGGATGTGCTCGCCGCGCTTCTGCAGCCAACCCTCCTTCACGATGGCCAGCGGCGCCGCCTCCGCCATGGCCCGAGCCTCGCGGTCTGCTGTTTGATAACAAACGGCACCTACCGCGGCCCGACACACCACGTTTTGACTTCTTTGTCACTGAACGCGTTTCCCCTAAATATGTACGGTCGCGATGACCGCAGTATATGCAATCATTTTCCCGCTTAAACACAGTTTATATTCGTTATTTCCTAAAGTTTATTTCTTTGAAAGACACAAATTGCAGACACAAGCGACGTAGGTACCTATTCACCCGACGTAGCCTCGCGGTAATACGGTGATAAATCAAAGTGATATGTCTGGTTGGCCACTATTTCTCTTTCTCTTTTCTTCTCATTGCCCGCACAGTAATCAATGTCAGATAAAAAGAGAGATCCAAAAGTCACCCTGTGACATTTTAATTTTGTAGCCCTATAACCTATTTTGACAAATTAGTACCTTATGTCTGCCACCAGAGTGCATAAAAGCGCTGTGTTTCTTTTATGAGTTCCATTTTACGCTTGCTTTGTGCAGCAAACAAAACATTACACAAATCCGGTTTTTAGCCAAGTATTGTCAAAGAAGGGTATTGTACCTACCTTTTTAATAGAATGTATTTTTTTATAAGCTTTTATTTTTAGCTTGCTCTGCTTGTTTGTAGTTTATTATTTATTTGTTTGGGTCAAAGCTTGCGATTAAAGTGTTTGTGTGTTAAATGTTAATCAGATAACAAAACAATCCAATATAATTATGACAAGAAGCTGATTTGAATATCTGTTAATGGAGCTGGAAGGTGGCTATACTTTAGCAATCATGTTATAAAACGACTTGAATTTTTCGGGGTCCAGTGCGGCCCTCATTTGAAATTAATTTTTTAAAAAAAAGCCCTAGATAATCCTTCAAACTACAATATGAACAACGTCGTAAAGTTTTTCTACGCACATACCAATGCGAAAAACGGCCACTTTTGGCTAATGTGAATAAGAATAAGAATAATTTTATTTGCTCGAATACAGTGCATTACTTAAATGTCAATTTTATGATTAGTGTCATGTATTCAACCTAAGCTAAGGCATGCAAATATTTATGGAGTCACATGAATTTAACTTATAAAATATCTATCGTTTAAATTGGTGAAAGACAACAAATATTTATTAATCAAATAAACAATTTCGTATAACCAAACATTATTTTTACGCTCACAGAAGTCATTATATTCGGCTATGGAGTAAAAGCAATGTTCTAGTAACCACTTGCCGGATGCCGTGTGATTTCCGGCCTAGAATAGAACCACTCCATTTCCTCCTGTGAATGTCGTAAAAGGCGACTAAAGGATATTTCCGTCACTGCCCAAGCAACAAAAACTAGTCCTTTAAAAGTCTATAGAACGTTTTCGAAAACAATATTAATTGTGATATAGTATATGTAGAAGACCTGAAAAGGTTCATTTTGTTCGAAAGTGGCGCAAATATATCACGGTTCAGTACTAAAACGAGCCAATAGCAGTGTTTTATATGGCAACTCAGGCCTATAAACGCTAACACAGAACAGCTCTACAGAAATACTATAAGAGTTCGTTTTCAACATTTATAAAGCAAATCAGGCCAACAAAGGTGTAATTTAACATTACTATCGAGCAATATTATTCTGTGACAGTTATATTCGCGCTTGTAATAGCATTAAACTATAACCGTACTATAAAATGGTGAAGAAAACGTTTACATCATTTATTTACATGGGTCTATTTTGCACTCTAAGCTTATAGAACTAAAGTGTGTTGTTGAATGCTTTCATAGTACACGATGTCACAACTAAAACCTTTATAACGCGTCTATATACCTTTTTAGTGATATGAGTTTAAATTATAGTACAATTACAAGTCCCAGCATGGTGTCGGGTTTCTCGTCCACAGGTCCCTCATTAACAACGTCACAACCATCGAGAGTGTTTCTAGCAATGTAATAAACCTGATACTCAAAGTATCTAAAAGATACTCGCTGAAGGTCATACAGGTATATATGCCAACTGAGGATCACTCCGATGAAGAGGTGGATAAAGTGTATGAGGACATCAGTAGGGCCATACATACTTCTGAAACCTATTTTACGGTTGTTATGGGGGATTTCAACGCAAAACTGGGCAAGCGAGGCGATGGAGAGTTTTGGCTGGGAAATTTCGGATACGGAGTGCGAAATATAAGGGGACGTAGGCTGACTGATTATCTGGAGATAGAGGGACTCTTCGCGATGAACTCTTTTTTCAAGAAGCTGCCGCAAAGAAAGTGGGCCTGAATAGGTCCAGCAAAGAACCAGTCCCCTGTTAAGAACGAAACCGACTTCATCCTAACGACGAAGAGACGAATATTCAACGATGTCTCAGTGATCAATCGGATCAAAATTGAGAGCGATCACCGAATAGTAAGGGGCATCGTAAATATTGATCTCAAAGTCGAAAGGTCGCGGCTGATGAAGTCGACGATCCGACCGTCACAGGTCCAAATTGAAAACTCAAATGCTTGAACTGTCAAATCGCTTCGAAGGCCTTCAGGATTGCGTTACAGTGGACGAGATAAATCAAGGGTTTATAGAAGCTGTCCAAGCGGTGGGATCGAAGGTATTAAGGTCCCGCCCTAAAACGAAAACCTCAAAAAAATCTCTGCTCAGACCCTAGACTTCGTGGCAGAACAACGATTAAAACCGCTGCAGACCTCCGAAAATGCTGAATCATATCGGCAGCTCAACAGACGTATACAAAAGTCCTTGCGACACGACATCCACTCTTTTAATACTAAATGTTTTAAGGAGATGATCGAGCAGAACAAAGACCCCAAAATGTTCGCGCGTGTTATGTCGGTTGGGCAAAGTCGATAAAGGAAGGGGTTCTGGCAGAGATCGAGAGTTCCGTTTCGCAACCTAGCGGAAAAATGGCTAAAGACCCAAGAGCTAAGCTGACCCGACACTATACCGAAGATATCCCGGATATCAGTCTGTACGATTTTAGGATGGCCCTCAAACAGCTCAAAAACAACAAGGCACCGGGCGAGAATGGAATTACAACAGAGCTTCTGAAAGCGGACGGAACGCGGGTACTGAAAATCCTTCAGAGGTTCTTTAATTCTGTTCAGCTCGACGGAGTAACGCCAGAAGCGTGGAACAGGGGCGTGGTGGTCTTGTTCTTTAAAAAGGGAGATAACACCCTATTGAAGAACTATAGGCCTATTACGCTTGTAAGTCATGTATACAAGTTGTTTTCGAGGGCCATCACGAATTATCTCGCAAACAGGTTTGATGCCTTCCAGCTCCCCTAACAAGCCGGTTTCCGTAAAGGCGTTAGTACCACGGACCACATTTACACGCTGCGTCAGGTTATAGAGAAGACGAGGGAGTATAACCGACCGTTATGCTTAGTGTTCGTGGACTATGAAAAAGCCTCTGATTCGATCGAATGTTAGGCCGTGCTTCAGACTCTCCAGCGATGCCGTATTGACTATCAGTATATTGAACTGTTGAAGTGCTTATATAGTAACGCCATCTATGTCAGTCCGAGTATAAGAGCAGTGCACGAGGGCTATGACACTGCAAAGAGGTGTAAGACAGGGAGACGTTATATCTCCGAAACTGTTCACCGTTGCACTGGAAGATGCCTTCAAGCTTCTGGACTGGGAAGGATTTGGCATCAACATCAATGACGAGTATATCACTCACCTAACACCTTCGATTTGCCGATGATATCGTTGTCATGGCATAATCGATGGAAGACTTAAGTACTATGCTCGGAGACCTAGATCGAGTTTCCCAACAAGTGGGCCTTAAAATGAACATGGAAAAAACGAAAGTAATGTTGAATGCCCATGTCGTGCCACTACTTTAGTTTGTGCTAGGAGTTGGGAGCTCCACCCTCGAAGTTGTAGATCAGTGTATCTACCTGGGTCAATTGATCCAAGCAGGAAGTTTCAGCTTCGAGGAAGAGGTCTTCCGACGAATCCGACTCGGCTGGGCAGCGTTCGGGAAGCTACGCAGTGTCTTCTTGTCCAAAACACCTTAGTGCCTCAAGAATGTGTGTTAGTAATGACTTATGTCAAAAGTCACTGACATAGCCCAGCGGATTAGCTCGTTGAAGTGGCAGTGGGCGGAACACATAGCGCAATGAACCGATGGCCAATAGGGCAAAAAGGTTCTCGAATGGCGACCGCGTACTGGCAAGCGAAGCGCAGGAACACCCACCCCCAAGGTGGTCAGACGATCTGACCAAGGTCGCTGGAAAGCGCTGGATGCAGACCGCTCTTGATCGGTCATTTTAGAAATCCTTGGGAGAGGCCTATGTCCAGCAGTGGACGTTATGCGGCTGGAATGATGGTGATGATGATGATGAGTAACCATTTTGTTAGTCCTTTTTAAACGCCTTTCATTTTAATAATTTAATGTCAGCCGGCAAAGAATTGGATAAGTAAATACACATATTATAAACATTTTTTTATACATATCTTTAAGGCTTGTAGGCTGATACAATCTATTCATGATATGAGTTTCCCTCAAAATTACTTCGCTTCTTTTTTGCCAAAATTCTAATGGGATTCTGCAAATATACAGATATCCCGTATGTAAAGGTAAGGCAATGGTAATATATTTAGTCTTAAGAATAATGGTATGCAACTGTCGCCAAGCCATGCATTGAGAATAGCACGAATCAGTGCCGGATGTAGACCTTTTTGCAGAAGGGGCAAAATCTAAATATGGCGCCCAGCAGCATCCCCAACACTTACTTTTCTTTTGTACTTTAAAGCCTTTTTTCATGTGTGCGTAGAAAAGCTTCACGTTCTCTGTATACATAACAGAACATATATATTTTTTAATTTAGCCTACACTGTCCTATTGCTCGAAAAACGTCTTCCCCAAGAGTTTCCTGGAGTATTTCTCTCTATCTCCATATCAATTTTTTTTACATTTTTAATGTTTTTCCTATGAGTATAAGGGTAATTGTATGTACTTTTATTCGTTTTATTTTCTTGAACGAATGAAGTCCTAACTTGTAGATACTAAAACATAATCTGTACCTAATGTGGTACTAGTACATACCTACTACCATAATTTCATGTAATCTAAATCCTTTTGTGTGTGACTATACCCGATCTCAGTATAAATCAATTGTTTTACTATTGTGTCTTGTTTTTGCAACACGCAAAAGGATAAGAGGATTACCACTATGCCCTACATATACCTATACTATTATGAAATGCCACCGCACAATATTGGAAAACAGTTGTTATAGGTATAAGGCCAAAGTTCATTCAGAGCGCGCATTCGTAGGCGCGGGCAATTGAAATAAAAATGCCTGAAAGAAGTAATGCCCTTTCCACCTACTTACACAATAAACATGGCCCACATCTCGCCCACTGCCACTTCAATCAGCTAAGCAGCGAGAATACGCAGTATATGTATGTGACTTTACTCTTCTACGAATCTTCGTAGTTGAGTGGCATCTGTATTACATACGACAAAAAATTAAGAATACAGCTTTTTCTGAACCAAAGGTTTCCTTCGGCAGGATTGATTTTTGTGGTCCTAAGATGGGTTTTCGAAGTAGAGCCACCTGGATTTTTCATGCAGGTGAGGGAAGGTGTAATTATAATTACTTAAGGCTATATATAGCCTTAAGGAATTCCTAGGTTAATAACTGCGTAAAAGGTACCTACTACGTAAGCCAAGTTTTGTATCATTTCCGTTTATATCGGATATCTAGATTTCAATTCTGGAATAATATTTAGGTCAATATATAGCAAAAAAAAATAAATTAAAAAATTATTCTTGTTACAAATAAATCGTTAGGTTAACTTTTTGACAAGTAAGGGTTTTGTTAATCAACAAAATCTGGAACTTTTGTCTTTATTGTAAAGTAAATTTATCCGGCTCGAAGGACTACATGTTTAGCAAGCAGTTCACCCTAACGTGTCAGAGACTTGCTGCTACATGAAATGGTTATTAGGTGAAAGATATAAATAAAACAAAATAAAATAAATAAATAAATATAAACGGACAAATCACACTGATTGAGCTAGTCCCAAAGTAAATTTAAACTTGTGTTATGGGATACTTACTCAACGATAAATTGTACAATAAATGCACATATAGATAAACACCCAAGACCTGGTTCTTGTGTGTTTATCTATATGTGTAAAATTTGTAAAAAGGCCATTTTCCAATGGTTATTTGAATGGTTTTAAAACTAAATGTTTTTTTTTTAAAGGTAAGAGATTGTAGGTACACGCCGAGCGGCTGGTTATATTGGATACCAAAATACTGATTGCAAACTATCGTCATAATGTAATATGCTGACATGTTGATTAAATTCGCTGTTTGATTACCTCCTACAGGTATTTTCCCTTAGCTCTTATAGTTTTCTTTTTTAACCCCCAACGCAAAAAGAGGGGTGTTATAAGCTTGACGCGAATGTCTGTTTGTGTGTCTGTGTCTGAACCGATTTCGTTGCGGTTTTTTTTAAAGTAAGTTTCCTTGCGGTGGCTTTTACCTAAGTTTGATGAAAATCGGCTCAGCCGTTCAAAAGTTATTAGGGGTGAACGATCGTAAGAAGGGATTTTTGGAAATTTATCCTCTAAGGGGTAGAAAATGAGTATGAAAGTTAGTTAATTTTGAAGTTGGAAATGTAAAAAAAAAAATATTAGCTTACGAGTCAAAACGAAAATTTTCTATATCGACTATTTTTAAAATAAATTATAATAGGGGGCGAAAGTTTGTATGAAACTCTGCTCCAAAGGGCTGAACAGCGAGAAAATGTGAGGATTATCAAATATTTGAGCGCGTGGGTAAGGAAGGCCGTGGGCTTCAGCCAGTACATCTGATATCCTTTAAAAGTATTAGATAAAAGAAGTAGTATTCTATATAGGAATTTACAGAGGACTGCAAATCACGTGTAGCAGTTTGGAAGTAAACTTGTTCAGGTACGCAACAAGGCTGTGCAAAACGTTACATTTGATCCGCCCTCCTCTGTACATAATAACTCTGAGAGGACTACAAGGAACTTGACACTTGAACTTTGTTATGATTATGATCGGTCGGTTGCATTGAAAGCGGTGGGCGAGGCGGCTGCGCGGCGGCGGCGCGGATCGATGCGGAGAGCTGCGCCGGGCGCGGGCGGACGCGGAGGCGGCGGCGGCGCGGCAGTGCCGTCCGCGGCGCAGCGAGGTGTGCTCCGTTCTCCGCGCGACTCCGCGGCCCCGAGTTGCGATGAAGGTAGACTGCCCCTTTGCCTGTCCTCCGTAGGCGTAGCGCGGTAGTGTTAGCTGTAAGTAGCGGCTGCGAGCCCGGTCCGTGTGTAGCTAGCCGCCGCCCCGCGCGACCTCGCCCTCCCGCCCGCACCGCTCGACCGAACTTCATCAGCCATCTTCACCGTCACCATTCTCGTCTCGTTTCGTCATCGCATCTTCTCTACCGCTTCTTGTTCGATGGTTTACCCTTACTCTTGTCACTTCAACGAATCAATGTTACTAAAGATTTTTTAAGAACATCCGAATCAATAGTTCAGTCATACTTATAGGTATCTGTCTGTTTCCTTTTTGCTGTGGTATATGAAGATTAAGTACCCAACGAACAACTATTCCTGTCTTGGCAGATCTAAGATGATAAGCAGTTATTAAGAAAATATGTATATTATGCCTAAATATTAACATTTCACAAACGTACCTACAAACAAAGTTACATCATATTTTATGGAATAGATATAATTGAATTCTGTATGTGTGCAAAATTGAATATATCTGTGGGCAAAAAGGATCATGAAATGATCATATAACACCATAAAATACGAGTCGAGTGTTTTCAGTAAGAGAATAGATTTGTCACGGAAGTAAAACTATATAAACCGTTTGCGTGAATTATTTTATTGACATTTTCTATTTAAATGAAAGATCATTCGTACCAAGTAAGAAAATTGAACAAGAAGCACACACGCAATCAGATATAAAACAAATTATGTAACAATAGTACTTTGATACTCCTAAAATAAACCGCTTACTTAAAAAAATAAACAGACATACTTACTTACAATCATTCTTCTTTTATGCATGAACAAGTAGCATAGTAGGTATTTTATACAAAGGAAAAAAATAACAAATGCAAAGCTGAAGTGGTACCGTGAAAGGGAAAACAGCGAAAGAGATTTAAACCATTTTGTGCCTACTTTTATCGCCGTTTTCTTCGTAAATTTACTAAGAAACATTATCGACATTTTCAAACGTTGTAACTATAATTCCTTGTTTAGTTAGATGTAAAACTAAGACCCACTACATGTCCATACGATATACAACTATGTAATGTACAACTATAATTTCTAAAAGTAAGAGTATATTCTTAAAAAGTTTGCAACAATAAGGTAAATTATTTGCCCACTTATTCATAAAAAAATCATCTGTTTGCTAAATCTATTAAGGTAAAAAATTGTTTGGTCCTTGTGTCTCTTTTCAATACTTAACATAGTAAAAACGAGACAAAACTTATTTCAACTAAAATAGGCTTAGCAAAGGGTTAATATTTTTTATGAATATGAGGGTTAGAGGGGAAATGTACAAATTTAAGGCTTTATTCTCTTACGGAAATTATATAATTACAACTTACGTTACTAATTAACAATGACAATATGGCATATTTACTTTAATTAGGATTCATATTTTGTTTCAGCAACACAATCATTTCACCATAAAGACATATAATGCTAAAATTACCAAAAGGACTTAAAAAGAAGAAAAAAGGAAAGAAGTCCAAACGTAAAGGAGAAGACGAGCTCTTCACAGAAGAAGAATTAGAAAAATATAGGAAAGAACACCAGCAACAGCCCGGGGAAGCCGGGGAAGGTACAGCTAAAGAGAATGAGGAGTGGTCCAAATTCAAGGACTTGACGACTGGTGTTGACTCTATCCTAAAGAAAACACAAGGAGATTTAGATCGCATAAAATCCACTTCGTTCTTTCAACGAGTGGCACCCAAGCAGAAAGAAGTCGAGAAGCCTAAACCGACCCCACACAGGCCGGTCGTCGAAGTAACTGAGGCAGATTTCCCGCACTTGGCGCAAGCCGCGGCGGCGGCCGAGGCCGACGACCACAGCGAATACGGCGTCACTGACGACGAGTCTGAAGAAGAGGAGCAAGACGATATCTTTGACACTTCATATGTAGAAGCGGTTGAACGTGGAGAGGTCAAATTAGCGTACGTTCCAGATTCACCGGAAGAGTTTCAAGATGATGATATCTTCGACACTTCGCACGTTGATGCCTTAATCAAAGGACAGGAGGCAAAGAGTTCTAAGGGAAAAAAGGCCTTGGATATAGGCATTGCAGTAGAAGTTCTCACAGGAAGAATAGATAATGTCCAAGTAAGAACCCCAAGGAGGCCAAAAAGAGTTATTCCTGGAGATCTTTTACTAGAAAGTGTAGACAAGGATTTTCCACAAGCTCCAGAACCCGTTGTTGACGAACCTGTCGAAAAGAGCATTTTGGACACTGATTCGGATATTCCAATCAATACACCTATTGATCTCAGTGTCTCGCTCCACACAGCTTTAATACAACAGAATAAGCAAGGAAGTCAATATGATTTAACTCAAATTGATAATCCAAACGAACAAAAAGTAAACGAAGAAGACGAACTTGACGAATTTGCTTTGCTAGCTGCGGAGTCATTGGAAAGTGGTGCTGCTGTTACAAAGGTACAAAAGAGCGAAATTAAACAAGAACCAGTGTTGCAAGAATCTTGGTCAGCATTTGAAGCTGACAAAAGTGAATCGGTATTTGCAGAGTGCATTGTAGAAGATCAAATTGATGTGATCGATCCTTACATTGATCAAGACGACCCTTTTGACACAAGCTTTGCGGACGCTGTAGTTCCTTCAGCGCAGTATAATATTGCCAAGAAAGAAGCTGATATTTTAGAAGACGACGACGATTTTGATCCTAGGGCGGAAGAAGTCCAGCTAAAATTAAATAACAGAAGAAAGTCATCCGTGCGTATACACTTAACAAACCCTTCCGGTTTGAGAGAATCTATAACATCTGACGACGTTGCAGACCGTGAAGAGAATAAACACTCTCGTGATTTACTTGGTGGAAGCACTACTGATTTAACTCAGTTAGCAGATACAGTTTTAGATCCTGTTGACATCAATAGTGACGATATAGACCCTTTTGATACTACGATAGTTGACAAGATTGTAGCACCTGGAAAGGTAGAATTAAAACTTTTAGAACAAGAATTAATTGGATCGACACCGGCTCTTATTTATCGGGTAGATAGTGATCCTGATTTCGATCCTAGAGCAGAAGAACCTAAAAAAGAGGAGAGACGAGCATCTCGCCCAGAAAATTTGGTCGTAAGCAAAAGTGTAGTTTTCAGTGTCGAAAGTGAAGATAATCTTGATTTGGACAATAAAGGAAAAATTGTAAAACCGCTAACGCCATATTACACAAGAGAAATTTCAATCACAGAAGATATTAACGAGGAAACTGAAACTGCCGATACAGTTCCTGAATCGTTGACTCGAACCCGATCCGACGAAGACTTAGCACCAAAGACCAGCTACCAAACTAAGAGAAGACATTCCGAGTATCCTCAATCGAGTCACACAAAAGTTAAAGCCAGTGACCTTCTAAATACAGAGCAAGAAGAAATCGCCGCAAAAGTTTTGACTCCATCTGATCCTCAACCATCAGACAATATCGACGTCGACCCGTTTGATACATCATTTGCTAGTAATATTGCTCCATGTAAAACGGAGTTGAAATTACTTGCTAAGGAATTTTCTTGCGAAAATACAGACGATTTTCAGACAGAAGTTCACCCAGTGTTGCTGAAACCCTCCGACGACATTTTTCAAGTAAAGGCCTTAACTCCAGAACCTTCTGCTTCTGCAAAAGTACCAGAAGAAGATTTCGACCCCTTCGATACATCTTTCGCTGGTGATCTCAATCCAGGAAAGACCGAACTCAAACTACTAGAATCCGAGTTTCTGAATTAACTTGTTTGTGAATATTTTCCATAAACAAAATGGCGTTCAATCCATTCCTAAGTTTGAATGAACCAGCTGCGCCAGTCAGCGCAGATGTATTGAATCCATTCATGATGTCAGATCCAGAACCATCGGCTTTCAGCGGTGACAATCCATTCGCAACGAGCAATCCCTTCTCTGACTTCGGAGGCGGCTATGAGCCTCCAGCCGGGGACACGGTTCCCGTCGACATCTTTGGTAGCGCGGAGCCATCCAGCGTCGGCGCTAAGCACTATGATGAATTAACTACAAACACCGCTAGCACCTTCGACATATTCGGGGCATCGCCAAATGAAGCCGAGCGCTTGGTTAAACCTACAGAGTTAGAACTCACAACGACAACGGCGGATCTTTCCTATTCTGACGAGCTAGCGGGCCTGCCGATGCCCTCGCGACCTCTGCCGCCCGAAACACAAAATTTGATTCTCACAGTCACCGGCCAAATGGAATTTACGAGTTCTCATTTATTGGATCGCATCCCGCCGACCCGAACACCGAGTCCCGTTTCCGTTCGGGACATACACTCGCCCAGCCCTACACCAGAACCAGATACGGAACTTCCTCCAGATCCTGAGCCACCCGTCGACAGCTTCGACATCAACCGCAATAAACCAGTTCGTCCACCCCCAGCGCGGCCCCCTGCAGCACGTGCTCCGCCCCCCCGCCCTGCTCCTCCACCAATACCTCAGCCGCCACAAGTGCCGCCGGCCTCTCAGGTCCCGCAGCCGGCTGCAGCACAAGCGGCCACCGCAGACGACATCAATCTGTTTGACGCCCCGGCACCGGTGGCAATCAAGCCAACCAAAGAAGCGATTTTAAGTTTATATTCGGCTCCCAAAAAAGAAGAAAAACCGATCGACTTTTTGAGTGATGATATTCTCGACGCAACACCTGTTGAAAAAACCGAGGAAGTAGCGGCTACTTTGCCTGAAACGAAAGTAGCCGATCGGGTCAGTGAAAAATCTACGCCGGTGGCACCCGCTGCAGCAGATGCTTTGTTTGCAGCGGCGGACATCGTGGCTCCCATGGACTGTTCGGAGCCGCCATCTGACGCGACGCCAGCTGTGATTGAATCATCTCCATTTACAGACGTCGTGAATGATGAATTCCAAAATTTGCGATCGAGTGAATCTGAAAAAAACCCTTTCGAAGATTTAGTAGAGACAACGTCCTCGTTCCCTACCGCCACGACAAATGTTTTTGACGTCACCTCCGAAAGTCCTTTCGCAACGAACGCCGAGTTCGAATCGAATCACAACAAAACCTCCGACATGCCGCAAGCGGTAGATATGGATTTCACTCAATCTAATTTATTCAGTTCAAATGAAAACGATGCCTTCGCTGCTAACGATCATCCCAACACTGGGGACGCATTTATGGGAACTAAGCAAGTCGACCCGGGTTGGGGCGACACGTCGGAGGCGATGGTTCAAGACGCATTCCCAGAATCACAAGATGCTTTCGACGCCTTCTCAGCGAAATTCGACTCCACGGGTGCGAACCACTTAAACTCAGGTGAGTGTGATCTTCCGTACCCATATATTCTAATCCAAAATATAAAAATAATGTAATGCTCCTATTATTTTCCAATAGGTGCGTGGGGAGACGATGCGGGATCGGCAGAGGCAGCAGCCGGCTTCGAGGCGGAGGCGTTCGACCCGTTCCTGAGCATGGGCGCGCCGCCGCCGCCCGCCGCCACGCCGCGCCTCGAGCGCGCCGGCTCGCAGGACTCCGGAGACGACACTTTCTCCGTCTTCATCAGGTAACATAACGCCTTGCGCGGCTCTTCCGAAGTCGGCTCACGCCCTGCTGGGGCGTCAAAGCTTGAAATTTAAATCAAAACTCCCAAGTACATTGCTCAGAATGCAACCGAAGTAACCGGCCAAGTGCGTGTCGGGCCAGGCGCAGTATAGGGTTCCGTAGTTGCAAATGCCGACTTTCGCGCTAAAAAACCAATTTTATCCATTGAATTTGTATGAAATTTGAATTTTCCGAGTAACTACAAAACTCTCAACTACTCTACAAACTCTTTCCTAAGATTCGTTCTGATGGTCTCTAAAAAATTGCACGTTAATACCAAATATTTCACAAACTGATCCCTAAACCAAAATCACGTTCACAAACTCGCAATATTTTTGAAAGAATTATTTAAAGACACTCCACATTATAGGTTAGACAAGAATAAAAAAATATTTATTCCCAAGTTACATGTATGGGAGGGACCATAAATATTTTTTTAAAGCTTTTATTTTACCACTTTGTCGGAGTAATTAATATACTTACATACCCATGCCAAATAACAACTTTGTAGTACTTAGTAATAGTCTTCGAGTAAAACCGCGGATAGCAGACAGACAGACATGGCGAAACTATAACGGTTCCTTGTTTGCTACGGTAACTCTAAAATCGTATAGACAAGTTTGAAGTCGCACACAAGCATGCCCCTCTTAAAAAAATAATGATGCCGGAAACCTGCAGATAATATTACCTAAAACTCGATAAACCCGCAGATATTTATAATACTAAATGGATTAAAAATTAACTTAGATAAAACTAAGTATATGACATGAAATGTTTATAATTCAAAAACTCTTAAACTTGACATTCAACTTGACAATTATAAAATAAAAAAGATATACATACAAAATTTTTGGGTTTTCATATAGATGAGCATTTGAATTGGAAAGAACATGTAAATCAAATATGTAAAAAATTAGATCGGTTTGTATATGCATTGAGAAGGATAAGACAAACAATAGAGGCAGCCTTACAGGCGTACTATGGGGATGTGTCCTCAGTTTTGAACTATGGGTTAAATGTTATGGGGCAATTCTGTAGAAGCAGATAGAGTCTTTAAACTTCAAAAGAAATGCGTACGTGCGGTATCTAATGTGTGGTATTTAGAAAGTTGTAAACCCTTATTTAAAAACCTTAAAATATTAACTTTACCATGTATGTATATTAAGCATTTATGTTGTTTTGTAAAAGATCATCCGCATTACTTCCCTTTGTTTTCTTAAGTTTCCAAGAGACAATTAAGATCAAATTATATTTGTAAATTAAATCAACCACCTGGACGCAAATATATTTATACAAAAAATGCGTACCAACCACATGTGCATACAAGTATACAATAAACTGCCAAATACTACAAAAACAAACAATACGAAACATTGACGGAATGGTTGAATGAAAAAAGATTTTATAGCATTAAGATTATATGGACAGATAACATTGAATTTATTTGATACTAATATTTTTTTTAAATATTAAATTAGATAATAAATTTAAAATTATATTTAGTAATAGAATTGTATGTAATATGAATTTAATTAAGTACACTATACATATATATTGTTAATATTTGCACGCCTGCAAGCAGGTTGGTTGTATAAATCATGCAAATAAGTGATTCTATTCTATTCTATATCGCCCAGTTCTATTTTTTGCGCAGACCAAAAGAAAGCGAGACGAGCGGCGAGGAGGCGGCGGTGCCGGCGCTGGCGCCGCCGCCGCGGCCGCAGGCGCTGCCCGAGTCGCCGCGCCTCAACCCCTTCGACAAGAGCGGCTTCGACGCGCCCGCGCCGGACGTCCACAACCAAGGTACACAGCAATGATCGAAATTGTATTTACTTACGTATCTCTCGAACAGTTGAACTAATTTTGCTGATATGAAGAATGAGTGTAGAGCAGTAAGTATTTATTCACAGAATTTTAAAGTACTTGGACATAATTTTTTTTTGTTATTTGAGATATACGCATTTTAGTAAAAATAAATACTTATTGCTCTTTCGTATCGTTTATCAGATTTGGACGAGATAGTAATGCTATATTTCTCATGTATATTGGATATCTAAAATTGTTTAACCAGTTTTGGAGATATTGAGTTGAAACCTGAAATGTGACAAAAAATTACCGTAGTGTTAAAAACAGCTAATATCTCCTAAAATGAAATTTATGGATGTATATTCGATACTAAGGTAGTACTTAGATTAATTACACATATGTTTTACAAATATGTGACTACATGTCGCTTATAGTTTGGCGCCAATGTCTGTCTCAGTCTGTCTGTCTGTGGCATCGAAACTCGCGAACGGATGGATCGATTTCTATGCGGTTTTTTTTAACGGCGGGAATGAACGCTTAAAAGTCTGGGTTTTAAATTTACCTGGCAAATGAATTTGTGGAATAATAATCGCAATTCGAGGCCATTCGTTACCTTATTTTTATGTAATAGATAAGAAAGAAGTAATTGATATGGAACGCGATTTATTTAAAGTTCCTTTTTTATTTTTTTATCCTGACCTACAACCTTTGTTTTACTCTTGCATATTAAGGAAAGAGCCCTATTTGACCACCGCCTTGCGGAGCGTTATCATTGAACATTACCAGAGAGGACTATTCCCGCCGGAAACTAAGTCATTATAGTGTATACGTTATCATTGAACATTACCAGAGAGGACTATTCCCGCCGGAAACTAAGTCATTATAGTGTATACGTTATCATTGAACATTACCAGAGAGGACTATTCCCGCCGGAAACTAAGTCATTATAGTGTATATTGTATTCCTAAGACACCTTACGTTTTTCACGATGGACAGCAATGGACGAGCGCCGGCGGTCAGGCAGCGGCGGCGAGACTCCGCCCACGCCGCTGTTCGACGACGATGTGTCGATGCCGCTGGAGGACTTCCCGCGCACCGTGTACAATGGCCCCGGCTGGGAGATGCATCTCCGGCAGCCCAACAAAAAGAAGATCACAGGCCAAAGGTAAACTCATCACATTCTTCCCGCTCGCTCTAAACGTCTAAATTCCTCGTAGTCGTCCACATCTGCCTTGACTGTCTTATACTTATAAGTTTCCTTGCTAAAAATGCATCGAGTTCATTCATCATTGAAAATCCCAAGTTACGCGTTTTTTTCCATTGTCAGATCCGGCAGAAAAACAGAGTTTTCATCAGCAGAGCCAAACATGAATCATGTAACATGATGAATAAGCGAGTTATATAAGAAACTGCTTCTGTCAGACCTGACAATGGAGAAAAACTCGTTAACTTAGGATTTCCAATCGTTTGACTAAGCCAAATATAACTTGAAATCAATAGTGAACAACAAAATTCCCGAAGAAAGAATGAAAAAGGCGTACCTAAAGCACGCCCGAGGCAACCGGAGACGCTATATAGAATAAGAAGAGACATGCTTGTAAAGTGACTCCTAGTATTTTCGTTATCTTATGTAAAAGTATTTTATACATATTCACATGATCAGGTTCTGGAAGAAGGTGTTCGTGCGCCTGGCGATGCAGGGCGACGCGCCGGTGGTGCAGCTGCTGAACGCGGCGGGCGAGCGCGAGCCCTTCCAGGAGCTGCCGCTGCAGGCCTGCTACTCCGTGTCCGACGTGGGCGCGCAGCAGTTCGACCAGTTCGGCAAGATCTTCACCGTCAAGCTGCAGTACGTGTTCTACAAGGAGCGCCCAGGAGTCCGGTACGAGCCATCTTTAGTACTCTATCTAATACAGACTAGCGAAACAGACTAATACAGACCAACTCAAAATCTGAACTTGGTTGTCTGGTAAGGCAGTCGTCAAGCTATGTCAGATCAGATGCCCTTATTATTTAGGCAGCTTGCAAAATCTGACCCCAGTGTTTGCCACTTACACACACAAAAACAGCTTTTCTACATATTCTCCCCTAAAGAGGTTTTGGGGTATGATTGGGAAGTGATACTTTTGAGATCAGAACCGAAATAACTAGGGCTTTACTCCGAAAAAGCCAACGACTGTCATCATCTGTACAAACTTGTGACCCGCGCGTACCTAAGTCCGCGCAAACTCAGTCTTTCTGCACCACAGAATATACATAATTATAAAAGAACTGACCTACACCCGATATTATAAGTAGCGTACAAAGTTGCTTCGCACGCGGATACCTAAGTATAGGTAGTATAGCGTCACAATGTTTTACGCGCGTGCTACGAGTAAAGCTCCGCTACATAATTTAGTAATGGAGTAGTTAGACGTTGTGTATCAAATCAGCTTTAGTAGTAAATGGTTGTTTTGTGCAGGCCGGGGCAGGTGCGCAAAGCGGAGCGGATCACCAACAAGCTGTCGCAGTTCGCGGCGTACGCCATCCAGGGCGACTACCAGGGCGTCAAGGAGTTCGGCAGCGACCTGCGCAAGCTGGGCCTGCCCGTGGAGCACGCGCCGCAGGTACATCCAGCTCTTTTTACGACCTTGTCTAACTTATACCAGAGTTAGCATCCCATAACACAAGTCTCGAACTTACTTTGGGGCTAGCTCAATCAGTGTTATAGTTCCCTATATATTTATTTATTATTTATTATAATAGATGAAATGTCCTCTTGTATACTTACCTAGTAAGTATACAAGAGGACATGTCATCTCTTTCTGTAAATATCATAAGAGCGACTGATAGTCTCTTAAAACAACTTTATCCCCAAGGAGAGTTAAGGTCGGAACGTTTTTTTATTGGCGTAGCATTGACATAATATATTTATGACTTTAGAGAAGAAAAAGCTGAAAAGCGCACCTCGGGCTTAGAAGCAGCACAGCTGACGATGCAACCGGAAGATAGCAGCAGGAATACATGGCTACGCTTGTTGGAACTCGGGCACAGACATATATAATTCGTAATTAGTACTTTAAGGGAGACCTTTGCCAAGCAAGCATACCAAGGTTAAAAAAAATAATAGCGTGCTTTACTTGGTTATAATTAGTACCAACTTATGATCTCCGCATGAGGTTTTCCATGTGGTGTCACTGTCACGTGTAGGTAACGATAGTGTGTCGCCAGGTGTCGCAGTTGTTCAAGCTGGGCTCGCTGTCATACGAGGACGTGAAGCAGTTCTCGTGCTGCGTGGAGGAGGCGCTGTTCCGCCTGGCCGCGCACCGCGACCGCGCGCTCGCATACAAGATGGAGGAGGTACACCATAAGTCCACTGACATCGCTCTCTTTAGAAAACTTCAAGGCTTGCATTCCATCTTATTTTTGCAATACCCAACAGGGTTCATATTATACGTAAAAGCAGCGGTAATATTAGTAGGAATAAGAATTGGAGGGTTACGCCATGAAATAATACGGACGATAGTCGTCCGATAGTGACGTCCTATTTCTATGTCAAACCAAATAAGACTACGTCATCATATAATACGTTAGTGCTCAATGTTGCTTGACACTGAATCACAGACCGCAGTAACGTCTGTCTTGCGTACCGCTTTTGGAGTAACCCCCCTGATGTATTATAGAATTGAATTGTAAACGCTGAACGAGCTACAGCAAAGACTTTATGTTATTGGCTGATATTAGTGTCAGAGATAGATGAACTGCGTTGGTAATGCTCGTGCGCGTCGCTTGCAGGTGCAGATCACGGCGGTGGACGAGCTGTACGTGGAGCAGGACGCGGAGGGCTCCGTGCTCAAGCAGATCGCGCGCGTGCGCATCTTCTTCCTCGGCTTCCTCAGCGGTAACACCATTGTTTTACGAGCCTTGTTACTTAAAAATCATTATTTAGAGACTCTTATTTTCGGTCAACCTGATAGTGTCATGATCTTCTGTCTTACATTGTCTTACATTTGCATGCAACGTAATACGTAAAGTGTAAGCGAGATGAACCAAATGATCATGTGGAAGAAAAGCCTCGAATGGCGATCTTGCACTGGCAAGCACAGAGTAGGACATTCATCTAAAGGTAGTGTCAGACGACAACGATCGAACCAACTAAAGCTGCAAAACCCGGGAGAGGGAATCCCTTCGATATTTTTTTTAAATAATTGGAGGAGGCCCATTTGGATATCATCAAACACGAATTTTCGAATATACCTATATAAAATCAAAACAATGTGGTAACGTTTTATACTTACAAAACCAGTTCATGAAATTATTACTTTTGTAGTATTATTTATGTATAAACCTAGTTATTTTTTTTTATTTCACATTCATCCAGCGTAACATATGGACTCTTCAATCTAATAGATTGATGTTTGCCTGTCAGGCATGCCGGACGTAGAACTGGGGGTCAACGACCTGCGGCGACAGGGCAAGGAGGTGGTGGGGCGCCACGACATCATCCCCGTCGTCACGGAGGAGTGGATCCGCGTCGAGGACCAGCTGTTCCACGCCTGCGTGCAGCCCGAGGAGTTCGACAAAACGCAGATCATCAAGTCAGTTGTGTTCTGTCTGGGGTCCATCGAATGTGGTGGTGTCAGAATACATATGACAAAGCTGACTCTTTTCATAAACATTGTGCCTCAAGGGTCAAGAGCGAGATTTCGGGAATCGGAAGAGAATAGGGTAGGCCTTAGTTGTACAGTGGGAGAACAAAGGCTGAAAATAGAAATTAAAACCACACCTATACAGGTGAACGAAACGAAACATGTCATCCGAAGCAACCACGCTTGTAGCAGTTGTAGCTAACATGCGTCAGCTTTCTTTCCGTCTTTTCGAACTCCTCAAGATCCAACATTGTGCAATAATCTATATAAAAGATCAAATGATTCCTGTTCAGAAAAATCTGAGGCTCTCTCACTACTATTCTACCTATAACTATGCCAAAATATAAGGCATAACAGTAAAGAAACTAAGAGTTGCATGTATATCTTAAATGTATACAACGTTGGTTGTCAGATTCAAACCGCCGGATGCGTGCTACATCGAGCTGATGCGGTTCCGCGTGCGGCCACCCAAGAACAGAGAGCTGCCACTGCAGCTCAAGGCCGTATGGTGCGTCACCGGGAACAAGGCAAGCGTTACATGATAGCTCTTTGCAGCCACAAGGGAGTCGTGCATGACCTCCCCAGAATTAAGTACACAATGGATAGAATTGTTCTTTCTACTTTTTAATATATAAGTAGCTTGAAGGTATGGTGTGGTGTGTTTGTCAGGTGGAGTTGCGCGCGGACGTGCTGGTGCCGGGGTTCGCGTCGCGTAAGCTCGGGCAGGTGCCATGCGAGGACGTCTCCATCCGCTTCCCCATCCCCGAGTGCTGGATCTACCTGTTCCGCGTCGAGAAGCACTTCCGATACGGCTCCGTCAAGTCTGCTCACAGGTACACTCACAAGATTCTGGAGACTGTTTGTTATCTCGGACAATGCAAACCTTATTTGTTGTGTTGTGACATCGCAGACGCACCGGCAAGATCAAGGGAATCGAGAGGTTCCTGGGCGCCGTGGACACCCTGCAGGAGTCGTTGATCGAGGTGACGTCGGGGCAGGCCAAGTACGAGCACCAGCACCGCGCCATCGTGTGGCGCATGCCGCGCCTGCCCAAGGAGGGCCAGGGTACGCCTCGCACTACTGCTCATAACTTAGCGGTCATAGAAGGCTGCAGTTACAGACTATAAACATATTGTCACATTTTTTAACAGATTTAGACACATTTCTGTCATTTTGTGAATTCCTACATATGTAGGTAACATTTACCTGTTTAGTCATCTGAATTATTATTTAAGTACAGCCACAATATAGTCACTGAGTGAAAGTTTGCCGTGTGTGTCGTTTTCACAGGCGCGTACACGACGCACAACCTGGTGTGCCGCATGGCGCTGACGTCGTACGACCAGGTGCCGGCCGAGCTGGCGCGCCACGCCTTCGTGGAGTTCACGATGCCGGCCACGCAGGTCTCGCACGTCACCGTGCGCTCCGTCTCGCTGCAGAACCACGACGCCGACCCGCCGGAGAAATACGTGCGCTACCTCGCCAGGCACGAGTACATGTCAGTTTCACTTTTCTTTCTTCTATTTCTTAACGTTAACCAGCCCCCGCAGCGTGCCACCGTTGACGCAGATAAAGTTTGTATCGCTCGACGTACTGTTGCCTGTCCGCTCGTTATTATTTTGTAGAGCGAGATAGCGATGGATGACACAGGGTAATTACCTACTCCGAAAGCAACATCAACACGTTGTTACTCGGTTCGCATTGTAGTGTCAAGCAACACTGATGTCGGATGAGGAGTAAAACCCCAGAGTTACTTCTTTCTAGATTCTTCAGTCTAGATTTTGTTTCCAGAGTGGGCATCGAGCGCACGACGGGCCAGTCTGCGCCGGCGTACGCAGTGGCGGTCGCGCCCGCCCCCGCACCCGCGCCTCCCTCGCCGGCTGCGCCTCCAGCCGCCCCGCAGCCGCCCTCCTCAGATTCCGACTCGGACTAGGTTGTTCCCGGAACGCGAAATCTTTCGAACTGAGATGCGTGAGAGATGGAAAAAACATTGTACGTACGTACGTACAACGTACGTACCACAATCGAACGATACGACGTCAACGTGAATGTTGCTGACGTACCGTACGGCTGCGTAGCGTACGTGTCGTCCTTTGTAAACAAGTAAATTGTAAGACCTATAATAATCGCCGGGAAAAATCTAAGATTGCAATGTTTGTTATATAATATATACGTATATAAATGCATGAACCGATTAAATTCCTATACAATTTAAGATAAGTTTTATGCGCTTTCGGACGACATCCCACCGCTGCCGACGGCTCTAGTTTAGGTGCACCGAGTTACCGCGCACCGCGAGTCCGCGACTTATTATAATGACGAGTTGCGATTTACTTAAATGTATAGAATATTGCCACAATAAATAAATTATTTTTTAGTAGTTATAATTAAAAATAAAAAGTAAATCGTTGCTCGTGATTTCATAGTTAATTTTGAGAAATTAGTATCAATAAAATGCATCATAGCGTATATTATGATATAATAACCAACATACATACGACAGATACATATAGATATCCTTAAAATTAAGAGATTTATATTTATATAGGAGGTTACTGTTGAGGTGTTTAGTCCGCTTTAAGATTACACTGATATGTATGTATTTTTCGTTCGCACAAAAATCATAACTTTATTGGTGGCCGGTGGATACGAAATGTAAACCATGTATACCTTATACTTATTCAAATTATGTATGAGTAGAATAATACGAGCTTCATCAGTAATATAAAATAACCTTTCAATGATAATAATACATGTTGTGTGGATATTATCTAAGACTTGCACTCTCTATGCTAGGGTTGCTGTAATAAGTACTTATAAGTAGATAAAATCTATATAAATATGTATTCTTGTAGACATGTAACGGAGTCCTAGAGCCCTTGAACGAAATACATGTAAGCACCTATGAGACAACAGTTTGAATACTTGTAATGTCAGATTATTAAGGTCCAAGCAATAAGTGTTTTGTCATCAGAATGGCGAGTACGAAAAAGAGATAAGCTCGCGCAGCGGGGCGGTGGGCCGTCTTTTAGCCTGGAGAGTGATGTCATCCCGAATGTGCAGCATATTATATTAAAGCAATAACGCGAATATACTACACCCTGTTCGAAGGTGTAGACGACTATTTATTAGAGTACGTTCAACAAAATTACACTAGAAAGAAGGGCCATTCAATAAAGAGTTATAGCTTAAATTAAGAATGCTATTTTGAAACTAAAGAAGTTTCATAAATATTATCATTAGAGAGTAAGTCATATTGTTTGAGTTGATTCTGTATAAAAGAGCGAGGAAGAAAGATGACTAAACTTATGAATGTTGTTGATTTTTGTCATATTTAAAATAATGTATCATAAAATCGATTTAGGTACTATCTGTTTGTTTCTATTATCTACTTATCTGTTTGCAAAATGTATTACTTAGGACTAGGTCACCCTGTCCCAGTCGTAAGAATATGATGTATAAAATACTTAAAACAATAAAATGACATATTGCATGTAGGTTCGATATTTAATATAGCTACACACGCATACATAATATATGAATGATCGAGAATAAATTATATTTCCAGCTAGTGTTACTGTTTGTTTGTATACTAAGTACTGTTTAGCTGTGTTGGACCGAGTGCGACGGTGGCGTGTGCGTGTGCGTACGGCCAGCGACGGCGGACCCATGTTTTGTTGTCAATAAAATTACTATGATCGTCGAATGTAGCCTCTCGTTTATTTTACCTTGTTATCTGGGGGGTTACTCCAAAAACGGTACGCAAGACAGACCTTACTGCGTAGCCGCGTTTCTGTGTGATAATTTATCATTAATTAATGATATTAAAGTCTAATTTGGTTTGACATAGAAATAGGCCGTCACTGTCGAATGAATATCGTATTATTTAATGGAGTTACCTCCCTGCTCTCTCATGAATAGTATAAAGATTCAGCATCAACTACTGGCACTGGCACTGCAATGAGAAAATTGATCGAATTAGAATACGTTCAGCCAATCAAACTTCAGAGACTGGGGTTGCAGGACATAACGAGCAGTCGTCAACTAGCTGATAAAGAAATCGTACGTAATCTCACTCCATCCTCCTTCAATACCTACACATGCTATTTCGCAATATCTATTAGAACAGCTATTAGGTATAAACTTATTTAACAAGAAAGCGGAAATAAGCAAAAATATTTTTGCCATATGGTTAATATTTAATTAACCATATGCGTGCTTGATAGATAAGCCAGTTAAATTATTTGAATGAGAAGTCGGAATTAATTTTCCGTACCTAAGTATTTCACCATACTTTCAGTAGAAGTATCATGAACCAAAGCATGAAAGGAAACTAAGTACCTTTGGCGTAGTAAACAACTTTTCGTAAATCCTGAATTAACTAAGCTTAAACTTCAGTAGGCTTATAAGAGTAAATGGCTAGTTAAGCTTTCTAGCTGGCTAATGATTTGTTTTTTCTTCTTTAAGTACATACTTACTTATGCGTAAAAACTGAACAAATGGTAGATTAGAGTCGCAAAAGTAGAAAAGTAATCGATTATATGAAAGAACATGCGTTGCCTCGCAACCAAAAACAGAGAGGATATCGGTACTTAAGAGGTAAGATGCCTGTCAATGGACAGTCTGTGGACACAGTCGTGTGTCACGCAGCACTGTGCATATCCGGAGTTCAGAGCGCATACACGGAATGCGCGAATTCAATCTGTCGCCACGTCGTCCGTCGCCCGCATGCGCCGGCAGGCACGCATGCGTCGCGCGGCGCGTCGATGGCTGACATCACGCGGCGCCGAGCCCGTCACCACCAGGTACGTCTGAGTCCGTCTGCCTCGCAATCCAAGTTGCCTCGATGATGCTTCGCAGCAATGCTTAGCGAGCCAGCTTCAGGCCAATGCGACACACCTAGTGCCGAGAGCGCAGTTCCCCAGAACGCGATTCCGTCGGCCCCTCCTGGCGCCACGGCGCTCCTCCTTGGTGAATCTTGTGCCACCCTCTCGTCAAGTGATAATGTGCCTCGTGAGCTCGCCTGCCACCAACAGGTCGTGTACTTTTAATAATATCACGATCCCCTATTTACCATTGTCGTAAATGTTTTCGAGCAGCAATCAAGATTTACTAATTCATTAACAGTGCAATACAGTTCAATGCCTATTTAAAATTGGTTGACTTAAGTAGGTACGATTATGTCTGTACATATTTAACATTCGTAATTTAAGAAAATGTTCTTAATTTTAGAATTGCTTGGAATTGTATTGCATTTACGTACCAATTTTATGTACTAACAGTAAGCAGCTTTCACATAATATTTTTCAAGCTTTTCTTTCACCTTAAAAGCATCTAAGTACCTAGTAGTTATATTCAATGCTTATATTATGCAGTAGATTATAGACAGTGTTAAATAATAATAAATAAAGTTTATTTTGTGTCGAATAAGCATTGATAATTAAAAAAAAACACTACACGACTTTATTTTTACCAAATCGCGTGTTTTATAAAACTTTAGTTATTAATGCATTACTTCAAAATGTAACTCTATGGAGCTAGTCATAATCAGAGTGCAACGCAATCGGGTGCATCGATCGCATGCGCTGTCTATTAAAGACGGTGACATCAATCGAGAAAAAGTTCAAATGTCACACCACACGTAATCGGCGCGGCGCAAGCCGCCGAGTAAACAAAGTTCTAGTCGTTAAGAATCCCCTTACCATCAGTATGGAAAACTTTTACACCCTTAAATTGTCTCTCAAGTTTATAATTTTACCGTCGGAAACCAATTATAACCCTGGATAATTGCAATTTCTTCATAATTACAATTTTTTACCGAAATCTGACATGTCGTTTCAAACTAAAACGTAGATTATGTTTGTATGGGAAAGTCTGATTTCTGAGTCTGAAGTTCTGATTCTGTCCAGGGTAAGGGGACTCTGAAGTGTTAAATCGTTTTCTTCGGCAGTCGTTCCGCAACGCAATCGTTCGTTCGTACTTAGAAATACGACGAAAAACAATCAAAATAACAAAATAAATAGGAAGGTATATATTTTGTGATAGGAATAACAAACTTAACTAAAATGAAAGACAAAAATAAATGCAAAAATAAAATTACCTGAATAGGTATTTAGTCTTTTTTTAACCAATTAAAATTATCCTCTTCTTTTCTGTTCGTCAATGGTTAAAATATCGATGTGCGATTTTGGAGAGTGTATGTGATTGACAGTTGAGGCTGGAGTAGCGGTGCGCGGCTGAGGGCTGCGATGCGGCGGCAGTAGCGGCGGATGGCGGCCAGCGGCGGGCCCGCGCGGCAGCCGCGCCGCGGGCCCGCGCCCATCGCCTCCTTCGACCACGACTACTCTGACGAGGTGAGGCCAGACGTATGTATCCACAAAGGTTCTTTCGCTTCCTACCTAGCTGCCATCTCTTGTATCTTCTATTTCATTACCTATTTAGTATATTTTAGTAGTTGCAAATAGTTTTACTATGTATCTCTTGTTAGTTTGAGGACTGACTTGAGGTAGAACTAGAACTGCCTAAGTTTTGAGGTTTAGTCTCGGCAGCAATGCCTCGGCGACAACGTTAATGCAACGTTATCTACTGTCGCCATCTCGATTTAAGACATCACAAAAGTACAGAGTGAGATTGTACTAAACTAGTCCATAAACTTTGTCGTCGTACGATTATAATGCTGAGAGGTCTGGAGGCCTACTCTGAATTCTTTCCATAGCATGCCAGTTAAGAAATACCTAAGTAGTGGTAACCAAAAGTTAGCTTCGTATTACGTTTATGTCAAACGTTTGACAATTTGCAGTAAACCCATCAAGAGGTTTACTCCGAAAAGTGTTATAAGTAGTTTTGTTTGATACTTTCATCTGGGTTGTCGTATGAACGAGTGGAAACTTTCGGATTCGGTACCTATAACAAGTTCTTTTACTTTGCGGTCATCTCAGTCATGTCATTATGCGAGTCTATACAATTTTTCACGTAAATTGTAGTTTTATTTATACGCCGTTCCCTTGCTATTTGAAAATGCAGTAATAACAATCATTTTTTTATCACAAAAGTTGGTAAGTATGTGTATAGCATTTACGCAACTACAAAGGCAAAGGTGATGCAAAAACTGCTGAGACGCGACGCTTGTCCGCTCGATTTAGTTTTGAATTTATCCGTCGGCGTATGTTTTAATCGCCTATTTATTTCACGTCCACAGTCAAGTCCCGAAACGAAGCAGGCTATTCGACTGCCAGAGATCCGAGAAGATCCGTCGTGTTCGACATCGTCCATCGCCTGCGGAGACTCGCTGGCGCCCCCGGAACAGCGCGCGCGCTCGCATTCCACGCCAGCGGGCAGCGGCTTGCAGACGCCGGCTGCACCGCGGATTGAGTTTTCACGCGCCTCCAGTTCGAGTCATCAAGACTCACGCGACAGTTCACCCGAGCTAGCTTTGTTTGCTGGAACTACCAGCACTGGCGAAGAGGCACGCTCACGACTCGAACTTGGCTTTCGAGAGGACGGTGCTCTTGATTTGCGGTCGTCAACAGAAGAACTGGCCTTTCTTGAGCCCGCCCCTGGTGAGCCCCGGCCCGCGCCGCCGCCGACGTCCGCTGAGCGCCGGCACTCGCGCAAAGACAGTCAAGGTTCCGAAGCAGCATTACTGGCCGTCTCAGGTCGTACGAGTCGACTGTCCAGCGTCGGCTCCCAGTGTTCAGCGCACTCTGCATTATCAGGATTCAGTCACACGAGTCGGGTGTCCCGCTTGTCGGTCGTATCAGGTGTGTCGCGATCTCCGTCGCCGCACAGGATGTTACTCGAAACTTCATTTTGTGGACCAAAACCGATAGAAACTGATCCAGAAATATGTGCTGCAGCCGTCGAAGAACGATTATTAGAGATGGCCAAAATGAGTTCAGAAACAGTGACCACGCCGGCCCCCGCACCTGTTCTGGCCCCGGTAGATGCGCGGGACAGGCGTGAGGTCCGCACTGAAGCTACCGTCGAGCGAGCCAGTTCACGACCGCCGAGCGTTAATGCTCGTCTGCCAATAGCACCCAGTGTTCCCACAGCACCGACCGTCACAGTGACCGTCACCACTTCACCTTCAAGTATAGCACCGTCGATCACAACTGTAGCCAGTCAACCACCGTTAATCACCACCGATGAAGATAAACGTGAAAAGGAATCAAAAAATCGCGCGAAAGCAGAACGCAGGGCAAGGTCTCGAGACAGACGAGAGTCGCGTGAACCAGAGGTCAAGCGTAGCGCTAATCGCTCAAAAGATATCATACGAATAAGACTTAAACCAGATTCGGAGTACGAGGACGATGATGAGGATGAAAGCGAGCGGACTCTCGTTGGAGGCGAAGCGGTTCGGAAGCCGGCGACGTTAGCTCTCGGGAGCGCGGCGCGGCCTTCTGACGCGGCAAGGAGCTCTATCAGTAGTGCGGTGAGCGCCCCAAATGCGACGAGTCCGACACCATCGCGACACCGCGCTGCCCGCGAGAGCCGGACTCCATCTCCTGGCGGCCCGGTCGTGTCTAGAAAATCCTCCTTCTGCTCATTGTTCAAGTCACGTGAGACTATTGCTTCACCCGATTCTCCTTCGGATGCTCTTCGCCGGAAGAAGAGCTTAACGGATGGCCGCTCCCGCAGCAGAAGCCGTGATCGCTCCGCCACCCCTACATCAGCAGCTAAAATTAAAGGATCCGTATTGTCTCTATTTAAAACTCCTCGAAAAAGCGCCACATCACCTTCTCCGAGCTCCCGTGACGGTTCACCAGTAGTGCAGCCGCAACGGCAGATTGTTCAGTCAGCAGCCGACAAACGGCGAGCTGATCGGTTAAAGTATTATGAAGATGCAAAAGACGGTATAATACATATACCGTTGCGCACGCCCCCTGATGAGCTAAACGCAGCAGGATCGAGCGGAGCCAGCACCAGTGGAGTTGGAAGTAGTCAGATCGAAGTTGAGCCTGAAATAAGGGTGGCCAAGGTGACGACGCACCGCGAGCCGAGCCGTCCGTCGTCAGCGCCGGTGACCAGCGCGCGGCCTGTCGCGGCGCCGCCCGCCATGCGTCCCATTTCAACGACGCCCACAGTGCGGCCCACACCAACGACAACGTCGACAACTACGCCAAGGCCCGCTACGAAGCCCATTCAGCGCACCGTCCTACCCGATGGAAGCATCATCATTCCGTTACATTCTCCCACTGAGAAGAGAACTGAAGATTTTCCAGAAGTAACGGTAACAGAAAAGCCGCAAGAGAAAACAATTGAACCGAGCAGCGAAGCCTTTGTTAAATCGCCAACAAAAAGCGTTGTCAGCCCCAGCAATGGTTTTAAAGATACCAAACCTGAAACCAGCGAGGTGAAAACTGCTACCCCCGTTGAATCTGTCGAGACCACCACGGCCGACGAGCGTCCAAAGAAGAAAGAGCGGCTGATGTTCTCGACGCTCGTGGGCAGCCGGGACCAGGTGTTCAGCACACAGTTTAGCATAACCAAGACCCCGAGCGTCACCAGTGAGATCTCAGAGTCATTTGCAAGGTCAGTAAAGTAACATAGAACAAAGGCATTGTATTTTGCTGCTACTTCTGTTGGCTTTTATTAGATCATTATCAAAGTCAAAATTTGTTTCCCCAGTTTCCCCGAGAGCCAAGCGGACGAGGTGCGGTCGCCGGCGCTGCGCGACACGCACATCACGTCTGCGGAGGCGGCGAGCCCGCAGGACGCGCGGGACTCGTCCGAGTCGGAGCCCAGCTCGGAGGCGGCGCCGCCGCGCAGCGGCAACGACGTGGAGCAGCGCGGGCTCGTCGTGCAGGTGGCTAACTATATTATCTCGAGATCGGACGTCTTCTCATTCGAGTAATAGTAAGGCTACAGCTAGTTATAGGCTTCAAATTTTACCAATTTAAAGCAGATTTCAAATAGATAATGATGTGCAGGAGTCGTTCGAAGACGAGCTGCCGTACGTGCCGACGACGCTGCCGCTGGAGCGGTCGCTGGCGCTGCCGATGGTGCCGGTGCGCGAGCGCGGCGACGTGCGCGTCGCGCCGCTCGAGCGCCCGCGCGCCCACACGCCGCGCAACTCGCTGCCCGGACCAGGTCCGACACTTGCTCACTACTACACACTATTTCAACTTGTTACCTACAGCTCTCGAGACGTAAGCTCAGCTTTGCATTCCGATAGTGTGGCTTGAGGCAGCGCACCGCCCGCGCATGCTTTAAAACGGTTTATTATGGTTATTGAAATTCGACCTGAGACGCGGCACGTTCCTCGCGCGACATTTCCCTGTTGCACATTTTCCACACTTACCTCTGGTACCGCTAGCACTAGCAGTTTGCCGTTTCAATGTCGATGTGTTTGAGTTATTGGTGAAATAAACTAATATAGGTAATGAAAAATGAGTACATAATATAATAAATTAGCCTTAAATCGTGTTTTTTCAAAATATGATTCAAAATGGTTTATTGATTTCTAATAAAAGTTTTATTAAATTTTTATAAAATTTTTTGACTAACTATTTTTTGGAACTCACAGAAATGCGAAGCTTAGTTTACGCCTCGAATACTGGGGAGTTACTCCATAAAATAATACGAAGATCGTCCGATAGTGACGTCCTATTTCTATACAAATGAGATTTTATCGTAATACATACATTAATGCTCAATGTTGCTTGACACTGAAACGCGGAAACGCAGTAACGCCCGTCTTGCGTACTCGTACGTACAGTTCTACGAAAAGTTTAGAAGTCTGTTTCAACACTTTCAACGTAAAGCCATTTTTTCGTTTTAACAACATTTATCACTTTTTATACTCTAATGTATTTTTCGCATAAAAACCGATGCCCCTTTCTCGCGCGTCGCCAGGTGTGCCGGCGCCGCCCGCGCCGCCGCCCGCGGCCCCGCGCGCGCCGCCCGACAAGCTCCGCATCAAGCTGCCGCGCCGCGCGCGCACCGCCTCCGCCTCCGCCTCCGCGCCCGCCAGCGACCGCACCCGCGCCAGGACCAGGAGCGGCAGCGAGGGTAGGCATAGGCACACACCGACTCACTTGCTACGGTGGCTCAGCGACGTGGATTGGCCTCCGACTCTAGAAGACACCATTTTTTGCACACTTGTAAGCGTTGCTGCCAGTCGCCAGCTTCGAGGCACCGCAGGTCTTTCTACACCTCGTCATGTTACTTTTAACTATACCGGACTGTAAGCTGTCTTTTACAATTTCAGACTTAGAGCTGAAATTTCATATAGGTATACCGTGGCATTATATGCTATGATGATTGATTACAGATGCAGTTCATATAGAATTAATTTGTATAAGATGTCAGCCTTTTTTTGTTACTTTCAGGGTTCGAAATCCGACCCAAGACAGAGTGGATCGACTTCGAAGAGGTGCCGGAGCGCCGGAAGCAACCGAAACGGATACAGACGCTGCCCACGGCCGCCACCACCAGCAGCGCCGGTAAGGCCGTCCTCGTTGTTGCAATCGAACGGAAATCTATCACTATTACGATTTGAAATACAATTTACGGAATAAAATTAGTACCTGTCCTCATGTCCATTTTGAACGTGATTTGGGATTTATTAACGCAGAAAAATTAATAACGAAATCGCTCGACTACATGAAACTCCGTCGTGGTTTGGTATTTCATACAATACCAATCCCAAAAATTTGGTATCTGAATTGACTCGTTGGTAACTACTAACTAGCGGATTGATTCAAAGTTAGCCAACAAAGCCCTTCATAAATGTATGTTAAATTGACCCCCGGCCGTGCGGTTGCAGCGGGCGTCGCGCGCGACGTGGTGTTCAGCTACGTGTCGGCCGAGCTCTGCCGCTGCGAGTGCCACGCCGCGCCCGCGCCCGACGAGGAGCTGCCGCTGCTGCACCACCACCACACTCTCAGGTAGCACCATCTGATCACAATGTTTCACATCGAGCACTTTTGTCACCTGCACTCATCATGTTTTCACACAATTCAATGAGACTCACCATGGACTCACTGCGGCTCACTCACCAGTGAGACTCGTAAGGTTGGGTGTTAGAAGACGAATTAGTGCAACGAGTGATTGGTTAATACTGATTTTTATTATTTTATAGTATTGTCTTACACATTGCTTATAAACGTGAATAGATACAGTAAAATTTAGCATTTTAATTAAATGTCTTTCAGAGCAGTCATATTGTCACCGCGTAGCAACAACGCGCCAGTCATTCCAAAACCAAAACAGGCAGGATTGCCATTGTAAGGTTGGGTGTTAGGAGATGAATTGATACGAATGATTGGTTAATACTGACGTTTATTTCATACTATTGCAATGCCTTTTATTATATACTGTTATCTCTGCAGACTGAACTATATCTACAGTGTCATTCATACGAGTATTCACTTTTGAACTATGTATTCACCGAATAGTCTTTTTTCCTGTTTGCAGTACGTCATCGCTGGAGGGCGGGGAAGAGGACGCGGAGAGCGTGCAGCTCGGCGGGCGGCCCGCGCCGCAGCTGCCCAGCAGGGGCCGGGTCAGTTCATACTCAGTTACCTACCGACCCGGTGGAAATGTACGGTAGACCATTTTACCGGTGACTAAATATATTTTTTGATCATCTTTTTCGTCACGTCGATAGCTAAAGACTATGTCTCCTGAGTCTGGTCCAGTATGAGACTGTAGCAACAGCACTATCCGTGCACTACATCAGGTCAACCATTGACCATGAAGCAAGGCAAATTCGACAGCGGAGGTGGTTCTGCCTTGGTTGGCTGCACCGACATTGTGGATTATAGTTTCCCCTGTTGGTAGAACCCCATCTTTAACCTTTATATGTTGTACATTATTTTACTAATAGTCCGACCACTTGAATGCTGTTATGAAATAAGCAAGTAATTCATACTGGCGTGTTGTTGCAGCCCCCGGTGCCGCACTGACCCCGGCCGGCGCCCCGGGAGTCTCCGCCCGCCATCCTCAACTCTAACCTTTTATAAATCGTATTCTCTCTATTGAACTAACGAAATGTTATCATTTTTGAGATGTAAATTTACCTGGTTCATTAGGATATATTTATAGCCTCCTACTAGCCTCGTTGACCTTGCATTTTTGATGTTTATTGAATCGTTCGAGGTGTATACTGCGGTTTTTGCGACTGTATCGACACGATTGTGAATGAAGAGAGTGTTGTTTTGAGCGAAAGTGCCGGCGGGGCTCGTCTCGAGCGAGCGCTCGTAAGCTAAACTCCAGAACATTTAGTTATTAGCTAGCTCTTCTCGAATTGTCACCTCCGCAAAGCAGGAGCCATCACTGTGCGTGCGCCCCTTCGAGTATAGATGCACCCCTATAAACAATCGGGGCATATTTATCTTATTTAGAGATAAGTTTAAAGAGAGATTTAGAGTTAACTTGATATCACAATTTGACCTGCTATGTTTATATCTATCAAGAAACTGTACAGTACAAAACAAATTGAGAAAAAATGGTGCAAAAGAATATTCATATAAATTGGAACTGCAATTTGGAGTTTAGATCAATGATAATAAAGTCTGGTCCCCTCGGAGCAGTCAGTTTCGCACGCTCAAGTAAATCGTAGAAGTTATTATAATTTTCATCGAATATCATAACGAAGGTCCAAAAGGCGGTAGTCTGACCACCCTGAGGGGCCCAGTCATTTACCATTCTCACGCTCTTGACATCTAGTTACACGGACTAGTACATACTTGGAATGTGTAACCCCGTGTAACGTAGGCCAGCTCGTGGCGCCCGCCGGCCGGGCCTGCACTTCTGCCTCCTCCGTGCTGCACTAAACCGAAACGTCACGTCACCACGTGATGACGTGACACGCTTGCCAACGCACCTGAACGTTACTTTAACAAATCTCAAATCACTTATGTTGCTTATTACTAAATTATTGTAAAGCTTTACTTCGAAAGTTGTTTGTCGTTAATATACTCGTCATTTGAAATAAATTGAAGTTCCGACGCGATAATTTTGTGATATGTGAATAAAGAAAAAAGGGCGTGTAAAGAAATATATTTATTGTTGTTGAAGCGATTCCTTCGTAGTTGTATAGTGTATGTACTAGGTATGTACCTAGCGCCCGTGTTCAAGTGTACCTTAAGCCACTATACGCAACAAACGACGCATTTACGATTTTTGTGACTTTAAATCTCGATGTTTTCACTGTACTTTACGTGTAATACGAGTATATGGTATCGCTGCAGCTGCGGCCCGCTGTACGCTTGGCGATCTGTTAGTCGACTTCGAAGATGCAATAATATATAAGGATGTATGTACTAATGTTAAACAATTCTATCAGTTTAGGCAAAAGTCTGAAAATGAAATATATAATTTTTTGCTTTCCAATATGTCCGTTTTATTTTCCTTACAAAGAGTCACTGTATCCATCCCATCATCTTACATCTAGCGGGGTCCCTGTCAGTCGCACTCGCAGTGCCGTCCGTGTGTGATGTGTCTGATTAATGAGTAAGGAAATCATGAAATTTAGTACAACATAACACTCGTTTGGATGACTCGATATTATGGTTACTATGATACTAGTTGTTTTAATGTTGGCAATAAGCTGTTTCACAAACTTTTACAGAAGATTTATACAATAGGTGTAAATAAAAAATAAATCCGAGGCATTATGTGTGTCGCGAGTTCAAAGTCGCACAGAGCCATGGAGCGTGCCATGCTTGGCATGAGGTTACAGGATCGTGTTCTCAACACCGTACTTGGGAAATTAAAATGTCACACAATTTAATAAAATTAGTGTCTTTAAACCGTCAGTTTGAGTGCAATTCGCAACTAAGTAACCCTACACCCTACCTTTATTGTGTCACTTTTTCGTTAGTGCCTACATTTTCCGTAAACGGCGCGGTTTGTTTATAAAGAAGGTACATGAGAACTGAATAAAAATAAAGTAAATAAATAAAAACAATTTATTTATTACAAAGCTGGCATCGTACAAAGAGAGATTGTTCACTGTTCAGGGGAGAATAAATGCAGTAAGAACAGACACTGTCCGACACTTCCGTTATGAGTCAGTCTACTTGAAGATCTTGCCCTGGTTGAAGGGGCGGCCCTGCTTGTCGGCGCCGGACCACGAGAAGTACTGCTGCACCAGCTGCTTGGTCTCCTCGCTGCTGGGGTCTAGCTTCTTCCACGAGTACGACTCGTAATCAATCTGGAAACCACATTTCTTATTAACTCTTTTTAGGGTTCCGTACCCAGGGTAAAAACGGGACCCTCTTACTAAGACTCCGTTGTCTGTCTGTCACCAGGCTGTATCTCATGAACCATGATAGCTAGACAGTTGATTTTTTTACAGATGATGTATTTCAGTTTCGTTATAATATATATTATATATTAAAAACAGAAGTAAACATTTAAGTGGTGCTCCCATACAGCAAACGTGAATTTTTATAATTAATAGTACGGAACCCTTAGCACTTGCCGGTTATTTGATGTATAAACAGTATCAGACTAAAAATAATGGACTTCACAATAAATGAAAATAAATGCTAGCTTACGATTGGTTACTATTAATACCACGACACAGCAGAAACAGTGAAACTCACGACTGCAACATTTTTATTATCTTCTTACTAGCTGTACCGTGTGGCGTAAATAAATATATCGGGACCAAATCACACAGATTGAGCTAGCCCCGGATGGATACTAACCCAACGATATTATATTTTATGATAAATACATATTATTTAGATAAACACCTTAGACCCAGGATAATTTGAAAATAAAAGCCATTTCCCAATTTGCCCTGGCTGGGGATCGAACCCAGAACCTCCGGATTGATGGATTAGCGTGTTGACCATTACGCCACAGAAGTCGTCAAGCATATATGTGCTGAAGTTTTAAATGATATTTTAGAAACAATTTTTAAACATTATTTTTATATAACTACTTAATAAAGAAAAATTGTTTACTATCATAGATGATAGTTAAAGCAGGGAATAGCACTTTTATGCTGCTACCCTTTTCTGTCGCTCTGAACCGTCATTTGCTAGCGAGACAGAGCGACAGGACGCCGCGGAATCGCCGATACTGATACGTTCCGTTGCTCTCTAAACAAGATGTCAATAACTACTTTTATGACATCAATGTCAATTCAACGGTCATTAACGCGTTTTGTCAAATGTCACAAAAAAAACTTGACTTGACTTTAAGTCACTTTTCTAAGAATTACTTTATTGATGATTCGAACGCTGAACATAGTCGTCTTAGCGCAGGGCGAGTTTGGGCCTTCCTATGAGACCCACAGTAAGGGACCACGTTTTAGAGTCGTTTAGTCATTGCCAATAAATGGTGAAATTTATCTAATATGAAATAAAATGCAATGATATCATGAAACAATGCTATCTAAAGAACATGTAGTTTCTAGTATTTTTGTGTACAGTCCGAACTAATTTCAAAAAATTTACATGAGGTGTTTAGTGCGTCCAACATGTGGGTTTTTGAGCAAATGCGAGCGTCGTTGCAGTTTAGCTCTCGTTCGTCGCGTCCTGTCGTGACGTTTGTTTGATGTCATAACTCCTCTCCAATAACTCCTCCTTTTTGGAACGAAGTTCCAGATCGCGCGTTGCGAAAGGGAGCTAGACGGAAAAAATTAAGACCAAGTTGTAACGACACTTTTTGTCATTCAAATTAATGAAGATAATAAAAACTTGAATTTAGAACGCAGAAAAGAGTTTGAATGTAATATAGACCTATTTATATTTATATTCTATTTCTTTCCATCTGGGTGTCCCTCGACTTCTCTCAAGTTTTTTTTCGTGCTACGGGTCAGATCGATTCGTATGGATGTAGGATGTGTCGTTCCTATTTTCCTGCCTTTAACAGTATAAGCAGCTTTATACAGAATTTCGGGGTGTACCGCTAGCAGTAGTGGGCACAAGCGGGCCGGGGCGCGGCGACAGCGAACAGACACTACGCTGCAGGCCGCGACCTCACCGGCTGCGCGCGCGCCCGACCGCTTTCTTGTTATCGCGCGTTCAGCTTATACAATGTCCTTTTTAATTAAGTACAAATATTTTAAGGGGCGATTCAATCCATCATTTTGAACATCTTTTCCCAATAATTGTATACAGAAATACGAAAAAAAATATTTTAGGTTCTCATACAAATCGAAGTAGTCACGTGATGTAGTTAGTATGAAAATTGCAAAAAAAAATTACATATTCCGATAAACATTTATTGGGAAAAGTTGTTCAAAATGATGGACTAAATCACCCCTTAAAATATTTGTACTTAATTAAAAAGGACATTGTATATTATAATCAATTGCGATCTATTTATTACTAAAATACTTTATCTACGCACTTATCATAAGTGCTCTAAGATGCGTTCAGAAACCATAGGCAATGACCAGCATTACCAACCAGTAGGAATTAACGGAGACGTAATGATAACATGACCTCCTGAAATCAGTAGGTAATGAGTTTAAATTTGAAACAGCTCTCGAATTCAAATGGGTGTCTATTCTAGTATCTATAGATATTAAAACAGTTATCAAGACGAATGCCAAATTCAATGATCGCACGACATTTGATCTCGAGTAACATAAGACTGGGGGCGCTCATTCGTTTGTCTATGATTTAAAAAAAAAATGACAGATTCGAAATTCGAAACGCCGCCATTCCGAGTTGTCATTTGTTTACGAGTGTTTGTGAAAAGTTAAAACGGATTAAATGTAAACATGTCACCGTCGTCAAGCTCTTCAGCTCCAAACAAAACCCTAATTCAAATGCAACTCAACCAAGACCGTTAACTGTAACTCACTGTACAACTGTTAATATTAATTATAATTATTATTCTGTACGTGTTTAACTAGTTTTTTATTACATTATTTTTAAATTACAATGTAATTCAGGTCAATTCCCTACGGTTCCTTAGAGCACTATGATAATTATGTGTGTAGATAAAGTAGTGTATGCAACTACACATAATTAGGCATCACAACACTCATGTGATGTTATTATGAAACTCGCCTTCAGCTCATTTCCTAAACCCACATTCGTGTTGTAACGCCCTTCATTATGCACAGTCGCATAAACTACTATTATAAGTCCTACGACACGGATGTCAAAACATCCACATCATAAATATAGGCAAGTTGGAGAAAAAATATGGAACCAAATGATTGTCAAAAATGATTGACGACCTCCGTGGTGTAACACGCTAGTCCGCCAATCCGGAGGTTCTGGGTTCGATCCCCAGCCAGAGCAAGTTGGAAAATGGCCTTTTCAAATTGTCCTGGGTCTTACATGTTTATCTAAATGTGTATGTATTTATCATAAAATATAGTATCTTTGTGTTAGTATCCCATAATAAAAGCTTTAGCTTACTAGCTCAACCTGTGTGATTTTTCCTATTTAATTATTGAAATGAATCAACGATTTGCTTCCGTTCGAATAGTTAGCCGTCCTCTAAGTACGCCCGCTGCCCCCCGCCGCCCGCCCCGCACCGCCAGAAGCCGCGGCCCTAACGACAAGGTCTACCTCATTTTTAAAAGCACAGCTTTTATCTCAGCATGTTTTTATCCCCGACAAAAAGACAGGTGTCATAAATTTGACGCTAATATCTATCAGTCTATTTGTGCCCTCGTAGCGCTCGAACGAATGCACCGATGTTAATGCGGTTTTTTTACATGAAAGCAAGTTCCCTTGCGGTGTTTCTTGGCTTAGTTTGATGAAAATCGATTACGCCATTTAATTTATTGAAGGTTAACGCTTGAAAATACGGGCTTTCTCTAGCAATAGATGACGCTACGGATATCAAGTATCAGTAATTCCGCTAGTCAACACTAGATGGCGTTCGAAACTTGTGAACAGCAGTACAGAATGAACATAAGTATATACAGAAGGGAATCTTCTAAGGTCCCGCGCAATATGAGTCCCCGTTCTCCGTCCTCACACCTCCCCCCTTTCTCGCTTTGTCCAAACGGCTGCAGCCGCCCGCTCAACACCCTCCACACGACGCGAACGGGGGAGAGGTGCGGAGACGGGGACGCGTATTGCGCGGAACCTTAAGAGATTTCGTTCTTTATGTAATACTTTTACAACATAGAAGGGACATACCATAATACAACGAACCACGGGCTATTATACTACATCACTATAGTATAATGATAATAACAGAAAAAAACAAAAATGGACATCCCATACAAATTGTCCAGGCGGCTGTACACTTTCGTATGGAACTGCCGATTGCTTTTTTTACTTTTTGCTTTTATTTTATTATACTATAGCATAGTGTTTCCTGGTCATGTCCTCCTTAGTATCACTCCCCGTTTAGGTATCTAAAATATACCTACGTTATTACTATGCGCGCGGCGACCACTCTGAAGGGGAAAATTCAGTTACTTGAATCGTTTGTCCAGAGTAATAAGAATGAAATTGGCTTGCAACGGATGTCTAGGTATCGAAACAGAGAAGTGAGGCGAGTTAAATTTGACTTTTTTTCATGGTAAATTGTACATAAATATGGATCAATTTCTGTTATCATAATTCGAAACAATTTAAGTAACACCAATTGTTAAATACTTGCTGTAACGTATATAATGTAACTTTTTAATAAGCTGTCAATTTAAGTCAGTTTCTTGAGCTTATCAATGTTTACATTGCCAGTCATGCTGTGTGTACACGTTTTTTGGGTCTCAGTCTAGAGCAAAGCGTCTGTAAATTCTTAGATTTAATCAAAAGTGACTGTGACCTGTTGTGTATGCCATAATAAACAATAAATTAAACCATAGCGTTAGTGACATTGCGATTTAGATATTTCTTTGAATTTCTTTTCTGAGTAAGACTTTTGTACGTGAGTACTAGTACGTATTACGGGTATGTCCCTCCCCGTTGTATAAAGAGTGTGGCAAGAGTGTGGTGTTCCTGACCTGCCAGTCGGGCGACAGCGGGAAGGCGAGGTCGTGTCCGCGCCACACCCACACGCCGGAGATGCTGGAGTCGTTGTCGGCCCCGAACAGGCACACCGACGCGAACGCCTGCTTGCGCATCTTGTCCAGCCGCTGGAACATGCCTGCACACACACACACACCTTCTCATCGTATCGCCTACTAATCTATGTATACTGTATGAAACGAGACGCGATTAATTTTTTCCATCATCATCTGAGCGTCTTTTCCCGGTTGCGTCATCAGCAGTTACGCTTCAGAACACGGGCACTGCTACTTGATCAAGGAGATTTGACGATGTAACTGGTTTTTACACAGAACGACTGCCATCTGACGTCTGCAACCTAAGGGTAAACCAGATTCAATCCTTGGATAGATTTAAGCAAACGCTATATGGCGTTCGAGGGTTTATACGTGCCTTCCGAAACATGGATTCATCTTTCTTTTCGGATAAATCAGATGATTCCAACTTGCAATATCCTAACTAGGCTGGAAACAACTTTCACAAAGAATGCCTCCCAGTGGAATTACACAAGGCAAACGCCTTGAACACTGCACCACAGAGGCAGTCAAGTGCTTCATTTGCACTTGTTTAATTTTTTTTAGTCAATAAATAATTACACTACTTCCTTAGAATGCTGTTAGCGTAAAAAGAAAGACGTTCCATGGAAACTTTTAGAGAAGTAATTTATATGAATAAAGTGGCAGAGAAATGAAGAATTTTTTAGATTATTCTCTAGATATTTCGTTGAAAGTTGAGTGAGATAAACATTTAGTGACCTGTGATGAGGTTGCAGCTCATGAACACCTTGGCGAGTTCCTCGGGGTACTTGTACTCCGCGAACCAGATGGAGTAGTGCTCGGGGTCAAACTTCTCCCAGAAGTAAGGGATAGACTTGGCCTCATCCTCATTGGAGTAGCAGCGCTTGAAGTCATCCATGTTGAAGGTGCTGGAATTTGCAGAAGGCTTTGTTAGTCCAATCAGTTTTTGTTAACGGGTACAAAGACTTATCTTCTCTGTGTGTAAGTAACCACCATTAGAATCAGAATTATCAAGGTCCTATAAAAAAAAACTTAAAAATGCTGTAACTGCTGATACTAATGGCTTAGTATTGTCTGAGGTACAAAAGCATTACAGATATTTTATACCACTTGTGTTCACCAATCTAATATATACCACTTGCAAATTGCTTCACATACATAAGCGTTAATAATACTTTGGGGTGTCGAGTCTTGAAACAATATCATAAGCTATAATAACATTCCCCACAGATCTAGTCTAGTAACCTGATTTTATATATTGCTACTTCCTTTACCAGAGTTAAGCAGTTTAGCATATCATTAAGCTCTTAAAGCACAGAATAGCACTTTTCTATGCTGCTGTTCTTATCTGTTGCTCGGGACCGTCATTCGCTAGAGCGAGACTCCTGGCAGGCCCTTACGTACCCTTTAGGCATGGCGTCGAAGGGATCCTTGGACTCCTTGGGCTTCTCTTCGTCGAGCTCGTCGTCGGCGGGCGCGGCCTCCGGCTTGGGCTTGGGCTGCTCCTTCTTCTCAGCCTTTTCCTTCTTCTCTTTCTTGGCGCCGTCCTGCAAAGCAACACAGACGGTGTGATCGGAACTATCTTGAATACGTTAGCGACTCAGCACTGGCAGGGGCGCAATGCCCTCTGTCAGCTTTTGGGATCTTCAAGGGAAGAGGTTTCATAGAACAGCATGAAAAAAATTTCTTCTAAAGTTACGACAATAACGTTTAAATTATTGCATACTTTTAAAAATCAGTGGGTAGACCACTATAGAGGCCTATAACTTTGCTGCAATTCTATCACAATTGTATGACATATCCAGCATAAAGCAGAACTTTGTTGCTTAAGAGCAGAAAAATTGTATGCAAATATAAGCATGCAGTTGCTTCCCTAGTTATTGTACCTTATATATGTAATTTCATAAAAAAAATTGAATCTTCAAGTGATACGGAAATCTATACAGGGTGTTTTTTAAATCACTGGCATCCCTTCTACTAGTGAAAGTACTCATGAATATGAGCAACATCTCAATCCAACCGAAAAAAAAATCAGCAGTTCCATACTATTTTACAATACTTAGATTCCCAAAATGTATGGAACAGCAGATTAATTTTTTCGGTTGGATTGAGTCGGTCCCGTACAAAAAGTTGCTCATATTCATGAGTACTTTCACCAGTAGAAAGGATGCCAGTGATTTAAAAATCACCCTGTATAATCACTATGTGGTTTACTGGAAAATCTGCCTTTCCAAGTTTTGTAGTGCAAAGGATAAATAATAATAATTTCTGAGCATGTTTGAGAAAAGTAGATTATGCACCTCGCATTAGTTAATTTATATTTATCTACACCCATGCTATAAATCCTCGATTATTGCCAACAATCAAACACTCCGTGTCATAGTAACCATTATATCACCCAAACAAGTGTTATAATGTTGTACTAAATTTCTTTATGCAACGTCTTGATCCATTACTCATCAAACAGCTATATTCTTTATGAATTTCAAAAAAAGAATATTGTCATGTACGCGCGGTTCACTACTACAGCTCCGTAATTTAAAAAAGGAACTTATTGGTTATCCTGCCATTTTTGTTTGATATTTACTAATATCGAACAAAAATAATTTGCATTCCAATAATTGTACGATCCAAAATTTTAATAATTTTTATTATTACAATAAATAATTTCATTATTACCTAACATACATAGTTAGTTTGTATTAGATACTCAGCAATTAAACTTACCACGAATGTACGTAGAGTTCTTAACACTGTACAACAACACCCTATGGATTTAGAACCTTTTATAGAGGATTCATATCATGGGTGTAGATAAAGTTTTGTATGCAACTGTAATAATTAGGTATTGAAACACTCATGTGATACTATTATCACACTCATCTCCGCCTCGTGTGATAAACCACATTCGTGTTTTAATACCTCTTATTATACAACAGTTGCAAAAATAACTATTATTGTGTCAAGCCATTTTAAAAATGTGCACTTGGTGCAATAACGAGTTGGTTCCTGACCTTTTTCTGCAGCTCCTGGAACTTCTTGGGGTCGTATGTGGGCGGCGCGGCGGCCAGCGCGAGCGCGCCGAGCACGGCCAGCGCGGGCGGCTGCTGCGCCAGCGTCACGAACCAGCGCGACACGTTCACCAGCGACGCGCGCGTGCCCGGCTCCAGCACGTGCTGCGACATCCACACTTACACATCGAATCTCTTAAGGTCTTGCGCCTCTCCCCCGTTTTTCGCCTTGTCGAGGCGGCTGCAGGCGCCTCAAAACCCTCCGCGAGGCGCGAACGGGGTAGAGTTGCGAGGACGAGGGACAGGGACGCATATTGCGCGAGACTTTAGGAGATTCCCTTCTGTATGTAATACTTATATTAATTCTGTAGCATCGCACTTTTACCTTACCTTTCATCATCATCCAAGCATATTTTCTGGCTGCATTATGGTAATGCTTCAGAGCCCAGTATCGCTACCTAACCTAGGCGATTTGAGGAGGTAACTGGTTTTTACAATAGATTTGATGAGCAAATGCTAGATGACGTTCAGGACCCACAGTTTACATGTGTCTTCCGAAACACGGATTCATTTTTATTTTCGAATAAAATCAGGTCATTCAAGCCTGCAATAACTAAACCAGACTGTAAAACAACTTTTCACAAAGTATGCTTCCCAGTGGGATTTAAACCCACGACCTCTAGATCACAAGGCGATCGCCTAGACCATTGGACCATAGAAACAGTCTAAAAAGTCTGCTTAATCCTTGTCCCGCTATATGAGAACACAGAATCTCAGTTATTTGTGCTCTTCCAGTCTTCAAACATAATCCAACAGAATCATGCAAAACCACAAGTAAATAAATTGCATTGCATACAAAAAGTAAATAAATTGTGTATTAATTTGTGGTAGGTATGAAGACAGGTTACCTGGAAAGCGTGTATGAGTGTGGAGAAAACGATGATGTCTGCGAGAGTGACACGCTCAGTGACGAGGAATGTGCGCGTCAGCAAGTGGTCATCCAGCACGCGCAGCGCTGCCAGCAAATCGTTCTTTGCACGCTCTACATTCTGAAACCAACAATTGCAACTATTTTCAAGAATTCTTTATATACTACACAAACACATATCTCCACAACTATAATGATATACAAATAGTTACCCTTTCTTCTTCTTATTTATGTTTAACATCAAACATACCTATTCTGTCTGTAATAGCAGGCCTCCATCACTCACTGGCGGTGATACAAAAGTACCTACCACTAGCCATTCCACTGGCCAAAGAAGCGCTAAGTCAAGTATAGTTATTTTTTCTCATTTTGACCAAGTTAATTTTAATTAAGAATAGGTATTTCTCGTTTTGTGTTATTTTTCTGGGAAGTGATAGATCTGTTATAACTTGTACCGTAGTAACTTATGAGCAATCTAAGGTAATAGTTTAACACATTCCAGGGCACTTACAACTGTGGACGTAATTCAATAGTTATTTCTATTATGTCTGGCTGAGTGTCCCGGAATGTGTCAAAATTTCATCATGCTGCAATAGCTACCTTAACTAGATCAGCTTTATGATCTCCCTGGTAGTCTCACCTGTTTATTGAACTGCATGATGCCAAGGTACGGAAACACCCAGGCGCAGGAGGCAGGCAGCAGCTCGCTGTCGGCCCACGACGCCCACTGCCAGATCTGAGCTTGAGTCTTGAGGTCATTGCCACGCAGGGCGGCGTTTGCCACTGTAACATGAAGTCCCTTATGTGAATCAAACACAATATCTGTAATTTATGTTTAATTCATATGCAGTTTAAATTTTTGTCAAATCTTTTGTAATCCTATTTTAGAGCTTAGTAATATTTACTATTTTCTTAACTTTTATCTTCGATAAAATAAAACAAATCACTTATACATTGTTTTGGCATAACAATATCCTTCCTAATTTGAGTTAGCATTAGAAATTTATTTCAGCAGGCATAAATTACTAGTCACTAGGGTGGTAGTTATGAGTGGGAGATTTAGTAAAACACTACTTTTATACATATAATAAACATAAGCTTTCAAAGAAGACTATAAAAATGTCACAATTTTGGTAATCTTCACTGTATTTAGCAATTTACAACACACCTGCATTCCAAACAGCTGATGTCATCAGACTGCAGAACCAATTTGTTTGATGTGGAGTAAATGTTTAAAATTATTTATCACTATCACGGTCTCCGTTATACATGAAGTAGGTCCATATCATTTGAGAATTCAATTGAGAATAGAAACCTGTAATTTGATTACAGTTCCTAACCTGAAAGCTCGGCGGTAAAGGTTGCAAGTGAAGTGAAAGAACCAAAGGTCGCACTCACCGTAGTAGGCGATGGCATTGCTCTCGGTCAGCAGGATCTTTCCATCGGCGCTCTCAAACGCCGGTACCTAAATAAACAGCAAATATTACACGTCACCCCAACATATGAAACTTTACAAATTCACAGCACTAATTCCATGTACACTTCACTCACTTTGCCGGCAGGAAACTTCTTCAGAAAACCTTCTGATTTGTTAGTTTCCCCGAACACAAAGTTGGGGGCTACTTTGACGTCAGCCCCGGAATACTGTGCGGCGATCAGCGCCTTGTAGGCGCGGAAATTTTCCGGATAAGTGTATAGTACCTACGGAAAATAAGCACACATAACATCTCTGTAATATACACGCAATTTATTTTTTGTATGCACTTCACAGATTTTAAACTGATTACTATGATATTTTAAACATTTTTTTCAACCTACCCCGGCTGCCATGGTTCACAGATTTCGGAAGAAAGAGGGGGGCCGGAAGGGGCTCCGGGGGGATCGAAAGCAGATGACAAATATCTGTCAAATCCCAATCACGAAGGTATTTGACAATTTGTTTTTTTTGTCGAAAGAAATTAAAACGTAGGGCTATGTTTTCAGCTTGTCTCTACTTAATTTGTTTTCTTTGCCTTGACAGTGTTACCTTTTTTGGCAGATTTCTTCTATTTTGGTATGTTTGGCTACGTTATTCGGTCAAGCAAGAAGTCTTCGCAGCCGCTACAATAACGCTCTATCTACCCTACCCTACCAGTCCTACCTCCTACCACTTACCATAACAACCAACCGTGCTGATCCGTGCCCTACCCCTAAATAATTTCAGTTCCCTAAAAAAGTACGTACTTAATTATTTTAAGCTCCACCAAGGAAGACAAGCCGTAAATCTTATATTGTTTGCTGCCGTAGTTATTATGTTATGTCTATTGCCTTGCTTCTGCATATACAAACACATAGGTAAAGGTACCTTGATTCTACTTTACGTGAGGCATGTCTTGTTCTGTGATTCTGTCAGCTGTGCTGGGCTGTATAATGTGATATGATATGTGAATGTGATCCTGCGGCCTGCTTCGTAAAATGAAAGTGCTGTTGCTGTTGCTAACTTTGCTAATCGACTCCCCAACACATTATAGATCTCTAAGAAAAAAGACAAAAATTGCAGAAAAAAATGGGCGTCCCATACAAATTCACTGATCACCCGGTCGAGTTTTCTTGGAGTCCATTTTTTGTCTAAGATTTTTTAATATTTTTCTTGCGAATCTATATTACGTGATTCTGATTTCGATTTGAAAAGGTTTTGCGTTAGTTACCAGTAACCCTGTATAATGTTAACTTCGTTAGTCTTAGTCGTAGTTCTTTTAGAAGTAGCTAGTTCGTGACGTTAATTTAGTTAGTACTTAGACCATTACGTAATAACCAAGTAGGGTATTATAAAATAATTAAGCATTACCTAGCAATGCATATCTACGATCGCTGGGCTTAGAACCATACATAAACTTCTTAATCACGGCATCACCAGTGGATTGACTGGTAAGCCTATGGCTTTAAGTCCGCCTATTACATTTGTAATAAAGCTAAATAAATAAATAAATAAAAAATAATATAACCATAATATAACCAACTCGCTGGGCCATCATTACGTAGCGAGCTTCTACTGGTGAGCTGAGAGTTTTTAGTGTTTTATTATTAATTTGGTGACAGACTGTAAGTACGTTACGACGTACGAAACGGTTGGTACAACCGTACGAGGTCGTACTCGTATCGTATACGTTCGATATTACGATAAGTGCGGTACGTACGACACGCGCGCGCGACCGAGCGGCGCGGCGCGCAACGTTTTCGTCGGGTCGGGTTGCTGGTTGGGTCATTGATCCAGCTCTTAGTTTTTTAAATGGGTTAATTATATTAGCAGATTTTCTATTTTTTCAATGGTCACACTGGCCTTTATTTAGATCGATGGTGATTGCTGTGTGATTTCTGTGATTTCTTTGCAATTTGAAGAGTGTTCTCGGCAATTTCTTGGAATTTGGAAATAAATCAACACATCAATAAAAAGATAAAATGGTAAGTCTCTTTTCATTTGATATTTGGCTACCATGTTCCCTTTTAGCTTGTTGAAAGGGCACGTTTGTTAAGTATTTCCCGGGCGAAAATGAATGCTCTTGCTTGATAGGTACCTACGTTCTTTAGAGTTCTTGATTCCTTATGTTGATGAACATCTTAGAAGTATGATGATGACGATGATAATGATCACTGTCTTGTGGTTTCTTTCAGGGAAACGAAAACTCAATCCCTATGGAACTCTGTTCGAACTGTGAGTACGACTTCAAGCATTTCTTGTAATACTCCTGTCTTCTTTACTAATCCTAATCATAAAGAAATCTAATTGCTTAGTATCTACTTGCCTTGAAGTATCATTACTTATATAAGCATTATATTCAGCTTGTTTGAATCAGGCAATTGGAGCCAAGTGTTTACTATTTATGTCCTAAGTTCAACTGAGAAGGCAGTCGCTTCCACTATCTGTGGCCTGTGTTTATCTCGTGTATGCCTATCTGCCTCAGTCACTCTCATGCGGACCTGCAGTGAGCTGAGTTCCTCTGATGGGGCATATTATTTCAACGAGGGGCAAAGTGCTCATCAATGTAAACACTTTTGCAGTCAGATCAACTCTAATGTCAAAAAAAGTACCTACTGTTTTATAATGAGCAGATAGTTAAAGAGGCTAAATAAAATATATGTATATATATATATACTAAGTCATGTCATCTATAATTGGATCTGTTGCATCAAAATACTTTTTCAAGATGATTTATATTTTAATCTACATAAAATTACATTTAAATCTAATAGTGTTACTGTTAAAATCATAAAGGAAGAAAGACTGGAAGCCTATTCTATCATACTTAAGGAAACATAGTCGTATATCAAAAAATATTTCAGAGTTGCAATAAAGTGAACCTGGTGTAAGATAGCACTTTGACCTCTTTTTGTCTTACTTTATGCCCTTTCTGGGCAACTTGGTATAGGTGTACAGTAGAGAAACCTGTGACGAGTAGGGGGTGCTAACAAAGCGTAACCAAAGGTTTGTTTTCAGCGCGTGTTAACTGCATTGATTTTAAGGTGGAGAACTGTGAGTGTCGTAGTGCCGCGCGCTCGGGTGTCATCTCCATGTTAGCTGCCGCACGTACACTGTCCACTCCAGAACAATTTTTAAAGTTAACCCAGGAACATTTGTTCCAACAAATAGTCAATTTGTTGCCTCAACAACAACAGTTTGAGACATTTTATGACAAATAAAAGTTCCCTGACCCAGATGCATTTACTATGGCTCACAGAATGTTTCTATTATGTATATAATATTTATATTACATTATATACAATATTTATTTTAGCTTTTTATGGCTATATATTAGCATACACCAACTCTATTTGTGTACCTCACATGTATCTCTCTCTAGTTTCAATGTGTAGCTTCAAATTGTGCATAATTCCTCCACTGCAAATGGTGCGTTTTCAAAAATTGTTCTGGATGAACATAATGCATAACAAATCCATATTTTGTTTGGTTAGTGCATCCTGTGTCACTCTGCCTTAGAATAAATATAATGTCATTAGAGATGCTATGAATGTTCAATAATAGAATGCTATAATGCTGTCACTCAGGTGTGAGGAATCTATGCTAAGTGGAAAGGTCAGCATTTGTTTCAGAGTTCTATTAACTGGAGATTATTTGCAGAATTCAACAACTGCATTGTGCTACAGAACATATAAAGACTAAACTTCAGACAATCGCGCTAAAATACTATCGCAAAATACGGTGGTTTAATATCTCGATGCCCTGTAAAGTCATTACACATTAATAAATTGCCTGAAAATTCCAGTAAAGAATATTACTAATTGACCGAGCGAAACGAGGGAAGTGGCTCAGTTTCGAGATTAGCCACAAATGGTTTTGTCCATCTGTCAGTTTGTCTGTCCGTCTGTCACGGCCGCATTTCTCAACAGATTCTCGTGAAATTTTGTGAACAGGTTCGAAACTTATATAGAAAAACAAAAATCTTATTTCAGCCATTTCGAAAAATGTTGAAATATGTCATAAACCTTTTTTTTATCCTTATAAAGACTCAACTTTTTTGTCTGACCAATTTTTATCCGATAAACTTAAACTTGTTGGATAAATTGGGTTTGGGGTGACTTGCGAGGACTTCATTTTACAGAGTCGCTACTTAATAAAATTTGGTATAACAAGCGCTAGTTAATATATCAATAGCGCCCATTGAACTTTATCTGTAGCTCGCGTACATTAGTTATGGGCGACAGGCCCCAACGCCGTCGCTGAACCATTTTGCACTGCAAGACGCAAGCGGTTGACTCGCTAGCTGGCGATTGCTATAGTAGTAAATGTAAGGAGATTGCGCGAGGTTTGGTCTCTGCATTATGCATTACAGTAACGGGCGTGACGCGTTGTTTTTATCAGCGGTGATAGCGCGGCTATTTCGGGAACAATGGTTTGGAGGCTGACCTTTCTGGTTGCTTGGTGCGGCGACTCCGCGTGCGGCGTTATGTTTGTCAAGGATTAGCATGCTCGCGGACGGTATTTCGAAAACGGTTATGTGAAAACTCGTCCCTGCCGTTGACTGCACAGTGGTATAACTTATTATTAATCTGTGACAATGGTATGTTTTACTCCGGCTACACAAGATCAATATATTTCTAATTTCGAATTGTACACCAATACAGTGCCATGCCATGACATCTTCGTTTTAAAATAAAATGTGCGCCTATGTCTGGACGTACCATGCGTATCTGACACAAACATAACGCGTTCGATCGGATCGTCAGTGTCTAAAGCAGGTGGAATTTGGATAATGGCCCATTATCAGTAGACGACTCCCCAGCGTCGCGTATCCAAATAGGTTGGCATCCCTCAAATATTCGATAACCGAATCATGACGGGTAATCATCCAGTATTCCATGAGCGTTAGACATAATACCAATATTTAGATATTGCACATGAAAGGAGTTTTAGTACCGGGGTTGTGACGTACTTCAAAGTCGCATACGCGGCGGTGACGAGCCCCGCACCGGTCGACTGTAAATAGAAGCTGGTGAATGAAGCCCGGGGGCAACGCTTAGGGCCATAGCCAGCACGCTACCTTTGTTATTGTGGACTAGCGTTTTTCGTCCTGACGCAGGTTTAAGAGAATGCATTGCGTGTTGTGAGCAAAGAGCGACATTTCGTCGCTTTTGAGTCGATCGCCTGTCCACGATGGTAAAAGAGATAGTATCTGGTCTGCTAAGGCCCTCAGTGCACTGATACTGATACTTGTGTATTATTTGCTTTGTATGTTATTCTAGAATAGATCGTCTGGCGAGCGAAACGTTATTTTCTCAAGTATCGATGTTGTAACCGAATTTCAAATTCTAGACGTTAGTTAAATGTCTCAACTATTTAATATGGTGTTAATTTTATTGTAGGTTAGATGAATAGGCTTAATGAAAGTAATGACATGGCTTTTCGTTTTTAAAACATATATGTGTATGTACTTAACTAATTAATCTCTTGACATATATTTCATTATTTAAATTCTTGTTATATGTTGTAGACTCTACTTCTATTTATATATTTTATTACGTGTTCTACTTTTCTTATTACAATTGAAAAGCGACCAATATGTGCCTAATCGAAATAATCAAAACCGATATATAATTTGACGATTTGCTAATACCTAAAATATCATAATTTAGATTTCGGGAATTCAAATCAAAATGACGACATTCTCGTATCACAGCTTGTAGTGCTCGCAGCTGCCCACTCACTAATTAGTCTAAGCTTGGCACTTTGTAAAAATATTTCAAGTAACGTGTTCAACTACAGAATTTTTGTTGTTTTGGGTGAAAGCGGAAAAATCGGTGTTCCAGACTAGCCAACAGCCTGGTGTGTTGGCAGCTGCGTGTTTTAGGCGACATTTCAATAAATCGGGAAACTTAGCTAGTGGAGTGGGCGTTGTTTGCTAGCACGGGAGCGTCGCTGATTGCTAGCTACGATTGCCAGTGCTGGCACCGGATTTATACTCACGTCGTTGCCTGAACCTTTACTTCGCAACCTGCACGATGTGTGTTATGCGAATGAAGTACGATGTCGTCGTACACGATAAGTGTTGTGCAGATATACTGTGCAGGATGCCAAGCGTAGAATAGTGGTCTCCATTGCACTCGGGCGGGTGGCAATTTTTATGTCAGTATGGTGCAAGGGGTGCTCGCGCCTGGCGGTCGTATGGTAGTCACAGGGTGGTAGAGGCTTTACCGAACTAGTTATCGGTCAATATCACCAACGTCAAAAGATCGCCATTTTTCAATTAGAGTTATTGGCGCACTCTGATAGTAAACAGCCAGGGCCAAACATTATGACGAGTCCGGTGTAGTCTCAAACCCTTTAGCAGTAGCTATTGGTAGCGGTAGCTAGGGCCACTCTGACGAGAATTGTGTGCAGTCGACGCGGACGAGATCCGCCGCCTGGGCAAACGGTTCCGCAAGCTGGACCTGGACAACTCGGGCGCGCTGTCCATCGACGAGTTCATGTCGCTGCCCGAGCTGCAGCAGAACCCGCTCGTGCAGCGCGTCATCGACATATTCGACGCAGACGGCAATGGAGAGGTAAGTATGCTTCACTTGGTAAATCGGAACATCGTCGAAGATTTATTCTGATATCCGGTAAAAAAACTGTAGTTGCAGCTGGATGCAGTGCGTTCAAACGAGTATATCTGATTTACGCATAAAAAAGTAAGGTGATGATAATAAAATTTGAAAAGAGTGGAAATGAGGAGCGGCGGCTTTTTTCAAGAGCGATAATTCCGTTTTTAGAGTTCCGTAGTAAACAAGAAGCCTTTATAGTTTAGCCATGTCTGTCTGTCCGTCAGTCCGCCATTTAACTCAGCGACTATAAGTACTAGAAAGCTGTGATTTGGCATGGGTATGTCCATTAATTATGCGAAAAAACTGGTAAAATATAATACAGAAAAAATTTTTTTTTCGAGTAGCTCCCATACAAATAAAGTTAATAGTCATTTTTTTTTCTGGACTATTCTATAATGTGGGGTGTCGTTGAATAGGGTTTTCAATAAAATTTTGAGCTTGTCACTACATTTTTCGATTTAGGGATCCGTTATTAAAAATATTTAGTTTTAAAGTGAACATTTTTGCTAGAGTCAAGTGTCCCCCCCTCTATCTGCTAAAAGGTTATATATGGACACGTGAAAAAATTCACAGCTATAAACGAACTTTAAAGGAAAACTATCAGAGCTAAGTAGGGTTTACAAATTAAAAAGTTATAGGCGATCAACTTATAAAATGTACTCGGGAAAGGAAAACTTTCGTACAAATTCAATAGAAAATTAGTTTTTAATAGTTTTCAGTGGCATTAACCAATTATTACATCATGTTAAAAGTGTCCTTTAAGTGTTGCGGCCCTGGGCTCAATTTGCTTAGAGCCGCAAGACCCAAAATGCCCTGCCTTCGCCGTTAGGGATAAACACGTCATAGTATGTATAATATAAATATATAAGCACAAATAACACTGATTGAGCCCCAAAGTAATTTTGAGACTTGTGTTATGGGATACTAACTCAACGATACTATATTTTATAACAAATACATATATAGATAAACACCCAAGACCCAGAAACATTTGAAAAAGGTCATTTTCCAACTTGCTCTGAGCAGAGATCGAACCCGGAACCTCTGGGTGGTGGACTACACAGACTAATGGTAACCACTACGCCACGTAGGTCGTCGTATGTAAATACTCGTAATTCAGTTTTTTCCTTTTGTCATAATTGTTACTTATGTCAGACATTCAAGCTGTCTACAGGCATCGGTACCGACCGCGACTAAAGACTTAATACAGAAGTTGCACCTGCGATAAGAACACTGCATGGTGGCGCAATAACGGCGTGACAGTTAAACGATTAGTAATTAATTGGCAGTAGTTTGTACGTAACAATTGATCGGAATTTGTTGCGCGCCAAAAATATTTCATTATCATAAATACGAGTAGGTACCTTTATCATCGGTCAGTCTTTATATTTATCAATAATCCACCAATTTTTAACAATTGTACAATACATATATACATACATATTACCACGCCTGTTTCCCACGGGGGTAGGCAGAGACTGTGCACCTCCACTTGCTACGATCCTGACAGACCAATTGTATATTGTGGATCAATAAAATGATTAGCGTAAACTGGTCTTTTTTTTCCTACGAGGAAAACAATAGGGAAAGAAGGTGGAAGGTTATGTATTCACGGTATCGAACGGCCATATTTAGTAATGTTTATAATTATTGGCTGTAAACAAACGTGCCCGACGAATATTCAATATTATTTGACGTCTAAGATGCGACCAACAGATTTTTAAGTTCAAACAATGAGCTCAATGGATTAAGGGGTTGCTAAGCTAGAAGAAGCTCTTCTTAAAATATATCGCGAATTCACATTTCGGGCAAACTATTCGTTGTTATTCAGGCCTATTTCACCAGAATTATTTTAAACGTCTGCCAATTTTGTTTATGCCTTTGTCTCCTCAGCTCGTTAACTTTTTTTGTCTTGTTATACTTTTCCAGCCACAGAAAAGGCATCCAAGTTAATTATTAAAATCTGTTTGGAAGTAAAGTGACTTTGCTGATCGTGTCGTTCCAGGTGGACTTCAAGGAGTTCATCCAGGGAGTGTCGCAGTTCAGCGTGAAGGGCGACAAGCTCTCCAAACTAAGGTTCGCCTTCCGCATCTACGACATGGACAATGATGGTTACATCTCCAACGGGGAGCTCTTCCAGGTTCGTCAAACATTGCTAACTACTCTATAGTATAATTAGCTTCAACCCGCGACTTCGTCCACGTAGAAGTTGAAAATGGTAGAACCATTTTCATAGGTTATAGGTATAGGTTTTTTAATAGGTTTCTTACGTTATTAACTTTGTTATAAGATATGAATTATTATGTTAAAATGTTTGAATACTTATAAAATATAACATTTATTATAGTGTAGAGATTTAAAGGTCTAGCAGACCCGTCAAACACCCTTTTTCATACCTCTAGGGGCTGAATTTTGAAAAATCCTAATACACTTAATTCATTAACCGCCAGGAGTACTCTTGCGAAGTTTTGAATAAAATGGAGAAACTCATCTTGTTTCTCAATACAAACTTTGAAACCTCGTTAAACCCCTTTAGGGATAAAGTTTTGAAAAACCCTTTCTTAGCGCAACCTTAGATCTCATATCATAAGGAACCTATGTGCCAAATTTGGAGTCTCTAAACCCAGCGGTTTGGGCTGTGCGTTTATATGTCAGTTTCATTTCACCCCATTTTATCCCTTTAGGGGTCGAATTTTGAAAAATCCTTAAACACCTATTTATATTAAGTTACCGCCAGGAGTACCCTTGCGAAGTTTCGAATAAAATAGTCAAACTAATTTTGTTTCTCCATACAAACTTTGGTCCCCCGTTTCACTCCTTTAGGGGGGTGAGTTTTAAAACCCCTTTTTAAGTTCACCCTTAGACCTCATAAGGAACCCATGTGCCAAATTTCACGCGTCTATCATTAGCGGTTACGGCTGTGCGTGCGTTTATATGCCAGTCACTGGGAACTTCTCCTTTTAAATATATAGATAGACATTATTTCCTTGAAAAACTACGTCTCACTAGTGTAGTATTAGCATCTGACACAAACTCTCGTTACTGTACTGGATTCTCGAGATTGGAAAAATCTAGCTGCCGACTGTCGAATCATTCTTTATCACTTGTCACAAGTCTAGTTACGAAGAATCACCAATTTTTGTGACAAGTTTTGACTCAATTCAGGCAGTTACGAAATGTTTTCGAATTGAAGAATCTGATACAGTGCGCATTTATTAAAAAAAACTCCGTGGGGCAGGTGCTGAAGATGATGGTGGGCAATAACCTGAAGGACACACAGCTGCAGCAGATCGTGGACAAGACGATCCTGTTCGCGGACAAAGACGAGGACGGCAAGATCTCGTTCGAGGAGTTCTGCAACGTGGTGGGCAACACTGACATCCACAAGAAGATGGTGGTGGACGTGTAGAGCGCCTTAGCTCCTGCGTCCTCTCCTATCTCGCTCTAGCTAGAACACTATTCAAATTGCGTCTCGGGTGCCCGTCGGATGCCGTTTCGTTTTGTTGGAATCCATGATCAAGGGATAAGTCGGAGTCGTCTCGTGTATGACGTGAGAAAAATCAAAATATCGAACAGAGATTTAATATTAATTATATTTGAAACAAAGTTTCGAATGTCGCGTCTTTTAGAAATGATCTGCGAGGTTTTATAACGATTCGTGCCTTCTTAAACAAAGAACTAGCTGTACAAACAAAAGTCTCGCAGTAGTATTATCGAGCCGAGACTCGCGAGCATTCGAGGCACGTACTTGTATTGTAAGTTTACTATTTGCATTAACATGAGCTCATGTAGTAGTTACGGCGACTGGGCTAACCAGTCAGGTGAAGTAATGTCTGGCTCGTTAAATAAATGGTAAAATTATAACTGTTAGCAAAATCCTTCAATCAACAAACTAATTGATTGAAAGTTCATGAACAGCTGATATCAGATTTAAGCTGAATGTTATTGCACTTGAATTCTAATTCTGTATTGAATTCGAACACTGTGCAAGGAATCTTCCTTGTACGGATTGTTACAGGACTTTCAGATCAACGATTTCTTTTCAATATTTAGTACTCTGGGATATTGAACTCAATAATCTGAGCATTCTTCTTTCGCCTTTTTGTAGCAGCTATGTACCTGGAGACTAAGCAAAGCAGTTTCGTATAAAAATGCGGTCATTTAGCCATTTAATTTATGACCAGGCGTTCATATGTAGGACCGATTTCTTAAGTTGACAGACAGAACGTTTATCGTCGTACGAGTTCTGACTCGCGAGCAGTTTGAAAGTCTGGTTTACATAATCTCAGTAATGTAGTGCCATAACCAGTAATGTTTTACGGAGACCCCAAATTGCGAGGCAATACGGGTTAATACTTTTATTATCAAGTTAAATAGTTTTTAAACGACGCGTTTCATTTTATATGTATGTACCTATATGTTTACATTCACTGATTAATCCGAATTATAACGAATTTCCAAAATTTATGTATCTCGGCCCAGTACCCTTTTAAACCACGGGAATCACGGTTTACATTATTTATTATGTATTGAATTCAGTAAGATTTTAGAAAAAAATAATAATACATAAATAAAGTCTGTGTACTAAGATAATGCAACCTCTGAATCAAAATTAACGACTCGTACTAAAGCGGGTATAACTGTTATTTTATTCCTAGGAATAGTGTAAGAGTTTTCTGAAATATGAGAAATGCCCGGTCCATATACTGTTTTACGGGACAAATTGGTGAATTTAAAAATTGTCTAAAGCAATTTATCGGACTTGTGGTTTCGGTGGTTCTGCCACCTGTCATTAAATAGTTATTTGGGGTTTATCTCTCGGGCTGTATCCGGCGTCCGGCGGGCTCCCGACCGCTGTCTATCGTAACTCGTTAATATATTATATAAACTCTTCTTATAGTATACATTTACATATATCGTAGTTATACAACATTAGAACTTTTATTGTAGCCAAATCAAGTATAGTTTTTTTTTATTGTATTTTTTTTGTTGCGGTAATTTTAGTCCATATTGTTATTTAGTATTTTATTTAAACACAGTTAGTTTTGTTTAGTCCGTCAGTGGCTTGTTGCGGGCAGGCGATACTGTCTCGATATAGATCTGTTACCACAATATCCAGTGATTTTTGGAAATAGTCAGTTGGATTGTCTTGTTTTTGACGTCAATATAACCAGCGCGGGTCCGCTGTAGACTTTGGAAACAAGCAGTTCTAATGCACTTATGTAAGTGTCACTAGTTGTATATTTGGAAAAATAATCTCAGTGGTAATTGCAATATCGTGAACTTCTCGCCCGGTTCTAAATGTTTTCTGAAAAATCTAGTGAAGCTGCCTTTAGTAAATGATTCGTGTTTAAAAACGCAAGTATTTTTACGGGTCAGAAATCTGACATTTGATCTACAACTCTCAACTAAAAAACAATTTGATGTTTCGTATTAGTATTTTGTTATTCAAATGGTATTTTACTTGACTTGGTATCTCCGCCCGCACCCGCCGACCCGTCTCCGCGGTGGCTGTTTCAGTGACGCCATTGACCTCAGGCATATTTGAGGTCACTAATGACGTCACTGACTGCACCCGCATCTCTGCGTTTGTATTGTTTTTCCGAACTAACGAATGTAATTAACGATAATGTTTACTTGACTAAGGACAAATCTAGCGGAAAGTGCGCGTGATGTTATTTGCAAAATATTGTCGCGTACTAACACGACAAAATTTACGCGCTTCATTGTGAAAAGAGGAGAAACATTTAGTTTGCCAAATTAGTTTTCAAGCGCTCTGAGAGTGGTCAGGATTTTGCGACCGAAATGGCGCCGCGCTTTTGCTTAGATTTGTGCTCAGCTTAAAAGCAACGATTACCACCCTTTAAAAAAGGGCGGTTGTTGTTTGCGTTGATTTTGCTATAGAAATGTAGCAATCCCACGGTCGCACACTTGTCCTTGTACCCCTTTTACTTTTTACCTCACTTATGGTGGAACGTTAGATACTTAAATAAATTGAGACACGAACCATATCTATGTAGTGTAGATGAATAAGCGAATTTTAACCACTCGTGTTGATGAGTATCTAAGTTTCCAGCTATTAAGCCTCTCCCATCCATCCTGAACCCTTCCTTCCCACAGGTGCTGACCGCGCTCAAGAAACCCTGACCACGCGTTCACGTTAGATAGTTTTGACTTTTGTACAAATATGCGTTAACCTAAGTCACTCGGTGTTGTTTTGAGTAAAATATTTCTTAATTTAATTGTATCAAATGTTTTAACTATTGGAAGAAAGCGGGCGTGCCGTCAAAACGGCAGGGTTATAGATATCAATAGGGACACAAATCTTCCAATTAGTTCAAGTAGTTTTCTGTATAGTGTTTTATTATTTATAAATAATATATTTTCATCTGTTTCGTGTTATAGGGAGACGACCGGCTTTGCCACGGGTTTAACAGATTTTTGTCTTTGGAAACATTATTTTATCTCACCTGTTAAAATACGGTAACACGAATTTGGTTACACATTTAACGAACAAAATCAACATGTTTGATGCAGTCTTAGACGTGCCAATTGAAATATGACAACAATCTACTATGACCAGTGTGGCACAAGAGAGTTTGCGCATTATAAGTCCAAGAGCCGATTAATCGCGGCTGACATAGCAAACTGTGCGAAGACCAGTCGTGCAGTGTGTAATTATTGTTTATTTTTGACAGTCATTGGAACAATAGCGATCACGATCTATTATTTTCACCCACGCACTTTTGGAGCGTCACCTCAGTAAACAGCTGAATCTTTTTAAACAGTATAAGCGGGACGGCGCAACAAAAGTGCGTATCGCATGGATATATAATCTAGTTCAATGTTTGCTTTTGACTCGTCATTTGTCGTTTGCCAGAGATATTGACCTAACCTAACCTAACCTAACCTAACCTAACCAATATCTCTGTATATTGCGCATACTCCAGCAAGCCGGGGCCCAATTGTATATGAAATTAGCGGCGCACTCACGATACTTCGGTAGCAGAAGCACGTATGATATATCTAGTCACAGCTGTTGTGAATGCAGTACGCGATGTGTGCGCCCGCCAGCAAACCACTTCAAAATGGTGACTAGTCGTGGTCGATGTATATTTTGACGAGGTTATTTTAGACAACTCAAGCATCCTAAATATACTCTGCGTCTTGTAATGTACTTACTTTGTGTTGATTCTGAAAAAAGCGTTAATAAAAAAAAAAAGGCTGAATGCCGTCTATCGCAGTGCACAGTAGTATGCTTTGAGCCGTTTTGAGGTGGGTTGTGGCGGCCCGGCTTTCGCCGCGACACGCTAGCTCGCTGAGTATCGTTCACAGCTTTAACTAAATGAATGTTAATTATAGCAATATGCAATTTTAAAGCCTTACTTCGGGGGACGCCCTCTTCCCGCGTACTCTAAGATAACACTATTTTATCGGATTTTTATAAACTTCATCATTTGTTGAGTGCAAAATGTTATGTATGTGTGTTAGCCATAAGATAGTTCACATTTTTTTTCTAAGCATACTCTTTGTCTTTATACTATCATCCCAGAGATGCTGTTTGCGTTGTATTGAGTACACAAGATCTAGTTAGTTTCAATGGCTAAAGTTCAGATTGAGAGTGGCCGCACACATATGCCTATTATTTTCTCTAGAACAGAACAAAACATGTTTTAGATTAGAATAATCAATGGATTCCTATGTCTCTAGCTTACGGAGTAAATATTATATTCTAGCTATGAACCTAACTTGGTGGTCTACATAGTTCCTTTAAATTCGTTGAAGGAACTATATTGTATCAGTAGTTCCTCCAAAGAAACGAACTACTGAGGAAGAGATGTATGTGGTTGCTTTTGGTCTAGCTTTTGTCAATGTTCGTCAAACTCGAAAGATATTGTTCTGTTTGACTCAAAACCATAGCAGTTGTGAAATAAGTAAATTTAATTTCGATCGGATTGGGAAGAAGAATAACAGCCAAATAGGCAAACACATTTTAAGTTGTGTGTTTTAAGTACATAAAAGACTTTAAATCTCATGCTGTCCCTGCCTAGCTACAAAATGGATCCAGACATTGACAACAAGAGATTTAAGGATAACCTACATTACATTCAATGTGGTTGTCTACATGGCTGCAAAAATCAAAGTGTACATCTACTTAAAAGTGATGAAGGCTCTTGTAGACGACGGGCAGCCACGCGGTGCTGTTTGGTTCTTATTTTATTCTAGACCGTTCTGAACTGTGGTGTATTACAAACATCACGCCGCGCCACCGCCCATCGTCTGCTGAAGCCTCGAAAGCTCTGGGAGCTATCGTTCGTCCAGTCATAATGTCATGTAAGGTAGCCGCGTGGAACGCCGCATTACCGCGGGCTCCGCGGCGGCGAGTCATTCATTGTTTCCATCAGTAGGTAGCGTGTCCTAAATAAGTCTACTCTAAACTCTAAAGTGATGATAAGTTTTATTAAATTTTAAATTTCAGTGAACTCTGTTGTTTTTTTTTTGTTTATCCCATTTGGAAACAGTATTTTGTTTACAGTTACATACACTTGGTTTTAATTGACAAACTAAAGTAAAATAAAATAAATAAATATACATAGAGTCATATAACACTGATTGAGCTAGCCCCAAAGTAAGTTCGAGACTTGTGTTATGGAATACTAACTCAACGATACTATATTTTATAACAAATAGGTACATATATAAATAAAAATCCAAGACCCAGGACAATTTGAAAAAGATCATTTTCCAACTTGGCCTGACCCGGGATCGAACCCAGGACCTCTGGATTGGAGGACTAGCATGGTGACCATGACGCCATGGAGGTCATCAAAGTAGACTACTTATGTAAATAGATATACATAGAAAAACATTTTCTTTCGTGCATACTTTACCGATAGACTAAAAGAGATTTAGTGTACATAACACAATCCAGTATTCTAATATTATGACCTTAAGAGTCTTGCAACCCATGGCTCTTAACTTTACTCTGTCCCTTCTTCCCAAGTGAGATATACCTATACATCATGTAAGTGACATATGACACAGACCGATCAACGGACTATACTAGATTGCTTTATAGTATAATGATATTAAAATAATAGTCAAATAAACAAAAAAATTGACATTTCTTTACAAATTGCCTGGCTGCACACTTTTAACGAAAAAACAGTTCTTTTTGTTTTTTTGACTGTTTTTAATTTTATTATACCACAGGTAGTTATCTAATATAACCCATGATAGATTTAATATGTTTGTATAGATCCAATGCAGAAAAGAAACTCAACACTAATAAAAATGATTAATTTTAATAATCTACCTAAATATAACTACACTATTAATCTTATACAAACCTTGTTGCTATAGATAATATTTTAGTGTAATCTGCTCCCTTAGCATGCGTCCGTTCCTTGAGGATAGTGCGTAGGATGGTGGGGATGGGCACATGGATGCGGGTGCCGAGTGGGGTGCCATTGTCATCGATCAGCACAATGTTGTTGCTGTCAAACTTGGGCACCTTCACTTTCTGTGTCTGCTTCATACCAACCAGGATGCCCTTCTTTTTCTGACCCTTGATGGCTACCATCACTTTGTCGCCAATGTATCCCACTCCTGGAATTGGCGAAAATAATAAGTTACTCGATGGAGTAGGTAATGAAATAATATGTGGCCAAGCAGGTTAATGTGAATGCAAGTATTTATGATTACTTATAAGTCTACATAAGAATACTTAGTCTCTGCATTGCAGTGCCGAAGTCATGCAAATGAATGAGATAAATACGGGTCCTCATAAAATGTTAAGATCTAAGAAATTGGTATTGTAATATCGAGAGAGGTAAGTACCTACTTATTTAATATACTTGGATTATATCAGAGGTCAGAAGAACACTATAAGAAAACAAAGGGACAGACTCACGTTTCTTGTTATAAACACAAATAACTTTGGGCGGCTTGCCCTCTGCCATTGCCCGCTTTCCGATCTCGGAGTTATCGACCACTCGCAGCCGCGTCAACAAGCGCACCTCGCTCAGGGCAGCTGTTGTGTGGAACCCACATGATAGTTTAGCTGGGTTTAATTTACTCAGCAGCGATTTAAACATATTCTAGCTTTTTATTTTGTAGGAAATTAAGTTTTTTTGAGGTTAAATGTACCCCTACATTTTTTTGATTAGCTTTGCTCGCTTCATTCATTTCAGCCGTCAAATGTCAATGTCAATTCAGCTGTCAGTGTCTCTGTAGTATTTTAATAGCAAGGATATCAATGCAATAGGTAAGTACTAAGAAATATGTATAAACAGGCATACGGCCCGTATACGGTAAGTGCTTATGATACTGTTTTCTCGAATGAGTCAGTGACACTGGTATCGAAATACTTAACTGCTGACTACCTACTACTATTTATTAGTTACTTTGTTGTTAATTATGTGTTTTTAGATTTTGGTACAAAAAACGGAACCCTTATAGGATCACTCGTGCGTCTGTATCTGTCCGTCCGTCTGTCACAGCTTATTTGCTCCGAATCTACCGCACCAAATCAGGTGTTTGGTTGGATGGTGTAATCCTATCAATGATTAAAACGCATATGTGCAAAGTTTTTTTTTAATAAGGATTATTTTCTTTGTAGTTACCGTTTAGTCATGACTCATGCCATCCTCATACTATGTTAGTCTAGGCAATACATTATTCTAACCACGGAACAGAGAAATAGGTGGAAGTGCCTTGGGCTTAAATTAGTTAAGAAACAAGCGTCGCCAAACTCACACAAATAAACCAATAATCACATATTGCACACATACGAAAAATTCGTTTGATTGGTCGAATGTATTTATTTCAATATTGGCCTAAGTCAATAGACCCTACATTTTAAAAACGACATTACGTCTCAAGCATAAGGTTTATTTTGCTACGGTTCAAAAAGTACTTACGACGTTTTGCTATTTACTGTCTAACTCAAATTAATAAGTCTGATAATTGCGCCATCCATCGTCGAGAAGCAGATTTTTTTCGTCACTTGAATCCCAAGCTACGAAATAATTCTGCTACTTGCCGACAGGTGCGCTACTCGAATAGTGATGTCCATATTATTTAATATTGATTAACAGTATCGATATCATTCGACGCAAAGGCATTTTTTTCGAATTTTCTTATCATTATTTAACACTAACTTTCACTCGCAACTTCGTCTGCGTAACTTTCTTATTTATTATATTAGTATGGATGTGCAGATTAAATCGTGGGCGAAGCCAGTCTCAAATGATTAAAGATCTATTATTTTGAGAACATGAAAAATCCGCCTGTATCCCTGTAGCGATTTTAATCCCAAATGGAATGGAACATACAGAGCATTTTGAGTCTTGCGGTTTTAAGCTGAAATCGCCCAGGGCCGCAAGATCCAAAGGCCACTTTTAGCATGACGGCGGGCGAGAAAGTGGGAAAGGGAATGAAAATAGTGATGGGTTGCTACCCGCATGGTCGAAATGGCAGAGGAATTTCTCTTCTGCCGGCTTTCAAAATCTGCGCGGGAATGCGGGAAGTTGGTACATTCTATTTATTTTCTTTTGTCCCTCTCACCCAAACCAGCATGGTGAGCTTAAAATACAGAGAATTGTGTCAATAACTTTGTAGATCCATTACTAGTATTACAGTGATATTTGAGTAAATCCGTCTGTCTGTTACTTCTTCACGCTTCAACTACTTTACCAATTTAATTGAAATTGAATATGTAGGTTTATTGTTTAAGAGTCCCGGAAAAGGGCATTGGTTTATATCCCCAAAAAAGAGTGATGGAACTTGGCATGGTGAATCTTATTTTGCCATACAAATGGAGACTTTTTCAAATTACTTATATTACATTAACGAAGTCTTGGGTTAAAGCTAGTTACATATAAATTTGGGAGCAGCAGCAGGAGCTAGAGCAGAAAAAAATGACATAAAGGACAACCTTTATAAGAAAACTAGCTTTTGCCCGCGGCTTCGCTCGCGTAGGGGTGTAATTTATCAAAATTCTTCCTTAGGGGATGCCTAGGTCATAGTAGCTTTATGCATGCAAAGTCTCAGCCCGATCGGTTCAAAATTGGCAAAGTTTCATACAAACTTTCATCCCCTATTTTATGCCCTTGGGAGTAGAATTGATCAAAATCCTTTCTTAGCGGATGCCTACGTCATAACATCTACCTGCATGCCAAATTTCAGCCCGATCCGTCCAGTGGTTTGGGCTGTGCGTTGATAGATCACTATGTCAGTCAGTCAGTCACCTTTGAGTTATATATATATAGATTAAGATTAAATTATTATATTTAAGTAAATTAGATATAAATTATTTTCTTTAAAACGCTCCGAACATATGGTGCTTGATTTAGTTGGCATCCAGTTAACCCTACCCGTTGCATCTATCCACTTTTCTTTTACATTTGGGCCTAAAAATAATTCGAAAGGTTAGACTTTTATAATAAGCTTAAAATCGTTGCGTTATTCTATTAAATTATACCTGAAATTTTGATTTATTTTATCGAAAAAACCCGCATCCAACTCGACTACATCACTAATCGAGTAGCGAAGTTCATCGACAAAATTTGTACATCACTAATCGAATAGCAAAATCTGTACATCACTAAACGAGTAGCGACAACTTACGGGAACGAACTTTCTAGAACTACCTAGTTAATATGATCGTACCAGAATGATTTTTGTAAGTTTTTAAAAGAAAATGCATGTTATCTTACATACTGATGGAAAGAAATAGGTACCTGCATTGCTTTTATTTTTGTTCTTACTGCTATTTTTACATACTAAAACACTACAACACGGCATATTTAGCGAAAAAAATGTTGGTCGGGCGGACAAAACGATCTCAACACGTAGCTAGAATACGACTGATGTACGGAGTCGGTCGATCTTGTGTAGTTTTACCGGATTATGACACGCGCGCCACGCCCACTTGGCACTTCCACCTATTTCTCTGTTCCGTGATTCTAACCTATCATCTATGGGAGTGGGAGCTACCCTCTATTGCAGAACTATTTTTAACCGGCTTCAAAAAAAGAAAGGAGATTATCAAGTCGTCGGAATCTTAATATTTTGTTTTGTTTATGTTCACCGAGTATTCGAAGACGCCTGGACCGATTTGGAAAATTCTTTTTCGTTCGAAAGGTCATAACTTGTCAGGTGGGCCCGGAGAAATTTTATCAAAATCAGTAGTGTACTCGTAGTTAGGGGTGAAGTTGGTTTTTAGTTTTGAAAAATTATATTAGATATTATTTATTTTTATTTTATTGAAAAGGTACTCTTATAGTGATTACATACACACTATTGGATATAGAAATAATAATCAACAATTAACAGCATACACAGCATTTGCATACAAATCCTATGAAACTATGACGTCATTGCATAGACATATTTCATACCAATCCATAGAATTTTAACTCTTATCTCTGTACCAATCCCATAAAAATGTTTGTTTTGACCACTACGTGCATATTCTAAATCTTTGTTTTTGACGTTAAAAGTACTCGTACCTTCTGATTTGAGTTGATGGAAAATAGCGAAACAAAGTGGTAAAATAAAATCTTGAAAAAGTAATTTTTATTTACTTAAATGGGATTTTTTTAGTAACGTATTGTGTGGGATTTCGATAAATAAGTCTTTCAAAAATATTGTGTTAAAATTTTTCGGTTTAGAGATCCATTTGTGAAATATTTACAAATTTTTGTTAGACACATAATTCCGCCTCTGTTAGCAAAACGACTGTAAAAAGACGCGGCAGTGTATAACGAAATAAAAATAAAAATCAGAGCTAAGTACACTAAGTAGAGTAAGTAAGTAGACTAGTACTAAGTAGGTTTACAAATTAAAGAGGTATCTACCTATTATAGTCGTCCAAGTTATAAAATGTAGGTATTCGGGAAAGAAAAACTTGATCCAAATAAAATTCTTTAGACGTTTCGTGAAATCAAAGTTGGCATTCGCAACTACGGAACCCTACACTGCGTGTCGCCCGACACTCACATGGCCAGTTATTTTCATTTGTTCTAAATCAAATCATTGTTAGACTTCAAGAATTTTCTCTAAAATAAGATACAAAATGTATTTTTTTAGAAATAGCTACAAATGATAGGTGGCACTACCTTTTATTAATAGTCTAAAAAGTATAGAAGCCTAAAATTTCGCCACGAGTGGGATTCGAACCCGCGTCCCTCATGTTAACGCCGTGAGTGCACTACCAATTATGCTACCGTGACTCCGAATTACCTTGACGAAGTTTCTCATCACATAGTACCTACACGCATTTGAAGCATGCGTTATTCTTCACTACTACCCACTATTTAAAGTGCGGTACCTATTCATCTTAATTCAATATCTATGAATTGAAAGTTGATTAAAAGTGAAGAAGACTTTTGTTCATATTATTGGTTTTTAACAGCATTACAATGCTCGGATTATTATCCAAATTAAAACTTGTGATGAACATAATCATTGTAATGCTGTTAAAAACCAGTAATTTTAAGTATACTTAGGGTGTTATTTTTTCTTATTTAGTCAACTTGGATATGGGTCAAGCCAGAGCGGAAGAAACTGGGAAGAGCCAAACCACGCTTTATAAATATGTGGGACCGTTCAGGATTCATCAGCTAATTACCTAATAATCCTGCGTCACAGACGTCATTAAATGAAGAAAGTCCAAGAATCCGTACCGTAACCTAAATCTACGAAGAAAAGTAATATCGCTGTGACAATGATTCTCGACAAAGTGTCGCCTCGGACGCGATTGCGGCAGATTCAATTACCTGCTTTCTTTCGAATCAAAGGACTATTGATTACACAATCGAGGTGCGTAAAACACGTAAAACTGATTGAGCGATCGTTACCGAGATTAAAGGCGGTAACCCAATAAGTCGCGAACGGAACAAAAGAGTACGTCTCGACTTACGTCATTAAGCGAGACACCTCAAAGGTTTACAGCCTTATAATGGTTCGTTTTGGTTTCGCATCCGGAGCCATTGTGCCGCTGTCCAAACATCCCCCGCCTCCCCCCGCGTATCCATTACACTTCGAAATCTGTTTGTCTATGGCTCGTCCTGTCACTTCTTTCACAAAACGCCTTTTAGTGAATTATATAATACTTAGTTTGTTTCGGTATCCACGCACGAATAGTCAGGTAGTGTCGGGTGACCATTGTTTCGGCAACTCTAGGTTAAAGCTCTATTACTTCATTTAATGTCTGCCGAGGGTCGAAGAAGGCATGGGGCTCAAGTCTGCTAAATGCTAACCCTTGCAGTTTGTACATGGAATAAAAAATACTTATATATAGTTATTTCAAAAAAGGAACCATGGTAACAGAATAGAAAGTACTTATCTACTTGAAGGGGCGACCTAGCTCATGAATTGACGAGCTGATGTTGCATCTTCAACAAAGTAGGTATCTACCTATGTGACGACTGACGACTCTACAAGTACACCCTGTATCCAAAATGAATAATATGTAAAAACTGATATAAGGAGAGATCCTGGGAGCCAATCACTGAAATTAATAATACCAAAGCGAGTAATAATTAATCCGCTCCAAATTAGATATAATAATTATAGATTTAAGCTATGTTGAAATAAAATAAAAATAAATATGAAATATAAGTTCAAATTAATTGTGAAGTCGTTCAAAGATGAGAACCTAAAAGTCAATACAATAAAGAGCTTGAAACTTTAAAAAATTCTTAGATTAAACCCTAATCTAAGAAATTGTACGTAAATTCGTATAAGGGAAATGTAGAAATGAATAGTTAAATTACAACCATATTAGCGACAGCAGCTTGCTTAAATAATCTGACATTACTGCTAGCCACACGCACACACACACCCTCACACACATGCACGTACGCACGCACACACACACAACAATATATGAACTTTACTTTGGGGCTAACTCAATCAGTGTGTATATATTTATATTTATATTTATATATTTTATATATATTTTATATTATATGAAATGCTTTTTTTTTAATCAAAATACTTACCCCCTTATTCATAAAAAATTACAAACGTTACCTAAACCTATTTTAGTTAAATTATGATTTGTCTCGTTCCTACAATGTCCAATATTACCTAAAAAGAGGTAAAGGGGCAAAGCATTTTTTTACTAAGATAGGTTAAGCAAACGGTATTTAATTTATATGAATGTGACGATTACATTATAAAGCAAATACAAGTTTGGAATGAACGCATATTTGTTGAACTGTGGGTGATTCGGACTTAGACAGGTAACCACAAGTAGGTAGCACGAAAAAATTTTAAGCGCCTATGAGGTTAAGGTCGTTTAGTCGTTGGTCCCGGCTGTCATAATTGTATAGCAGTCGTCAGGTAAAATCAGATGCCTTTACGCAGCTTGAAACATCTGACACCGGTGTTGTCCACTTGCACGCAGACGAAAAACAAACACTGTCTGTGCCCTAGTTAACAAGTTAGCTCTAGTAACAGCCCATTAAAAATAAGTTATAACAAAACAGTTGTTATTTATTATATATTGCCTATTTTAACCCCCGACAGAAAAGAGGGGTGTTATAGGTTTGACGCTAATGTCTGTCTGTCTGTCTGTGGCATCGTAGCTCTCGAACGGATGGACTGATTCCGATGATTTTTTACGTGAAAGTAAGTTCCCTTGCTATGGTTGTTAGCTATGTTCGATGAACAGTTATTTTGGTCGTGTACACCCCGTCTGCTAACGTTTCACTGTATTCTCTCCATCCATCGGTTGTCTGGAAGAAATCGCTTTAGCGATAAGACCGCCCGTTGTACATTTAAATGTCTTTTCTGTGTATTTTTTTGATAGTTGTTATTTTTTTGTGTACAATTAAGTATTAAGCACATAACATAACAAAACGGTTTAGCCGCTTAAATGTTATTAGGGACTGGCTTTTGCCCGCGGCTTCGCTCGCGTAGGGGTGTAATTTATCAAAATTCTTTCTTAGGGGATGCCTACGTCATAGTAGCTTTATGTATGCAAAGTCTCAGCATGATCGGTTGAAAATTGGTAAAGTTTCATACAAACTTTCATCCCCTATTTTATCCCCTTGGGGGTAGAATTAAGCAAAATCCTTTCTTAGCGGATGCCTACGCCATAACATCTACCTGCATGCCAAATTTCAACCCGATCCGTCCAGTGGTTTGGGCTGTGCGTTGATAGATCACTATGTCAGTCAGTCAGTCACCTTTGAGTTATATATATTTAGATAGAAGAAGAAGATTAGAAGATGAAGAAGAAGAAGAAGATGGAAGATGGAAGATGGAAGATGGATAGATGGATGGATAGCGCTACGGATATCAAATTCCACTTTTGACGGCGGTTGGAATATGTAGTTCTACCACTTATCACTAAACGGTGTCGGTGGTTTTTTAGGGTTCCGTAGTAAACAAGGAACCCTTTAGTTTCGCCATGTCTGTCTGTCTGTCCGTCCGCGGTTTTACTCAGCGACTATAAGTAGTAGAAAGCTGTAATTTTGTATAGGTATGTTTATTAATCATGCGGAAAAAGTGGTAAAGTAAAACATTGAAATATTTTTTTTAGGGTAACTCCCATACAAGTAAAGTCAAACGTCAATTTTATTTTGTCGACTAACCAATCATGTGGGGTATCGTTGAATAGGTCTTTTAAAGATATTATGATCTTGCGAACATCGTTTTTCGATTAAGGGATCCGTTTCTGAAATATTTTGTTTTAAAGTGAAAATTTTTGTAAGAGTCAAGTGTCCCCCCCCCCCCCCTCTATCTGCTAAACGGTTATATATGGACACGTGAAAAATTCACAGCTATAGAAAATATAACATAATTTAAAGAAAAACTATCAGAGCTAAGTAGGGTTTACAAATTAAAAAGTTATAGGCGATCAACTTATAAAATGACTTCGGAAAAGGCAAATTTTATTCAAATTCAATGAAAATTAAGACCTATCTTTTAAAGATATTATGATCTTGCGAACATCGTTTTTCGATTAAGGGATCCGTTTCTGAAATATTTTGTTTTAAAGTGAAAATTTTTGTTAGAGTCAAGTGTCCCCCCCCTCTATCTGCTAAACGGTTATATATGGACACGTGAAAAATTCACAGCTATAGAAAATATAACGTACTTTAAAGAAAAACTATCAGAGCTAAGTAGGGTTTACAAATTAAAAAGTTATAGGCGATCAACTTATAAAATGAATTCGGAAAAGGCAAATTTTATTCAAATTCAATGAAAATTAGTTTTGAGACGTGTTAGTGGCATGAACTGAAAGTTGGCATTTGTAACTACGGAACCCTACACTGCGCGTGACCCGACACGCACTTGGCCAATTATTTTTAAATTTGTCTGACAAATAAACTTGGGACTTTTAAAGTTTGGGAGTAAAGAAAAAATATACCTATAATACCAACTGCTTCTACTTCCGTGTATATGGTAGAAGTCTATAAAGGGAATATGCTTTAGCAACCTATCTTTATGTACCTGATCCTATTTCTGATTTTAGTTTTTCATCATATCCCATCATCAGGTTAAAAGGGTGTTCTTTTGATTTCGCAAACTATGGATCTGTTACACTGTTAGAATTTAAAACGTATAATGTACGTTTAGTTTATTTACTTTGTACCTCCTTACAATTTTGATTCCTTTTCATCCTTTTCGCCCACTATGACGACCTCCGTGGCGTTGTGGTCACCATGCTAGTCCGCCACCCAGAGGTTCCGGGTTCGATCCCCGGTCAGGGCAAGTTGGAAAATGGTCTTTTTCAAATTGTCCTGGGTCTTGGGTGTTTAATTATATATGTATTTGTTATAAAATATAGTATCGTTGAGCTAGTATCCCATAACACAAGTCGCGAATTTATTTTGGGGATTTTGGGGCTAGCTCATTCAGTGTAATTTGTCCATATATATTTATTTATTTATTCATTTACCATCACGCTAAAAGTGACTTTAAGATCTTGCGTCCGTGGGACAGAGGAGCAGCAAAACCCAAAATACCTTACCTAAAACCTGTAGACAGCCATATTGAGGATAGAGAAGTGATAATGTATGTGAGTGTTCATCACAATCAATAAATTTAAGAAATAGGTTCTTGTCTGTGGAGTATTTTCCATATTTCCCTATTTTCGGATAATGTAGTGTGTTACTTATGCTAGTACTTACCTACCAATACTAAGGTACCTAGTTGTTTCACGACACATTTATTTCTGAAGGAAAAATGCCTGTCAGTATTTGTACACCTACCTACTTGTTTGTGTACTTACACATATCATAATATGGTGCGGTGTCTATGCATCAGAACGCACCGGGTCGCGACTCGACGCAATTTTTTGCCGCCATTTTGAAAGAGGTGGCGAATCAAATAATGGAGAAATAATTTAATCAAATGCAGTTCGTGCCCTTTTCGCCTCTAACCCCCGGCGTTTAGGTGTAGAGTGGCGCGCTCTCGCGGGGGGTGGCGAAAAAACTGTGTGGTCGTGTCGTGTGTGCAGCCGCCTTAATAGGAGCCCCCTCGCGTCCCCCCCCTCCCTCCGAGACTTTGCACCCGTAAATTGAAATGAAATTGCATAATTCGCGCACGCAACCGTCGGGCGACGTTTTTTGCGCCTAATGAAGTCCATTTAAGTCCCATTCGGGCGCCCGAGGCGTTCTATTTTGCATGAATTTCCCGGGAAGAAGAAAATAGCGCAAACGACGTAATTGTGCACAATATTTGCCGGGAAAATGGGAAAATACTGGCGTTTTCGTTGCAAACTCGACTTACTCCAGTAATTAAGACGTATTGTTTAGGTTGCTTAATGTAGGCAGACGCTAATACGTTTATACTCGTAAGGACATCGTTGACTCTAAAGACTACTTTGAATTAAGGGGATACATGAATTTTTCGAGGTCCAGTGCTGCCCCCATCAGAAATGATTTTTTTAAAAGGAAGCGAAGATGTCATTTAAAAGTTTTGGTCTCATAAAGATAACCCTTCAAACTATTTTGCGAACTACTGTTTACAGAGTTTAAAAAGTGAGAACGTAAAGCTTTTTTTCGCACATTTGCGAGAAACTGCCACTTTTGGCAAATTTGCGAAATAGAAACAATAAAAAGTAAAAGTTGACCGGTGTAATTTACTGACGACGTATAGGATATAGGTACTTACTTGAAGGAGCGACCTAGCTCATAAATTGACGCGCTGATGTTGCGTCTTCATCAAAGTAAGTACATATCTACATATGTGTCGAATCTACACGTACCGTTTATCTAAACGTATCCGTTTAAAGTGGGAACGTGAAGCTTTCCTTTACAAATTTGTCAAAAGTGGCAGTTTAACGCAAATGTGCGGAAAAAAGCTTTTCGTTCTGGCTTTAAACTCTGTAAACAGTAGTTAGTAAATTAGTTTGAAGGGTTATCTAGATCTGTTTGAGATCAAAATTTGAAATTATCCTTCCGTTTCCTTCTAAATAATTTATTTCAAATGGGGGCAGCACTAGTCCCCGAAAAATTCATGTATCCTTTTAACTACTAACGAACATCTTGCGGGACACTAATTCACACACAATAATATAGAACATACCTATATAAATACATAATATTATCTATCATGCCTTTTCCCATGGGGGTAGGCAGATACTATTTATCTCCACTTGCTACGATGCTTGCAAACTTCTTTTGCTTTCGGCAATACACATTAATCTTTTCATCTTATTATTCTCAACTGGATTTTTTTATTTCAAAATAGTTAGGACTAAAGCCACTTTTAATCTCGTGGGACCGAAAAGTAAAAAAGAAAAGCTCGAGGGATCAAAAAAATTAGAAAACGAAACACGATTGTAATCTATAGGTAATTTAATAACTAGATACAAAATATACTTAGACTTAAATTATACTTAAATATACTTAGACGAATTGTTATTATTTAACAGCATTACCTACTCGGAACAACATCTAAGTCAAAATGAACTATTTTAAGGTTACATTCAGTCCATGATACTGAGCTACTACTACTCAAAAAATGTATATCGAAATAAGTATGAGATATATTTTTTTTACTTTTCATAGAAACGTTGATCGAACGGTCAATTTGTGTTGAAGGCCAAAATTATTTTCTATATTTTTTTTAGGAAAGTCGTAAAATATTAGGGTCTGAATTCAGCCTTAAAATAGTTTTAGTATATTTTGTTAGACCCTGTATAGAATCCAAATTAATGTAGTTGGATCAGCAAAAAAAGACAATTTAACTTCTTCTTTTCGTGTCGTTGGCTTAAATATTAAACATTTTCCCTTCATATTCAACTTAAAAAATTCTTGACCCTGACATGTTGGGATTAGAGTTTATTTTCCTAAAGTTGATTTTTGCTGGAAAATTATGGAAGCGGCTTCTTAAAACATATTTTTCGAATATAAATTCCGGGATTTCAATAAAAAAAAATCGGGAATTTCGACCTAATTGGATGCATATATACCTAAAGTTAATTTTTGGCTAGAAAATTATGGCAGCGGCTTCTTAAAGCATATGTTTTAAATTCAAATTCCGGGATTCAAAAAACTTCTCTCTAATCGATCAAGTGCATTCCATATTAGCCATTACCTAAGCGTAAGTAATTATACACCCTACCCGATTTGATTCTATAATCAAAACACAAAATTTTGTCGATTCCGAAATCCCGGGATTTTTCAGATACAAAAGTGCACTCCATAACTGCCAACATCTCAAATTTAGGTAAATATGCATCCGATTATCCGACCACTGCTTATGAGGCTTCCAATAATATTCACATTAATACCGCTACATTTACCAATGCAAAATAATTTGAACTTTCCATATTTACTAGGTACCTACTAGCGTGTTTAGGTAGGTATACTTATTTTATTTATATCAAAGCAAAACACCCTAAAAATACTGACCTACATTAGCACTTATAAAACGTGTTGGTTTCCTTTAAAAATGACGACGCCTATGCTTATACTTTATTGATTTTAAGTTAAATTTTAAAGTAAGAACGTGAAACTTTTTTACGCACATTTGCGAAAAACGGCTACTTTTTGCTAATGTGCGTAGAAAAGCTTCACGTTCTCACTTTAAACTGTAAACTGTAGTTCATAAAATAGTTTGTAGGGTTATTTTAAATGATGTCTCCGTTTCCTTTCAAATAATTTATTTCAAATGAACTGGACCCCGGATTATTCACGTAGGCCCTTGAAATACTAGAGTTTTTCATTAGTGAACACGACACCAAATAAAGGTCAAGTACAGTCCTCGAGGTGTAAGCTCATCTTTGCATTAGTGTGAGTGAGCGCCAAAAGTAGAGTCAGTCAAAAATTACATAAAAATAAAATCTGTGTTTTATTTGGAATAAATTAACCATTTTAATTTTATTTAAAACACGATATTATGTTAATTTATTGTATTATATTTTAAACTGGTGTGGGCCATGCCGTGCCTCGGGCCGATGTCTCACCTACAATATCTTTGTGCACTCACATAAATGCAAAGCTAAGCTTATGTCTCGAGAGCTGTAACCGCCTATAAAACTATAATTAATATTTCTTAAGAACATAATATCTGCATTCTGCATACTAAAACAATAAAAATTAATGTAAAGTATATAGCCGCAAGTGTCCTGGAAGACTTTGGATTAAATAGTAAGTAGATTTTTATTTATTTGTATATGTACTCGTACATTCACGGCGAATAGATGACATTTATCACACTTATCACCAAATATCCTGCCAGACGCAGATTCCGTAAAACCCATGTACCCGTGTCTGGCAGTATGTCTGGCAAGTCCGATCGATCTGTGAATCTGAAATGTGTTTCGGGGGGTTCGAGCCAGAGCCTACCTACACACTGTGGTTGATGGGGGCGTCCATTAATTACAAGAGACGTTTTGAGGGATTTTCGACCGCTGATCGGTGATCCTAATCTCACGTGGGATCTTTCAAAATTTATTATTTTTATTGAGACTAGTAAAGACTAGTATTTAAAATTACGTGATATTTGTCGAGATCCCCCCTCTCCCCCAGGTGAGATCTAGAGAGACTGCTTGACCCTTCCCCCTGATCACCTCACGTAATTAATAGACGCCCTTCAAGCTAGAATTCTTTCAAACTGACATTGACTACGTTTATGACTGACACTAAACACAAATGATAAACATTCGCAAAAAATAATAATGGTTACCCTGTTTTCAAACTAGCGAGTATGCGTAAATTGAAAGTACATAAATCTACCGATATTAACACTACATAATCGCACACCAATGATTTGTGAGAAAATGAGGAAGGTCTGGCAGTTCTGTTGCTCTGGGTCCATTTTGCTCTTCATTAGAGTTCTATACCCAAAGGGTAAAAACGGGACCCTATTACTAAAACTCTGCTGTCCGTCTGTCTGTCTGTCTGTTACCAGGTTGTATCTCATAGTACACCGTGATAGCTAGACAGTTGAAATTTTTACACATGATGTATTTCTGTTGCCGCCATATAACAACTAATACAGAATAAAATAAATATTTAAGTGAGGCTCCCATACAACAAATGTGATTTTTTTAAGATAATGGTACGGAACCCTTCGTGAGCGAGTCCGACGAGCACTTGGCCGGTTATATAATTTCGATTTTTTTTTTAAATATACCTAGCTATGAAAATTATTTTAATTAATGAATTTATTGGTATATTACTGTTTGTTATACCTCAATAGTAATAAAATCTAAATCTAAAACCTACATAAATAAAAGAAAGACTATTATCTAAGCTAAACTAACTACCGATGGAACTGCTTCTTAAAAAATGTAGAGTCAAAAATTTATTTATTTTAAGAGCATCTTACTAAATGTTACTTACCAGTTCATGTGTTGTTAGTCGGACTTGGATATCTGACACTCCATCTCTAGTGGTCATCACGCCACACCACCGGAGATCCCGAGTTCGATCCCCGGTCAGTTCAAGATGGAAATAGACCTTTTTACATTGTCCTAGGTCTTGGATGTTTATTTATATATGTATTTGTTATAAACTATAGTATCGTTGAGTTAGTATTCCATAACACAAGTCTCGAACTTACTTTGGGGCCAGCTCAATCTGTGTGATTTTATCTCTTGCTGTGGTTGCCGTGTGAGCATAAACATCGTGAGCTACTACTGCATTCCCAAGGAAGGAGTTGACGTCGGGCGGCGGCCTGTTGTGAAAGTTTTTGCACAAATCCATTTCAAATATTTATTCAGTAATTAGACCTTTGCAGCCACTTTTATAAGTCAATAAGTATAATTTTCATTATGTGTAAGGTATATTAAAATTTAATTTATTTTCAAAGAAAAGCTATTGATATCAGCGCTTTGAAACGACAACTGCTAAGAAGAAACGACAAAAGAAACTAATTTTTACAGTATTAGTTGCCTACTCGCCAGAAGTAATTTGTCATATTATTATTCATCATCATCATAGTCTTTTTAATCAGCCACATAACGTCCACCGCAGGACATATAGGCCTCTCTCAAGGATTTCCAAAATGACCGATCTAGAGCGGCTTGCATCCAGCGCTTTCCAGCAACCTTGGCCAGGTCGTCTGACCACCTTGTGGGTTAGTGTCCTACGCTACGCTTGCCCGTACGTAGTCGCCATTCGAGAATCTTTTTGCCCCATTGGCTATCGGTTCTTCGCGCTATGTGTCCCGCCCACTGCAACTTCAATGAATTATTCCGGTGAGCTATGTCAGTGACTCTTGTTCTCCTAGGAATTTCCTCATTTCTGATTCGATTACGTAGAGAAACACCGAGGGACCACGTTTCAGAACCATGAGTCATCACTAGTAACACACATTGATTAAACACTGTCGTCTTGAGGCACTGAAGTATTTTGGACAAGAAGATACTGCGTAGCTTCCCGAACGCTGCCCAGCCTGTGGGATTCGTTGAAAGACCTCTTCCTCGAAGCTGGAACTTCCTGCCTGGATCAATTAACCCTGGAAGATACGCTGGTCTACAAATTCGAGGGTGGATCTCCCAATACAAATAGGTAGTGGCGCGACATGGGCATTCGACATTACTCTGGTTTTGTCCATGTTCATTTTAAGGGAAATTCGGTTTAGGTCTCCGAGCGTAGTACTTAACCTTTCAAGCACCAATCGGCCGGATCCGACCGTGTGTACTATAGTCACGCGGTGACGCAAAACACCAATCGGCCGGATCCGACCGCGTTCCCGGTCTCACTGTTTTCATCATTTTGCAATTCAGAGGCAACTTTTGTATGAACAAGTTTGACCATAGAGAAACTTTACTAAATTTGCTACATAATGAAATGCAATTGTATTACGTCAGCGGCGTCAGCGGTGTCTTTAATCTATTTTTCTGTATCACAAGTGTCAACATTTAATTTTCGCAATTCCTTAGGTGACAGTTCATGAAATTTGACATATAATTCATGGTGGCTGAAGGGTTAAGTCTTCCATCGATTCAGCCATGACAACGATATCGTCGGCAAAGCAAAGGTAAGTGTTATACTCGCTATTGATGTTGATGCCAAACCCTTCCCAGTCCAGAAGCTTTAAGGCATCTTCCAGTGCAACGGTGAACAGTTTCGGAGATATAACGTCTCCCTGTCCTACACCTCCTTGCAGTGGGATAGCCCTATTATTATTATGTCTTTTAATTAAGGAATTATACTTATAATATAATACAATGTGGACACTCATTTCCAAAGAGGGTTGACGTCAGACAGGTCCAGTTGTAAAACTACTTATAGCCAAATCGTTTTAACTGTTCTGGCTATTTCTGATCGATTTTACATGGTCTTCGGCATCTTTAGACGACCATTAGCATGCATATTATACTTATTAGGAGAAGGATAATTTCTCAAAATTAAAAACCGACTTCAACTACTACAACAACCGATTTGATAAAATGTCTACGGAACCATCTGACAAGTAGGTATGCTTTCAACCAAGCAAAAAAGGATTTTCCAAATTGTTAATGCGTTTTTGAGTATTCGTGGAACTTACTTATATAAACATACATGCATTTGATTTCATAGCCTTCTCCTTTGAAGTTGGTTAAAAAACCTGAAAGCGTGCACAGAAATACAGCTGAAGATGCTGCACACGACGGGCGGGAAGAAGCTGAGATGAAGAAGAATCTACATAAACACTTCTTTTGATACGTTTTCTCGCGCCAGAAGGGTTCCTTACCATTATTTATAAAAAAACACATATGTTGCATTTTATTTTAATTATTTATATGTTCAGTTAGTAAACGCCCACCATCAAATATTCGGTACGTTCCTTGGTGAATGCATATAGTTGTAGGAACATCGCGAACTTATTATTTTAATCCACCATCCACTTTCAGTGACAGCAGTCCTGCCATAAAAGGCGCCAAAAACATACATAGGGAAAGATAGTATAGTATCGGACAGTGCATACTATCGGTCAATGTCGATAATTTCTCTACGTCACGTCTAAACGCCATCTATGAAAGCACAAACAAAATATACTATCAAGACACCTTATGAACCAGTTTGTGACAAGCTGCCGACGACCCTGCGCGCACCGCATCGATTTGTATGAGGAAATCAATTTCAACGTAAGAATTGGATTTTCTTTTTATTTACTATCTGCTTAATTTAAATAATTACAAACACACGTAGGTATATTACAGATTGTATTATGATACTAAAATTATTAAAAAATGGCTCGTTCTTTTTTATTAATATTCATTTTTTTACAATATTAGTCGTGTTGTATTGTGTCGGTCGGGGAAGTTTCGTATATTATGGGACACGTCCACGCGTCCATTACTACACGTAATTTATTAATACAAATAGAATAAATAATAATAGAATTGCCCAAAAACAAATAAAATAGTAGTAGTACATAACACTTTTAATTATAACACGTTAGTAGGTATGTATGATGATGTCCGGTACAAAGCAAGTATGTACATTTTGACTCAGTTAACGTCGTCCAATCAATCTGAAATGTTTTATTGTACTCGTGCAGGTAGTTCAAATGAAATTACAATACAATATTATAATTACGAATACAATATTATTATTATTACATTTTATAGTTAAATACTATTACAATATTAATCTTAAACAAAAACTCTCTTTGTATATTATGTGTATTATTTTTGGCTATATTCTTATTTATGGTCTCCGACGAACGGTAGAAGGAACAGAGGCAGACTAAGGACAAGGTGGTCGGATGAGTTGAGACTGTTTAATAGGAATTGGGAAAGAAAAGTGAACAGAAGTGTTTGCAAACATAAAGGGGAGGCTTTTGCTCAGCAGTGGGACATAGAGAGCTCAATGTTAGGAAAAAATTAAAGACATGTCTACATCTATTATGTACTACTAATATAATAAAAACACATATTGAACATAACAGGTGTATTTAGATACGTATATCTACATACATCTATTATGATTAATATGTGTCTTTAAGTTTTTTGACTTTGTGAATTACAAAATAGATCCTTTTTGTTCAATTACTAACAATTACTATTAAACAATACTCAACAAGTTTAGTCGATTTTTATTACCAGTAGTGTAAGGTACCTACTAACATTCGTTTTTTTTTTTCTTAATATCGATAAACAATACCTAAATAACTAATAACGGTAAAATAATAAGGTGTCCATTAGTCAACCAAACTGTCTGATACTTAATGAATTAGTTCCTTCATTGTATAGTTTACTTTCTTCGTAAATGTTAATAACTCCCGTAATGAACACGTTTGTAAGGTATACAATGAAAGTATTCATCTATTCTCACTCCTATTAATATATATATTTTTGGCCTTTTATGTACACTGTCTCATACTATCACACGACGTCTGATAGTATACCTACTTAATTTTCAAAATAATTGATATAAATCGGTTATCGATAAATATATTTTACTTTTTACCAATAATGTATAAATAATGAACTTCAAATGTGAACTATCATTTAAAATGATTTTTACGTCTCCAATTTCAAGACTTATGTCAAAACTTTTAAATGTGTCCGATACTATACTAACTCTTACCCTTATTCATTTCACGGCCTTAACCCTTCGCGGAAGATAGAGCATTTTGAGTCTGCAACTCTCAGCAGGCAGAGCCCAGGCCCGCAAGACTTAAAGACCCTTTAGCGTGACGGTGGGCAAGGAGGTGGAAAAATCTAAATTGAAATAGTGATGGGTCAGTAGAAGCCGTTTGCATGATTCGTATTTTCGTCCATACCTTTGATCTCAGCTTCTATGAAAGCTGGTAAATTCTAAGTTTTTTTAGAATGGTAGAATTGGCTCCAAACCTTAAAAGAAAATTTAGCTCTGCCCCGATTAGGGTTGGGATCGGCTCTAAGTGGTCCTACTCTAGGACACCACACGGCAACGTGCTGCAAAGCTTACCATGTTGAAAAGGGGTATGAAGGTATTAGAACATATAAAATTAAAATATCAACAGTTAAAATAACGACAGACAAAACCCCTAAAATTACATTACCAAATACTTCAAATACCTTAATGATGTAACACCGATCTATATAACCCAAAAGTTTTCAATTTATTAATATCCAGATTACCTAATGGTTCAAAATATTTATAGTCATAATATAAAGGTATGCAATGGTGTAGCCTACAAAATTGAAAGTTAAAATACTTATTTTCAAATGTCGTATGTCTCTCAAATTGCATATCAGCTGAGATGATAAACATCTCATTTAGCAAATACTCACTTACTTGATTACTTCATTTGACAAAATACAGATTTCGCAAATGTTTTACTTTACAAATATTTCAAAGTTCGTGGCAAGGATAGGTTAGGTTTAAAATGTGACCCCAACAGCGTGCGAGCCGAGCGAGCGAAGCGAGTGTGCCGCGGCAGCGGCCGGCGAAGTGCCAGAAACTAATTGCTGCCAGAAAAGTAGGTTAGGTTAGGTTAGAACTGTGAACCTCCCCATTCAAGTTCAGGGCTCAGTATTGCGGTTCACCTCGCCCGCAGGGAAGCCAAGAGGAACCCATGGCCCGGGTCGAGATCTCGGTCTTCTCGGGCCGCGTGGAGGCCATTCCAGGTGGGAATGGCCGGGCTGTCAGGGAGGGGGTGAACTCCCTTCTATCACAGCGGTGGTAGGGGTCGCGGAGGAAGAGGAGTGTTGGTGTTACGTTGCCGCTCTTCCTATCTTCCGCGACCAAACGCGGCCGTGGCGCTTGGCACGGTGTCGGTGGGGCCGCAGAGGAAGAGGAGTGTCGGTGTTACGTTGCCGCTCTCCCTATCCTTTGCGGCCGGCTTGGTGAGCCCCGGACCTGAGGCAGGGCCAAATCTTGAGGGCTGATTTGACGGTGGAAACGGGATTTCATCGTCCGACAGACAGCCCTCCGAAGTAGAAGGCGCGTGTCGTGTCACCGCGCCTGTCCTTATCGGGCGAGTGCCGAAAGGCCACATGCTCGCTCTGATGCCCGTGAAAAGTATTTTTCTGATTTCGAGCATTACGTCACCTGGAAATTAAGTATTCAGATTTTTAGATAATATATGTGTAGGTTTTGTAAAATTATATTTTATGAACTTCGATAAAATACTTATTCGACATTTTGAATTTTCAACACAGGACAGCATGTGAATCTTTTTTATTTTATTTTTATTTCAGGATTCTAAGTTTATTTAATGTTATCAAACATAAAAATGATTCGCAGTATCATGCTTTAATAAAAAAGCCAAAATATATATTTCAAATGACACATATACCCACATACCTAAAATCAAGCGTTTATAGCTGAGAGGTATCTAAAATATAAAATACGAGAATTATTTCGCCTTTCAGTAACTCTTTGTGGTAGATATTTTATACCAGCATTATACAACTGTATATAGCTGCACAAAATTTTTGTTAAAACAAACAATTTGCAAGCTGAGAGGTTTATAATTGTGTCGCGGTTTCAATTAAATTCCTTTGAGTTAGAGCGTCATTACGCCATGTACCACCGACCGGAGGAAAAACCGCGCGTTAAGCTCGACCGGGAATATTTCCCCAATGATTAAAGCCGCAGTCACTTCACTCCCACTCCATTATGCGAAACTGTAATCACGAAACTATCCGCTCTACTTTACTCCCTAACCCTCAACGTGAAAAAACCACGAAGTTTACGTTTCATGTACGTACGCACGCGCAATGGAATGCTAACGCAAACGCGTCGCGCGGGAGTAGCGACTCGCGCCCCCGGGTTCGCCTACATAATTATTTAAGTTAATGATATACTACACCTTTCTTTCCATAAATGATTTCTTTTTTCACTACGTGAGAGCGAGTCGTCGCTATCAACGTCGTTGAGAGACTGACAGGGATAAAGAGAGGGGTGGTGCCTCCCTCGTAGGCTCTTGGGATTATAATATCGCGGCTGAAAGCCTGCTTTTTAATCCCGCTATGTGCTGCACTTATGTACCTTTAATTATAAGGGGATTTTGAAAGAAGATTTACATAGAACGTAATGCGATGTGATGATTCGTGTTTTTGTTTTCTACTTGTTTGTTTTAATTACACGCATACATTACCTGATATATTGATCATCCTAAGTTCGAAGTAAAAATCCAGTTTGTAACAGTGCAGTAACAAAGCAATATAAACCAGGTAGAATTTAGACTAGCTTTTAAGTGGGTCTACTTTTGTTTTCTTAGCTAAGATCCTTGTTTTAATTTTAGTGTTTGATTAGTCCTTTATTAACCTAAACTATAATTTTAATTCTGGTAAAGTTCTCTGGCACCGAGCTACAACTACATATTTTAACATCCAATTTTATTATTAAAAGACTCATAAGAATATCAGGTGAATACCTACCTACGTCTGAGTCTGTATATCGAAATAAAATTTTGTAAGTAAATGTTAATTTGATTTACCTGTGCAAATCACCAAATTACTCAGATACCTTTAGATTTTATCAGCTTATAAAAATTATCGTGGTCGAAAATGGACTGACTGGAGTGCAGCGGTGTTTCTTGTTGATGGTGAACGATAATTTTTGATATTTTTGTGGTTAAGGAATTTTTATTTCTCAAACAAAATATTACATTTTTACTTACAGAGAAATCTTAAAACTAGTATATAATTATAATAATAATAATTTTGATGATGACACTACCCTTTCCTAGCACTACCACTTTAACACTACCCGCATTTCCTAATATTACTACCTATATATATACATAGTCTCTATATTTATGCATTAACCTCGGTACACACTACACTAACTGATCTATTTTGTATGATAATATAAATCCGTCTTCTCAGTTGAAAGTCTTGTGCTTTAACATAAGCCCCGTTTATAAAACGAGGAAGAATCATGCCCGTAATAAATCGAACCATGGACTATACTAGATCACTATAGTGAAATTAAAATAACAGTCAAAAATACGAAAAATAATTCGGCATCTCCGTACTAAAATGTCCAGCCGCCCGGGCAATGTGTTTGTTTGTTTATAAAGCTTTATTGTACATAAGAAAGAACACAGTTTCAAATCAGAAAAGTAAACATACAAAGGTGGATTTATCCGCTGTAGGGATTTCTTCCAGTCAACTGGTCAGTAATTGAGAGGAATGTGTAGTTGTATGGTTCCAATGTGCATAGATTTTTTTTTGTTCTTTGGCTATTATTTTAATTTCATTATACTAAAGTGATCTAGTACAGTCCGTTTATTACGGGTATGTCAGTACCATATTGTATTATACATTATGTAATGTGTTCAAAGCATAGTTTAAAAACTAAAAGGAAAGAGCCTAAGGCAAAACGCGAAGACACCTAAGCGTGACGGTGGTTCTAATCAGCTAAGTTCACAACAACAAGAGTCAAACTACTAACGTCCTCCCTCATTTTGCGTCGGTATGGAAAAATATCATAACATAGGTAACATATCAGTATCTAACAGGAAGTTTACTGCAAAGATTGCAGGAAAACGGACGCAGGCCGCTACCCATTGGTATTTTTGGAATTCCTTAGTTTAAAACATATTTTTAGAGAAATAAATAAGGTCTTTGTAGCTACTTCCTATAAAAAGTCTCATGAATGAAAATTCGCTAGCAATAAACAGAAATACAAACAGGATACCTAATACAGTCTTTGAAAAGGCAGTGCGATCGCCATTAAAGAGGATTTTTTTGATATTATATTTAGTTAAATGTTTTAACGAAATTACCTCTAGTTCCCTCTCTTGTAGGTATTGTATATACGTACTCCTTAATTTATGTTATAAGATTTGTTTTTATTTACCACTTGTAAATTGAACACAACAAGAATTAAATATTTTATGTTTCCTGTAAGTTCCATCCGTTTTAATGTTGTAATAATAATGACATCTATTGTACTTAATATGAGCATCAATACCTATGATAGATTTAAAAATCAAACTTTAGCATTATTTCATATTTTCCCTCCGCCTAAAGTCTACAAGAACTTGACACGTAATTAAAATGTCAACCAGTAGATAAGCATTTTTAAAAGGTAACGTATTATTTAATATGCAATGATTAACCCGGGAACTCGCAAGTATCGATGTTCTAAAATTATGTAAACGTAAAACTGTGTTCCTTGTGTGACGTAACACATTGCAATGCGCAAACGGCGGCCTTGTCGCAAAAAGCAATTTCTCCCAAGAAACCTCGCTTATGTGATGGGATATTAGGTAGTAATATAGTATAATATATAATAGTCACACAATCCATGGACCATATTTAGTCATGTCCCAACTGCTCGACTCCTTGTACTAAGGCAGTTCTGAACTTGGCCAATGACACGGTGGTTGTCATGGCTAGGTTCTGGTCTAGCAATATCTAATTTGAGCCCGATAAGAAGAAGTAGAAGGTAGTAATAGCTATTATTTGTAATTGAAATGATATTATTTCGCTGATTAATTAGTTATATGACCTGCAGTTGTATCGCCACTTCCCGGTGGATGATGCTGAATCAGCCATCTCAGCAATGAATGATGACCTTTGTCGTGTATCAGAATGGGCAACGTGTCACGGTCTGAAGGTAAATCCCACTAAGTCTCAGGCTATTGTGATCGGTACTAGTGTCTTGCGTAACCGGATTGATTTTAATGATCTTTCGCCTGTGACATTTGAGGGTTCTGTGATTGCCTTTGTGGACACAGCCAAAAACTTAGGAATTATAATGGACTCTAACCTTAAATGGTCAGCCCACATTAACGAAGTCAGTCGTAAGATCCACTTTTCCTTCCACACTCTTAGATCTCTCCAATACTTCTTGCCCTTTAAGACTAGGATTTCTCTTGCCCAATCCCTTATTCAACCAATGTTGGATTACTCTGATACGTGTTTCTTGGATGCAACAGAAGATCTATTAGACAAACTGGAACGGTTGCAAAATCTGTGCATCCGTTTCATATTTGGATTGAGGAAGTTCGACCATGTTTCAGAGCACCGTGCTCAGCTGAAATGGTTGCCTATACGGCTCCGCAGAGATAGTCGCATTCTTTATCTGCTTTTCAACGTGCTACACTATCCTACTTTCCCCTCCTATTTGCGAGAGCGTTTCTCCTTTTTATATCCTCCGAATTCTCCTTGCAGATCCCACCTAAGAACTGTCCTTAAATTCCCTTCTCACAACACTGCAACCTTTTCCTATTCCTTCTCGGTACATGCAGTCAGACTATGGAACTCATTACCACCTGTAATACGCGACTCTAAAACGATTTCGGTATTTAAAAGACGAGTAAAAGATCATTATTTATTGGAATCATCTTAATTGTAACTTATAATGTTCATATTAAGTATATATTTTATTTTATTCTTAATAGACATATGTATTTATTTAAGTATATGTGTAATAATATATGTATGTATATGTATGTTTATTTGTAGTTTGTGTAGTTTTATGTCATTTCAATTTTCTTCCTCCTTTATTTCATGTATAAACACGCCTGTATGCCTCTCTTACATAAACATCTCCTCTCACAGGCCTACTGGAAGAGATCTCTTTTGAGATAAGTAGTGCCTTTGTACAACTTTTATTTGATGTATTCTCTGTATAAATTTTCCGTGTACATAAATTGGTAAATAAATAAATAAAAAATTATATTGCACGTGGCTATTTAACTATGTAGGCCGCGTGTCAGCGGTTTTACTTAATCACATTTTAAATCTAAGTAATAAAAATTATTGAGATACTATCGAGAAAGGACCCGTCACACCTAGCTCTACATCATGTAACATAACGACAATAAACAGTTTCTACATAACATTCAACAACCTCAACAAACATCTGTTCATGTTTGGCGTGGGCTTAGGTGACAACCGAAGCCTGCGCCGTATATATATTAAATAGGTAAGTAGTTGATTATGATTTAGTTTCTTTTCATTTTGGTAAACATAGGAACTGGCCTTCCTGGCCAAAGAAAAGGTAGATGGAGTGCGATAAAGATGATAGAGATAAAATGAATGTGGCAATAGTTCAGATACAACTCATTTTGATGTGAGGAAAATACATATTTGAAAGAGCAACTATGACATACTTATCGGATGATAAACAACAAAAACAAACAGTTAAACAATGATTGTAAATTGTTTATGATTAATATCTACCAATAAGCACTTAAGAACTAATGCTAGCATTCATTTGCTATCGCCTTTTTGACTCAAGAAAAAAAAACTGCAATACTGTATCTTATTTTTATCATGTTATGTTTTTGAAGGGTTAAGTGCATAAAGAATAATTATATTTTTCTTATGTATTGATGTTAAAACTGTAAATGTTTCTAATATGATAGAATTACAAATAAATATAATTAAATGAAAAAAGAAAAACTTTATTACATATTAATTTAAATAACAAATGATTTTACGTTTGTAGCCATAGGAACTTAAATGTTTCGGATTATACTGACTTATACTTCTGAACAAATGGTACCTAGTGATACAGAAGTATCTACATTTAAACTTACCGAAGAAATTCTTTAGATATTTAACTATTGATATGGCATGAAGGCTATTTTTTGTTATTTTACGTAAAGCTATGTATGTTGAGAAACCCACAATATCATCTACTTCAGACCATAATGATGGGTAAAATAGCCGGAAAGCGCAAGGTGGGACGTCGCAAAATGTCATGGCTGAGGAACATCCTACAATGGACTGGTATCAAAACGGTAGAACAACTGTTCAGGCTTGCCATGGGCAAATCAAGATTTAAAGAGCTGACTGCCAATCTTCAGGAATGAAGCGGCACCTTAAGAAGAAGAATGTAAAGCTTCTTAAAACTGCTTGTAGATGTTAAATAATTAAAAATTAATACGAAATGAATACTTTGACAATCCTGGTGATAGTGTCGGCATTTTGAATCAGATTAGGAAGTGACGTTGTATTAATTTTAGTCGAAAAATGTTAGAATATGAAAAAAGAGTATACTGGCATTGAATGGAAACTATGACAGCAGGTTTCATTGTGGTCGCAACATAACGTGGAAGGGACATACCCGTAATAAATCGAACCACGGGCTATACTACATCACTGTAGTATAGCGAAAGTAACAGCCAAAACACAAAAAAAAATCAATCCTATACAGTAGTGTGCAGGCGCCCGGGCAATTTGTATGCAAAAGTCGATTCTTTTTTTGGTTTTTCGCTTGCTATTTTGATTTCATCATACTATAATGATCTAGTATAACTCGTGGTTCGATTTATTACGGGTATGTCGATACCATAATATTTAGAAAAGTCAGCACTTTTAATCGATAATACTTTACTATAGGATTTTACTCGTTGTAAAAGTTATTCTTAGAATGCTTTCCAAGCAGTTTATAAACTAGAAAGCGTGGTGAACTGAACTTATATCATTTTGTAGACAAGTACTACAAACAATCAAAGCGAAAGAAATGCGCAACTGAGTACAGTGAGCAGCATATTAAACGTATCTTTACTCTGCATATGTACGAGTAAGTAAGTACCAAGATACCTGACCAGGCCCTCTACTTATATCTTGAATTTTCTCTATATGAACATGAAAATTTATATTCAGACAGATTTTAATTAAGTCTTTCTGAATATAAATTTTCATGTTAATATTATTTTTAGTATAAGAGAAAATTGAAGATATAAGTAGAGGGCCTGGTCAGGTATCTTGGTACTTGACTGTACATTCAAACGTAACGCAGGTGCGGACGTTTACTGTTGTGCTCGAGTCTATTTGGTAGATATCTAATTCAGAAAGTCATTTCTGCTAGTCTATTGTTTTCAGATGCGTCGTAGTAGAAATTTAAGAAAAAACAAAATTTTTGGAAGAGTTTCCGTCTCATTATCAATTGATGTATAATTCATTTCTATTACATACTTTACTAAGTATTATAATAATAATTATTTAATGAAAAACTTTTTTTCTTCAAAGTAAAACTTTTTCTCAAATAACTTCTTAGTAAAGCAAGTTTCAGAAAACTCTTGAAAACCGATTTTGCTGCAATTTTGCTTAAGCTCACTTTTCAGTCCTGAGACTTTAGTTTGTTATAATATTAGCCACATGTATTATGCATAAATATAAGCTTGTTACCTTTAACTTATTAAACACTGTAAGTACGTACTTACAATTAATAACATACTCGATTGTTAAAAAGCAACAAACCTACGAACAACTACGTACCTATAAACAATAGCCGGCCAAGTGCGCTTCGGATTCGCGCACGAATGGTTCCGTACCATTATCTATAAAAAATCACGTTTGTTATAAGGGAGCCCCTTTAAATATTTATTTTATTTTAATGATTTATTTTTAAAGTGAATACACAACTTTATATTCTGTGAATATTTTAAGCGACTCCATGTTGCCGTTATTGATATCGAGCAAAAACGGCAAAAAAATCTCGTTTGCTGTGTGGGAACCCCCCTTACTTATTAATTATATTCTTATTGTAGTATGTGTTATTATAGCGGCAACAGATATGTATTATCTGTGAAATAATCAACTGTCTAGCTATTACGGTTCATGAGATACAGCCTGTTAACAGTCTGACAGACAGACGGACAGACGGACGGATGGACGCACTGCGGAGTCTTAGTAATAGGGTCCCTTTTTTACTCTTTAGTTACGGAACTCTAAAAATACATTCTTAAATACACTGTTCCTATTTGAAATGCCCAGAGAGCTGCCGAAACAATAATTAATTAACTAAAATCGCTTTTCGTACATAAGTTAAAAATACTTTTTAAATCAGTACTATTCTTTCAATAACTACATCCCTAATCCCGGAATAATATTGAGTTTGCCGATCTGTCGGTACTCCCTCGCCAGGTGAGGGCGGGAGGGGCTCCTCGCATGTACGCGGACAGTATGTGCTCCTCACTGCGCGCCGTTTCGCCTGCACTCGCGGTAAACGACACCGCTAACCATGTGCCATATAATGCTGTATGTATACTTTTAGCACGATGGTTCGGAATGGAATGATGTACTCACTTGCTTTTTTTTTGTAGGAGGGTAAAATATTTACATATTCACTTTCATGAACACATGTGGTTTGGTACCTTTAGTTATTTTCTGGGATGGTTTCTGAAAACTGACTTTTATTTATTTTCAGTTACGGTAAAAAGCTTTTTAAATAACTCTAATTAGTAAATATACATATGTCATTCTGAATATCGAAATCTAGAGTACAGGAGGATAATATGGTCAGCATGTTAATACGGTCCGCGAGTTGATATTTTCTTATTTCTTAAAAAGTAAAGGGAGGAAGCAACTAGGTTTTACCATCAATAGCTGGCTTATACAAGGTCCTTTTTAATTAAGTACAAACATTTTAAGGGGTTATTCAGTCCATCATTTTGAACAACTTTGCCCAATAAATATATATCGAAATACGAAAAAAAATATTTAGATTCTCATACAGATCGAAGTAGTCACGTGATATCGTTAATATGAAAAATGCAAAAAAAAATTTCGTATTTCGATATATATATTTATTGGGAAAAGTTGTTTAAAATGATGGACTGAATCACCTCTTAAAATATTTGTACTTAATTAAAAAGAACATTGTATAGAAGTAAACATGTGTGTTATGCATTTTGACACTCGTATTAATTAGCACAAAGGCAATCTAACGTCTAATTGGACGTCCAGTGACATGAACAGCTATGTCCCGGAAGGAAATAAACCAACACAAGAAGTTTCACGTGTAGGTATGGTTTTACCGCCATTTTGACTGTTAAAAAAGTACGTCCCAGCAAAAGCTTGCTAGTGGCTAATAACTTTCATAATTTAAAAAAAAATCTTTAAAATGAATGTGTGATTTGTAATTATTGTAAATATATAACGCTTTTAACATTACATATTTTGAGGTGACATTTCAAAGAATGCCTCCACAAAACGCTACGGAACACGTTTAGCGTCAATATAATTAGATAATCCGCGCCCAGCACTGATTCGCAATCATTTCCCATAACGCTATATTCTATCATATTGATGAATTTTTCACGCTAAATTGAGCCTTATATCAACAGCATAGAATTACAGTCGAATGTTGTATAGGTTTGGGGTAGAGTCGAGGAAAATTGCTTCTGATCTTGTTAACTGTGAGCCAGGGATGCTTAGCAATATTTTCCCATATTTTTTAGTATAAAAACATGAAAAAGTCTTTAAAGTTTTAAAAATATACCTAAATATTATCAAAGTAGAATACTTATAAAATTAATAATTATACCTCAACATTTCTGTATTTTATTCTTGAAAGTGTATTGTTTGGAAAATGCAATCTTATTAAATCTTGTTAGATGACGTGGCGTGTCTGCGAAGGCCTATAGTCCATTTGGTCAGGTATTAAAATAAATATAAACAATCTGTGACATGAAAATCTGTGACAACTTAGGAATTTTGACTAATCATGCTTACCTACTTCTTTTTACCTGTATGATAGCCCTTGAAATACTTTAACCTTTTCTTTTTTCATTGTCAATTTTATCAAACTTTTAAACTCTATAAAGTTTATTATAATCTTAAAATTTAAAAATTTAAAGTTTATTTAACGGGAACTTATACTGATATTGTTAAATTTTATTTGATGTTTGCATCGCCACACCCAAAATGGGTACATGTATTACTGCACTAATATGTTGTCACCTTATGCAACATGTTAGCGATTAATAAATGAGTAAATGACTTTTTTGAAATATACACTTTGCAATTATTTGTAATCTGCAAAAGGATTAATTTATAAAGTGTATATGGTAATAAAAAGACATGTCACTATTGTTTAAGTACCTAAACAAATGTAGTATAGTTTCTATTGTTAAACGTTTTGGAACGAAGTTCCTTATCGCGCGTTGCGAAAGGGGGCTAGACGGAAAAAATTGAGACCAAAAGTAGTAACGACACTTTTTGTTCATTCAAATTTATGAAGATAATAAAAACTTGATTTTAGAACGCAGAAAAGATTTTGAATGTAATTTAGACCTATTTATATTTTACTTCCTTCCATCCGGGTGTCCCTTGACACCTCTCAAGTTTTTTTTATTTTGTTGTTGGATTGGACGCCGATTAAGTTCTTTTATTAAAATAGACTGCAAATGTAGGGGTTTTTCATCACTCAATACCTAAAGGTATTTTAGTTAGTACTATATTAAAAACGAATTTATATAATTTCCTGTCTTACAATAAGTCTCAATTACGTATCATCATTTCAGCCGCATAACGTCCACCGCTGGACATAGGCCTCTCCCAAGGATTTCCAAAACGACCTATCAAGAGCGGCCTGCATCCAGTGCTTTTCAACGTCGCTACCAGGTCGTCTGACCACCTTGTGGGTACGTGGTCGCCATTCGAGAACCTTTTTGCCCCATCGGCCATCGGTTCTTCGCGTTATGTGTCCCGCCCACTGCATTTCAACGAACTAATCCGCTGGGCTATGTCAATGACTTTGGTTCTCCTACGAATTTCCTCATTTCTGATTCGATCACGTAGGGAAACACCGAGCATAGCCCTCTCCATAGCGCGCTGAGCGACCTTGAGCCTTTTTATGAGACCCATAGTAAGAGACCACGTTTCGAGCCATAAGTCATCATATGTAGGTATATTATTACAATAAACATTTATGTAGGTATAACTCATTTTACATTAATAAATTTTATGAAATTATGTGAGAATAGACCTGGAAGTGTCATTTCGCCAGCTTATGCAAGAGCGGAATAGACCATTTACAGACCGCCAAAAGGTCAATAGCCGAGACTATCCATGGTAATCCATTGCATTGGATTGTTCTGTCAAATGATCATTGAAAATTGCATTTCTCTAGCGGATTGTCTTAAGTACTGGTTTTATTTAAATGGATCGTAAGAGTCGAGTCTACAAGTAAGTACCTGAAAAGTGCATCACCAAGCTATCGAACCGTTTTGTTCGAGGACAGTCACGCCAAACCTCGTTAAACCTTTCTCTTACCTTAAGAGACCAGTTTCACTCGTAGATAGAGAATCGTTCTATCGACAGAACCTCCTAAGATGAAAGATTCTATCGTAGAATAGTCTATAGTAGAAAAGTCCTATCGTGGAAACTCTCAAATGTGAAACATTCTGTCGGCGATCAGTCCATAGGAGAAAGATTCTGACGTCGAATTACCCAAAAACGAATCGTCCTGTTGGTGATCCGTCCAAAGGAGAAACAACTGTCGGAGAAAGCTGGTACAATCGAATGAAAAAGGTCTGCACATGCTCTTGACTCTAGGTTTTCAATGCTTTTACCAATATTTAGTAAGCAGTGCGCAGCCCTGCCTGCCACTTACCGCATTAGGGCTCCTTGTCCCTAACAGGATAATTCGTCGCCTGCCGCCGCTCTCTCCGGACACCAATTATGTAATCAGCGTCACGTCCGCCAGAGACGAGGGAGAAGAACTCAGTACTCAATGGCCCAATCACAGGCAAATGAGAGCGGAATATTTTTCAGAAACGCTTTACTATTTTCATTAAATAAGGTAAGCTAAAATAATTCAGGCAAGTACAAGAACCTGCCAAGCGCGAGTCGGACTCTCACGCGAAGGGACTATCTATCCGACTATCTGTATGTATAAAAAATCATGTTTGCTGTATGGGAGCCCCTCTTAAATACTTGTTTTATTATAGTTTTAATATTTGTTGTTACAGCAGCAACATAAATACATCATCTGTGAAAATTTTAACTGTTTAGCTATCACGGTTCCTGAGATACAGCCTCGTGTTAGACAGACAGACAAACGGACGTACAGCGAAGTTTAAGTAATAGAGTCCCGTTTTTACCCTTTGGGTACGGAACCCTACAAATTATTATTTCTATGTAATTAATATTTTTCATAGACACTACAACCCTTTGTGGGTCGACATACACTTTGATTTATCGCCTTTTCAGTTTTTCCCCAGCCTGCCTTTTATCTTGAACAAATTTTAAATAGCATATAAAAATCATGCCACTGTACGATCATAAATTAAATAAGTACTAAACAAAAGTCATTTTTAATAAGATCTGTGCTACGAAACTTCGTAGCCCTTCGTAGACGTGCGTAGCACGCTGCTACGTATCTTGTGCTTTCGTATGAGGGCCTGCTAGGTATTACACTTTTTCGTGGAATTAATAAATGAATAACCATATTTTTAAGTACTTTGTTTCGTTATTTTGAATATTTGGTTTATTCCATTTATTGATTGGATTCTTGTTTGTGAAGCAAAACATTCTTATTTTGTTTCGTATTCGAGTATTCAAGAAATAAATGATTCTAGATGCCAGTCACTGAAAACTTCAACACCGATGAAATGAGAACATAACACACCGAGCGAGCAAAGAGTCTCCATTGCAGCTTGGGCAAAAATTCTTCCGGCTTTCTCGCTTACATGTTGCATTTCTTAACCGATTCTCATAAAATGTTGTGAGCATATTCAATTTATCCAGTTTTTCTATCATAATGGCGGAAATAAGGGAGTTGAAAATTTAAATAAATCATATATTCCTCGTGCGAAGTTTTAAATTTAATATCAAGTATACTCGTGAAGTCTACGCCTCACAGAGCCACTAATTTCTATACAACAATTACTATAAATACCACCATAATTAAGTCAAGAAGAGAACAAGAACTGTTTAACTCAAAACATAACAAGTCCCCTAACAAGCACGCAATCCGATTTCATCTCAAAGTTACTCTTTCTCACACAATGGCCGCAGGCGGCCGCCAACTTGCCTGCATTATTCATAAGCTTTTTATATGAATTCAAATGAAGGCTGAGGATTGGGGCTGCTGAGGGCATGCGGGGCTTCGTCGTAAGTTACAACTTGAACGAGTGTGCACTCAATATGTTTATCGAAGTTATTGCATGCTTCATGTTCAATTTTCTTACAATTTTTCTCTTGACTGAGCAAAATTATTCTGTAAAACATAATTACGAATATATACCTAGGTTTATCAATACGCGTGTCTGACATGTAATAAATTTATGAAAAAATTAGTGTAGGCAATAAAAAAAGTAACTGAACACAAAAAAGAGAGAAAAAAACGTTTTGTCTGTCTGTATACGCTAATCTTCAAAACTAGTGGAAGGATATTTACGCGGTTTTCTGTAATAGATTAAGCTCAGCTCAGAGCAACGTACAGGCTTTGTTTTATTGTATTGTAATATGAGGAAACAAAGTAGTCATCATTTTTAAATTTCACGCAAACCAAGTTGCGGGCACGAGCTAGTTATAATTAAAATGTCTGTAGAATCTATTGGAAGACCCACAGGCCACTTTTAGCGAGATTGTGGGCGGGAAGCTGAAAAAAAGGATTGAAATAGTGATAAGATGCCTTGATTGGTTTCTTCGATCTGCGCTGATAGATAAAGCCGCTTCGCCCAGACCATTTTTAAAACTATAACTATACGTGACTATAACTATACGCTTATGGTTTCACCATGTGAGAAAGAATACTCCGTCGATGACAAGAGGTGCGATATTTGAAAAGGTTTTGAATTATTTTACATACATACTCGTTTACATACAATCACTTAGCGCCCCTGCAGCCCGGCTGCACTGCCGGATATTACACTACAATGCCGCCATTTTGCGATAACTACTCGCACTAATGTCATTGTCAGGCGTGCGCGGGGGCGGGGGCGGGGCGCGGGGCGCGGGGGGCACGTCGTTACGGCGCGGATCTACGTCGTTAGGTAAGACAAAGAGGCTATGTGCCCGGCCAGTTTGTGTAGGCCGGGAGCCAGCGACAAACTTTTATTTACCAATTTATGTAAGTACACGGAAAATTTATACAGAGAATACATCAAATAAAAGGTGTATAAAAAGGCACTACTTATGTGAAAAGAGTTGCTGAAGATAAAAAAATAGCTAAGAAAGGATTTGATATACTAGTGATTCGCCTCGAACTGTGAACTCGAGCCCCTTCTTACAACCCCGTTTCTCGCAACCCCAATTCATATTTATTTAAAAACAACGACGCACTCACCTGCTAGGTAAGCAAAAACTCAACGATTCAACAAGTCTGCTACCAACAACATTATCAAACTATCACACTAATATTATACAGGCGAATGTTTGTGAGTGTGTGTGTATGTTTGTTACTTCTTCACGCGCAATCGGCTGGACCAATTTTGATAAAATTTGATATGCAGGAAGCTTACATCCTAAATTAACACATAGGCTACTTTTTCCGCGGGTAACACCGCGGGGCGCAACTGGTTAACAATATGTGTTTCAATTTACACATAATTTCACAACATGAGAACCTACTACCCACATTTATCATTTTGTAGTAGTAGATATATATTTATTTATTGTGTATCTATATGTCCTGTAGTTTATTCCTGTTTTTTATTTAGTCTTTAACAATTTTCACAACTGATCTAATCTAGTCTATTTGTACCTATGTTTGACAAATAAATGATTGATTGATTGACTGATCGCACTTGCACCTACCTCAGGTCTTAGCTGAAAATCAGCGCATTGCTCTTTGAGCAATATTTTCCCTGAGCCTACGACCTTTTGTTTGTTTTGTTACTTTCGGGCTAGCTCAATCAGTGTTATTTGTCCCTATTTATTTATTTTTGTGCTGCTGCAGCATACATTCACACATCGCATCGTTAAAAACCTGTATGTAAGTACATTTACGTCATTCGTGTATTTTAACTTATCTACCTATCTAAGCCCTTGACTTTGGTCATTTGAATGGTAGTTTGAATTTAAATTTCTGTGAGTCTCATTTACCGCATTTTATGAAATCTAATCAATTGTGCTTCTTGAGCTACCTAACAATTCTATGAGAGTATCTCGGCGACTCCGTGATCGATTGGCTCATGTCTGAAATGAAATTCTATTTGGCCGCCATTTACTTGCCTATCAAATTTTAAATACATACCTACATAAAGATGCCGGATTATTTGGGTACACTTGGGATTTTTTCTTGCTTCGCTCGGTCCATCTAACTGTAAAGATTTGTTGAGAAATAATTATAAGGATGCAACTCTTCTTATCGAGTGAGTTTACTAACACTGGTGTTAGATATTTCAATCGGACTAAATACATCTGAAGTAGCAGCGGGATCACTTAGCGCCACATCTATCTTCTATCTAAATATATATAACTCAAAGGTGACTGACTGACTGACATAGTGATCTATCAACGCACAGCCCAAACCACTGGACGGATCGGGCTGAAATTTGGCATGCAGGTAGATGTTATGACGTAGGCATCCGCTAAGAAAGGATTTTGATCAATTCTACCCCCAAGGGGATAAAATAGGGGATGAAAGTTTGTATGAAACTTTGTCAATTTTTAACCGATCGGGCTAAGACTTTGCATGCATAAAGCTACTATGACGTAGGCATCTCCTAAGAAAGGATTTTGATAAATTACACCCCTATGCGAGCGAAGCTGCGGGCAAAAGCTAATTTTCAATAAGAGCTTAAACAAAAGTTTTAGGTTTGATGAACTTTCTTGGAGCCATTTGCCAGTTACACTTCCACCCAACGCATGAAACATGTGTTTAGCTATGTTACTTAACTTTAGCTACATACGTATTTTTGAAAATTTTCCTCATTTTTGCATATATATTGTAATATCATATATTCCCATCAAATAACGTACGCGCACTTAAAATAAAAATTCCAAACCAAGATGCAAAGTGATTGTAAAAACTGTTTGGAGTGCGTCTCTCGAGATGCCGCTGTAGTGAGTACATAAGGGGGGTGGGGAGGGGCGGCTTCGTTAGCAAATGCATTTTGTAATGAGCGTTTTGTGCCGAATGCAAAAATATAGAATGCAGCCGCGAGCCGCCCACCAGCCGCCTTCACACCGCTCCATATCTACACAAACAAATTGCAAATATATTTATTCTTTCAAGTTATCTATCAGACTATTAATAAATATAAAACGAGGCAAAAGTAGTAGTTCTATTATCAAACTTTGTAAAATGTTATTTAATTTCTTCAACTATCGTTAAGCTAGTTATTGTTTCGGCATTGTAACTGTTTAAGCCGAAAAGCGGGGTTGAATAACTTTGTCTACAAAACCATACTAAAAAACCTGAAAAATCATAAATAATTGTAACAGGAAACACGTTAATTGTTAATTATTATTATATAATTATATTATGTTCTTAGGTATCTAAGAAATACCTTCTAAATTCATATAACTTAACTAATTGTTTTGGTTCACTCGAGGTGCATCACCAGCGGTGTGACGGCGGCCGCTCGCCCTCATCATGATAATGAGCGCAGTAATCAACGCAACCCCTCCTCCACTGCACCCCCGCACCCCCGCGCTCCTAACACGCGGATTTTCCAGCGCCGCACGCACTCGTTCTGCAGCACATTAAGTACATGACTTCAGACGCGGCGACGTGATTGGACTAAAACAACGCAAGAGTAGAGAACATAATGTTATATGTTTCTTTATGTTCAGTTCTTGTTTTTAAGTTTGTTACACATATGTATTCCCTAGACAGCCTTTAAGAAACAAAAACACATTGCTTAATCTTCTCGAAACCGTAATGCTGAAGCGTGCGACTGCAGGTTTGGATGTCGAAGCCTCGATGGGAAAACGTGAACATTATCGTTGCCTCTCTTGCTTCAATCGCGGAAGCGACCGGCCTTTTTAGATATAACTAGTCTAGCCATAAATATTGTGAAAAGAAAAAAGAATATTGCAAATAAAATTTATTGCTTTTACAATGTATAATACATAAATATAAAACAATTTAAAATATAAAAAGCTTATTCGAAGTGGTCTCCATTGGCTGCAATACAGTCTTTTAAACGTTGAGGAGAGTTATCAACAGAAGCACGCATTCTTTCCTTGGAAACATTATTCACTGCCAATCGTATGGATTGTTTTAGGGACTCCAAATTATAATGGCGGTTAGAGCAAGCCGTACTCTCTAAAACTGACCATAAATCATAATCCAGCGGATTAACATCGGGACTAGACGACGGCCAGTCTTCAGCTCTGATGAAGTCGGAAACGTTCGATTCCAACCAAGACTGCGTGGGCCGAGCCTTGTGACCCGGTGCCGAGTCTTGCTGGAAGGACCATGTTGGTTATTGAACATGGTGTTGTTAAGGGGCTTAACTACCTTCTCAAGAATGATATTTTGATACATTCGTGCCGATGTTTTAATACCTTTTTCACAAAAGTATAGCTCAGTCACTCCTTCATAGCTAACACTCCACCATTACTGAAGTCGGATAATGCCCACGTTGCACTCTGTCGCCTAATTGGGAAGCTTTCTTAGAGTTTTGAGTATAAATATGGTCATTTTGTTTGTTAAAATGTTGCTCAATTGTAAAAAAATTCTCATCCATAAGCAAAATTTTTCTGTGACCTCCCTTTTCCTACCGCTTCAGTAGTTGTTTCGGCTTTACCACCCTATTCTTTTTTAAGTTATTATCAGTTAAGATGACCAGTACATCTTATATAGGCTGCAAGTCCTAAGTCATCTTTTAAAATACGCGACATGGTTCTAGGTGCTATCTTCATCTCCCGTGATAAAATCTTTTGGTTTCGGACAGGATTTCTTCGAATTCTTTCACTACGTGGACGGCCAGATCTCTTTCTGTCACAAACAGAGAAGGTTTCATTGTACCTATTAATAGTCCGGTTGTGATGGAACCCTTACTTATGTATATAATATACACAGTAAGACGCCGCGGCTTCTGCGGTTATTCCAAATCACCTGAGCTATGATCGTCTAGAATATTTGTAAAACCTTATCAGATCCCCCAAGCTGTTCACTCTACTCTGAATTTATTTTAAAAGCCTAAAATGAGGATATCGATACTAGATATTATTTATTACGTAATTTAATCCCTTATTGAAATAGTCGTTTTACAGAATTGTTCTTTGTAGCTGTTATGGTTTATATCATTCAAATAATTGACTTCATAAAGCGAAGGAATATACGCCATTCCTGAAAAATCAGGCGGATCGATCCATATTTGTAATCAGTTAGGTCATAGGTTTGCTATAGCTTAATTATATGCGGTAATGTCGTACAAAGTACGATAAATGGGCGTTGAGAGTCTTGGATATTTGGTTAACCAATGTAATTTTATAAATTCGCTTACGCGAAACAGGTATGTACATGTTGGTCGCGATAAAATCGCGAAGAGCTCTTATAATAATAGTATTTTCACAAGACTCTAATTATTTCGAGTAAACTCGATACATCTTGGCGATACAAAGTCAATATATCTGGTTTGCTGTGTTGCGAGGAATGAGATATTATATCGTCATGGACAGCAGGTTTCCTCTTTAGGAGAAAGATGTCACGGTTTGACACCTTTGCACTAACATGCATAAGAAAAATATATGGTTTTGGTTAATAAGTCCACTTCCAGCGAAAGTATGTCTGTTTGGCCTCTCGGTCACTCAGGCATAATTTTGCCAACCCTTAATAGCCTCGGAAAAACCAAATTTCCCGATGAAATTTGATAATTCTTACCACTTATTAACCTTTTCGCGACTCTAATATTACTATGTAGGAAAGCAATCAAGATCTAAATGATCTTGAGCCAAACAAAACAAAACAACCCTACCCGGCTATCCTAACAAAGAATCCTAATCCTATCTGCTCTGTAATTACCAGAGCTTCCACGTAAATTCTATTCTTTTACTTATTTTCTAGTTTAACATGCTCGCAACGGTTGGCGTGTCAAGATCCTGAGAGCAAATATATTTGAGACGTTAATTTAGATCATAAGTTCTATACCTAACTTCTAACTTTCTAACCTTTCTCTGGTGAATAGATGTTTGATATACTAGTTACCATAGATCTCTATAATCTCAATAAACACATAACTATCAAATATCATAATCTGATAACCTTTAGATATTCACTATCATACATAGGACTAAATTGATCGGATCCTATATCTTTCAATTATGTAGATCTAAGGTAACAAATGAAACATATGTGACTCTCAATTAACAGCAACAATGATAATGCTACATTTAACCCAACTATAGAAATTCAAGTAATCTCCGTTATATATATTATCTGTTCGATCTATCGTATCTATCTTTAGCAGATTTATTAATTTAACCGTACGCAAAACCTCACTATATTCCGATAACGAACCTAATCACGAACCTACGTCTAAACTGACCTAAAAGCAGCCGCAACCGCTTGCCTAACCTAAGTCTAGTCTATTGTAAGACCTAGTGTGAACCTAGGGTCTGTTATTAGCCACCACGCTCATAACAGTTGTGTGAGAAGTTAAACGTGTGTGTGTGTAAAGCGACTTGTGTAGGATATGCAAATAAGAACTACTCTAGGGATACATTAGGATAAGGTCAACCCTCTGTAAACCTACAGGTTGACCTAGGATACCTAGGTGAAAGGAAAATGGAAGACCTGAAGCGCCCGAATGCCAGTCTCAGCACCCAGTATAAATTACCTATTCAGTACTTATCTAACGCTCCAGCGGAATTTTGGGGTTTGTGAGAAAGGTATAGATAAAAATATTTAGGAAGTCTAGAATTCTAGACCCGTCACTTCACAGTAATTTACCCGAACACAAAGCAACGAGCTCAAATCGGTGAATGAAATTTATAACACAAAATTACACACACTCGATTCTAAACTCGAAACTTGTATGTCAGGCAAAGGACGCGAAAGGACTGATCCTCCTTCTTGCCTCGCGTTTGGTTTTATTAGCACCGTCTGACCCTCGAATCCTGACGCGTCACCAAGCATGCAACAAAAAATATTGCATCCCGATTTCGCCTTTACATGCATGCAATAGCGTCTCTATCTAAGATAACTTAATATATTTACATTCACATAGAGATCTTCCGCTATCGTCATTCTATCGAATAATATGACATATTTATAATTTATTTAATTGATGAATGTAACACGATATATGAATCAACTGTATCTTGTGATTCCATGTGTACCTATAGTATATGAGTAAATAGACGCAACCTCACCCTTGTATATATTTGAATGTACAATTATAAATATGTCTATGTATAGAATTCGATTTTTCAGGAAGTATCTAAGCATTAGTACTACCCGACCTCTGTCCGTGTAATCAGCGAAAATTTAGACCAGATAAGCCGATCTAAAGATATGACAGAGTATAAACTCGCATTTACACAACACGGCGTAAATATAAACCATGTAATATTGCATAATTACATTTATTTATCACGCAAAATTTCACCAAGTCCAAACAGCTGTGCAGCTCCGCAAACATTCCAAACTTTTTTTCCAAACCCTCATAACGCCCTCGTTTTCGCAAACGGAAAAAAAAATCTTCGGTACACAACAAAACCATCTTTATGATCGTGTGATCGTTTCTACATGTCTTATGTGACCACTACAGACCCCCCCCAGACTTGTGACCATGTTTGTTTTTCAAGCATGAAGCAAGTCTCAGTTTTAAAAAATAATCGCCAATTAACTTTATGTTTCCATTTCGAATTAATTACATTCAGTGATTACTACTTTTCAGACAACCTATTATTTAGTTGGTTCAGAATAATTATCCATTGCCTAACTCACTCGCTTAAGTCTATCTTATTCATTTATAATTAATTTATTTTTATTACTTTTAATTTTTTTTCTAATAATGTGAAACGTACATATTAATGCTGTTATTTGATAACTAAATAAATCAACTAATTAAAGTCAATCACATCTAACCTATTTCTACAACCTATAAATCTCTTTATCTAAACTTCCAAGTATACTAAACAATCGTTAACTCATTACATAAGTTACATTAAACTTACAAGATCATATTTAGTTTTTATCTACACATGTTGCACCAGCTCAATTCATCGCTCCTATCTTCTGACCAGGTCCCATATAATATCTAGCTATATTTACAGTGTTATAATTTCCTAACACCCTATTTGTAATCGGATCCATAAGCGTATAACAATTGGGATACGGTATCTTTGTAATCATAAAGGGTCCTTTGTATGATAACGAAAATTTTCGTGAAACTTTATGTTTCCCATCAGAACGAACAAACGTTTTAACTTTAACGTAATCTCCAATTCGATACACTTCTAATTTACATCTTTTTTTATCAGTCTGTTTTATGCGTCGCTCGCTCGCTATTTTACTATTTGAAATGGCCCTAGCTTGCATCTCTCTTGTGTCTTGTTCTCTCAACTTGTCTACCCACAACGGTTCTAATATTTTATCTGTCGACAATGGTTCACGTTTTCCGAATGCTAATTCATTCGGCGCAAAACCTGTTGAACTATGATTGACATTGTTATAACATGATTCTATCTCTGATAAAATATCCACCCATCCTTTATTATTCTGATTACAATATGTCCTTATCAATCTTCCAAGCTCACGATTAACCCTTTCTACAGAATTGGAATTCGGACAATAAACAGAAGTATGTGTGACTCGAATACCAAGTTCTTTCAATCCATTTTCCCAAACTCTAGATGTGAACTGAGGTCCGTTATCCGTAATGATTGTTTTAATAGGTATTTCGTTATGAAATTTTCTTGTGCACGCGAATACCGCCCGACCAGTGGCTTTACGCATCGGATATAACCTAATAACTTTACTGTACACATCCTGCATTACATATATATATTGACAACCAAATTTCCCTACTGGTAAAGGTCCGTACAAATCGGCAAACACCTTTTCACCTAAATTTTCCGCCAAAACTGAATTACAAGGACCAACAGTGTTTATACTACAAGGTTTAACCTTCTGACAGACGTCACAACTCTTTACCACTGTGTTAACTATCTTACTCATATTCGGAAAATAATACCTATCTTTCATAAATGCTAATATTTTATATCTACCATAATGTCCAATCTCTTCATGTATATGCGAAATCAATTCTTCCTGGAGTCGTAATGGAATGACTAATAAATTGATATCACGTTTCGTAACCGAGAAATATAATGTATCATTAATTAATTTGTAATTACAAAACCCTCGTATATTGGATTCTATAACCCCGCCTTTAATACAACCTATAATCTTACTTAATAACTCGTCTTCGTTTTGCAATTTCGAAATATCCCGCAAACTTGAAATTATATTATCGTGATTTGTCGCTCTAAACCAATAAATAGCTGGCTGTTTTGCTCTCATAGTATTTTCTCCCTCACACCCAGCTATATGTCTGCTCAATGTATCTGCAATTTTGTTATCTATGCCCGGGACGTATTGTATAGTGTAATCAAATCGTTCCAAGAACATAATCCACCTTGTTACGCGAGCTCCCAATAGAGTCCACGATTTGATGAACGTTAAGCTCTTATGATCCGTTTTGATAATTACCTTAGCACCCTGTAAATATATTTCAAACTTCTTTAGTGCGTAAATAATTGCATACATTTCTTGTTCAGATACCGACCATCTTAATTGAGGTCCCTTAAAAGCTTGTGAACAAAATCCTATAATGTCCTCATGACCCGACTTATTTTTTTGATAAACATATGCCCCGATCCCAACTGCACTTGCGTCTGTTTGCACAAAAAATGGCGACGTGAAATCTGGCTGTACTAAAACAACACTTGATACAAAAGCTTCCTTTATCTCTTCAAAAGTGGTTTGTGCCAATAAATTCCATTTCAAACTTGACATTGGCACGCAATAAATTGTGCAACGGTCGAACAAGTGTCCCATAATTTTTTTGTAAACATCCTAAAATAATTTACAAATCCCAAGAATGCCCGCAAGTGTTTAACGTTTTTTTGGAATAGAATATTCTCGAACTGACTTCATCTTGTCGAGGTCCAACGCCATAAGTTGACAACACATGTCCCAAGAGCTTGACCTTTTTTTTCAGCGATACCACATTTTTTTTAGGATACCGTGAAACCTGCCGTTCGCAATTTATTCAAAACCGTATCTATTTGTAGAATATGCTCGTCAAAATGGCTAACTGAATAAACTAGAACTCTAAAATCAGGTTGGGTAACTTGTTAAGCACTAAAGTCGGAGTGTATATTATACATTCTCCAATCTTAAATGGCAAAGAAACTAATTTACCTAACTTATCTCTGCTTGCGCCTAAAGCGCCCGTAGCTCTAACGCTAGGAATAGGGATTTCAGCTTGCTTTCCTAACAACCTACATATTATCCGTGATCTATGTCGGCTTGACTGATTCACTTGTAACTCATTGCTGAAATATACGGAATATCCGTTTGTTTAGTGAGTCAATAATTGAACAAAGTCATTTACTCCCACTTCAGCATTTAAATTACATAAATCATATAAATTATGATTTCTTTGTGAATCACTAACCGTCCTTCCACACCTTTATAAGTAATTTAGCCCGAAGTCCCTGTCGCGCTCGACGGCAAGTTTTTTGAAATAATCTCATTATTTCCTTGCTGTGAAGATGTTTTATCTTCTGACAAAGGCTGAAATGCTATAGCCTTAAAACCTGGCCGTTGCGTTCTCGCATATCCACGAAAAGAACCACGGTTATAATAACCGCGAGAAATTCCTCGGAATTGTTGACTATTACGTTTCGTTGAGTTATCATACCGTATGGTATTTACTCTCAACGTTCTGTTCTGAGTTCTCATATATTGTCCTCTACTATCGTTCGAGTTATGTGTCACACTGCTAAACCCGGGTTTGGCCTCTTTTACAAGCGGCCTTTCAACATTCCTTTCTAACTGACGTAAGAACTCCATAGCACTTCGTATAGTCATGGTCTCACTTTTCGTAAAGTAAGCGATTTGTATTTCTCTAGGCATCTGCCTAAATATAGTGTTCACCCGTTCACCTTCCGTAAATGGAATAGACAATCCATATATACTATTCAACTGTGCAGCAAAATATTCTTCTAAGCTTTGACCCTTCTTAGAATCGTACTTCGCCGTTATAAACCTCTGCTTTATCATTTCCTGCTCACTACTTCCCCAAAATACCTGAATTAAATCATTCTCGAAATCTGTAAACGTACGCCAGCTTTCTCGGTAAATGTTCATTCTACTTTTAGCGTTACCCGTTAAGCTATCGATAGCCCACGCAAGTGCTCTGCTGCTATCACCCGATACCTTAATATAATTCTTTAAATCTCGTAAGAATTCCATCGGATTAACAGAACTTCGGCCATCGAAAGTTGGTAACTTTTGTGTTAACTTTACTATACAAGTAGAACGTTCATTGGTTTCTATTCTCTCTAAAGCCTGCGAAGGTCCCGCTACCTCGCTTGAAGATGTACTGGCTTTCTCAATATTGTCCAATCTACGCATAATCGTAGTTAATAATTCAGTTATTTGTCCCGGTGTTTCACTTCCTATATTTCCAATATTTGATTCTTCCGCCTGTGTCCTACGAGTCGAAATACGATTCGAATGCCTACCACGAACCATAGTTAAAACTTAATTAATTAAATTATTAAAGAAACTATTTATCCTATACGTAATCGCCTACGACTTTCACTACGAAACTCTACGAAACGCTACAAAGGTCTACGCACCTGACTACCTGCGCAACGACCCTATCTATTGTTCAATTGCCCGAACTGCTAACAATGCTTTTGTAAACAATGCAATTTTCTTTCAATGCTGCTGTTTTCTTTAAGTAAATGGATAATTATTCTGAGACTCAATAATTTGTTTTATATTTCTACGTTGTGTATTTAAATTATATAACCCAATAAGCCTGAGTTCTTTTGAATAGTTCTGTTGTATATGAAATATACAAACAAGATACTATCCACGGTCTACGGCACCAATTCTGTGATGGAACCCTTACTTATGTATATAATATACACAGTAAGACGCCGCGGCTTCTGCGGTTATTCCAAATCACCTGAGCTATGATCGTCTAGAATATTTGTAAAACCTTATCAGATCCCCCAAGCTGTTCACTCTACTCTGAATTTATTTTAAAAGCCTAAAATGAGGATATCGATACTAGATATTATTTATTACGTAATTTAATCCCTTATTGAAATAGTCGTTTTACAGAATTGTTCTTTGTAGCTGTTATGGTTTATATCATTCAAATAATTGACTTCATAAAGCGAAGGAATATACGCCATTCCTGAAAAATCAGGCGGATCGATCCATATTTGTAATCAGTTAGGTCATAGGTTTGCTATAGCTTAATTATATGCGGTAATGTCGTACAAAGTACGATAAATGGGCGTTGAGAGTCTTGGATATTTGGTTAACCAATGTAATTTTATAAATTCGCTTACGCGAAACAGGTATGTACATGTTGGTCGCGATAAAATCGCGAAGAGCTCTTATAATAATAGTATTTTCACAAGACTCTAATTATTTCGAGTAAACTCGATACATCTTGGCGATACAAAGTCAATATATCTGGTTTGCTGTGTTGCGAGGAATGAGATATTATATCGTCATGGACAGCAGGTTTCCTCTTTAGGAGAAAGATGTCACGGTTTGACACCTTTGCACTAACATGCATAAGAAAAATATATGGTTTTGGTTAATAAGTCCACTTCCAGCGAAAGTATGTCTGTTTGGCCTCTCGGTCACTCAGGCATAATTTTGCCAACCCTTAATAGCCTCGGAAAAACCAAATTTCCCGATGAAATTTGATAATTCTTACCACTTATTAACCTTTTCGCGACTCTAATATTACTATGTAGGAAAGCAATCAAGATCTAAATGATCTTGAGCCAAACAAAACAAAACAACCCTACCCGGCTATCCTAACAAAGAATCCTAATCCTATCTGCTCTGTAATTACCAGAGCTTCCACGTAAATTCTATTCTTTTACTTATTTTCTAGTTTAACATGCTCGCAACGGTTGGCGTGTCAAGATCCTGAGAGCAAATATATTTGAGACGTTAATTTAGATCATAAGTTCTATACCTAACTTCTAACTTTCTAACCTTTCTCTGGTGAATAGATGTTTGATATACTAGTTACCATAGATCTCTATAATCTCAATAAACACATAACTATCAAATATCATAATCTGATAACCTTTAGATATTCACTATCATACATAGGACTAAATTGATCGGATCCTATATCTTTCAATTATGTAGATCTAAGGTAACAAATGAAACATATGTGACTCTCAATTAACAGCAACAATGATAATGCTACATTTAACCCAACTATAGAAATTCAAGTAATCTCCGTTATATATATTATCTGTTCGATCTATCGTATCTATCTTTAGCAGATTTATTAATTTAACCGTACGCAAAACCTCACTATATTCCGATAACGAACCTAATCACGAACCTACGTCTAAACTGACCTAAAAGCAGCCGCAACCGCTTGCCTAACCTAAGTCTAGTCTATTGTAAGACCTAGTGTGAACCTAGGGTCTGTTATTAGCCACCACGCTCATAACAGTTGTGTGAGAAGTTAAACGTGTGTGTGTGTAAAGCGACTTGTGTAGGATATGCAAATAAGAACTACTCTAGGGATACATTAGGATAAGGTCAACCCTCTGTAAACCTACAGGTTGACCTAGGATACCTAGGTGAAAGGAAAATGGAAGACCTGAAGCGCCCGAATGCCAGTCTCAGCACCCAGTATAAATTACCTATTCAGTACTTATCTAACGCTCCAGCGGAATTTTGGGGTTTGTGAGAAAGGTATAGATAAAAATATTTAGGAAGTCTAGAATTCTAGACCCGTCACTTCACAGTAATTTACCCGAACACAAAGCAACGAGCTCAAATCGGTGAATGAAATTTATAACACAAAATTACACACACTCGATTCTAAACTCGAAACTTGTATGTCAGGCAAAGGACGCGAAAGGACTGATCCTCCTTCTTGCCTCGCGTTTGGTTTTATTAGCACCGTCTGACCCTCGAATCCTGACGCGTCACCAAGCATGCAACAAAAAATATTGCATCCCGATTTCGCCTTTACATGCATGCAATAGCGTCTCTATCTAAGATAACTTAATATATTTACATTCACATAGAGATCTTCCGCTATCGTCATTCTATCGAATAATATGACATATTTATAATTTATTTAATTGATGAATGTAACACGATATATGAATCAACTGTATCTTGTGATTCCATGTGTACCTATAGTATATGAGTAAATAGACGCAACCTCACCCTTGTATATATTTGAATGTACAATTATAAATATGTCTATGTATAGAATTCGATTTTTCAGGAAGTATCTAAGCATTAGTACTACCCGACCTCTGTCCGTGTAATCAGCGAAAATTTAGACCAGATAAGCCGATCTAAAGATATGACAGAGTATAAACTCGCATTTACACAACACGGCGTAAATATAAACCATGTAATATTGCATAATTACATTTATTTATCACGCAAAATTTCACCAAGTCCAAACAGCTGTGCAGCTCCGCAAACATTCCAAACTTTTTTTCCAAACCCTCATAACGCCCTCGTTTTCGCAAACGGAAAAAAAAATCTTCGGTACACAACAAAACCATCTTTATGATCGTGTGATCGTTTCTACATGTCTTATGTGACCACTACAGACCCCCCCCAGACTTGTGACCATGTTTGTTTTTCAAGCATGAAGCAAGTCTCAGTTTTAAAAAATAATCGCCAATTAACTTTATGTTTCCATTTCGAATTAATTACATTCAGTGATTACTACTTTTCAGACAACCTATTATTTAGTTGGTTCAGAATAATTATCCATTGCCTAACTCACTCGCTTAAGTCTATCTTATTCATTTATAATTAATTTATTTTTATTACTTTTAATTTTTTTTCTAATAATGTGAAACGTACATATTAATGCTGTTATTTGATAACTAAATAAATCAACTAATTAAAGTCAATCACATCTAACCTATTTCTACAACCTATAAATCTCTTTATCTAAACTTCCAAGTATACTAAACAATCGTTAACTCATTACATAAGTTACATTAAACTTACAAGATCATATTTAGTTTTTATCTACACATGTTGCACCAGCTCAATTCATCGCTCCTATCTTCTGACCAGGTCCCATATAATATCTAGCTATATTTACAGTGTTATAATTTCCTAACACCCTATTTGTAATCGGATCCATAAGCGTATAACAATTGGGATACGGTATCTTTGTAATCATAAAGGGTCCTTTGTATGATAACGAAAATTTTCGTGAAACTTTATGTTTCCCATCAGAACGAACAAACGTTTTAACTTTAACGTAATCTCCAATTCGATACACTTCTAATTTACATCTTTTTTTATCAGTCTGTTTTATGCGTCGCTCGCTCGCTATTTTACTATTTGAAATGGCCCTAGCTTGCATCTCTCTTGTGTCTTGTTCTCTCAACTTGTCTACCCACAACGGTTCTAATATTTTATCTGTCGACAATGGTTCACGTTTTCCGAATGCTAATTCATTCGGCGCAAAACCTGTTGAACTATGATTGACATTGTTATAACATGATTCTATCTCTGATAAAATATCCACCCATCCTTTATTATTCTGATTACAATATGTCCTTATCAATCTTCCAAGCTCACGATTAACCCTTTCTACAGAATTGGAATTCGGACAATAAACAGAAGTATGTGTGACTCGAATACCAAGTTCTTTCAATCCATTTTCCCAAACTCTAGATGTGAACTGAGGTCCGTTATCCGTAATGATTGTTTTAATAGGTATTTCGTTATGAAATTTTCTTGTGCACGCGAATACCGCCCGACCAGTGGCTTTACGCATCGGATATAACCTAATAACTTTACTGTACACATCCTGCATTACATATATATATTGACAACCAAATTTCCCTACTGGTAAAGGTCCGTACAAATCGGCAAACACCTTTTCACCTAAATTTTCCGCCAAAACTGAATTACAAGGACCAACAGTGTTTATACTACAAGGTTTAACCTTCTGACAGACGTCACAACTCTTTACCACTGTGTTAACTATCTTACTCATATTCGGAAAATAATACCTATCTTTCATAAATGCTAATATTTTATATCTACCATAATGTCCAATCTCTTCATGTATATGCGAAATCAATTCTTCCTGGAGTCGTAATGGAATGACTAATAAATTGATATCACGTTTCGTAACCGAGAAATATAATGTATCATTAATTAATTTGTAATTACAAAACCCTCGTATATTGGATTCTATAACCCCGCCTTTAATACAACCTATAATCTTACTTAATAACTCGTCTTCGTTTTGCAATTTCGAAATATCCCGCAAACTTGAAATTATATTATCGTGATTTGTCGCTCTAAACCAATAAATAGCTGGCTGTTTTGCTCTCATAGTATTTTCTCCCTCACACCCAGCTATATGTCTGCTCAATGTATCTGCAATTTTGTTATCTATGCCCGGGACGTATTGTATAGTGTAATCAAATCGTTCCAAGAACATAATCCACCTTGTTACGCGAGCTCCCAATAGAGTCCACGATTTGATGAACGTTAAGCTCTTATGATCCGTTTTGATAATTACCTTAGCACCCTGTAAATATATTTCAAACTTCTTTAGTGCGTAAATAATTGCATACATTTCTTGTTCAGATACCGACCATCTTAATTGAGGTCCCTTAAAAGCTTGTGAACAAAATCCTATAATGTCCTCATGACCCGACTTATTTTTTTGATAAACATATGCCCCGATCCCAACTGCACTTGCGTCTGTTTGCACAAAAAATGGCGACGTGAAATCTGGCTGTACTAAAACAACACTTGATACAAAAGCTTCCTTTATCTCTTCAAAAGTGGTTTGTGCCAATAAATTCCATTTCAAACTTGACATTGGCACGCAATAAATTGTGCAACGGTCGAACAAGTGTCCCATAATTTTTTTGTAAACATCCTAAAATAATTTACAAATCCCAAGAATGCCCGCAAGTGTTTAACGTTTTTTTGGAATAGAATATTCTCGAACTGACTTCATCTTGTCGAGGTCCAACGCCATAAGTTGACAACACATGTCCCAAGAGCTTGACCTTTTTTTTCAGCGATACCACATTTTTTTTAGGATACCGTGAAACCTGCCGTTCGCAATTTATTCAAAACCGTATCTATTTGTAGAATATGCTCGTCAAAATGGCTAACTGAATAAACTAGAACTCTAAAATCAGGTTGGGTAACTTGTTAAGCACTAAAGTCGGAGTGTATATTATACATTCTCCAATCTTAAATGGCAAAGAAACTAATTTACCTAACTTATCTCTGCTTGCGCCTAAAGCGCCCGTAGCTCTAACGCTAGGAATAGGGATTTCAGCTTGCTTTCCTAACAACCTACATATTATCCGTGATCTATGTCGGCTTGACTGATTCACTTGTAACTCATTGCTGAAATATACGGAATATCCGTTTGTTTAGTGAGTCAATAATTGAACAAAGTCATTTACTCCCACTTCAGCATTTAAATTACATAAATCATATAAATTATGATTTCTTTGTGAATCACTAACCGTCCTTCCACACCTTTATAAGTAATTTAGCCCGAAGTCCCTGTCGCGCTCGACGGCAAGTTTTTTGAAATAATCTCATTATTTCCTTGCTGTGAAGATGTTTTATCTTCTGACAAAGGCTGAAATGCTATAGCCTTAAAACCTGGCCGTTGCGTTCTCGCATATCCACGAAAAGAACCACGGTTATAATAACCGCGAGAAATTCCTCGGAATTGTTGACTATTACGTTTCGTTGAGTTATCATACCGTATGGTATTTACTCTCAACGTTCTGTTCTGAGTTCTCATATATTGTCCTCTACTATCGTTCGAGTTATGTGTCACACTGCTAAACCCGGGTTTGGCCTCTTTTACAAGCGGCCTTTCAACATTCCTTTCTAACTGACGTAAGAACTCCATAGCACTTCGTATAGTCATGGTCTCACTTTTCGTAAAGTAAGCGATTTGTATTTCTCTAGGCATCTGCCTAAATATAGTGTTCACCCGTTCACCTTCCGTAAATGGAATAGACAATCCATATATACTATTCAACTGTGCAGCAAAATATTCTTCTAAGCTTTGACCCTTCTTAGAATCGTACTTCGCCGTTATAAACCTCTGCTTTATCATTTCCTGCTCACTACTTCCCCAAAATACCTGAATTAAATCATTCTCGAAATCTGTAAACGTACGCCAGCTTTCTCGGTAAATGTTCATTCTACTTTTAGCGTTACCCGTTAAGCTATCGATAGCCCACGCAAGTGCTCTGCTGCTATCACCCGATACCTTAATATAATTCTTTAAATCTCGTAAGAATTCCATCGGATTAACAGAACTTCGGCCATCGAAAGTTGGTAACTTTTGTGTTAACTTTACTATACAAGTAGAACGTTCATTGGTTTCTATTCTCTCTAAAGCCTGCGAAGGTCCCGCTACCTCGCTTGAAGATGTACTGGCTTTCTCAATATTGTCCAATCTACGCATAATCGTAGTTAATAATTCAGTTATTTGTCCCGGTGTTTCACTTCCTATATTTCCAATATTTGATTCTTCCGCCTGTGTCCTACGAGTCGAAATACGATTCGAATGCCTACCACGAACCATAGTTAAAACTTAATTAATTAAATTATTAAAGAAACTATTTATCCTATACGTAATCGCCTACGACTTTCACTACGAAACTCTACGAAACGCTACAAAGGTCTACGCACCTGACTACCTGCGCAACGACCCTATCTATTGTTCAATTGCCCGAACTGCTAACAATGCTTTTGTAAACAATGCAATTTTCTTTCAATGCTGCTGTTTTCTTTAAGTAAATGGATAATTATTCTGAGACTCAATAATTTGTTTTATATTTCTACGTTGTGTATTTAAATTATATAACCCAATAAGCCTGAGTTCTTTTGAATAGTTCTGTTGTATATGAAATATACAAACAAGATACTATCCACGGTCTACGGCACCAATTCTGTGATGGAACCCTTACTTATGTATATAATATACACAGTAAGACGCCGCGGCTTCTGCGGTTATTCCAAATCACCTGAGCTATGATCGTCTAGAATATTTGTAAAACCTTATCAGATCCCCCAAGCTGTTCACTCTACTCTGAATTTATTTTAAAAGCCTAAAATGAGGATATCGATACTAGATATTATTTATTACGTAATTTAATCCCTTATTGAAATAGTCGTTTTACAGAATTGTTCTTTGTAGCTGTTATGGTTTATATCATTCAAATAATTGACTTCATAAAGCGAAGGAATATACGCCATTCCTGAAAAATCAGGCGGATCGATCCATATTTGTAATCAGTTAGGTCATAGGTTTGCTATAGCTTAATTATATGCGGTAATGTCGTACAAAGTACGATAAATGGGCGTTGAGAGTCTTGGATATTTGTTTAACCAATGTAATTTTATAAATTCGCTTACGCGAAACAGGTATGTACATGTTGGTCGCGATAAAATCGCGAAGAGCTCTTATAATAATAGTATTTTCACAAGACTCTAATTATTTCGAGTAAACTCGATACATCTTGGCGATACAAAGTCAATATATCTGGTTTGCTGTGTTGCGAGGAATGAGATATTATATCGTCATGGACAGCAGGTTTCCTCTTTAGGAGAAAGATGTCACGGTTTGACACCTTTGCACTAACATGCATAAGAAAAATATATGGTTTTGGTTAATAAGTCCACTTCCAGCGAAAGTATGTCTGTTTGGCCTCTCGGTCACTCAGGCATAATTTTGCCAACCCTTAATAGCCTCGGAAAAACCAAATTTCCCGATGAAATTTGATAATTCTTACCACTTATTAACCTTTTCGCGACTCTAATATTACTATGTAGGAAAGCAATCAAGATCTAAATGATCTTGAGCCAAACAAAACAAAACAACCCTACCCGGCTATCCTAACAAAGAATCCTAATCCTATCTGCTCTGTAATTACCAGAGCTTCCACGTAAATTCTATTCTTTTACTTATTTTCTAGTTTAACATGCTCGCAACGGTTGGCGTGTCAAGATCCTGAGAGCAAATATATTTGAGACGTTAATTTAGATCATAAGTTCTATACCTAACTTCTAACTTTCTAACCTTTCTCTGGTGAATAGATGTTTGATATACTAGTTACCATAGATCTCTATAATCTCAATAAACACATAACTATCAAATATCATAATCTGATAACCTTTAGATATTCACTATCATACATAGGACTAAATTGATCGGATCCTATATCTTTCAATTATGTAGATCTAAGGTAACAAATGAAACATATGTGACTCTCAATTAACAGCAACAATGATAATGCTACATTTAACCCAACTATAGAAATTCAAGTAATCTCCGTTATATATATTATCTGTTCGATCTATCGTATCTATCTTTAGCAGATTTATTAATTTAACCGTACGCAAAACCTCACTATATTCCGATAACGAACCTAATCACGAACCTACGTCTAAACTGACCTAAAAGCAGCCGCAACCGCTTGCCTAACCTAAGTCTAGTCTATTGTAAGACCTAGTGTGAACCTAGGGTCTGTTATTAGCCACCACGCTCATAACAGTTGTGTGAGAAGTTAAACGTGTGTGTGTGTAAAGCGACTTGTGTAGGATATGCAAATAAGAACTACTCTAGGGATACATTAGGATAAGGTCAACCCTCTGTAAACCTACAGGTTGACCTAGGATACCTAGGTGAAAGGAAAATGGAAGACCTGAAGCGCCCGAATGCCAGTCTCAGCACCCAGTATAAATTACCTATTCAGTACTTATCTAACGCTCCAGCGGAATTTTGGGGTTTGTGAGAAAGGTATAGATAAAAATATTTAGGAAGTCTAGAATTCTAGACCCGTCACTTCACAGTAATTTACCCGAACACAAAGCAACGAGCTCAAATCGGTGAATGAAATTTATAACACAAAATTACACACACTCGATTCTAAACTCGAAACTTGTATGTCAGGCAAAGGACGCGAAAGGACTGATCCTCCTTCTTGCCTCGCGTTTGGTTTTATTAGCACCGTCTGACCCTCGAATCCTGACGCGTCACCAAGCATGCAACAAAAAATATTGCATCCCGATTTTGCCTTTACATGCATGCAATAGCGTCTCTATCTAAGATAACTTAATATATTTACATTCACATAGAGATCTTCCGCTATCGTCATTCTATCGAATAATATGACATATTTATAATTTATTTAATTGATGAATGTAACACGATATATGAATCAACTGTATCTTGTGATTCCATGTGTACCTATAGTATATGAGTAAATAGACGCAACCTCACCCTTGTATATATTTGAATGTACAATTATAAATATGTCTATGTATAGAATTCGATTTTTCAGGAAGTATCTAAGCATTAGTACTACCCGACCTCTGTCCGTGTAATCAGCGAAAATTTAGACCAGATAAGCCGATCTAAAGATATGACAGAGTATAAACTCGCATTTACACAACACGGCGTAAATATAAACCATGTAATATTGCATAATTACATTTATTTATCACGCAAAATTTCACCAAGTCCAAACAGCTGTGCAGCTCCGCAAACATTCCAAACTTTTTTTCCAAACCCTCATAACGCCCTCGTTTTCGCAAACGGAAAAAAAAATCTTCGGTACACAACAAAACCATCTTTATGATCGTGTGATCGTTTCTACATGTCTTATGTGACCACTACACGGTACACAAACATTTGACTAATACAAAGCGTATGGAGAGTTTTAAAATTGCATTTGGCTCCATACACTTGACTCTAACAAAAATGATCACTTTAAAACCAAATATTTCAGAAATGGATCCCTAAATCGAAAAACGATGTTTGCAAGCTCACAATATTTTTAAAAAACCTATTCAACGATACCCAACATGACTGGTTAGTCGACAAAATAAAACTGACTTTTGACTTTACTCGTATGGGAGCTACCCTAAAAAAAAATTATTTTTCAATGTTTTACTTTACCACTCTTTCCGCATAATTAATTTACATACCTATACCAAATTACAGTTTTCTAGTACTTATAGTCGCTGAGTAAAACGCGGACGGACAGACAGACAGACGGACAGACATGGCGAAACTATAAGGGTTCCTTGTTTACTACGAAATATAGGTGTACCTATATGATGTTCATATGTCACGTCAGCAATCTGACTGCGCCGTGCGCCCAGTTGTTCCCTGCCTGTCGACTCGTGCTAGTGTGTATAACTGTAGATGTTTCTATCCCTTGATTATTGATCATTTGTGAATCGTGGAAAGTGCGATAAATAAATATATAGTGAACCTAATTCGGACTATAATTGATGGACCCTCGTACCCTTACACCACGTGCACATACACACACGTATAGACTACACTCATACTCAAAAGTGGTGACCTGCGTCGAACACCTTAGTGACTGTGAACATTACCGTGATTTTGAACATTGTGTTAAAGTGATACCACCTGGAGTCAATATCATTTGTGGTGTATGGAATCAAGGTCGTAAATTCATCAAATAACTACAGAGGGAACAACTCACCTTATCGCCGGGTCGGCAGGTACTTACCAAGCAAAATTCTTGTTATCGTCACAAAATAAAAATTATATAGATATGTCTATCGACGCGTCGTGTGGCTCAAACATTCATATCACCGAAACGCAACAGATTTCGGCAGTTGCCATTTCAACACGGATTCCGGAATTTTGGAAAGATTCTCCGAGACTATGGTTTATTCAAGCGGAAGCTGTCCTTGATCCGCAGCATATGTCCGATGAAACAAAATACCAAATGATTATTACAAAACTGGGGAAAGATGTCATCCAGCAGATTACTGATTTAGTGAGTGATCCGCCTGCCACCAAGAAGTACGACTCACTAAAGCGGAAATTATTATCCATTTATGAGGAGTCAGAAGACAGAAAAATCAAGAAACTCATCAGTGAAATGGAGTTGGGTGATCAAAGACCTTCCCAATTACTAAGGCGAATGAAAACGTTAGCAAGAGGCCGGATTACGGACGAAACTTTGATTGTACTATGGCAAAATCATCTTCCAACTTCGGTACGTGGTATCCTGACTGTGGCGAATTCCAAGGATTTGGATGTACTGGCATCGATCGCAGACAAGGTAATAGAGACCGTGACTCCTGGACAGAGCATTGCAGCAGTGCACGAGAAGCCTAAGACTGGCAATGACGAGGCACTGATTGTCGAAATTTCCAAGATGGCTGACAGAATTAAGAAGCTGGAAACTAATACGAGGGGACGATCCAGGAGCAGAAACCGTAGGTGGTCTAGATCCAGGTCACGTAATCAGAGCAATACACGTAGGCGAACTCCAGAGGATCCTAATTGGTTGTGTTTCTACCACTTCCGGTACCGGCAGAGGGCAAACAAGTGTGAGAAGCCTTGCAACTGGAAGAAAAGCAACTCCAGTACGGAAAACTAGGTACCGTGTTGTCGGCGACGGGAGGCAGCAACGGGTATGTAAACCACCGTCTATGTATCAGAGATAGAACCTCCAATTTGAATTTTTTAATAGACAGCGGTGCTAACGTGTCTGTGCTACCTCGGACCGTAGTAAATAAGAAGGAATATTCTCAAAGTGATCGATATATATTATACGCGGCCAATGGGACAGAAATACGTACTTATGGTATTCATTTTATGGTATTAGATTTTAATTTACGACGAGCATTTCGTTGGATGTTTATTTTAGCGGACGTTAAGCAGCCAATACTAGGCGCTGACTTCTTAGCTAATTTTAAATTACTTATAGATTTAAACGGCCGTAGATTGATCGATCAGGTAACCAACTTAAGCGTATTAGGTAACATATCAAGTAGTTCTGAACCAACACTGAGAACTATTACGGATGAATGTCCTTATCATGATTTATTAAATAAGTACCCGGATTTAACAAAACCTGTTTCGTATAAAGAAAGCAGCAAGCATGGAGTACGTCACGTCATTGAGACTACGGGACCACCAGTGCGTGCGCGAGCAAGACAGCTACCACCAGACAGGTATGTTAAAGCTAAGAATGAATTTAGAATAATGCAAGAATTAGGGATTTGTAGGCCGAGTAATAGCCCTTGGGCAAGTCCTTTACACATAGTTCCTAAAAAAGATGGTAACATTAGAGCATGTGGAGATTACAGACGTTTAAATGCTATTACAAAACCGGATAGATATCCAGTCCCACGTTTACAGGATTTTACTTATGTAGTAGCTGGTAAAAAAGTTTTTTCTAAGTTAGATATAAATAGAGCCTATAATTGTATACCAGTATCAGATTCTGACATAGAGAAAACAGCCGTGATTACCCCCTTTGGTTTGTTTGAATATACTTGTATGCCGTATGGTTTGAGAAATGCTGCACAGACATTTCAACGGTTTATGCATCACACCGTTCTGAATGGGTTGGAATTTTTATTTAATTTTGTTGATGATATAATTATAGCGTCAGATGATGAAATTCAACACAAAGAGCATTTAGAGCAAGTTTTTAAAAGATTTAACGAGTTTGGCATAACAATAAATTCTTCTAAATGTAAATTTGGCCAAAAAGAATTAGATTTCTTAGGATATAAGGTGTCACCAGAAGGAATTCAACCTTTGGAAGATAAAGTTAAAGCCATTATTGAATTTCCTAAGCCAAAAACTGTAGATGAAATGAGACGATTTTTAGGCATGTTGAATTTTTACAGAGCTCATATACCTCATTCGGCTGAACATCAATCAGAGTTAAATAAATTTTTAAAATCTTCAAAACGCAAAGATAAAACACCAATCGCATGGACACCAGAAGCAGAAAAAAGCTTTGAACAGTGTAAAATAGATCTTAAAAACGCAGCATTATTAAGTTATCCGGATAGTGAAAGTCCTTTAGCTTTAATGACGGATGCATCGGACACATGCATTGGCGCCGTCTTACAGCAAAAAGTAAATAATACGTATCAACCTTTAGGATACTTTTCAAAAAGATTGAATGAAGCACAGAAAAAGTACAGTACCTATGACAGGGAATTGCTAGCTATTTACTTATCAATTATACATTTTAGAAATATGGTAGAAGGTCGAGAACTCACTGTTTTCACGGACCATAAACCTTTAACCTTTGCTATGAGTAAGTTAGGTACTAATAGGGAAACCGCAAGACGAGCTAGGCAAATCATGTTTATTAGTGAATTTACCACCCAGATTCGTCATATAAGTGGTAACAATAATATAGTAGCAGACACGTTATCAAGAATCGAGACGATAACATGTCCAACGATTATAGACTACTCAGAACTAGCTAGAGCGCAGGAAGTAGATGAACAGCTTGCAAAATTATTAAATGAACCACATGACACAAACAGTCTTCAATTCAAGCGTATGAAATTTTTTGACACCGATAATACCATCGTCACCGAAATTTCTAGAGACATAGTAAGACCCTACTTACCCAAAGAATTTCGTCGCACAGTTTTTGATTCTTTGCACGATTTAAGTCACCCAGGTATTAGAGCAAGTGTCAAATTAGTTAGTGAAAGGTATTTTTGGCCTAACATGAATCAAGATGTAGCTAGATGGACAAAAACCTGTGTGAAATGTCAAAGAGCAAAGATTCAAAGACACACTGTATCGAATCTTGGGACATTTCAACCAACAAATCGCTTTCAACAAATACATTGCGACTTGGTAGGTCCATTGCCCGAATCGCCTGAAGGACATAAATATTTGGTAACAATTATAGACAGGTACACGCGTTGGCCAGAGGCTTTCCCCATAAAGGAGATGACAGCCGAAGTAGTGGCACAAGTTCTGTATGATGGTTGGATAAGTCGTTTCGGATGCCCAACTAAAATCACTACAGACCAGGGTAGGCAGTTTGAGAGCAATCTCTTTAGTCAACTCATGAAACTATTAGGGGCACAGAGGACCAGAACTAGTCCTTATCATCCACAAAGTAATTCAGCTGTTGAGCGTTGGCATAGGTCACTCAAAACAGCTCTCAAGGCTCGATTAACTAACAAATCATGGGTTTCAGAACTGTCTACAGTCATGTTAGGTTTACGCACAGCAATTAGGTTAGATTCAGGCGTAACAGCAGCTCAAATGGTATACGGTGACAACATAAGGTTACCAGGTGATTTATGTGAAAGTAAAAGTCAAATTGTTCCTTGTGACGATCATAATTATGTATGTAAATTAAAAGAAATCATCGACGGATTGAAGCCGTCATTGAGAGAGCATAAGTCACCTGGCAAAATATTTGTGCATAAAGATTTATTAAGTAGTGAATATGTATTTCTCAGAAATGACGCAGTACGGAAACCATTACAACCGCCTTACGATGGTCCATATCGCGTCATTAACAGAAATGGTAAAGTATACCGCATTCAATTACCAAATAGGCAAATTTCTGTATCAATCGATCGTTTAAAACCGGCTTATGTACTTAATGAAGATACGGACATAAGTATAAGTAACGAAACTCAGTCAAAAAATGATAAAAAAATAAAGACACCCAAGTTAACTAAAAAGGTAAGTATACAAACAGACACTACTGAAAAATCGAATTTCGTAACAAGATCAGGAAGAATAATCAAAAGGCCAATCAGATTTTTTTTAAAATGAAAAACAAAATTTTAAAGATATATTATATAATATAAACATTATATTCATATTAATTTATCCTACAGCTCGACTACACTTCTGTACTTACGTTTTGTATGTTGCATTTTCGCTTAAACACACTTACGTGAGAACATTGTTGAGTAATTAATTAGGTATCAGAAATATAGAAAAATCACGTAGCACAAAGTATATAGAATATAGTATTTCTGTAGCATTGAGCATTGTGCCAAAATTTTGAACTTCGTTATTGTCAACTACAATTAATTCTTCTTAATTATTTTAACCATACAACAACATAACATGGGTTCAAGTCAAACTAAGGAAAATGTTTTCGTCACTGAAAATCTATCGAACATAGCAATTGACAATAAGTTGAACATTCTTGGAATCGTCATGATTATCATGACAGTCGTATTTACAATTACCTTGTGCTACTGCGTGAAACGGCGTTGTATAAAAAGTGTCAGAAAATGGATGTGGAAGGAAGTTGTCGGCACCTCAACCCTACAAAATATAAAAGTTGACACTCGACAACTACAACAATCCGTCACAACGAGTGCAACGCCCAAAGTTGTGTTTACCTGATATATCAATCTCGGTACGTTTATGTTTAGTATATAAGTATAGTGTTTTAAGATATTTTTATCCACTCGTAGGACGTTGGTAGGCACTTACGTGTCGTATTTACGACGATGCCAAGAGTGAATAATAATAAAATCCGCAAACTGCATCAAAAGTTTATTGACATAAAAGTGTTACAAACTTGGCTGACACACTGCCGTGTGTCTAGATTATTTTAAGATAAACTTGTTGTATTTGAGGTTAAACATAAAAGTAAAAACTTGTAATTGTAACAATGCAGGATAAAATATTTTTTCACTTATATGTAATTATATTTTAAAAAGTACCTATCTTGAAACCTGAATTCAGTTAATCTCAACACCATATCTCAATCAATGCAATACTTGTATTCATTTTCATTTCATGTTATAATCAGAACAATTGCACTATCATGTTATGACTGTAAGCGAACCCGATACTTTTGTTATTCAAGTAGTAAAGTGTGTGTAAGCAAATAGTTTCACGCGGGCCGGCAGAGCACCTACTAATGGTTGTTGTAACCTATTGTAAAAGTAATGTAATGTTAGTTATGCTTTAAACATTCGATTTTGTAAAAAGTGTATATTTTTTTTTTTAAAAAAAGGAGGGAAGTTATATAGGTGTACCTATATGATGTTCATATGTCACGTCAGCAATCTGACTGCGCCGTGCGCCCAGTTGTTCCCTGCCTGTCGACTCGTGCTAGTGTGTATAACTGTAGATGTTTCTATCCCTTGATTATTGATCATTTGTGAATCGTGGAAAGTGCGATAAATAAATATATAGTGAACCTAATTCGGACTATAATTGATGGACCCTCGTACCCTTACACCACGTGCACATACACACACGTATAGACTACACACATACTCAAAAGAAACAAGGAACCCTAAAAATCATATAAAAATAATGGATTCAAATGTAATATTTTGTTAATATTAATTGTAACAGTATTTATGGCCAGACTAAGTATAATTTAATGAGTCCCTATCATTGTGATAACTGAATAAATCTATATACTTCTATATCATAGTATTTAAAAAGAATACTCCTGCGCCCGGAAACGGAACTAGTTCGACTAAAACATATCGAATTATTTTCCGTTCAAGAAGTATGTAATGGATTAGCAAAAGAATTTTGGTTCCCGGGATAATCTTTTCCAAAGATGCGGGCGACGAAGTCGATCTAAAAGGATATAAAATAAAGACTTTCCAAAATAACGAAATAATTATAAGCCGGCTTGTTTTTAAAGTATTAATTCGAAGAACAAAACATAGTAAACAATTCGTAATGCCTATCTAGTAAGATACTTAACTTTACTCGCACATTGACTGCATTAGAGAGCTTACTTCCGCAAACATGTCAGAAGTTGTCCTAGAGTTGGGTCTACAAAGTCGCCGCTAACAAGTCCCTCCGCTTCCAATTTCCAACTTTGCGACCTCGCATTATAATATTTTTCAATCAGGACCACAGCTCCGGTAAAAGTTTCTCATTTGTAAGTACAATTTGTTGTAAAACTAAATTGTCAAGCATGCGGGAGTATGCGACACCCCATGCGATAGTTACGTTCATGAATCCGTTCTACATATTGATGATTTCAAACATCATTGTTAATTTTAAGAATAAGAATAAATACAAATAGTATCAAATATTGGATCACATAATTCATTAAAAAAGTAACCTAATAAAAAAAAAACTAACTGAACAAATAGCATTACTTACAAATAAAGAAGCCCTGGCAAATCGCTTGCTCGTGGTAACGTGTCCGAAGTGTGGCAGCATTGCCCCGTGGTATGGCAATGCTTATCTTTTGAGCCAGAAGAAGGCCAGCCCTCTGGTCACGCGTGATTTCAGTCAATTTTCGGGCGACAGTGCTATATTTTTTTATGCGCCGAATGGTCCCTACGGGCCCAACCTTTCAACCCCAAACGGCTCAAATAAGTAATTATGGCCGCAAATATAAATTAATATATATTTGCGCTGTTTGAGGTTTTCTGCACCAGCTGCGCAAATCTCCTTGGTTAGGCAGTGGACCCCGGGCTCTGAAGCGTTACTGCTGAGGATGCAACAGGGAAAATACGCTCGGATGATGATATAATAATATTATACATTTTCTTACCACATATACAAAAGACATCAACGCTCAAGCAAGCCTCGCCCCCTCCCGCCCCCGCCCCCCGCCGCTATATACCGCTCATTAAAACCGCCGTATTTACTCTTCACCGGCAGAACATAAATTATACAACGACGTAATGACGCCGTCCAATTCCAAAGAGTCTCTTTCAATATCGCCGAGTGGAAATATTGCACAAAACAGCGAGGGACGAAAAGCGCTTCTGTATTTACTGTTATTTCACTTACCTTCTTTGGGAATATATAATTAAGTGACCCATGCATCATAGTCTCCTCTAGTTCCTCACATGTAGGGCATGTGAGGAACTAGAGGAGACAAGGAGACACAACCTGTGCAGCTGCGACTCAATGGCCGGAAAGCGTATGGACCTCTTTGGATCAGCTTATCCTAAGTTAGAGGACTACAGGCACTACGCACCAGGTAACATTCTGAAGCTTATGCAGTCCTTCTTCAGAAATCCTGATGCGGGTGAGTAAGGCAAGGGGATAAGTACAATATAACCCAAAGGTTCGACGTGCTTCCAAATATGGACCCCAAAGCAAGATAAGATAAAGATAAGATAAGACCCATGCATCACATCTTCTTATATTTAAGAGCTGTGCTTTTAACGGTGCTGTGCTTTCCGTGTCAAAAAAGAGGCAAAATGTACCAGGTAAGAGAAAGTCTTAGGAATTTTTATTTACCTTTTCAGTAATAATTTAAATGAAATCAGACATAACTGTTGAGGACGTTGCTACAAAAATGCATTTGTGTTTCGATGAGGACCAAAAATGATGGTGATACAAGCTGTTTGCGCGTGAATCAAAACTTATATACACGAAAAACTATACACATATCGGGAAATGTTGAAGAAAGCCTCACACCACATATATAGCACATTCGATTTTGATTCGGGCGGCAAATTTCTGTGATCTCAGGCTGTTCTATTATCTTCGCCGCGGTGTATTATCTGCTATTCCGGCATAAGTTTAATAAAATGAAAAGGCTCCATTTAATGTCACATTTGCTTTTTCATGTCCGCATCTCTCTTTGTATGGAGTTTCAGTTCTCTACTGTCATCTTTTTGTGGTTGAGTGAAATATCGCTTTGATCTCGCTACCTTCGTTAGCCGGCGGGTAAGGGGGTGAACTTTGTGGTGAGAGGGGGGAGGGGGGGGGTGGCAAACAAAATAATATGGAAATGGAAATGAGGAGAGCTGATCCACTCCAATCACGTCACAATGCCGAGTGCCAGCGAGTGATAGCTGCGAATAATAATATACACAACTAGGCAAAGTAAGGTACACTCAGGCATTTATTTACGTTTATATCTTTATCTTCGATAAGGTGAACGGTGCAAAGGTTTGCAAGACCCAAAAAACACACTTGGTAAAATATTTGTCTACTTGGAAAAAAGGAAATACGTCATCGCTTATTTATTAGAAATCCTTAAATTTAAGTACGCCTATTTTTGGCAGTACGATGAAGAGTGAAAAAACAGTTAGATGACATTGGGCATTAATACTCATTACTACATTAAATATAATAGATTATATATAATAAATATATAATAGTAAGGAAAAAATTATATACCTACTTTCAGGCTTAAATAGACCGTATGCGAAGAACCTTTTACTATAGAACGACAATGATATGTATAAATGTCTCTTATCTTGTCTAATCTCATCTCATATGTTGGCCATGTTGTAAAAAGGTTTTAATTTTATTTCTAACTTATATTTTTAACCGACTTCAAAAAAAGGAGGAGGTTGTCAAATCGTCGCGATCCTTTATTTGTTTTTATGCATGTTCACTGATTACTCGAAGACGCACGGGCCGATTTGGAAAATTATTTTTTTGTTTGAATGGGTATACTGTCCAGATGGTCCCATAGTAATTTTATTAAAATCGGTTGTGTAGTATGGTAAGGTGAAGTCGGTTTTTAGTTTTAAAAAATTATGCGATAAACATAATGTGGAATGACCTCCTAGGAAGTCACCACTTTTCTGGTCCGACAGTGTACAGTTGCGGTCAGTGCATCCGTGCTATTGTGTCGGCAGTACCGTTCATACCTCGATACGGTGAAATGCGGACCGTGGCACTGCTTTGAAGTTCCACCAGAGAACCTTTGATCTGAACACAAAGGCTCTCGGGTTTTCAGAGAATTTTCAAATTAATTTCAGCGGCTTTTCGCATTCAGGCTTCTTCATCTAGCTACCTTGATATTTACGCAGGTACTTCTATTATTTGAAAATAGCGTGGTTTTTCCATCTCAAGAATTTCATGATCAAGAGTTTGAAAAACTTTTGGTAGACTACGGTAAAATAAAAATAAAATATATGCCTATTAAATAATAATTAAAAACTTTTATGAATTATTAAGATATCGTTTTAATTTTATAAAAGATTTTAAATCTTGGTCTAAGAATACATCTGCATGGATCTTGTGCTATCGATACTTGAGATACAATAACATTCTTGTGATTGTAATTCCGCCATGACAGACGAGAACATTGTCAGTGCGATCTCTATCAAACCGACCACCAAAAACCCGCAGCTACATGACACTGGCAAAACATACACAATGCGACGATAATCACAACAACAACACATGGATTTTACAAAAACCAGCCATCATACTTTACATTGCTTGCTGCAGCTAATAGATAACTGATAAACTGATGTTTTGAACGAGACGTGTATATTAAAATGTGGAAAAGAATCCGCAAGTCCCTGAAATGTGTTGTATTTACAAGTGACATGCGACGCCTCGGCTGTCAAACAAAAGTGTCGGGTTGCTGGCTCGGGGCTGCGGTGACAACACGCGGGGTTTGAGGGACACGCCACGCCCTTGACAGCTATTTGCGATTTCAATGTTTGTTCGGGGTCTGTTTGTTTTGGTTATACGTATTGTGAATTGATTCGCAAATTCTGATATTTTGCAGAAAAATCGTTTTGGATAACGATACTCGTAAAATTAAGCTACACAAGTGATAATTTTAAAAGGAAACTGCTTTCAAATTCGTTTAGAATTAAATGAAATACTCCACATGTATTAACTTCTGTCCCTGTGCTTCTATGTTGGTATGGGAGAAAGAAAAAACGTAGAATAAACCAGCTGCCTCACGTCCAGCCCGTATACTAAAAGCCGATCGAAGGAATTGGCAAAATCTGAGGGTGATGCCACTGTACTAACAAGTAACATAATTCGCCACTACTTTAACTCCCATTTTCGTCTACGTACACCAAACGTGGTCTATGGATCTTGCAACTCTAGGCGCCATCGACCCTTTAAGGGATGTTTGTTTGTTTGTCGTGTGTGTAAATGGCCAACACTGATGTCACATTTCTTCAAGCTGTCTAAAGATTTTCTATTTCCTCAAGTAGATATTTATTCCTTTATTTCTTTATTAATCGTTTACATGCACTCATACAAATATAATGCTAGAAAAAATATTGCCTTGTTTAATAAAGTCGGTGATTTTACAGATAAAAACTTACGTAATATAAATTATTTATTTACCCCGCATTCGCATTGCAATGTGTTGTGAAAAATATTGATTATATTGTTATTAAAATCAAATTTTAATATCAATATAATTGTAAGGTTGACGTTTTTGGAGAAAATGCTGCAGTACAGTTTGTTACCGCTTCTTCTGTACTTGCGCTTTGGAGGCGGCAGTAAACTTATCTGTAAGTAAATGATCTGACGTCAACTCCTATTATGAAATGGAAAAAAAAATCCAGTGATACAAATATCCGAAGATAAATAACTGATCTTTGTCTTTGACTTTAAGGGATATCTGCGTGAAAGTATAAGATTGGATATAATTTTTTTATTGCACTACGCTATAAGAACAATACTCGTAAATACGAGTATGTATGTACAAAGGTAGGCTCAAGCAATTTCTTTCAGCCAACCTTTGTGTGTTTGCTACCGAAGTACTTATACTATAATTTTCTTACAACTCTCTCATCCGACTGTCCTAACAGTAAAATTACACACCTGTGCCACCTTGTTCTTAACAAATGACACAATCATCTCCAGAAAGCGAATCAAATGTGCGCAAAAACTGCAAAAACAATCGCTGCCTCTCTCCATCACAATGGAGAAACTCCAGCGTGAACCCAATCTCCGTGGCCAGCAGCGCAAAAACTGACAGACAATAGCATTGTCTTCACACTCACGAGCATTATGTTCCGACCATTCGTGTCGGGATGTGAGGAGTGCGTGACTTGCCGGTTTCATTCAAGATTGACATATCTGTATCGTTGTCGATAAAGGTGCTAGAAAGCTATTGAAAGGATTGGACATGAATCTATTGGCAAAATACTGATTTAATTCGAAAATGATTGAATAATATCGCAATGTCATGCGTAAGTAAAATAAATTCCTGCTTGACTATTCTATGACTATTCAAATGTTGAGATTTTATTTTTAATTTTCAGCTTTTGCGCACCTTTCGTTCTGTTTTTCTTAAGTGATTAAGATTTTATACTTAGTGATAAATATTATCATTTGTATACTCTTACACACATCACTATTTTTCGGAGCTCAGAATTGGAGTTCGGTAGCGCGGCGAGAGTGCGCATTACTTGTGCTTTCGCAAAAAAAACAAAACCGGGCGTTCGCAAATTGATGGGTGACCACAAGTGGTATAAAAAAATTCTAGTTCCTCCGTGCTTTGGAAGGGACGTATAACCCGTTGGTCCCGGCTGTCACCATTGTATAGCAGTCATCAAGCTATGTCAGTTGCCTATAGACAGCTTGATAATTCGACACCAGTCTTGGCCACCTACACACACGAAAAACAAACTACACACAGAATCTTTGTATACGTTAATCTAAGCGCAGAATATATTTGATAATCGTAAAAATAAGCAGATTGTTATCTACTTGATCTATAACTGATAATTTTCTTCGAGGTTTATGTAAATGGCGCTCAAAAAATAAAAGCCAATCGAAGTTTTCTAGAGCTTCGCAAAGAGTTACAATCGACGACCTAATGGCTCTCGACAACACCGAGCTACGAACATTGCACGAGAACACAAGGAATAAATGGATTTTTAAAATATATAGGTCCTTATTTGTCTTTATATGTAGTAGGCAGCAAAATCGTAGATACTGCGTTCTGGGGAGTTAGCATCGAATGGTCTTAAACGCAAACAGTTGGTTTACAAGTCAAAAATTATAATAGAGCTGCTTTGACAGCTTTGGTTATTGACGTATGTAAACGTTCATACATATATCTTTTGATTTTGGTAGTGAAACATATCCTTAACGATTAGAACCGGCGCAGCGTGTCTTCAACTCCACACAAGGCCGACGTCTTCGCGTCCTTTGTTCGTCGCTCCACCGCAGGCGGCGATTTGCGATTTTCCGAAGGGTTCTCGCCTGAAGCACCCTTCACGTAACCGTGCCCCCCCCCGCACTCCCGCTGAGGACGTCTACGTGAGGAGTTCTTTAATCGTTCCGCGTCTTCAGCTGTTTGACGCCTTTTTGGAGAAATAACTGCGGGCCTGTAAGCTGGAGTGGCCGTTTGAATTTTTTCTGTTTTTGATATTACAGTGGCATTCTAAACTAGCAAACACCGAGTTTCAAAGTAGCATATAATATATATCTAAGGAAGCAACCAGGAACACTAATATACAAATTGATAATACAAGTATATTTGATTATTTGGACTTATCTATAGTTAGGGTTTAAAAATAAACCTTTAGAAGTAAGTTGCGTTTTAGAGGAGTTTCTACATAGACAATTTGCATCTAAGACGATTCGAGAGAAACTACGTCATACGTCATTCACCAAGTAGTTACTAGGTCAACATGGTTCGCATCTAGTGTATATACTTGTAGAATTTTTGGCACTTGAAAAATTGATATTGATATTGCAATAAGATCGTTAGCTACCATAATCATGATTACTGACTATTGTAGGCACTTTCTCCGAAGTTACTCGCGGCGTTATGTACTTTATCACTTCCACCCCTGGAGCAACAGCTCTAATGACTCCTCTCTGCACGGCCAATTAAGGCAATGCAGAGTTGAGAGCCCTGCGAGCTCTCTTGGGTCTCCACCCGGACCGATGAAGACACGTCGGGGACGAGGGCCCTGACCGGTTCTCTGGAGCAATCGGGTTCGTGGTGTCGTTACTCACCAACAGCTCGCCACAAGCTGCCCTGTTATTATTATTATTATTGCCAGCAGTGAAAAAGTAACCTACTGCTTTTTACACGAGTTTTCTAGTCTGTATTGTAAATAGGTAGAAGTTCAATCATCCGCCCCTGCGATCCCCTGTGCGGGGAGCGGTGCTGAGCCAGCGATGTGCGCAGCGTGCAACTCGATTTAGCGTCAAATGGAGCAATCTTGCATGAGAAAGTTTTTGCGTTTGCGAAAAAAACTCATCTGAGTCATCTGCAATTTGTTTGGTCCTTATAATATAGGTATCCATATTTGTTTTTCAGGTCAAGGAAAAAAGATATTCTGTAATTTTTTAATTTAAATATACTTTCCCATCTTTGCCTGCTTTGCACCAATACTCTTAGAAAATTAGCTTAATTAATAATGTTAAATGTACACACTTATCTAAGAGTTTAGTAGCACTCAACTATTGAGTACCTTATAGAGGTTTTTGAGACGACTATCTAAGGTATTCCAAATTTGGAAATCCTATTACTTAACTGAGCTCCTTCGTAACCCGAGGACCTGTTGTCCGACTTTTTCTTCATTTTTCCGTGCAGTCTTTGGTGTTTATAAGAATCGACTCGTTAGAATTATTAAAACTAAACTACTGTATAACTGTATATATGCCCTGTCTTTTAGCTAGGTCACAAAAACTTATCCAGCGCGTGCAAAATGCCTCTGCGAGGTACTTACTGCTTTAAAATTCCACCACGGACTAGCATCACTCCATATTTATACTCCTCTAAACTCTTAAAAATGCGTGATAGATAAAAATTATACATGGCTACTCTTATGATTGGAGTGATCAATTCTAAATCTCCTTTTTATCTATACAATAAACTAAAATGGAGGAATTCTAGAGGGAGCGGTAGACTGCGAGCTTGCGTGCCTCCCCTTGACGTGCCTGGATATAGAACAGCTGCATTTCGGAGCAGCTTTAAATATAATTCTACCAAAATTTGGAATTATATTCTACCTTCTTTGGAAACCTTAAATCAACCTATTGATTTAATAAAAACGTAAATATAAAGAATACCTTTTTTCCAACGCAGTTTTGGTAGCAAACATCTGACCCTAAGTTGAACTAAATATTTATGTTGTTTCGCTCATAATTTTATGTAATTTTTATTTTTACTTAGCAGCCATATATTATCAATCGTTATATCTATTCATATCGTAATTACTATATTATTTTAAATTATGGTAATTATAAAACATCATTCCTCTCCATTCCATATAAATATATATTATATTCCATTCAAATATATTATTTATAAAACCTTATATCATACTACACACTATTAAAATGATCAAGAAGAGAGTTGAGTTGAAAATCTTCAATATCTTCAATTTATACAGACTGTACAGTAATAAAATTAGCCCACCCTTGGTTTTGGCAGAATTATCAGCGTCACAGCTCGACCAGCTCGTCTGTGACATCAAGATGAGTCGAGTCCTTTTCGCTCTATGGTCACATCTCACAGTACAATCGCATTGCACTACCACATTAAATACTACTCTTGATATTTGTTAATTGTTATATGCTTTACTCATAATTACAATGTATATGTGGCCTTTTAGCGAATAAAGTTTTTATCTATCTATTCATATTTAGCGGCGTAAATTACGTACGTTAAGAATGAATCTAGTTAATCTTAAAGATAACATATAACAGTTTGTAGTCTCCTACAAGCTCACCCCATCTCAACATCGTAAGTAAATACTCTGTGCACAAGAAATTGCGTCGCGTCGTGCGTCGGGGCGGAATGAGTGCGTGTAACTCGATAATCTGTTTTATTGGCAATCTGCGGCGATTCCCCCGCCCCGCGGAGCAGCCCCCGCACCGGCAACCCCTCGCTGCCGACCTCGCAGAAATTTCCACAACGACGAATAGCTGGGGAAAATTGCCCACTTAATTCAATCATATTGCACGTAATTCTTACATAAAAGGTTTATTTGGGTGCCACGTAACTTATTACGTTGAGAGTAATAGTTTCTATGCTATAATTTTGTTGTCAGCGTTTTAACATTGCAAGCTAAGTAGCTAAACGTACTTACTTATTTATTTGTACTTAAATATAGGAAAGATAAACAGAAGTACGGTCAGCTAAAATTGGTAGAGTCGAGACTGTTACGGCTTCAAAGATTTGTTACGAGTAGAAGGGGACTTAGTTCGAGAGTAACTCCTCGCTGGAAAGTTGATAAAAATCTACAATATTTGCCATGCACGCATTAGGTGTACCTACTGGTGTTCAAAGTCAAAGTCAATTTTTTTTATTCAGTGTAGGGTAAATTTATCTCTTCTTGAAGGTCATTTTTTTAAATATTATTTTAGTGCAAAAGCTTAAAACTACTAACGTTTCAGAACGACCACTGCTGGGAAGATTACGCCGAAAGAAACCCAGTTTAGTATTCGTTCCTACCCAGCCTGATGGGCTATGTTTCAGTAACAATACAGATTTACACGTAAGCTCAATATACATTATATTATACATCTAAATAATACAATTAAAATTTACAAGTCAACTATTTCCAAGAATTTTGATCAGATAAATAGTCATTTACATGATAATAAACAATTTTTTAATAAATAATTTTTTACGGCAGTCTTAAACTTAGATAATGGTAACGCTACTACATTATCTGGAATTTTATTATTGAGACGCAAGCTGAGACCCACAAAAGACTTTTTGTTTTTTCTAACCGAAAAGCTGTGATAGCTAATTTTTTATTTATTTCTAGTGTTAACTATGAATATCGTATTTTTCTTATATATGTATGTTTATTCTGACACACGTACTTACATAATGTTCGCATAGATGAATTGCGAAGGGAGAGTCAAAATGTATATGTCTTTAAAAAGTTCCCCTAGAGACTCTCTAGTACCTATTTTATATATAGAAACAGCGCGTTTTTGTAAAACAAATATGGTATTTATTTCTGCAGCATTAACCCATAGCAATATTCCATAGGACATAACACTATGGGAGTAACTAAAATATATCAAACGCGCTGTATCAACGTCCGTCATCTGCCTAATTCTTCTAACCGCGTAGGCTGCAGAGCTAAGTTTTCCAGCTATTTTTTTAATATGGGCACCCCAATGCATCCCGGAATCAAGCGTTATTTCCAGAAACGTTGTGTTATCTACCATATCTTCTGCTTCCTTATTAATAAGTAAACGTGTTGAAACTTTTGTGACATTCGGTAAGCAGAACTTTACACATTTAGTTTTGTTTACATTTAATACTCATTATTTGGCGTAAACCATTCCAACACTTGCGACAAAGTAATATTAATCTCATCAGAGGTGTCAGTTTTCCTATCTACGCTGAAAACTATAATATATATTAGGAATAACAAAGGACCTAAGATAGAACCCTGGGACACACCCATCACTAAAGTTGATTCGTCAGATTTTACTTGATTTATACTAACTTTTTGAATTAGGCTACTCAAATAAGATTTAATCAATTCGAGAGATTTCCCTTTTATTCCATAGTGCACAAGTTTGGATAGAAGGGTTTCGTGGTCTACAGTCTACACAGTCAAATGCCTTGGAGTTGGAGAGGTCACAAAACACACAAATTGCATTCTGACAACACTCCCAAGCATCGTAGATGATTTGTAAAAGTGCAACACCTGCATCCGTTGTTGATCGACCGTTAGTAAATCCATACTGATCACCATGGAACAGACTATTTTTGTTAAAAAAATCTAATAATTGGTTAAAAATTTACTTTTCAAATATTTTGTTTAGTCTGGCAGAATAGAAATGGGACGGTAATTTGTTGCATCATTTTTGTCACCAGACTTAAATAAAGGGATAACTTTACTTAACCTTATCATGTCAGGGAAAGATCCCGCGTCTACACATTTATTAAATATAGAAGCTAAGTAAGGCGCAATTACATCTATTATATTGCTTATAACGGATACTGAAATGTAACAAATCACCAGAATTAGATAAACAAAAGTGGGTGATGTAATATCAGTATGATCAATTGTTCATACAGAAGATTAGAGAGGTTTTTTTTTATAATTGATTCATCAGTGCTTATTATTAAATCGGGCAAAAAAACCTTATTTAACGATACGTGACGCGGCCGAAATAAATACACAATGAAATGCAAAACTTCATGCTTCAGAGTAGAGTAGTACTAAATAGGAATAATAATGTAGTGTGACAGTTGACACGCTGTGTGTTTGTCTGTGAGGACGTGTCTCGCGTGCTGTCACCCGCACTCTTTGTGAATAATTTATAATAATGTTCTCAATTGGGTTTAAAGCCACAACCCTTAAAAATAATGCTAAATTCACCCTTTCATTTATGCAAAGAATAGGGTTATGTACTACATTATAAATATAAATAGGTACAATAGTGTGTGCTTATGCTAAGTAAGCTAGGAGAAAGTATTTTATTAATGACGTTCAAACAAACCAATTTTACTGCTTTTTAGGTTAGGATTTTCAGCTTCTTAAAAGGAATCATTTTTAATAGGGTAAAATAAAGAGAGATAAGCTTCATTCGGCAATCAAATCCTTCATATTTTACATGTACTTACAATTAAAATAACAACTACAAATCGCCGAAAGGGTGACCAGCTCAGCTTTGTGCTGTTGGCGGTTTGCCGCAGCACTGATTTTCAGGTGGTGCCAAAATAAGTAGTCATATGGCTACATAAAAAAAAAAACAGAACAAGGTATAGTATCCAGGGTCAAAAATAAATTATTTTGTACTGATAAGAGAATAAAACGTCACTAAATTATTTCCCTTGTCATTGATCATATAAATTTTTAACGTGATTTTATATTTATTAATGCCGAAAAACTGATAAATAGGAGCGCTATTTGCCTCCAAAAAAACGATGACGTCCCTCCGTGGTATATCATACAAATCCCATAGACAATGTTTTTTTTGACGTTTAGAAAAAAGTTTCTTATTTGACTTGTTGCAAACCAAGGGCCTGACACGCTTTGATAGAGCGAGATAGTCTTATTGAGATTACTAAAAGAAGAAAAAGAAAAGAGTGCCGTCTTTTGTCTCTATCACCGACCGAACATTTTTTCATGGTCGGGTTATAGGCACAGTTCAAATTGCATATACTTAAAGTGTTCCTATAACCCGAACATGAAAAAAATATACGTAGTATCATTAATATGTCTTTATCTTACCCCTGGACGCTCAGTCTACACTACTTGTATATTCTAAATCTTTCTTGCAAACTAGCGGATTCAACAGATTTCATCATTTTCTGAAGAGGCATTTCACATTTGGTTGGCTCTCTAGCTCGCACAATCAACATTTTTAAAGATTATTAAAATATGTGACTCATTTGTAAAAAAGTGTTTCATTACAATTCAATACGTTAGATATTTTTAGACATGTTTTTTATTGTTTATGTGTGTGTGTATCGAGAATTAGGTCATCAAAACTTTTAAAGGTTTGATGACCTAATTATTGATATAGTTAATGTCTACACAATACATTACTGTGTTTTTTTTTGTATTTTACGCACACTACATATTGTGTTTTTTTTTGTATTTTAATTGTGGCTTTTTATTTACAATGAAGAATTTATCTATCTATCTAATATACAAACATGTCTAAAATATCCACAATATAATTATATTGAAGGTTAATGAAACACTTTTTTTTACAAATGAGACACATTTTTTAACAATTGTGCGAGCGAGACAGCCAATCAAATGTGAAATGCCTCTTAAGCGTAATAACGCAGCGGTGTCATAATGTCAAAATGTCTACAATTTTTGTCGTGTACTACTAATATTTACTTGCTAAAATAGATTTTTGATCTCATAACATAACTTGACGCAGGTGTTGGAACAAAATTATTTCGTATCAATTGTTAAACAAACTTTAACAAACAGAGATCGTAATCTCCAAATAATGTGGGTGGAATTAATTTGTCAGGAGCATAATCATTCCGATCGTAACAAACATTTTTTAGGTGAAATTGGACGAGTGTTTACTTCGAGTTATCGAAGATCTCGACACATGACGGTACAATGAGCGTAGAGTTACGGACAAACTGACGTACAGCCGTATGAATAGGTACACGGCAGTGTGGCAGACAAGATTCGAAACCAAGTATATGCGAAAGGCAGCTCATCCTTACTGTGGAACTCACTGTATGTAAGGTACTCGTTATAATGTTTAATATTTAATAGTTATTATTATTTATTTATCCATTTATGTACACGCAAAATGTATACAGAGAATACATAAAATAATAAAAGTTGTGCAAAGACACTGCTTATCTCAAAAGAGATCTTGTACGGTAGATGTAAGAAAGACATAAAGGCGTGTTCATTGCATGGGATCAAGGAAGAAGAAAATTAAAATAACATAAATCTGCACAAACTACAAATAAGCATACATATATTACACATATACTTAAATAAATACATACGTCTATCTAGAAATAAATAAAATATATACTTAATATTATGGTATTAGGTATGTTTAAGGTAATTAATTATTTACTCCCACCTAGTGGTGTCCAAAAGACCCAAAGGCCTTGTTTGATGTAGTCGTTAAACGAGGCCTTTGGGTCTTATGGCCCTAAGTCCTGTCTACCCTGTTAAGAGTAAAGACCTGACAATATATCTCATATATAATAATATATTTAATAAGCTTAGTATTTTTTTTTAATAAGAATCACTTACTGTTGCTTTCTTTACTTTAAATCGTTTATTCTTTGTTTCATACTTTGGACAATTTAAAGAATGCGCAATAAATGCAACATTTTCCATTCATTCTGCATTAACTGAAATGCAAAGAAAATTGTTTCTCTTACCAGAATTCCCATGGGCATGGGATTTTAAATCCGAACTTGGCCCTCTTGCCACCATCATGTTTCCGAATTATTAATTATTATTATTGCTCGGGAAAGGCCCGCATTATTGTTAGTCAGTTATTTAATATTTACATAAAAGGGCTGCACAATGGCCCCTGATGCCTGATAAGCATTTCATACGCAGGGGGAGGGTCGCCACCCTCGGCCTGCGCCTAACAGTTATAGTAAATAATAACTAATTGCTACATTGCGTCCGGAGCACGGACGCATTGTGTTTACTGTGAAACGTAATTAATGTTTACATTGTCCATTTGGTAATAAAAGATTGACTCATTGCTATTTAACTACCATTGTAAAGTTTGAACAGATGAGTGACGGAGTAACGCATTTCCATTTGTTAACACTACCGTGTAATGAAGAATGTAAGAATTATTGTCATAGAACGATTCTGCTTCTATATGATTGAAAAAATTCACGGTCACAATTACTGTTATTAGGATTACGGGACTCACCGCGATTGATACCATTTAAGTCAGATATTTTGATTTGTCATGGCAAATAGCAACCCTAAATACTTGCGACTGAACGCCACTATATATCACGTTTAATTAGCACGGCAATTAAAATTAAGAAGCATACCAATTTCAATCGGGAAGATGGCTTCAAGTTATCGGAGACGTGGAATCCAGTGATTGAGCTTTGTAAAAAGTTTGTGCGACCAACAAAAAACAATTCCCAAACAAACAGCTTCAGTATTGGGCAATGACTTATGCAACTAACGACGAAGAAAGAGGGTGACCAATATGGTTACCCTTGACAGCCGAACATCAGTCTGCCGGTAACCATGACGACAGAGGGGTTGTCGAAATATTTGGCTAAAAATGATATTAATCGCGGTAAGTCCCGTTATACTATTAATTCTGATTCTTCCTCTGTATGCACTTCGAAATAATATGCTAAATTACCATAAGTAATTTAATTCAATGTTGTGTGTGTGCTTGAAATACACCCCCTCGCGCTACATCTCACAAACTTGTACAGTGCTGTGTCCATGGCCGCATGAAGTATTGAGTTTATCAATAAAATAAGGTAATGATTAACCTGTATTTATTATGACATTGCGTTAAGGGAATACCTGAATTTTCCAGGGTCCAGTGCTGCCCCCATTTGCAATAAATTAATTGAAAGACTATGGAGACATCATTTGAAATTTTGTCTTGACCCTATATAACCCTATTTTATGAACTACTGTTGACAGTTTGTAGTGCTAATGTGAACCTTTTCTACTCACATAAACTAAAAGTGGACGTTTTTTCGCAATTGTGTGTAAAAATGTTCACGTTCTCACTTTTAACTGTAAGCAGTAGAACAGTAGTTTGATCGGTTATGTAGGGTCTGATCAAGACAAAATTTTAAATCATATACTTTCAAATTATTTATAACAAACGGGGGCAGCACTGGATCCCGGAAAATTCAGGGAGGCCCCTTAATTTTCTTAGAACTTATTGCTCGTAGCCTAATGTCTACGCGGTGCTACGAATGGGCTACATAGGTGCTACGAGCGCGCCACGTAGATGCTACGCGGGAGCTACGACCCGGTTACGCATTTACATTACAATAAAAAATTTCAGTACCAAAATATTAAAGGATATTTTAATATGAAATATTGTTCATTTTTCAAACATTTTATATTATTAAAATATTCTCCCTTCAAAAAAGAATTTTATCAGATAAAAGGATGTTTACTACGGGAGGAAGTACAACGGTGAATGGTAGTTGATAAACATGCTAATAAAAGGTACTCAAAATATAAAATAATCATATCTCGTATTGCTTTTCTTCATCATCATCATAATTTCAGCTGCACAATGACCACTGCTGGACATAGGGTTCTCCCAAGGATTTATTTGCTCTTTTTATTTACTATCAATAGTATTTTATAAATAAATAAATATATAGGGACAAGTAACACTGATTGAGCTAGCTCCAAAATAAGTTCAAGACTTGTGTTATGGGATAGTAACTCAACGATACTATATTTTATAACAAATACATATATAGATAAACATCCAACAACATTTTATGCAACAGTTGTTTAAGAAGGTTCAAAAAATGCGAGTGGCGCAAGTTACGATGCGTGAAGGATACGATGAAGGAAACGCCATCGAGCATTTTTTGACGTACCTATACAATGTTGCATATAATATTGTATGCATTTTCTACGACTATTTACTAAAAAATACGAAAATATACAAAGAAAAATTAGAAAATGTCTGACATGTTCGGCAAACACCTAGGTGGATATCTATGGCATAGATTTAGACAGTAAAAAAAAATTTTGGTCTATGATACACGGTAAACTTAATTTTTAATGACGTTTACTTCCTATTGTGACTATATCTTTGATCTAAGGACTTAATTAACAAAGGTTTTTCTTATGTTAGCAGTAATAAAATAATTTAGAATAGTTTTATTATTCTTTTATTTTTAATAAAATGAGTCGGTAGTTGCGTTTTTTATCTGTTAAGCAAGTGTTGATCGTTGATAAAACTTTAACCTACTCATAATCTACATACGCGGTAGGTGCATAGATCTAAAGAAAAAAAATTAAGGTCTATGGCTAGGCATATATTAATGGCGAAATAACGACACATGTGCTGTTATGAGAAATAGAGTTATATACTTTTCTGCAAACATATTATCAATATTCTTATATTAGTGTTCGGGACCATTTAAGAGACAGATAAAAGTACAGGAGTAGAAAAAATAATTAAACCGACGTTAAGCATCCTTTCGTAAAACTGAATAAAGGATTGCTTAAATGTCAGCAAAAAATAAATAAGTAAAGTAAGCCAGACATCCGGACAGACAAACATATCAATGAGACAAAAGCTGCGCGAGCGGAATCGATGGATCGATCAAAACAAAGCATCGATTACGGGAAGTATCGAGTGAATGCACTGCTATCGACAACCTGAGATATCGATTACAAGTGCATAAAAACTACCGTTTTATTTGAAGATTGCGGAGATTTGTCATTAGATATTTTGTAATTTTAGACATTGACTCAGTAAGGACCAAAACGACTGATTGCAAGTGGCTCACGTGTTTGTGCAGTCTTTCTGAGCTACCTGAGCAAGATTGCAAAAATTGCAGACCACCTAGTAGGTGCGGTCGTATGATTCCCTCTAATATGGTTGAGTTTAACGATGGCTAATCCTTGTGTCAACTCGTGAACGGGTGCTGCCGGGAGGGACTGGTCAGCTCGGCTTCGCTTTTTTGACTACTTAATATTTTTTATTATGCAATTTATGTTTGTTTACTTGTTCGCAAGCATTACATGTTATAATGTGTCAACATTGTATTATATTATAAGTATTTATTAATTAAAAGGCAATAATAATAATATGACAAAGCCTTTCTGGCGAGTAGGCGACTAATACTGTAAAAATGAGTTTCTTTCGGCGTTTCTTCCCAGCAGTGGTCGTTACGAAGCGCCGGTATCGGTAGCTTTTCTTTAAAAATAAATTATATTTTAATATACTTTACACGTAACGTAAATTATACTTATTGACGTGTAAAAGTGCCTGTGAAGGTCTAAATACTGAATAAACCTTTGAATCTTTGAATCTTTGCGGGCAATTGCTTGTTTGGTAAAAAAAGTTATACTTTAAGTTTGCCATTGGTGCTCGGACGTCCGATTATGAGATTGATGACTTCTGTGAGTCCAAGTCACAGCGCACCTGGATGAGAGCAGCACTGAAAACGACCCTCTTTATTAAAAAAATAAATAATCAAATTTACTTAAAGGTGTTATACGATAGCTGATGACTTGATTAAATGCATATAAAAATATTGATAATGTGCGAAACTTACTTATCTACTATAAATAGTATCCCATACCACAAGTCTCGAACTTACTTTGGGGCTAGCTCAATCAGTGTTATTTGTCCCTATATATTTATATTTATATATTTGTTATATTTATAATTTGAAACAATAAAAATTTGCACTCTAGCAAAAAATGCTGCGATATTAAATGTCTATCTTCTAAAATGAGTACTTATCAACTTTGTTTTTTTTTACGTCTTGTAAAATATCATCTGTTGCATAGACTGCCACTTGCTACTATCCTGACAAATCACATAATTTCAAAAGACATCCGATGAATGGCTTCCATTGTCACTATTATCATTTTTACAGGATTACTCCAAATGACCAACAATGCCTCGTGTCACAACATCCTGCGCGTCACAGGAGCCCGACAACTCAGCTGTTTTTGTAACAATATCGTAAATGTGTCAATTATAGCTGTCAGTGTCGGACACAGGGCCGACACAATGACCAGAACATCTGCAGGTAAGGCGCGACCTCACTGGGATGCATTGGATACAATAGATGACTCGTCTTGAATGTGTTGGAGTGTAGGATTTTTTGTTCCTTTTGGATATCTCATGAAATAATTGTTAAGGTATAATACAAGTGTTTACGAAAACGACGTGTGAAGAGCTTTTTGATTTTTAATTCAAACTATTTCCAGAACGAATTTTTTTATAGTGTAGCATTTTTGGGCCTGAGGAACTTTAGGCAAAAGCAGTAACACACCATCATCGTCATCGTTTCACTGCTGGGCATAGCCTTCAGTAACACAATATATTCCTCTAAATGGTAAATGGAAGCCCGGTAAGCTCAGAAAGAGATAGAGAGACGACTTTGATCAAAGAGCAAAAAAAAATTTTTGAGTTTGATTCCAACCATAGACTTAATTTTTTTTACATTCCAACTGCAAGAATTGGGCCTCGAAGGCCCTCTATCGAGAGAGTTGGAGTGCTGGAAAAGACGCCTTTGCCGGCAGTCAAATGGTACAGCACAAGAATTAGGATAGAATATAGAATTTTCAAAATAAGTAGTAAGTATAAGGAAACCTTTCCTAGGGTGATTAAATATTTTCCATATTTATACAGCTACACATTTTAATGTTAACCATTTAATAAATTGCAAACAAAATCTTATTAAAGTGACTTCTCAACCACCAGCCAAATTTTCGGAGCAGGTTTAGCCCATGATACTGAATAACGACTACTTTCTTTAAAAAAAAAGTTATCAATAATCGATAAAAACTTTTAGAACTACCATACAAAATTCTTCCAATACAAAAAAAACGCTGATTTGTATTGGAAGCCCCATTTGTTTATAGTTTTTCGTTAATTGTTTTTAAGGAAAGTACTTTCTTCAATATTATGGATAGATTTGCTCCTTAAATTTGGCTGGTTTAAAAAGTCACTCTGTATCTAACATAACTTTTCGATTTATAGGTATCAAAACATCAAAGTAAATGGCTGGAGTACATAGAAACATCAGCCTAAATTGCAATCCAATTTCAGCAAAGCAACTAATCCAATCACCAGTATGTCGTTCTTTCTCCAATCACTACATCTAATAAAACGGTTTCCTCTCAATTTTATGATTTGATTAACCGTGCGTTTTCCCCCGCGACGCCATTTGCAATCGTAATCAAAATTGCGAGCCCTGAATGCAGGCCAAGGGCCAGCTAGGGCTGGGACGTATGCTGTAGAATAGAAAGTCGATGTTTGTGTGGCCGACTGTTGTGGCAACGTTGGCGCGAGCCGCGACCTAGAGCCGCGGGTATAATTCGGCGTTTCTTTGCCGCTGATTGGCGGAGGCGAGCGGCGCGCGCTCTCATTGGTGGACGCGGAAAAAATGCTGCTTTGTGCGGCCGCGCTCACTATTAGTTATGCTTGGCTGAGCGGCCGGCGCTAGGGATGCGACGGGTGGTTATCGATGAGTGTTTAAAAATGCGGGATAATTGACATCCGTTCAGCCGTAGCTTTTGAACTTATAATCGTTACCAATAAGTTATAGTCGAAGTGACATCAACACATTTATTATGTAAAGACGTTAATCGTTTGCAGTCTGCCTCTCAAAGTGTATTCTGTGTTTGACTATTTTTCTTTAAAAATGTATTGTATGGAAATGTTTCATCCGAAATGATTAGTGCTTACTTGCATCATTTTTGGTTACTTATAGCACAGAATAAATACTAGTACTTACGTACAGAAGGCTTGCTCAGAAAAAATCAAAGAAATATCTACTTAATGTGCTTGGAGCTATGGTTTAATTTAGCTCGCGTCAGAACTTCTCACCTCTTCCTTTAGATACCTAGACATCCATTGCAAGCCATTTTCATTCTTATTACTCTGGACAAACGATTCATGTAACTGAATTTTCCCCTCCGGAGTGGTCGCCGCGCGCATACCGTTTAGGTATCGAAAATATACCTACATTATTAATGTAGGTATATTTTCGATACCTAAACGGGGAGTGACACAAGTGAGTGAGTGGAGTGAGGCCTGCTCATAGTACTTAGTCACATGAGTCACGGTCGGGCTAGTGATAAAGTATATGTTTCTCAAAAAGGGTATACGTATAAAGTTTAAACATTTTACGTTTGATTTCATGTCAGAATTCGAAAAGAAACTCTATACGGTTAAAGAAAATAATAATAATAGTAGATTGTTGCACCGAGCAGAATGTAAGTTATGTTTGCACGAGTGCTTAGTAGGAGTCCGAATGTAAGCGAGGGCCTTAAAAACGCGACTGCAACATCACTTATATAAGTTACTAAGGTGTATATAATCTCCTTTTCTTTCAACTACTGCAAGAAAGTATTTGAAGAAATAAACTGTAGAAAAATTATAATACATTTATAATAAAAATTATTAGACACATAATTAAAATTATTATAAGTAAGGTTGATGATTTCTTAGCTTTGCATTGAATTGCTTCCGTAGTTAGAGAAATTTTTGTATTACTTGAAGATTTAACTATGATAAAATTACGTATGTTCAATTATTTATTGGGTAAGCAACTGCTCGCTCTTATTTTTTAGTAAAAATATGCTGTTTTTTCTTTACAGCTAGTATTTTTAAAGCCAAGCAATACTTACATGATACGCAAACCGTGTACTTCCGTACGGCGCGCGGCCGTCAGGTTCGCCAACTATACGTTGACTGACATGAGCAACAGCTGGTCGCGTGATTAAAAAAAAAACCTAAAAGAGTGTAGTAAAGGATTTCCATACATATTTTCTGCTCTTGAGCAGCAAAGTTCTGCTGTTTGATTTTTGTGTGAGTAAGTGGCTAACACTGGTGTCAGATATTAAAGGTTGCCTAAAGGCATCCGACATAGCTTGACGACTGCCGTACAATTATGACAGCCAGGACCAACGGCTTTCACGTATCTTCCTAAGCATGGAGGAGCTCGAGAAAATTTTATGCCACTTGTGGTCACCTATCCAAGTGCGAGCCAGACCTGGTGTCGCTTTACTTATGAGAGCGCTAGCAATGCGCACTCCCGCTGGAAAAGTTCCGCTTTCAAAGTACTTTCCATTACGTAAGTACCTACCTAAAATTCAACTTAACGTATCCTGCATTCTGACTTAACTATCGACATCGACAATTCTCATCGATAATTGTCTAGGGACGGGCGCGTGTTTACTATTCTCGAGGTGTATAATGGAACCAGTGGCAGTTGGCAGTTACGTCTCAATCATCCCACCTTTTACTTAACGCGAGAGCGAGACAACAAACCAAATCATATACAGTAGAGCGAGATAAAAACTACGCATTCAAATACAACGTGCATGCAAATCCACGAATGGTGTTTACTTCTCATCGAAAAGTGAATTTTGAGGAGTCGAAATAAGGTTGAATTTGTCATGTTTGTCGTATAGTAGTTATTGCAGTCACAATATTTAGCATGTATGTTTTCTTTAGATATGAATGCAAATAGTAATGGCGCATTTTTATTTGAAATGTTTACATAGAGGGGTTGTGTGCTGGCGGGCGAAAACGGGTAAATACGGCGCCATTTTGAGCGAGGACCGTCAGCAAAAGAAGGTTAGGAGTTTTCAAGTGGGGGAGGGGGCTGGAGTGGATTCCGCTAAGTGAAAGCCACTGGAGCAAGGGCCCTCTTTCTCTCTGATTGCGCTGTGTCGATGGAGATGTAATCTCGGATTGCGGCGCGGAGACGATACATTCAATGGGATTGCATTAGCTTTGTTAGTGTTTCATATAAATATAAGTACAATTGTCTTTTTTAAAGTTAAAAAGATATTCTTACTCTTCGGAATCAGTGATTATACGTTTAAACTAGCGGTACCCGTGCGAATAATTCGCACTAAATAAGTATGATAATAATTATCACTTTACAAAATTATAAAAAATATTTATTTTATTTATTCTTTATTACAAAACTTCTTTATAAACAATATTCGAAGTATAGATAAAGTCATCTATTACAATTTGCTTGTCACTTTCTGTAATTGAAATAGCCGACCGACAATCATGTTGACGTTGTTTCAAAATTAAAGCCGTCAGATGGCAGCTCTGTCGTATTGTGTCTTAATGTATATCTTTATATATAATTTTAATAATTAATTAATTTACAAAAACGAAAGCGATAATAAATTTTTTAGTAGTTGATGCCGGTAGAGCAAGCAATTATCTATAAAATGATATAATATTTATATGGAGCAATTGTGAGGTTTTTTCTAAAAAGGGAGGCAAACATCTTAACCTTAACGTATTAATTTATATGATTTATTTTTACCATTGAAATATGTTTTTTATTTCAGGTAACAGTTATATTCCATGTAACAATCAAATAAATAAAAATTTACAAATGTCATAAAAATTCGATAAACTAGTATGAACTAAATCTTTGTTTAATCGGTGAAAATGTAAAATATTTAATCAGAAAATTAGAGTCCACCTATTTTAAACTCAAATTTTTGTGAGGTTTCCGCACCCGAAGGGTAAAAACGGTACCTATTACTAAGACTCCGCTGTCCGTCCGTCCGTTCGTCCGGCTGTATCACATGAACCGTGGTAGCTAGACAGTTGAAATTTTCACAGCTGATGTATTTTCGGTGCCACTATAATAACAAATACTTAAAACAGAATATAATAAATATTTAAGGAGGGCTCCCATACAACAAACGTTAATTTTTTGCTCGATATCAACAACGGCAACAGGTAGACTTGTGAAATATTGACAGAATATTTTTTTGTATATTCACCTTAAAAAAGAATTAATTAAATAAATGTTTAAGTGAGGCTCCCATACAAAATATGTGATTTTTGTAGATACCCAATGCTACGGAACCCTTCGTGCGCGAGTCAGTCTGGCACTTGGTCGATTATTTAAATATACCTATATAAAATGAGTACCTAATCGAAAAAATAATTTTGTTCGAAGTAAACTGTAATAACTTTGCATAACCTAATTTGGTTTTCGTAAGTTAGGCAAAGTTTAAAACTTTTAAATAAATAAAGCTAACTCAGCCGTTTTCCTTATATATATAATCATATAATGATAATTAATTACTAGATTTTATTTTGTATGACTAATTTTTTATTTTATTTTTTACCTGAAATTTGACCTAATTTAATTATGTTTTAATTATTATTGTACGTCCATCAAGGGCAGGTCACAGTGGTACTTTGTACATTTATTTTAAGTTCTCTTCTAACCTGTTTCCACAATAAAGATGATTTGATTTGATTTGATTCTTTAACCCGTTACTACTATCACGTTTTTTTTCAAAAAGATTTAAGCTCACAGTTTAGCATAGATACTAAAATTATAATATTTTTTTGTTAAATAAAATTATAATCAGTTCTTTATTTAAAAAATATATGGAAAATTTTAAGATATTTATTCAGAAACCATGCTTTATTATGAATTTTTCCATGTCATCACCATCATCCGCAGGTTTTCCACGCTTGACATCCTACTGCTGGTAACAGACCTCTTAATTAATGTCATTTTTAACGTCAGTGTATATTATTTGGGTATTTTCTTGGGTCACAAATAAATTATTTAAAGAAAATACAAATTCACAAAATAATGTCACTTAACATGATCCTATTTTCAACGTGATTTTAGATTTATTATTGCAGAAAAACTGATATCAAGAGCGCTATTTAACTTCAATAATTTATGACGTCATTAGCCTGTATATTATATAAGTCCCATAGAAAATGTTTGATTTGACGTTTAGTAAAAAGTATCTTATTTGATTTTTAGAAAGAAGCGAGTTGGAGTGTAATTATAGCAACTTTTCTACAAGCAAAAAAATTTCACCAGGCCATATAGTCTAAATAATATTTTAGGAGTTAAGTGGAAGTTTAAGTGGAAGTCTTCCGAAGACGAAAGAAGTGTCTATAAATGCATCCAGTTCATGGAACAACTGCTGTCATGCTAATGCCCCACGTCCACCGCATCCTAGAGCAGAATGCGGTGAGACGATCTAATGAAAACCAATCAAAGAGCTATAACAGATGTGGCCAAAATCTGGGCCGATCAGGGGTTAAATCTGGTGTAAAAGGCGTCCATGGACTATCCAAAAGTACTTTTATTTTCTTAATTTTTACACGCTAACATTATATATCATGTTTTCTTTGGGTCACATTTTTCTGCATTAATAAATCTAAAATCACTTTTATAATTTACCTAAATCAATGCCAATACATCTGCAAGAAGTTTTATTCTTTATCAGTACAAAATGATGTATTTTTGACTCCTTAGTCAAAAATAGGTTCCAATACTACCATATTGTTAATAATAGTACCTACAGAATGTGATGTCATTGTACCTATAGAATGCTACGATTACGAGTTTTAAATACGTCTATATAGAGTTGGCGTCATTTTGAGAAAACTCTTCTAACCAGTACCTAGGTCCTTTTTGTGTGATCATTGTATTATGTTTTGTGTGATACTGTGACTTTGATTTTGACAGGGTTGATAGCTGTAATCTTAGCTTTGTTTTGTGTAAAATCATATACCTAGAAATTTTTGTCAAAATTATGCGTGTAGGTAAATTTTACATTCGAAGACGGACTTGCCACTTTCGCGCCCGACACAAATTCGATTAATTTTAAAAATCGATCCCCAGGACACGTCGTCTGGCGAAGAAGGTAGAAGAGAGACGATGGTCCTCGTTACGGTGTCACAGCTATGTGGTGGTGCGGGGGTGCCGGGGTGCCGGGCGGGGGTGCAGGGTGCGGGGCGCTAACGAGCGATTTGCAACAATCGCGGGGCGATAGCGTCAATCAATCTACAGGGTGGTCTAAAAGTCGAGCCATCAGGTTATTGACTCCTCCTTAACTTAAATTCCTAATATTGTAGGAACAATAATTTACTTATTAGTTTCAAAGCGCGGAAAGTTTTTATGGTATTCGTAGATCAGCTCTTGATCATATACAAAAATACAATATAGTAATGGGATTGTTGTGCTTTAAGTCTATCAATTTTTTCAATTTTCGTTTTCTATCTCTGTATAGACCACCGTCATGGCGTGGCTTTTGGGTTTTGTGTCAATTGTATGGCGCAAAAATAAAAAAAATATGAGCACAAAGAATTAATTTTAGAGGGTATCGAACGAGTTTTTTTATGAAGTTCGAAAACACACGTAGTCGCCGTCGTATCTAAGAAAGCCCAAAAATGTATCTTTAAGGTTTCTACACCATGGTTGACGGTTGACCTATACTCGGCTTCGGAGGAAGGCGTAAAAAAGGCGACGAATTGGAAGAACAAAATTTGAAATTTGAGCCAGCGACACGATAAGAAGAAGCAAGTTTCAAGGCGACGAATGTTAAAAGCCTCACAACTAAATGGATGCCAGCCAAGATAGTACGAATGTTTGAGGCCGATGCCACAAATTCTACATCATGTCTTCTTATCCAGTCAAAATGGTTCTATAATTTTTAGTTTTAAATATTTTTTGACCAACATGTGGCCATGGCGATCCCTCTGTCGTTAGCATCATTAAGGTCCTCAATATAGTACATGAGGTAGGGCAGTTCGGACATCACAAAAGGTGGTCTATCGAATGCATGGCACCGCAGTCACAAAGGTCATTATCAGAGCAACGCCACCTAAGTTGGTTTTCTCGGCAACTGCGAACACCAGCCTGGAGTGTATTGAGAGACTTTCAGACTGATCAGGAGAGTGGGACCACCAGTGGGAGTTTTTCTGCAGCTGGAAGTCATTATACGGATACATATGAGTATAACGCGTTAGACAGAGACTAGCAGAGTAGCAGATCTATACGTTTCTATAAAGGTAATTTAACTTTGAGGTAAAAGTCAAAGTCACTTGATAATTGTCATTTTTTTCTTTCAATTTCATAATAGGTCGACGTCAGATCATTTACTTACGAGTTCAACTAAGTTTTGTAAGCGCAAGTACAGAAGAAGCGACAACAAAATGTATTGCAGCATTTTCTCCAGTTCCGAGGAGAATTTATGAAACACCCTGCACCTCGCGGCTGGCGATAGAATTATCTCCAATACATTATGATATAAAATAATTTGTTGCGAGGGCGCGGGGAGCGGCGGGCGGGGGGCGACTCGAACGTCACGATGTCACGCACCGAGCCCCGCGGCGCCGCAGGGCTGCCGCGGCCGCTGCCGCAGGCGACACTGGCGCAGGGCAATTATGATCATAATTGTAGCAACGAAACGTGACATGTCAAAAATTATCTACTGCTTTTTAGGGTTTCGTATTAAAAACTCGAATTTAAGTCTGCCTATTTTCTGGCAAACTGTATCTTATGAACGGTAATGAATTGATGTAATTTTTTTGACGTGTGTATAGAAAAAATTGGTATAAAAGAAATCTGATTTTTGTGTCTGCAATTTATCTGTTTATTTTGAGATTGTCTCATAAACGTGCATTTTTGAAGGGTTACATTCAGTTACGGTTAGAAATCAAACGTGGAGTCGAAGTTCTTGTTTTGGTTCGATGATACCCGAGGCCGAAGCTTCGGTTGGATTTGGATACCATACATAAGACAGAGCATTAACTCTGACCAACATGCAGTGTCTGAAATTCTACAGAAACTAAGATACTGGATTAAGTAGCAGTACGGTGAATTTTATTTATCGAGACGTGTTTGACAAAACTACGCAAGGAGACTTTCATTAAATTTCGCTGGTATAACAAGGTACTTAAGATAGGTGTAGTTAATAGATATAGATACCATTATTAATAATATTAAAAAGGTTACCGAAGTATATCTACAAATTTTGTTGATCCACAGATTTGGTCGGCATTTTGCGTCTTGCGGTTTTAAGCAGTTACCTAGGGCCCCGGGCCGCAAGATTCAAAGGCCACTTTAAGCGAGGTGAAGGGCGAGAAGGTTAAAAAAGGAATGAAAATAGTGATGATTTGCTAGTTGCATCGCCTAACATGATTTGCATTTTCCCCCATAGCCTCGATCGGTTTCTACGATATGCACGGGTAGATAAGATATTTTTTTCTTTTCCAGGTACTCTAGAGGAAAGAGCATGCAAAGGCCACCATTAAAGAGCGAGATTTTGAAATGAAAATAAACTTACTAAACCTTTGTTGAAACTGAACAATGAAAGCGTAAATTCTGAACAACGGCAGCCCTACAGCCACCGAATTGTGACGCCGAATTAGTTGATCCGCCACCGAGCGAGTCAATCACGAAGAGAATCACAAGTCACGAGCGGTGGCAACTTATAACGAGTTTGGACAACTTGCTAATGAGCGCACGCACCGTCCGCCGCTCCGCTCACCGCCCCGCTCGCTGCCGCGAAAATCCCAGCTGTCGAGAGTACAGAGATATAACTCGAATATTTTATAATTGCCCGCTTATTTCCTTATCTGACAATTTTTTACGTAATGAAAATAAAATTCCCAGTAGTCATATTGGGATTAAATCTTCCGTTTGTGGTACATTTAGAATTTCTTCTTCGTCGTTTCGATGACTGAATAAATTGAAGGCTACTCACGGCCACAGCAACAGTATTTGCCTATGCACTGCATCAAGTCAATCGTTGAGATGAATCAGGACATGAACGACAGCAAAGAAGGTGCGACATCTATAACAAACTTGGATTAATACGTCGCCGTACATGCGTATTTCTCACAAACTTTTCTAGATTAACATACAATTTAGCTTACTAGGAATAAAAAATGACAGAATTACTGACAAAATATAGCCAAAGCTTTATTTTCTTAATATTCGGTACCTTTTTAACATAAATATGATACTGTTCTCGTTCACAGTGGTTAACGTTTGAATTAATGAGTGACAATATAATATAAATAAGCGCATCCTCGGTTGCATCCTCAGCTGTACTGCTTCGGGGCGCGGGGTGCGCTTACACGTTTTATCTCCTCCAAATAGAATATGCATTTAATTCAATGGTCACACGGATGCTGAAGAACATTCGAAATCGAGAAGAAATAGCCGGAAAATTTGCTAATTTTTTTAGGATCTGCTAATACCTGGTTAGACCTCCGAATGAGGTCGGAACATGTGAACTCTACGTGAGTAAACCGTCAATTCATGCTAATAAGATCTGGTTGTAGTTTTACATTCTCCTTCCTGACGTCAACCCTTTTTGAGAATGCATAAGTGCAGAAAGTTTAATATGTGAAAAGTTTTTTTAATCTATAGTTTAGTATACTTATAGTTTTATCTCCTTTAGTTTCAGTGATTTTGACTGCTACCGATTGTGAGAATATCTAGCTAGAGCCTCACATCTGCATCGATTTCAGTTTGTGTCTTTCCGCACGAGCAATCCAATTTGCGACAAATTACTAATGAGTGAATGGACTGATTGTTTTTAATGACAGCGTTGTCTCGCGCGTGTCTTGTTATGATTGTGACTCCGTTGTCAACATTCGATGGAAGGTCAGTTCATTCTTTATGTAGGTACTTAATGTTACTTTAACTTCATACGGTTACTTACCTAGTAGCATTAATTAGGTGTGCGTGTGCGATTTTTGCTTCGTACCAACACCTCTCTTATATGCATAAATATCTTTCACTATTCCTGTATCCGTTTTACGTATGTAGGGATCCGTACAAAAAATTAAAAATGGAATCCTTATAGCATCACTCGTGCGTCTGTCCGTCCGCCTGTCTGTCACACACAGATGTGCAAAGTAAATAAATATTTTTTTCAAATAAAGGATTATTTTCGAAGGACAAATTAGTAAATTAGTAATTTCTTAATTAAAGTCTTGCAAACCTCACTGTGTCATATATCTAATGAAAGGCCTTGTTATGAGGATCTCAAATAGGTATATTCTTGTTGATATTGTAAATTGATTTTATTCATGAACGAAGACGAAAATTGACCATTCCCCACTGATCTCAGAAACAACTGTGCTTAATATTTAAAAAAAATACAAAATATAGTTCAATGCTTGTAGATTAAATGAAAAATATTATAAGAATTCTTTCAATTGAAAATAAAGTGGTAAACTCAATGTAATACGTTCACTTACGAAAAATCTTTGGCACAGTACGTAATCCTCGCAACACGAGTTAAATTCGCACTTGGCTTGTTTTTTTGTGGTACACTGTACTTTTCTGTAGTACAACATCACTAAAAAGTCACAGCACGGGCCGGTATTTATGTATAACATACCTGGTTTTGAAGCTGAGGTGGTCAGGCGGTGTAGGCACTGTAGCGCAGCATAAGTACTCACGTACAGAATTCTTGCTCAGAAAATAAATTCAAAGGAATATCTACTTAATGTGCGTCAGAACTTTTTGCCTCTTCGTTTAGATACCTAGACATCCATTGCAAGCCAATTTCATTCTCATTACTCTGGACATTTATATAACTGAATTTGCTCCTTCGAAGTGGTCGCCGCAAGCATAGTAATAATGGTGTGGCCTGACTGTAGGTGCAAGGTCAAGGTCACTAGTCAGGACTTAATTTAATAATAATTACGCGATTTCTAACAACAACTTTATTAAAAACTGCGTAATTATTTTATTAAGTTTTCTTTTTAAGTTAATAATACAAAAAAAATTAAATATATACGGACAAATCACGAAGAGTGTTTCTCATGCACTTCTGAGTGCTTAGTATGAACTGACTTTTTTTCACAATTGACGTAAGCATGCCTAGGCACTGGCTATAGCTATCTATTAGACACCCAGAAAGGCATCTAGTTAGAAGAAGGACATTTGGTGTGAGATCTCCTAAGCAAGCCTATTTTTTACATATACAGAATATACTCGTATCATAAATACGACTATGTTCTGTATATGTAAAAAATATGCGTAATAATTAGTGTTGTAAGCAATAGTATAAAATATCGATACTATCGTGGCCTTCAAAAACAGTCACAATATCGAGAGGACTATCGATAGTATCGAATAACCGATACTATCGATATTATCGATAGTATCGGTTGTCAATAGTTTGCAATACTATTGATATTCGATGTCGATGGGATACCCTAGTATCGATAGTATCTAAATTCAGTAGTATCGATACTATCGATAATTTTATCTATATATTTTATAGTCCTATCGATATTGTGACTGTTTTTCAAGGTTAACTATCGATAGTTATGCAACGCTAGTGATAATATGTTAGTAGTTGTGCGTATGCATGTAAGTTTGGCGTAGTTCTATCACTATCGAAAACGTCTCACTAAATAAGTTTAAGTTTATGTTGGAGAGATATTTTAAAATGTTGCAATTAATTGAATGCCTAGCCGGTACCTATTTATGTTCTTACTTATTCCATACCGAAAAATGTATCTATCTATAAGATGTGGCGCTTAAGGAGTTTAATAATAATAGAGTGCTGCAGTGGCGTTGGGTGAGAATTTGGGCTAGTACAGCTGTAAAACGAATTAAATACATACCTAATTAGGTCTATAAAAATTAATAATCCGTTCAATATCCGCCTTATAATTAGCATATTTCTGTTGACTTAGTGTAAGTACAAAATATGACTCTGAGCGTGTTTATACAAAATTTATTATTGTGTGTGTATTTGAATAATCAGCATAAATTTTTGTATTTTGAATATGTGAGGGTGTGCAATCTTGTCATGCTGTTAGTTTACGGCTTATAAAAATAGTAAATGGACATTTTAATGCGCGGTGCGCCGATATACGTAGTTATATTTGTTATTAGTAATAAATGCGTATATATTATAAACTCCTGAGGCAACTCGATGGGAATCGGCTTCTTAGGAGGCCTCGCTACTGGCGTGAAGATGCTTTAAAGGCATAGGAATCCTTTACTTTTTTACAAGATTATTTTCCAGGCGAATTAAAAAACCCCCTTCTTCAAGAGTTCTTCCTCCATAAATCATTACCCCTGTTAAACTGATTCCCATCAAACATAGCTAAGAATAATCTCCAGCAAGAAAGCTCAAACAAAAACAAAACGCATTAAAATAGGTTAGTTCGTTTAGGCGATGCCACAGATAGACACACAGATACCTATACAGACACACAGACACGTCAAACTTAGAACACTTAAAGGGATAAGTCCGCCTTTGTAATGTTTTCTTTTGTATTTGTGTTGTATCCTTTTTGTACAATAAAGAATTTACATAACACCTCTACTTTTTCGTCGTGGGTTAAAAAAAGGGTCTCTAAACGTAACGTAAGAGACATTTTAGTTACTAACATCTAATGTAAATTAGATGTTAGTAACTAAAAGTACGACGGTAGTTTGCCGCCGGGCGGCGTAGAGCTTAATTTTTTTTAGGTCTAGATTTTAAAATTAAATGAAGTGAATTGCGATAACTGGTCTTAATGATCATGGTTCTTTGACACTTTTGAAAGAACCAGTAGTTATGAGCACTTAACACGGCATTGTATCGTTTCTCTAATAAAATCCTTTGTCACCATTTTTTTAATTCAAAATAAGAGAAAATTTACTCTCACTGAAATGTCATTTTTACAACTTACTTATTTCATATGCAAAAGTTAAAACTGCGTAGAGTTTAAGCGCGACCACCGCTAAGGGTCTCGTCAATTGTGTCTAAGACTTAGGCCCCTGCACCAAGCCCACATTCTCACTGCAATTAAACAATCAAACAATCAAGCTCGCTGACTGGTCATCAACCAATCCCGGCCGGTGCAGGCTCGCGCGCTGATTGGCCGCGGTCTAATTACCGCAAGATGGCGGCCGACCACGCTTTGTTTTATTCACAATAACTGCAACTAGTTGCGGCCGCAATGGCCGACTGTTCGTCTGTTTTTCAGTGTAGTGTAGTTTCAGTGAAGTTGGCCAAAACGAACATTTTAAATTGTACCTAACTTTTTAGGTTCATGATCAGGTATGTTTTGTGTTTTATTATGTATGTATATACTATTAATTTTCTTTTATGCACTCACACACACACTCTTTTATAACATCCATAGGTATTATAACTATACCTAGAGATACTTTGTGAAAATTACCTTAATGAAATAAGAAAATATCAAACATTTCAACATTTTACTCTCCATCTTATATTATAGCTCTGTATTATAAATATAAGTACTGCTTTTGATGATAGACTTTCCTTAAAAAATAATTTACTTTTCTTCATTTCTTACATGCCACTGGCTCATCTCTTTTTTTATGGTGTCGATAAATCACATCTCTTTGTTATCCCACTTATATTAAGAAAATCTCCGAGATTAGTTATGCTATATATAGGTACCTACAGGTAAAGAAAATGTACGGATCGTTTGTTTAATTGGTTTTAGTGCAAAAAATATAAGTAGAAATGTTTTACGTGCTTTAAACCTTAAAAATCATAACATTGACGTTGACCACAAAGAATTTGCAATTCGCATATATTATGTACCGTACGTACATTATCAGATACGTACCCAGATAATAATATGTAAAAGTATGTGAATAACTCTAAAGAAAGGTTTAACGCATTCTTCTTCTTCTTTTGCCATGCCTTGTTCCGTTATTTGGGGTCGGCCCTCCTCATTTCAGTAGCGCATTCATGAAAATTAATTATTATTTGGCTTTACACAGGGAAAAAAGACTATGGTTACTTGTCTTTTGAATTATTTTGTCTTATTTTGTCTTGCCTATAAGTACGAGTATACTGATATAGGGGCCTGAGTATAAAAAGGTAGGTACCTAAGCAGGCACTCACTTCCATTATACTTATGCATCTCCAGTGAGTCTGAAGGCCTCTCGTCCAAGCCTGTGATCTTATTAATGACTCCGCGGCGTGGAGAGCCTGACAGATTCCCTGAGGTTTTGATGGCACTACACAGCAAAAAATTATTGTCTCTTGTGATAGATATGATAGTAAACTATACCATCAAAGATAAGGGCAAGAAAGTTTTATGAAACTAAGAACTGAAAACCAATGCATATTCGGACCTAGGTGCTTACTTACGTGAATGTTATGTTTTGGACAAAGAATAATAATGGGAGAACTGGTTGCTCGACAGAAAAGACTCTAGCTCTTTGATTAAAAGGAAAAGATAGACACGATATCGAATAATTTTTTATTTAAATTCAAATCAACAAATTATTCGTATGTATAACTATCTAATTGAATATCTGATCATACTAAGATTTACATTAGAGTCTGATTTTTCCACGATTGAGTCAAACAAAAAAGAAAAAGACAGACAAAACCGATAGAAAAAGAGACACAGAACGATATATGAATAAGCATCTAGCAGTAGGCCAAATATTTATAAATGAGATTCTTTTTAGAGGCATGGTAGTGCCCCCGCCAGGACGAGTAACATTTTTTTTAAACAGTGATCATGATCATCTGTAAACGTTTCTTTAATTAATTAAAAATATATTATTTAAATTAAATCGTAAATTTTTTGAACAAAATACATAAGACATCTGCTGCATGCTTCATATTAATAACTCAGTATATTGATGTTGTGCCTGTGAAGGAAATAGGAAATTTAATTTCCTAATTTGTCCCTCGAAAATTACGCTTTATATAAAAAAAAATATTTACTTTGCACAACTGTGTTTGGGTCATAGAATTACACTATCCTATGCAAATTTCATCTGATTTGGTCCAGTAGACAGACGCACGAGTGATCCTATAAGGGTTCCGTTTTTTAATTTTTTGTACGGAGTCCTAAAAATAGTATGAAAATATTTGATACCTTGTAAAGAAATGAAAATTTAGGTTATTCTTATTTTTCTACACTTGGCTGTATGTCAGCCTAAGTTTAGAAAACAGTGACAAAGTAGTAACCGAGGAACTTGAATCTAAATATATATAACTCAATTAAAGGTGAATGACTGACTGACATAGTGATCTATCAACGCACAGCCCAAACCACTGGATGGATCGGGCTGAAATTTGGCATGCAGATAGATGTTATGACGTAGGCATCCGCTAAGAAAGAATTTTAATCAATTTTACCCCCAAGGGGATAAAATAGGGAATGAAAGTTTGTATAAAACTTTGTCAATTTTAAACCGATCGGGTTGAGACTTTGCATGCATAAAGCTACTATGACGTAGGCATCCCCTAAGAAAGGATTTTGATAAATTCCACCCCTACGCGAGCGAAGCCGCGGGCAAAAGCTAGTTATAAAATATAAATGATAAATACTATGTAATAGATTTTTTTGCACGATTGCCCCGAAAAAGGATTGTAATCCGTTTTCTGTTTAGGGTTCATGTATGTAAAAGTATTTGATTTTCTTCATTTTACCATGACTTTGAAATACCTAAAAGTTTTGATGTAAGTACCTATAGGGGATGGCTCAAATTTGTTTCTATATGTAGTATATACCCTTACATAATAGATTTATTTTGGAATCAAATCAAATCAAGTGAAATAAATAAACTTCAAAACTATGTTCTTGTCTTGTCGGTCAATTATTTTCCATTTCGCCCGATCCGCAAAATGCTTGCCTTCAAAGTTTTGAGTCAAAAACATTATTGAAATAAATTTCCAGATAATGTTGTTTTTCGTATGTGTTTGTGGCCAAAACTGGTGTTAGATTATTTAGACTGCCTAAAGGCGTCTGACAAAGCATGACAACTGAGGCCAACGGTTTATACGTGCCTTTCGAAGCACGGAAAAGCTCAAGAAAATGATATGCCATTTGTGGTCACCCATCCAAGTGCGGACCACGCCCGGCATTGCTTTACTTACGAAAGCGCTACTAATGAGCACTCCCGCCGGGACACCGAGCTTCCAGAAAATAAAACCTTATCACCGTAAATAATGTTAGATTTTATGGTAAAAAATAAAATACTTATCCTGTGAATAAAGTACTTACGTAGACCCTACCTACCTAGTAGTAGTTTTATAAATCAGAAGTAGAAAATTCTGGTTCATAAAAAAAAAAAGTTATATTTTAGCTGTTTAAAAATAATAAGGTTTGTTAATAAATAAGCCAAAGGTGTTCTTATTTGTAAATAACAGCGGTAACATTTTAAATTTAAATAAATACTTATGCAGTTGTATATGAAATCCTTAGGTATATCTTACTTGCCTGTACAGATAAATGTGTATTTTATTTTATTTATTTATAAAAACTTTATTGACCCGCAATATACAATTGTTTACAATTGGCGGACTTAACGCTAAAAGCGTTCTCTCCTAGTCAACCATAGGGATAAACAATGATCTAGTTGCGGCGCAGAACAAATACTAAATAAATCCTAATAAATATACCTACATATACCTATATTTATTATATGAATATACATACATAAACATACATATAATATATTAATAATGAATGACGATGGTGAAAATGAAATATACACTATTTTAGAAGATGAGAGTGTACTTTTCTTTCTCAACTGAATATCCAGTTGAAATGTCCTTGATGACAACGATAAAGGAGTTTGCCACCCCTCAAAGGGTTAAGAACTGATTAGTATTTTGAGTAGGTATGCTTATTTTTTGTGTTGTGTATTTATGTTTAGGATATGGGAATGGAAAAGCAAGATCTTTCAAAATAAATTTTGAAAATTCTATTTGAAAAAGTATTTAGGTAATCTTCCATGCTGGTCTGAGAGAAAAGAAAAAAACCTTAAAATTAACTAGCTCCTTCTTTTCCCGCGCAGATTGTAAAAGTCGATCGAGGGAATGGGCGAAAAAATCATGTTAATAGGCGATGCGGCGAGCACTGTTTTGATTATCTTTTTAATGCGTATCATTACCTAAGCGTGGCCTTTGGGTCTTACGGCCCTGGATTCTGTCTAGCCCGTCTGGGATCAAGATGTGAAAATGTATCTGTGTGTAGGTTGAGACACTTATAAATAGATAGACACCTACAAATAAATGGTAAATGGCAAACTCTTTGCCCTAGAAAAAAGATTTTCAAACTTAAGTTTTCTTGTCATGTTAATTTTATTATTGTAACTACTTAAAACTCTCATGTTTATAATTCCGAGTAAAAATGAAATTTGATAATTAATTACTCACATATAAATACAACTTACATTAATTACATATAGAGTCAACCCTGCGGCGGAGAGTGCGGGCGCGGCGGGTCGCAGGGCTGCCACGCCCCGCAACTTAGGTTTTTTAATCAACCGCCCTCTGTCATTAGTATGCCGCATAATGGAGTGCAGTCCGCGTGCACTACCCCGCCACCTACACCGCGACGTGCACACGTATAGGTGAGATTGACTTCGATCTGCAGGCTATACTTATACAATTCCAACAGCCTACTCATCATCATTGCTGGCAGGGTAGATGGGCCCATTTTAAAATACTGGACTCAACTGCATGCGAGCTCATATCGCGTGTACACATACTAACATAGTAAGAAAGAACAATGTTACTAACAATTTATGGATTTTTTTGTCCGAATTAAACAATTATTATATTATATTATAAATAAAAGTCTTTTATTTCTTGTAATTTGTTACAAGTTTAACAAAACCGAGTATAAAAATTGACAATAAACTTTAGCTGAAGTGTTAATAGAAATTAAGTAGTGTCGTACAACCGCGTTGCGGTGTAGATACTCTATTTTGTAAAAAAAAAAATATTAAACTTATTTACTATTAACATCTTCAAGAACCTCTCTACAAGTGAAGGCCTCCTCCAAAGATAGCCAGTCCTCTCTGGACTGGGCTGTCTGAAACCAGTTTGAGCTGACTGTTTTGGCGATATCGTCTACTCATCACGCTTAAGGTCTTCCTGTCTTTCTCTTTTCAGGTTGTCATCGTTTTTGTCCATCTCTGGTCTGCAAGCTATACCTACTTGCCTACATAAAAATAATGGCGATGTTTAAGATGAAAGTGTTGTGTGCTATAAGAAATATAATGTGCTGTTAAATTTGCTGGAATTATTTCAAAGCCAAGCAAAAAAGGCTTTATTTCATAAAAACTTAGACATTAGACAGTAGCTTTTTGTAGGCAGTATTTAGTATTCTAACACAGTAAGTAGGTACACTGTCTTAGAATTTATCAAGTACTAGATTAGTATTGATCTGCTAATTGCTATTGTTAAGTACTCTGAGAAAAAGAAATAGGTGAACCAGTTTTGCTGCTTGCGATTTGGTTAGTAGATAAATATCTTTATACTAAACTACTAGCAACCGTTCTTTTTTATTAGTTTATTCTATTAAAGATTGATTTGAAATTGTGAGGGTCGTTCTGTAAAACTTTCTATCTAATGTGTATTTTATGAAGGTTCAGTGTTTAAAGTATTACGTTATTGTTATGTAAATTATTTATTGTACAAAAAGGACAAACACAAATACAAAAGAAAAAAGATACTAAACTCTTATGTGCTCATACTTTAAAAACAGTAGTTGATAAACGACTGAACAAACCGAAATAATAACTGTAATATATGAGGGTAAATAGTTATGAGTAAACTTGTTTGTAAGAGTTATTTGAATTTAAATACCATGTCACTAACATGCATATATTCCTATTAAAAATTCCCGACGTCAAAGACGTCGCAAAACAACATTCCCGGCTTATCCTCACATCAGCTGGTACATTGAGACATGTTCGCGGACAAGATCCGCGAGAGTTATTCAGAGGCCGAGTAGCCGCCGTAAGCAGCCTGACTACTTGACTAGGGTTTCCAAGTTTCACAACTATACGAGAATTTACTTTATCAGGAATTTTGCATTCAAACTTACTAACTGACATTTGGAAATCTTTTAATAACATAAGGCGATGTAACGTGTTCGCCACTGATCAAGAATAAAAATAATAATTTAGCTATACTACCGTAGTGGCATATCTTATTAGATTGATTTCAGTATATAAAAAGTTGAATAATTAATCCTACTTATATACACATGGGACAGGACAATGCAATGGAGGTGGCCCAATTCTGGTCCACTAAAATATAAACATACCATCGACACACAAAGAAGATGGGACAGGAACCTGGTAAATTTTTGTGTTGAAACTTACCTGTCAGTACTAGTCACAAATCAAACCTATGATAACAATAATTTATTTCGATTTTAAAATCATGCATGACATTGACATTTTCTGGGAGCTGTGATTGCATACTCGTAGATGATCGATTCTACCTATATGATCGGAGTCTCCCATGAGGCTGTCATAGTCCCACTAAGTAAATTGAAGCGTTAATTAAAAAAGAAATGTGGTGTCGTGGGACACCAGGTAGGAACGAAGTTCCTTCGGCTAATGTAGAATCGACACAATTTGCAAAAGAAAAATCGTGCTCAAAGGAAGAGAAAGGTATTATACACTACTCGCTTGTGTATACGACTGTCGCGCCTGCGCACGTCTCATTTAACGGTTTTATTTAATGAGGTCATCCTTACGGTTTTACTATCACATTTTTTTCAGTTCGGTCGCGCAGCAAAATCCCTATCTCCTCCAAGCCTGCCGTAAGAAACTTCGTTCCAAAAATAAAATCATGCAGCAGTCATCTGGTGTCACTACACTACCCAGCTCAGCGTACGGTGGAAGACGCAAAATGCCTATAACTGAATTTCGTCAGGCTCACAGGTTGCACAGAGGTGCAATGGGCGCGCAATTATGCACCCTCGGGGTGGCGCGCCCCCGCGCCCCCTCACCTTCTCGACAAAAAGTAGTGTCGCGCGAATTTGTGGTGGCCCTGGCGAGTGGGTGGTGGTAGGGTTACCTCCGACGGTAGATAAGTACACTGGTACATTACGTTAAACTAGCTTTCGCTTCAACTTTTTTAAACGAAATCACGAAGGCTAAACCATATTTCCTGTGATTTCGAATAAAATACAGGAAATACCAGGGCGGATAATAAATAAAAAATATACATATATAGGGACAAATCACACTTGTTAAGCTAGCTCCAAGTAAGTTTGAGACTTGTGTTATGGGGTACTAACTCAACAATAGTATATTTTATAACAAATACATATATAGATAAACATCCAAGACCCAGGACAATTAGAAAAAGACCATTTTTGCAACTGGTCTTGACTGGGGATCGAACCCGGGTCCTCTGGGTGGCGGACTAGCATGGTGACCACTACGTCACTGAGGTCGACCAATAATATAACTCGATATCGTCGATAATAGAACCTAGTTCTCAGAAATGAGATTACATTCGCAGACGTTTATAGTTACAAAGGTTCACATTAGCCAAAAGTGGCGTTTCTTACGTTCTCAGTTTAACTAAACAAAAGTTCATAAGTTTGAAGGGTTATCCAGGGCTTGATGAAGACAAAATTTAAATGATATCTCCGTTTCCTTGCGAATTATTAATTTCAAATGAGGGCAGCACTGGACTCCGAAAAATTCATGTATACCCCTTAATTGTCGCTTCATTTCAGGGTAAGGTAAGTACTCCCATGAACATGGTTCGTTTTCATTTCGGCATTTTTAATGATGACATTTGCAGTTACGGAAATTGTTACAGACAAGATTATTCTTCACAATTAACAAGTACTAGACACTCGTACCTACGTAACTAATACTTATCCACACTTTGTTGTTAGCTCATTTAAGAAAAACTAAATTGATTAGTCTTTATTATGATATTTTTTCTCATCTTTTAATTATAAATAAACCCTAACACTAATTTCATAACATCAAAAGCATTATTTATAATGATGAGCTATTAATTCCAGCAAAGCTTCAATTAAACAATTGTAGTCGATAATAACACGAGTAAACTAACAATAAACCATGATAGACACCGTCCGTCTGTTCGTCCGCGTGTCTGCCGAGTCACCTCTATTAATGAAGGCGGCGGTGTCATTGTCGGCGAGGTATCTGGTTCAGTTACATTCTGTTGGAGAGAATTTGGCCTTATTTGTAACTGTAGTGTAGTTAAGCTGGTCTTCCAGTGAAGTATGCTTTTCGCTTAGAAATTGTAGACCATTACAATCGACACAAATAAGTTGGACAAAAATGGCGGGCTTCAAAGCATTTTCGTACAAATTCCCGACACGTAAATAGAACCAAAATAGCGGTCTTCGGCGCATTATTAGTACGCGCCGATAACCGCTATTATGGTACAACCTACGTGCCGGGAATTATTACAAAAATGCTTTGAAGTCCGCCATTTTTGTTCAACTTATTTGTGTCGCGTTGTATTACGATATAAATACCTATATTTTATACCCTTGTTATTAGCTTTGCTCTGTAACAAATATAATAATTGATTGACTGAGAGAGATTACATTATGGGATAACGCCGCCGTTGTCAGATTACTCTTTATGTTGTTATTTTATGTATAATTGTGTTTTTTCATAGTACAATTAAGTTAATACAAACAAACAATATGACATACCTACCTATTGTTAAGGACACGTTTTTATCAAATACAAAATGAACGTAAATTCAGTCATTTTCAAACTCCGTACCTAAAGATTGTTCCGAAATTCTAGCGGTCTGACGCTTTTAAAAACAGCAACCTAATTCTGTAAAGTTCTTATTTCAACTAGGTACCAACTTGAAGTACCTAAACATAATCAAAAATTTTTCATACTTTCATTAGTCAGCTTTATACAACAATCCATGTATAATAACCAAATCAAAAACATAAGATACTTACGTATTTTGTTCTAAACTTATCGTTGTGGAGAGTATATACAGTGGAGAAACAGCCTTAGTACGCGTTGAGTGCTCATAATACGCGATATAAGATTGGCAGCTTAATATAAACATTTCAAACATTAAATACTCATGTACTTACCTAGGTGTTAATTAAAGCGATGGGCATTGACTCTACATTATTATTTTGCGTCAAATACATTGCTGATAATAAAACGGGGTTTCACGAGTGATAATGTCGGTAGATAGTTCTCTTGTTAGTGTGCTTAATCTTCAATCCGGTATTAATATTTCCAGCGGCGGAATATGGGCTGGTTCAATACTAGCCCATATTCATGTAATCTATATATATAAAAGCGAAAATCACTCACTCACTCATCACGAAATCTCGAAAACTACTCAGCCAATAAAGATCAGGCAGGAAGGTAGATTGTGACTAGGAGACGTCCGCTAAGAAAGGATTTTTGGAAATTCCGTCTCTAAGGGGGTGAAATAGGGGTTGCCAGTTTGTATGGAACTTCGTAATTTTTAAAGTGAGACACATGAAATTTTTAATTTATTTTAATATTAAGTAGAAAATAATAATGCATTTATTAGATTTTGAAAATTACATCCCTATAGGCTATAGGGGTGAAATAGGGGTTGCAAGTTTGTATGAATCTTCGTTATTTTTGAAGCGAGACACATGACATTTTTGAATTAGAGGTCAATAAAAAATAATAATACAGAAATTTGATTTTTAAAAATTGCATCCCCGGGGGTGCATTAGGGGTTGCGAATTTATATTATTATGAAACTTCGTCACATTTTGAGTGAGAGACAAAAAAAATGAGACAAATAGATCATTTGTTCTCTTTTGCTCTAGCAAATGAAGGGAACGGGAACGGGATATTATAACACAATTTATAACGTAAAAAACCAATTAAAGATCCTATTAGAACCATTTTCGAATTCTACGCAGACGAAGTCGCGGGTTACAGCTAGTACATGCCATATTTTCATTTTCATTTGGATAATAATCCGAGCATTGTAATGCTGGTAAAATCACACATTTATTTCATGACACATTTATTTCATTTTAGACCCACCCACCGCACTCCTGGTGATACGGTGGGTATTTTTAAATGGCTTCCAAAATGAAGGAGGTAATCAAATCATCGGAATCTTTTATGCTTTTTTATGTACATGTACTTACACCGATTATTCGAAGAGCTTTTAAATTTATTTGAAAAAATATTTTAATTTGTTCGGAAAGGCATGCCTGTCAAATGACCCCATACAAAATTTTGCAAATTCGGTAGAGTATTTTGGGGGTGAAGTAGGTTTTTAGTTTTAAAAATTATGAAGTTATAATTTACTTCGGTATTATCGAGCCAACTAGATGTTTGAGAAATACCTGTCTAAACAACGTGGAAGGGACATAACCATAATAAATCAAACCACAGACTATACTAAATCACTTTAGTATAATTAAATTAAAAATAAGCAAAAGCACGAAAAACTTTTCAGCGCGCGAATAAAAAGTGTGCAGCCGCCCGGACAATTTGTATGGTATTGTCGTTTTTTTTTTATTAATTGTTTGTAATTTTAATATAATAATATACCTGTTAAATTTCAATTAAGTTTTATCTAGCTTCCGAATATTCTAAACATTTTTTAATCTTTGCTTATATTGTTACATTGTTACATTTTTGGACCTTAGTTAATAAAAATATAGGTATAGGCTACGCATGTTTCAAAACATCTGTTTTAGTTATATACCAGCACAACGTATTTCATTGTTTCTTTTTAAAACATGTTTACGTTAGCCTTGCTACAAATTTACATTTAAAAATGTTTTAGCAATAAAAAGGTCGTGCAATAATGATAAAAATTAGAACATAATTTCAATGATTAGAAAACTGATTGTTGTAATGCTAGTAATACTCGTATTTCATGTGTTTTATCGTAGTGATGTTTGTGAAGCAGCCCTATCAAGAACGAGTTTGTATATAAATGATGGTTTCCACCTGTCTATAGCTGTCTACAAAGGTGTTACATGACAATACATTAAGAAGAGTCACGATCAGTAGCTGTCATATGATTAAAACCATACACCTAGATATTTTATGTAATTAATAGTCACATTTTTTACTAAAATTAATGTAATTAATTAATCAGTTAAAAATTAAGGTCTAAGGTTTTAATCATTTGTCAGGTTTTAATCAAAAAGTTCTATTAGTAGTTTTTCTACGCACATCAGCGAAAAGTGGCCGTTTTTTGCAAATGTGCGTAGAAAAGCTTCACATTCTTAATTTAATCTGTAAACAGTAGTTCATAAAATAGTTTGAAGGGTTATTTAGGGATGGTCAGAACAAAAAAATATCTCCGTTTCCTTTCAAATAATTTATTTCAAAAGGACCGGACCCCGAAAAATTCATGTAGATTTCGAAACGATATTTTTATTTCTTGCAAAAGTCTTTGTAGCAAAGATCGAAGAAACCTCGCCAACTGTGACGCTTGACTTGTATAAGTCCTGCAAAGATTTAGTAATAACCATAAACCACATATGAACAAACCAGTTGAAATTTAAAGATAATAATTTTAAAAATTAAGAATATGTTTAACAAATATCTAGCTATTTGAAAAATTTGTTGATGTTAGTGTATAACCTAGGTAAGATGATAAAAGTCTCTCATGAAAACAGCAATGAAGTACTGCTTTTCAGCTATTTACTTTCGGAATGGCTTTTTACAAAAATATCTGTCAAGTTGTGAAGAAAGAACGCTATAAATTATTTTTGATAATAAATATGGCTTTTTTGGTGTAGAGATTTAAATCTGACGTAGTACGTAGCCCTGGAATCTAGGATCATATAAGCTAGGTCATATCAAGTATCTAAGTCTATCTATAGTTGCAAATGAAACAGTTTTGGTATTAAATACTTTTAAAAGTAATAAAATACATTCTTTACAAAATGTCACATGAGTGTCATGATGACGTTAGATACAAATTAGCTAGAAATAATAAATTGTATTCGTAGGTAATTATTTTTACTCGTAGCTTATTGCGCCTAAGCTTAAGAGCAGAGTTACACAGAGTAAATAAATATTAATTAAATCTTACGTTGACATCGGTGAAGAGAACGCTGCAGTTTGTTGCCATTTCTTCTGAATTTGAGATTACGATTTGGAAATACCAAACTTAGTTGTAATTGTATTTGGCAAGTAAGTAAAGGCTTTGCAGTGCCCTATTTTACAAAGGAGCTGCACTTTCCTGGATCAAAAACAAATTATTTGGTTATGTTAAGAAGATGAAACGTCAAAAAATAATGTCACTTGTCATGATTTTATACATTTTCAACATGATTTAAGATTTATTATTGTAGAAAAACTGAATGAGACTCCAAGAAACAGACGTCATTAGTCTATATTTCATACAAATTCCATAGAAAAAAAGAAATGTGGTGTCTTGGGACACCAGGTAGGAACGAAGTTCCTTCGGCTAATGTAGAATCGACACAATTTGCAAAAGAAAAATCGTGCTCAAAGGAAGAGAAAGGTATTATACACTACTCGCTTGTGTATACGACTGTCGCGCCTGCGCACGTCTCATTTAACGGTTTTATTTAACGAGGTCATCCTTACGGTTTTACTATCACATTTTTTTCAGTTCGGTCGCGCAGCAAAATCCCTATCTCCTCCAAGCCTGCCGTAAGGAACTTCGTTCCAATAAATAAATATTGTACAAAAATTACTTGAGACACCCACATTTTCTAACATCAGAACACGACGACAGAATGATTATAATGTAAGAAAGAGATGGTCCAAAGAAATGTTCACGTGTGCGTGCGATGGGCGTAAGTAATTCGCACAAGAAGCGACGCCCGCGCAGCCCGGCCCTCCCACCGACGACCTCTGCGCGATCCGCGACGTGTCACCTTACACCGCACAAAGCCTTGTTGTGATCGCACAGCCAAACAGTCCTTTTGGTCTCAACACCATTTGTGTGCGGCCATTGAGACGCCGACGTTCACACGATCTGTTTTCGGCAACCATTGTTGACCTGTCATTTGGTGAGATTTGTTTTCTCCGTTCGCGGTTCTGAAATATGATTTTGTTTGGACTTCTCAGGTGTGCTAGCAATAGATTGATGAAATGTTTGGAGAATAAACTTTGAAAGTACCAAATAAAATAAATACTTTGAAAGTGAACAAGTTTAAAAGTAGTTTCTGACAACTTGGTACTTATACCTATAGCAAGAGGTATGTGTGTTATAAAAATTAATAAATGCTTAAATACTATTAAGACTGCCTCCGTGGTTCAGTGGTTAAGGCATTCGCCTTGTTATCCAGAGGTCGTGGCTTTGAATCCCACTGGGAAGCATAGTTATTTTAAGAAATGTTGTTTCCAGTCTGGTCAGGACATTGCAAGCTTGAATCACCTGATTATCCAAAAATAAAGATTATTATGTGTTTCGAAAGGCATATGTGCCTTCCGAAACACATAATACTATTGGAACTGTGGGTCTCAAATGCCAGCCTAATTTGGTTATGCAAATATTAATTTACAAAACTTAAAATACTTTTCGATCGCTTTAGATGGTATAAAGTCGTTGCGCAGAGGACGTTGCAGCCAGTTCCCTGTTTATGTGAGATCCAACAGCTTTCCAACTAGCATCAGTATGGTGGACCTCACTCAACATGAAGGAGAGATGTAAACGGTAGGATGTTCAGGTAGCAATAAGAACCCTTTTTACACAATGACTCCGGTATTGTAATAAAATTGTACTGGATCTTAACTTAAAAATTACAACTGAAAATATAAAAGTAAGCATGTTAGATATGTTATCACGCCACTCCGCCATTCCGGAGGTTCATTCAAATCAAAATGTCCTGAGTCTTAGGTGTTAATCTAAATATATATAACTCAAAGGTGACTGACTGACTGACATAGTGATCTATCAACGCACAGCCCAAACCACTGGATGGATCGGGCTGAAATTTGGCATGCAGGTAGATGTTATGACGTAGGCATCCGCTAAGAAAGGATTTTGATCAATTCTACCCCCAAAGGGATAAAATAGGGGATGAAACTTTGTATGAAACTTTGACAATTTTAAACCGATCGGGCTGAGACTTTGCATGCATAAAGCTTCTATGACGTAGGCATCCCCTAAGAATGGATTTTGATAAATTACACCCCTTCGCGAGCGAAGCCGCGGGCAAAAGCTAGTTATACATATGTTTATTATAAAACATAGTGTCGTTGAGTTAGTATCGCATAATACAAGTTTAAATTTAGTTTTGAGCCATTTCAATCAGTGAGATTTGTCCTTATGGGTTTATTTATTTATTAACTATTACTTTAGATGTAGAGAGACTCTCTAGATTTAATCTAAAGGTAGTATGAGTCAAGATAAAAAGATATGAAGTATTTAATGTGACAAGAATTTAATAATGAAATTTGAAATAAGTTCCTGAAAAGCAGGCAGGAATATTATTTTTCATCAAGGTTTGTAGACATTTTAGTTAACAGATAAGTTTTCAAATCTGGGGTTAATCCATATTAATCCCAGATTTGATAACTTTTCTGTGACAATTTGCCCCTATATTTATTTACGTACTTACCTTTGTTTATAAAAAAAATTAAGGTTTTAGGCAGATGCATTTTGGAGAAAGACTAAAGGTAATCATTATGACTATATTCCCGTATATGGTTTGTGTATGTATAATATATATATATATATATATATATATATATATATATATATATGGCTTATAACACGAATGCTCCGAAATAAGAAGTGAAATGCGTGTTTGTACTCGTATGCGAGTTTCTTTTTTTTTATTATCAGTTGGGTGAATTTGGCTAAATATGTAGATATTCTGTAAATTCGAGGGTTGAAGGAGCGTTTAAATTTTTAATGTTTTGCATGTTTGAATTGTTTTATTAGAATTTCTAAAAATAATTTAATTAATTTGTTCATCCTCACCATATTTCAGCCGCATAGCGTCCACAGGCATCCACTGGTGGACAAAGAAAGCGCTGGACGCAGGCCGCTCTACGTTGGACATTTTGAAAATTGAAAATTTGAAAATCCTTGGGATATGCCTATTTTATTCATAACACAAACCAAATCTTTTATTGTTTTCCAACCTTAAAAAAACTTCAAACTATTAAAAGTAGAGTCTAAAAGCTAGCGATTTAATTCCACAATGCCTTCACCTGGTTCACCTGGGTCCGACATTCTCCCCTTTAGTGGCAGCCTAGCTCGTTGAGGTAGCGGAGCAGTGGGTGAGCTGCAGGCCTCCGCCAGAGTACTGGGAGCTCCAATCCCAGGTACTCCTCTCTTGTTAATCAACGCGTGGACACTCCAGTATCACGTGCTTTGTTGTTTCTTCTGTCTTCATACAGCCTCTTTATAGAAGACTGTCGGTAATACCTTATTACTGAATGAATAAATGTATTGAGAGCACAGTTTCTTGTTAGTAAGCCTTCCATCTTTAATAATTTAAATTTATAATAAAATAATACATTTATAATAAACATATTTAGCACTTAAGTTCCTTTTCTATTAGTTTTACTCTTGGAAGTGTAAGTCGGCAGTCCATATAGAAAACTTTCGCTATGCCTATGTAATATTTTTAACAAGAAAAATATTAATACCTCGTTAATATATTCTCGAATTTTTTCAAAATGAGGATTTGGGTAGATGAACGGGTCAAAAATTAATTATTCGGTACAGTTCATAAAATAAAACGTCACAAAATAGTGTCACTTTTCATTGATCATACTCATTTTCAACATGATTTTAGATTTATTAATTCTGAAAAACTGCTATTTACTCCAAAAAGCATGACGTCACGCTTTTGTATTTCATACTTTCATACAAACTGTTCGTTTTGACGTTTAGAAAATAGTGTCTGATTTGAGTTGTTGTCGTCTAGCGAAATCAGAATTGTTTTATCTCCATTTAGTTTTTACATAAATTAGTAAACTAGAATTTAGAATTTCATTAGGAACATTATAAGTTGTACTTGTACAAGTTCATTTTAGATGAGTACACTTATTCCAATTTTTTACAACATATTTTTTTATGCGCTGCAAGTATTGACTGGAAGAGATCTTTGACATGGATAAGCCCACCGTTGTACTAACTGTGTATATGTTGTTGTATTTCTGCTGTGTAACAGATTTAAATCACTCCACAGCACGGTTTTATCTCTATGGAAAGATTTTTTTTTGTTTTATATCTATTCCCTTAGGACGGAATTCAGTTTTATTTAGAAAAAATCTTGTTCTAAGTAAAACTGAATTCTGTCCTGTGTTAAATATGTTATGAAAATAAGTGCTGGAAAAATATCCTTCTGTCTATAGGTGTTATTTAAATATGTGAAAAGTTATTATGGAATATTGGGTATTTAAGGAATAAAATCATTATTATTTAGAGCCCATTGTTGGGCAATAGACCTCCCTCTCGGTTCTCTATTTTTCTTTATGTTGCGCTTCTGCCTGCCAGTCCTTTGAGTAGGTATCTACATTTAAATATAGACAAGATTTTTTTTATTAAAATATACCTTATTTGTTTTGGAAATCCTTGGGGGAGGCCTATGTCCAGCAGTGGACTTCCTGTGGCTGATATGATGATGATGATGATGATACCTTATTTATTTATTCTTCTTCTTCTTTGTCCATCCCTGGTCCCGTTATTTGGGGTCGGGTCTCCTCACTCTACGGCGCCAGGAGATTCTGTTCTGGATTGTCTGGTCTTATAATTTATTTATTAAATTAAAATAATAACATTAATCTCTGTATACAATTTATAACAAAATATTATATTTTGCCTTGAATTTCACTTGTGATGAAGGCATTTGACATAAACACCATTTATTGTACGCAGGTATCTACGTACAGTCGTACACTTAATAACATCAGATGAGAAAAAAAAAATATTTTAAATACTTACATACCAATATTAAGAATGTTAAAAATAAATAAAAATGTAAACAATCTAATATATAAAATTCTCGTGTCACAGTTTTCGTTGCCATACTCCTCCGAAACGGCTTGACCGATTTTGATGAAATTTTTTGTGCTTATCCGGTATCTATGAGAATCGGCCAACATCTATTTTTCATCCCCCTAAATGTTAGGGGTAGTCCACCCCTAAATTTTTATTTTTTATTTTTTAGACAAAATTTTTAATTTCTATTTTTTTATGATACAACATACAAAAATACTTACAATCCTCAATTTTGGCAAAACAACGTTTGCCGGGTCAGCTAGTAATTTTATAATTTTTTGTTTTTTCCTATCGAAGTTATTATAATGACCCTTTTAAGTGATACATTAAATAAAAATAACTCATTTTAACTTACTCAAAAATATTCTTTCTTTTTTTCAATTATTCTCTGAACTTAGCGACAGCAGCGCCATCTTTGGTTTCAACTTTTGTTCAATTTCAAGCTATTGAACGAAGGCTCCATACATTAAGTACGACCTTTTGTCTCAGTGCGTGGTGTCATTACAGGTGGAAGGACCAATGACGAACAATGGTCATTACCAGTAACCGATACCACGGCATGGTCGCCAATCCACCTGCAACCCCACCCCCCACCACTGACGACCTATTCATTTCTTACAATTAATCAAAATTAAATCAACCCGTACTTCTTCGATAGACATTGGACTTTATATCAAACCGTTTAGAGTTTGGTTTCAGCTGATGGGATGTAGGGTAGGCGTGTCCCCCGCGAAGAAATCTGGCCAATAGAGTGCGGTAACAAAATATCCGGATTGGCTATTAGCAGGCCCCGCCCGGCCGGCGAGACTCTCCCCCAGGGCCCAAAAGGTCGTAAGACATCAACCTGAGCGGGCGCTACCGCCGTTGCGGTTCGGAGCGGCTCGACCGAATGCCGCGCAGCGCGAAACGTCGCTCCGGCAATGGAACGCCCGGGAGATACGACCTTTCGCAGCTGAGTAAAACAGTGAGGGGGGTTTTGTCATTTTTACAGGTCGTCGGGCGGCGCCGCGGACAGAAGCGCTCCGGACGGCGCCCCGGGTGCTCGTGTCGTGATTTCAAACTACAATTTTCCGCGAATTTCCACACCACGGAAAATTTTAAATAAAAAACAGGCCTAACACGGCGGCCTAAGAAACTTAGAATTAGATAAACGAAGTGAACTGTAGTGTTTAAAATTGTAGACTTTAAATATAACGACCTAAAAATTGTGATAAATAATTTTAAGTATGGAAATTGAAGCTAAAAGTTTAGCTTAAGTTCAGAAAGATGCAAGCGATGAGCGCGAACGCGAGCGCGCCGCGCGCTCCGCAACGCTCGCCGTTCGCCATCCAAGAGCTGCTGGGGCTCTCGGACAGCCGGGAGTCCCGGGAGCGGTTCTTCGAGGGCCGGGACGAGCGCGTGCTGAACTTGGCGGATGGCCGGGAACCGCGGTACACCCCGCAGTTCCAGCTGCCGGCGTCGGTGGCCAGCCGGGTGGCGTACGCGGCGGCCTTCAACGCGCAGGCGGCCGTGGCTGCTGCCTTCCTGCCGGGGCCGCCGCTGCTGCATCATCCATCTGGTGAGTACACTACGCTAGTTACCTTTAATAGTGCTGAAGAACGTTTTTGCAACCAAGATAGATAGCCGGTAGTTTTAACTGATCACTACCATCGGGAATCGGAGGCATCCAATCCATTTTTATTTCCTGTTTCAAATACCCAGGATTTTATTTAAAATCTTCCACGATGAGGCAAACGACCGGACAATGACCGTAGACATGTACTGGTCAATAATGTTATATAATATGGAACCTTATCTTGAAAAAAAAAAAACTCAAAAGTAGACATAGAAAACCACTGTGGTATTTAGATTACGGTAAATTTAAAACATCTGGCTTTATTAACATACACTTCTGATGTGGGAATCTGTTTTTTTTTTAAATATCACATCACGAGTAGTAGGTTTTACACACTTGTGATGTGATATTTAAAAAACAAAATGATATAAGTTTATCCACAGCAGATAGGTAGAGTAAAAGATATTTATAATATTTGACACCTATTCCCAATAGGTGTCAAATATTATAAATCTCAGGCCTTATAGGCCTGAGAGAGAAGTCTGAAAATTTCATTTTAACTAAATGTTTTTTTTTAAGTAAGAACACTCCACAATTATTTTTAATAACACTACTATTTTATTGTTAATTTATAATAATATAATTAAGTGTATTAAAAAAAATTCGTATCGTTCGTAAAAGATTTCAACGCTTTGATTTCAACCCTTTGCTTTCAAAACAAAAATGTAATCCACTTACTAAGTAATAGAACGACATTTTTGTATATTTTTTAAAGGCTAAACCAGACAAATCGCCTGAATACTTTAATATATTTTTTTTAGATTCAATAGAAGCATAAAATAAATTGATGAAACTTCAATTAAACTCTAACTCTACAAATGAATCGTACCTGTGTTGAAAATTAAACATTAAGGTTACCTTGTAAGCTAATTCCTATATAGATACATCTTAAAGAAACTATCAACAAATGTTAGAATATTTAACAAACCAAGAACCTACTTTCACATTATTTAAAACAGTTATTAAATCTTAATTTTAATTTTACTTTCAAGATTATAGTATTTACATTTCCTATCAAACCGCATCTGGCTTGCATCGCAACCACATAAACACCTACCTAACATAGCATATTTATTATAGTCAGTTCGCACGCAGCTGTGCCGTCGGCATTACATTGTTTTTTTTTCTTTCGTTTAATTAGGCCCGGGCAATAATTAGCGTCTTACAAAGACAATGCCGCTTTGACGCGCCGCCACGGCTCGGGTTTCAGAGTGCTTGAAGCTAGTGTCTGATGGATTATTTAAACCTGATTATCAACCTCAACCCTAACTTACAAGGGTATTAAAAAGTTTAATATATTTTAAACTGCCTTTACCACAGTTTATTTTATAGAGCCAGGAAGATATTAGTTCTTAAAATGTTATCTTTATTTCTGATTAACAGATTTATATACTTATAACTTTTTATTGCAATTAGTTAATATAATAATGTAAAAATGTCTGTAGGATTGTTAAATAGAGTTTGTAGTCCTTAAATGTTAACTTGAAAATTGGATTTCAACAATATTTTCATCATGAGTGTGTAAATATTAATGATGAAATGTAAAAAAATCCTTTTTACTACAATTTATTTCATATTTAATTTATTTATTGATATATCAGGGATTAATTAATTTAATAGGTATATAAGGGAAAATGAAAAACTACCTTCTACGTGTTTTTGAACCCACAAGTTGAACTGGAGCCCGCCGGCTGCCGACACGGGCCGTTTGAAACGAACTGAACTTTTATAAATACTTTATGATTTAAATAGCTTTTAGGTTTAAAAATATTTAAAAAAATTGCGAGAGTTCTATGTTCAGCGTGGACTTCATCTGAAATAATGATGACAAAAACTACTTCTTAGGCTTCGGTACCCTAAGGATAAAAACGGGACCCTATTACTTAGACTCTGCTGTTCGTCCGTCCGTTTGTCTGTAGTTAACAAACTGTATCTCATGAACCATGTTAGCCAGACAGTTGTAATTTTCACAGATAATATGTTTCTGTTGCTGCTTTAATAAGTACTAAAACAGAATAAAATAAATAAATCAAATACCAGAATTTAACTGAATTGCATAAATTGGATTGTCTAACAGAAAAAAAACGGCCTACATGTTTAAGAGCAGTTTCATACCTGAATAAGTTTGATGTACCTAAATATAGTAACTTGTATGGGACAAGAGTGGCAAGTTACCTTATACCAAATTATTTGAACGAACTTCCCACAGATCTACAAAACATGTATAAAGAAAATCCCAAAAAATTTGTAAGATTGTTAAAGCAGTATTATTTACCACCATATTATAGCGACTCACCGAAACCCAGATAAACCCTGCGAGGTTTTCGTGGTTTGGTATAGTATCACTTTTCCTATATTATTTTTTTAAAAATAATATAGGAAAAGTGATACTATTAAAAATATAAATAGGGCCCATACAAAAAACCTAAAAATTTAAATAGGGCCCATACAAAAAACGTGATTTTTCATGGATAATGTACGGAACCCTTCAAGCGCGAGTTCGACTCACACTTGGTGGGTTATTATGATAATTCTTTGGTGATAAATTAAAATAGTTAAATTTTGGTGATTAATTAAGGAACTTGTAAATATTTTTTTTCCGTAAGTAGTTAGAACATAAATAATTATGATTAAAAACGTGCCGTTGTACTAACTTACTCAATTCTTTCTATTTATCTAATAGAGTACAATTTTCGTCATTAAAATATATATGTGTCAACATTGTATTATATTATAAGTATTTAATAATTAATACACAGCAATTAATAATATGACAAAGCCCTTCTGGCGAGTAGGCGACCAATACTGTGAAAATGAGTTTCTTTCGGCGTTTCTTCTCAGCAGTGGTCGTTACGAAGCGCTATATCGGTAGCTTTTCTTTAAAAATAAATTAAATTTTAATATACTTTACACGTAACATAAATTATACTTATTGACGTGTAAAAGTGCCTGTGAAGGTCTAATTACTGAATAAACATTTGAATCTTTGAATCTTTTATATTGCTTTAACTCCACATTTATCTTTTAAATTTGTTTTATAATAAATATATAGGGAAAAATAACACTGATTGTAAAAGCCCCAAAGTAAGTTCGAGACTTGTGTTATGGGACACTAACTCAACGATACTATATTTTATAACAAATACATAAAAAGATAAACATCCAAGACCCAGGACGATTTGAAAAAGGCCGTTTTCCAACTTGCCCTTAACGGAGATCGAACCAGAAACCTTTGGGTGGCAGCCTGGCATGGTGAACATTACGCCTCGGAGGTCGTCAAGTCAAGGAGGAGGTTTAGTTATAGTAATTTATTTACACAATAAAAATTATAAATTATCTTAAAGACATTACGAGAAAAAGAATGATAGACATCTCTGCCATGTAACTTCTTGTTCCATCATGACAGAGCTACACCTTTTGTGTGATTGCGCCGCTGATCTTATATTGAGACGGACCGTACTGCTGGTGATTTGGCTAAGGTCGAGCCTGCATTCTGATACCTTTTAATTTATAATTAACTTTTTGGTTGTAGCTGTAACTCAGCCTAGTATTGGCTGCAGTGTGGTGGAACTCCATTAATTTAACTTATTTGGATTATTAAACCCCGTTAGGGGTCCCAAGTTCCGGCTGAAGGTACCATTTTGAAGATCTTCGATGCCTCGAAGGGAAGTACTAGACTGCGTGGCAAGGTTAGGTGGCCATCCGAACTCACGACCTAATTGTGCTTTTGTGGGGGTAACCACTAAATAAATTTTGTTTAACGTTACCGGTGTTTCATTTAAATATCCGGAACGTAATACTGGACGAAAATAAGGTAAATGTATATATATACGATAATATAATATTTACTGGAAAAAAACGAGCTATCCAACACTTATTTATTGTAAACCTATTTTGGACTAAGATATTATAAATTCTTCCATCTATTTACACAAAAAAATAATTGCTTCGTGGGTATTGGGTATACTCAGATTTTTCAGCACCATTATTAGAATGTCTTGCGATTATGATGAATTAAGACAATGTTACGCTTATCTTGATATCTTTAATCTAAGTTTGTCACGATTTAAACGATCGATATTGCTTCATTATTAGATATGTAAACTTAATTACAAATACCTACCTGTTTTGATGACTTACCAGCGCTATCTTATCTTGTATTTTTTTTTGTTATATCTTACTTAGTAAGCCTTCAAACGGGCGGTTCATAAACGGTTTCTACGTGAAGTCTCTTCTCATGATGTTCCCGTGCAGTAACTAGTAGTCATCCATATGATAATTATTTATGCATATATATTATTTTAGGTATTTATGTATAATTTGAAATTTTTTATATATTTATTATATCTATAGTAATCGTATTGGTATGTATATATATAAACATATGTAATAATCTTATTGTATTCTTGTGGATATTTAATTTATGCTTTTCTATTTATTTTACACATTCTGTCGCACCACCCAAATTATTTTCCACTTGGTCCAATGGTTGACTGGCAGAGAACGTCTTCACCATTTGTACACTTTTTTTGGGCAATATAGTTTAAATAGATAAATAAATAAAAAACTATAGTGGATTACTGGCTAGTTTTGTTCTTTCTAATGCTTACAAAATTATCTTGATCTGTATTGTCAGTAATCGGTTTGTGTGCCTTATAATAAAAAAAAAAAAAAAAAACCTAAAACTTTAGGTTACTTCGAAAAAACTAAGGTTATTACTAATCATAAAAAGGTGTAAGCATAAGTAGTAGTGTTGTCATCATTTATGCTCCAAGAAGTGGTCTCCTAGACATATAGTCTCCCAAAAGGATTTCCAAGATAGTTGTGTGATTGCGCGTGATGAACCCCGAGCGGTGAGCACCGAGCGCGGCAGATAAGCCGATAAGGCTGTCCAGTCGAGCGGCCTGTCTGATTGATTACATCGCGAAGACTTTACTTGTTGCTGGTCATTGGACTACATCGATTAAGCAGTGTATGTGTGTAACATCCCTAATAGGATTCATCTTTTGGAGGCTTTGGGGCCCTTGAATAACAATTATTATTAAAAACAAAAACCCGACTGCCTTTTATATAGGTACCTACTTAGTGTCACTCTCAGAATTAAGACAAATATTAAGACATCTCTCAAGCTTAAATACATCTAGCCATTTAGGATGCAAAGCGTCCCATAGATATACATATAAATTATACATACATGCACCCGAAAAACAGAACCCATCTTCTGATGCATTTGGGACAAATATGTATAATTATTTATTCAAATAGATTTAGTATACCTAATCACATTAATATTATAGAGGCGATAGTTTGTAAGTGTGTGTGTACGCGCAAATGGCTGGACCAAATTTGATGAAATTTGGTATGCATGAAGCTGACACCCTGGATTAACACATAGGCTAGTCGTAACATAAAATGTAAGTGCTCAAATGCAATTTGATTCTTTGATCTTTTGTCGTGTAACTAACACTAGGTCAGATTATTCAAGCTGCTGAAACGCATCTAAAATAACGTCTTGATTGCTACCATCGGATGGTAGAATTCGCCTTCAACGGTGCCTTTAAAGCACATCTATTTACGATATCAAAACACAGAATTTTATATTGAACTCTTCATTCAAAGGTTTGGTTTTGTGTCGCAGTACACAGTAAAAAACCTAAGAAGGTATTTGCAACTAGTTTTCGCAGTTAGTTAGTTATCTCTTTATTGTGCCAAAAATACTGAATAATATAGAAACAGATTTAGAAAAAATATTTGGTATAAATGTACCACTTTGATTTATAAATAAATCTTTGTAGATTCTTTTTGTGACCTTGTGCACAGTGTGCATAGTGCAAAATATAAATAAACCAAAGCTGCGAAAATAATCTTCAAGAGATTTAATAATTTTATGTATAATTAGAAAATAAATCCAGTATCGATTTTTACTCTTTTGCTGTATAAACTACACAATAATTAGCTATGCCTAAAACAGGGTCCAAGCGTTTATGAAATCATTTATCATAATTATGAAATCAATACTTGTGTAGAGTAGAGAGAGAATGTATTAGGTATTTAGTTGTGCAAATGTCCGTAAGAGCACCTATTATGGGTCCAACGGAAGATCAGCGCTGGGGCTTCGCTAAAGCAAGACCTAGCACATGCTGAGTTGGAGACCATTTTGGGGGATAAATAACTTTATTTTATTTGCACTTTTTATTAGAACTTTGTACTTCGAATAAATGTTTTAACTATTTTTATCTGTTTATCTATCATCCTATAATATCTAACATTTTATACGACCTCCGCGGCGTAGTGGTTACATGTTAGTCCACCACCCAGAAAGGTCCTGGGTTCGGTCCCCGGTCAGGGCAAGTTGGAAAATAGCCTTTTTAAATTGTCCTGGGTCTTGGATGTTTATCTATATGTTATAAAATATAAAGTATCTATATTTGTTATAAAATATGGCATCATTAAGTTAGTATCCCATAACACAAGTCGGAAACTAACTTTGGGGCTAGCTCAATCAGTGTTATTTATTTTATCATCATAGCTGATAGATATATCACCAAAAACTAAGGCAAAGGACACGAGAACACGGTCAAGGGTACTCATCCTAATATTTATACGACATTTCAAAAGCAATAATTCACACAGCCTCTAAAGCTGCAGCAAATAAAGCACGCCGAACCGCTAGGCTTTATGCGTGATCTCCATTGAGGCTTTGTCTCGGCATAAAGCTGTAGGTGTGAGCTTTCTTAAGCACAAAGCTCCAGACGGGGCAGCTTTGTCCGAGGTGTCGTCAATAGTGTGAGCTTTCTGATTAGATCGAAATTAACTGGAGTGCGTTCAACACTTGGGGAATCAAAAACAATGAGACGAGATTTGTTTGGTTAAAGTATGAAAAGACTAACATGTCTAGTTTTGATATCAATTGCCGCTTCTTCTGCACTAAATAGTGCCTAGGAATTTGATGTCAACACGCAACAGTTGTTGTAAAATCAATAACGAATTTGTTATTAAGGGATATAATAGATATCCTGCGATAATAAAGATATATTATACATATTTGAATTTGAATAAAAATTTATTTATTATTGCCGCTTCTTCTACACTAAACAGCCTCAATAAACTAGTTTAAAGCAATTTGACTTGAACAATTATTGTAATTAAGGACTTAAAACCCTAAAACCAAGGAAAGTAGGGACCTTTTACCAAAAGGTACCCGTAAATTAACAATATGTTGTTTATAATTAGGTATCCTATAGGTAAAGCCTGCCTTCGAAGAAGAAGAAGAAAGAAGTCAATGCAAAACTCCATTTGCCAAAAAATATTATTGTGTACGTCTATTGTTTACCGACTTCCAAAAAAAGGAGTACGTTTACAATTCGTCGCGATCTTTTTTATGTTTATTCACCGATTGCTTGAAGAAGCCTAGACCGATTTGGAAAATTGTTTTTGTTTGAAAGGCTATACTTGTCAGATGGTCCGAAAGATGATCAAATAATCTTAAAAAAATTATCAAAATCAATCGCGTACTTTGGGGGTAAAATTGGTTTTTAGTTTTGAAAAATTATCCATACGACTGCGAAAACAGCCTAGCTTATAAATGTAGTCATATAGTTCGATGGTGGTAAATAAAACTTTGTCAAAATCTGACATGTTGTTTCGAAATAAAAGTTAGAGTGAGTTTGTATGAAAAGTCTAGAACAAGCACACTCAAATAAAAGTACACTCATCTTTTGAAATAATGTATGTACCTATATTTCATTTTCAACACCATTATTCATTGTTTATATATTTTATGTTTGTTTATGTATACACATTTAATAAATGTAGGTATGTGTTTGATTTATTTAGTAATTATTCTGCGCCGCAACTAGATCTCTGTTTATCCTTATGGTTGACTGGGAGAGAACGCTTTTAGCGTTAAGTTCGCCAGTTGTAAACAATTGTACATTGTGAATCAATAAAGTTTTATTAATAAATAAGCTAAGAGATATCTTACCAATGAGTAATGCGGAGAGAAAAGGGTTCAGAATAGCTCGTAGAAATGCTTTCAACGTGTTTGCTGGTTCGCCCGCGGATGTGGGTCAGATCGTATCGACCGGCGGAGGCTACAAATCTAACAAATTAGACAGACACATTAGCACTGTTATTAGCGCGGCCCTTAGGACTGCAGCACAGAGACAGCGATGCGTAGCAACGACAGCTGTGTGTGTTCGTTACACGAGCTACATTTTAGTTTTTGACAGTCTAATTATCTCTAGTTTAGCTTGCTGTAGAATTAGTAGAACTACGTAGGTGCTCATAGCTGTTTGTAGCACTTGGTAGTTCGTCGTAACATTACGTACATTTTGAAATCAGAGTAAAATAAAATCAAAACATCGTTTTGTTTAATTCTGAATGTACTTAGGTGCTGTACAATTATACAATTGCAATACAATACAATTTTTCAATCAATCGTTTCAAGCGTTTTATAACATTTAGGTACTTATACTTTTTTAGATGTGGTAATTTGCTGTAGTCTCTAGTAGATATTTAAAATAAGCTGCAACATAGTAAAGCATAGCTTGTGTTAGTGCAGCTCAGTCTTTACCCGAAAGGGTTGTCGTTATTGGTTCGCACACTACCACACTCGGCACCTAATACGTGACGTGCGGGGCGTGTGTGTGTGTGCAGTTACCCTTCACCGGGAACCAGTTTGTTATGCTTTGGACTAAGTTATACGAAGAGGCGACGGGGTGACGCAAATTATATAAGACTATGTTTTAATTAATTTAAAATTGGTAAGACTTTATGGGCACTGCGCTCCATTACGCAAGTAGTTGACGTTGGAAAAAAGTCTGCTAGATTAAAGTGGGACTGGGCGGGTCACGTTTGCCGCATGTTGCCCGAAAGATAGGCCCACACAACAACATAGGTTCTAACAGACGGAGTAAGGTCCAGAGAAAGACCTAGGATGAGATGGTGGGACGAATTGTCAAGGAATGGGTAAAACAGCTAAGGATGGAAATAATTGGAAACAAAGAGGGGAGGCTTTTGCCCAACTATGGGACCTGAAGGGCTATAAAAAAAGACAAGTCTTGATGGCCACTTTTCTCCAGCAGAGGTCTTTTAAGGGGGGATGACCGCTTTTTCAGATAATTGATAAACGTTTTTAAGATAACAGACAGACACAGACATTTTATTAACATGTCGACCAGTAGCTGACTCTTTACGTGAGTAACCCATTCTTTTTTATAATATAAGGCCTTTTTTATGCAATAAATGGTATTGTAACGTATATTTGCTAGGAACATCTTGACTTGAGTCGACAAAATCTACCATTTTGCCGCAGTATCTTATCGCTTGCGCCCTTTTGCAATTTGCAGCTCGCGGGGCGTCGCTTGTTCGCCATGCTGCGAGGTGTGAGTGAACCATGCTATAGCTCACCAATACAGCTAGCTCGGTATGTCTACACGTGTAGTACCGGCGGTAATACTAATACTGTATGTAAACTATTGGCTGTGGCCCGTGACTTTATTTGAGATGAAGCGGTTTGCGTTAACATTATAGGGACGAACTATAGGGCCAAATTACACAGATTGAGCTAGCCCCAAAGTAAGCTTAAGCTTGTGTATGTACTAACTCAATGATACTATATTTTATAACAAATATATACATAGATAAACAGTCAAGACCCAGGACAATTTGAAAAAGGCCATTTTTCAACTGGCTCTGAGTGGGGATCTCTGGGTGGCGGACGAGCATGGTGAACACTACGCCACAGAGGTCTTCAAACACTGAGAAAACGAAATAGCTGAATCAGTTTGGCTTCTTAGTATTTAGTAAGTAGATACCAAACTTTTTTCCTAATTAGCAGAACCATGTAGTTTTAATAAAAACTCATTTTTACTACTAGTGGAGTTAAGCGGTCACTCGATTTTGGTAAATGGTAGTAAAACTTTTGCTACTAGCAACCATGTTTTTCTCAGTGAATTATCTGTTAGCTTTTGTCAACTATAAAAATATGTATTAAGACAGATTAGATTTAAACGATGTATAGGTGAGTAATTTGTGTATGAGACAGGTACAATCAACTACAAATTATGATACTCTAAGCTCCTTTATGAAGAGACAATAGCTGTGAAAAAGCCATGAATTTTGGTAGCTTTACGTACAGTATTCGACCGACATTGTGCGCTACATAAAATGTCAAGCCAGGTTCAATGTTATAACAATACATACAGCACGACTTATTTTTATAAAAAACAGACCAGCATCATACAAAATTTGTCTGGTGGATAAAAACTGGCCTGATATGAATTCCTTTATACTTACTTAAATGAATACCAGGTGATTTTTAGGGTTCCTTACCCAAAGGGTAAAAACGGGACACTATTACTAAGACTCCGCTGTCCCTCTGTCTGTCCGTGGGTCTGTCTGTCACCAGGCTGTATCTCATGAACCGTAATAGCTAGACAGTTGAAATTTTCATAGATGATGTATTTCTATTGCCGCTTTATCAACAAATACTAAACACAGAATATACTATATATAAAAGTGAGGCTCGAATACAACAAACTTGATTTTTTTACATAATGGTATGCAAGTTCGTGCGCAAGTTCGAATCGCAGTTAGTCGGTTATTATAATATTTTTTATCGTGTTCTTTCTGGCATCAAATCCGATACAACAAGACATTGTTATTTTACCCTAATAATAAAAGCTTTTTTTATGTCGTGAATCACACATACTTGTATCACAATTTTTGTTCACAATTTTAATTCATGTAAGAAGGCACGGAAATAGGTACTTTAGTATAAGAGAACGTGAGCCATACCAACGAAGAAATCATTCGTAAAATTTACCGATAACGTTTGTTTGAAACTACTCGTATCATTCATATATATTTCTGATATCAACAGTTCCCCGTGTGAGGTATATAATTTGAACGTCGTCACCTACACCGTCGACAGTTCGTTGGTCTCTGCCTAAACTAATTCCCAGCTGCGCTGCGTAAGTACGCACGGGCTGGGACCTACAATATTTGTATGATTGAGCTCGCGCGACACACAACGTCGAGAGTATAGAAAACGATGCGGATGTATTAGTATTTTAAAATACTCTTAACGGCCGGCGCACATATGGCGAAGCGCAGCGCAGAACATTTTTTTACTGTAAAATCGACATTGTCCTCTTTGAAGTAAAAGAATGCTCTGCGCTGCGCTTCGCCACATGTGCGACGGCCTTTAGGCGCGTAGCAAGAGCGTGTACACATTACACCGCCGCTGCGACGCCGACGCTCTGCGCTTTGATTTTGTTAGCTGTACTGACCTTGTTTGTAGTAGATTAGGTTAGTATTTGTTACGCGGCCGTGCAATGTAACAAATGTAAGCGCGCGGCGCTGCTGCCTCGTAATGTGTAAAGGCTCTAAGTTACGGTACTACTTATATAATACCCAGATGGGTAATGATAAAATAGATACAGTTATCATTAGACCGTGCGCATGAAGCTGGTATTTGTATTACCAAACTGTGTAAGAGATGCTTATTAACGGAGATAAGGTTGAGTTATAGGATTATAAACCAACCTTATCTCCGCTGCTTACATATAGGTTTTGTAGAATGTTTGTGGGGAGATTCTTTAGACTGTTGAATAGAAAATAGAGCAATAAATGATACCAGTTAAAGGAAAAGAGGTAAACCGTCGTTTTGTTCTTTTTGTATGAGTAGCTAAGCCGAAGAAATTTAATATTTGTACCTTTACTAAATAAAAAATGGAACTACGTGAGCTTTACGATAGCTCGAGGGACTTGAATCTGGCGACCTTGGTCTTCATACAACCATGCTCTTACCAACTGAGCTATCAAGTGTTCAGCCCCGTACGCCGAATTTCCCTACCATATCTGCTCACGTGTTATTTTTTTCACCAATTCTTATTTCATTATTTACTTTGAGTACTTTAGTACTGCATCTTGCATGCCTAAAAACCTGTTACGTACTTACGTGTGCTGGCATCCAATGTAGAACCGAACGGGCAGAGACCTGCAGATTGTCACACTACCCACATGTCAATATATAACATGCCTTTGCCTCAGGATAGAGGACACATTATTGTTTGTTTCAATATTTCAGTCAATTAACACTGCACTTAACGATAAATTGTTCACTTATACCTTACACAAGCTTTCACTGTCTGTTGTACTATTTTAATTGTTACTGGCTATCTGCTTTATAATTTTCTTCTCCGCTATCAAATTATATGTCTGAGTTATGCAAACTAGGACATTTTTGACTTGAAGCGTCATCTTTTTCAAAGATGTTGTGGCAGACGGTGGGCTTTCACTTGATCGGGGCCGTTTGTTACTGTTAGGTTCTGTTCTAGTGGCTGATTGATGATCATCTCGCAGCTCGCATTGCTCAGGACCTGTTACTCCAATAATTTCTGTCCACTGGCTCGGTGGAGGAATTCATGTGGTACCGTATGCTTTATCTTCTTTTTCCTCTTCTCCGTGACCAGGTTTTTCATGCCACATTTTACTGTCCTTCTTTGTATCTATTTGTTCTTTTTCTCCTTCGTTTCTGGTAAATCCTAGCATTTGGTTCACAAGATAATAAGATTTTTCAAATGTATAGGTTATGTCCTTGATTTTTTGCGATGAAACTATTCAATCAATTCAAATCGTATAAATTGCGACCACAAACAGCAAAGAAATTATTTTTTTATTTCACCGGTCTGAATACCGTTCGCGAGTAGACAATAGTCGAACTGTCTGTCCTTATGAAACTCACTAAATTTTACCATTTTTATTCACCACATTCAATAACACTTCAATTAAACATTCGAAAATTATGATTAATATACTAATAGTTAATTAACGCATTAATCCCGTCACCAGAATGTTACGTAGGTACATGTGCTGGTTTCCACTGTAAAACTGAACTGGCAGGTACTGCAGATAATCACACTACCCACATGTCAATACATAACAAAATCCTATTAAAAATATGTACTTTTAGTCTTCTGATTTTCAGCAACATCTTTCATTGCTCAGGCCATGCGTCACATGTGTACTTTGTGTAGTTTGTGCGAAGCGAGGGCATGGTGAGGGCTGCCGGCTCGACACCTCGGCACAAAGCCGCCGCCACCTCGGGCTAATAGCTAGTTGAACGAAACTAGGCGGCTCACACTGCTTCGTCTAGAAAAATATTTTATTTTTTAATTAAAATAAAATATTTTTCCTATTTTTAACCTTTCGGGTTGAGAGCAAAAAGTATTGCAATGTTACAGAGATTTTGATTTCTGTTGCGTGATTCTAGCGGGTTTACATTGGTTTTAAAAATACAAATATTTTTATCATTTGTGTAAAATAATGGGTTAGAGATGGAGTCTACTAACCTAAGTAGAAAAGTTTAAGTAGAGAAGTAAGTAGAAAGTTTAAGTTATATGCCAATATATAGGTAAGAGACAAATTTAAGTTATGTATAGAAACTGCTATGATGACAGCCATTTAGAGAGAAATAAAGATTTCTGATTTCTGATTCTGAAAATCCCATAGGATACCTTACAAGCCACGGGAGACCGGTAAAGTTATGTGGTGTTACCACTAAAAACTCCGCGGTGTCATCTCTCAGCTGCGATGTGCCGGGGCCGTGTGCTACTCTCGCTTCACAGCCCCGGCGCAGCGACCGCTATGGCGGTCCCTGCTCACTCTGGGGTCCCTCTCATTAAGAGAGGGTGTCAGAGCGAGCATATGGGGGCCTTTCGGCCTCCAACTCCGAAAGAGTTAAGGCGTGGTGACACTCTTCGCCTTACAACCCGGAGGGCCGTTGGCATGACATTTGGATGACAGCCTGGACCAACCTGTTTAACGTGCCTTCAGAAGCGCCTTCAGAAACGTGCCTCAGTACGTCACTCGAGAAGGCTCCTTTCATGCACCAAGGGGTGCATGAAAGGCCTCCCCGAGTGACGTACTGAGCCCCCCTGTACGTCCGGCGCACCCTGGGCAATCTGCGAGGACAGTCTAGTCGGTAACGCAGATTGCCTGATCCTTTCGCCACGAAATTCGACTCGAGAAGAAGAAGCAGGGAATTAAGGAGCTTGAAATACTTTTGTAGCACTTGTGGTTACCCATCCAACTGTGGACCACACCTTGGGTTGATAACTTTCGAACGTGCTCTGATTATATATTCCAGGAAATGTACAAAAAGGCGCAATTGGATACTTTCGTGGGTCAAAAATAAATTATTTGGTACTATTAAAAGAGTAAAACGACACAAAAAAATGTCACTTGTTCTATCCTATTCATTTTCAACCTAATTTTAGATTTATTATTGCAGAAAAACTGATATTATAAGACGGTTATTTGACTCCTAGACACGATGACGTCATTAATCGTATATTTCTAAGATTCAAAGATTCAAATGTTTATTCAGTAATTAGACCTTTACAGGCACTTTTATACGTCAATAAGTATAATTTACGTTACGTGTAAAGTATATTAAAATTTAATTTATTTTTAAAGAAAAGCTACCGATACCAGCGCTTCGTAACGACCACTGCTTTGAAGAAACGCCGAAAGAAACTCATTTTCACAGTATGTATTGGTCGCCAGAAGGGCTTTGTCATATCATTATTATTTCATACAAAAACCAAAATAAAAGGTTTGTTTTGACGTTTAGAAATAACCGGTTAAGTTGGACTCGTGTTCGAAGGGTTCCATACCATTATCTATAAAACGTTTGTTGTATGAGAGTTCCATTTTAATATTTATTTTATTCTGTTTTAGTATTTGTTGTAATAGCGGCAACAGAATTACATCTGTGAAAATTTCAGCAGTCTAGCTATCGTGGTTCAAGGGATACAGCCTGGTAACTGACAGACGGACGAACACCGGAGTTTTATTAATAGGGTCCCGTTTTTACCCTTTGGGTACGGAACCCTAAAAACTATCTGATTTGAGTAGTAAGAAAGTAGCGAATTCTTATCGCCACTTCTGCACACACAGACAACACAAGCAGTAGCACGCTAACAGACAAACAAACACTTGCCGAGTCTTGCGATTCGGTTAGCACCTCGCCTAATTAGCCTGAAACTATCTGCTGCCCATGCAATACTGCGCCTTCTGCAGTAGCGTTAGGGGATGTTTTACTGCGGCAGGACGGCAACAATAATAGAGGACACTCGACCTCGCGAGGCTGCGAGGTTTGCTCTCCGAGTCGGAAGTAAAATGACAAATTTACATTTTTAAGTTAGAAATGCTTCTGTTTCTATTATTAACTTACCCGGTTCAGTTAGTTAGCCAATAGCGTGGTATCCTGGATATAAAGTAAATTATTTTGCACAGATTAAAGAAAACAGCTTAACAAAAAATATTTATAAGGCAAATGTGAAAGGAACAGTAGGAAAGGGTTGGCCTCAGCGAACATTCTGCGACCAGTATGCAGACATTCTGAAAAAAGGAGAGGTAAAAAGTACCCGTAATCGAAGGGCATGTAAGAAGAGATTGATGAATGTAGATGAAGTGAAAGAGGTTTGTCAGGATCGTAGCAAGTGGAGGTCCTTAGTCTCTGCCTACCCCTGTGGGAAACAGGCGTGATAATATGTATGTATGTATGTATGATAAAAGAAAAAAAATATGTTTTCGCTTTTGATCATTCCATTTTGAACGTAATTTTGATTTGATAATGCAATAAGAGCGCCAATTGACTTCAAGACACTATAACGTCACGGTTTCGTATTTGAAACAAATTCAATAGAAACTGGCGGATGGAATTCGTCGTAGCCTCGTAGTACGTCGTATAATATATCGTCGTCGTATATTATACGTGCCCCCGTGCTTCGGAAAGCACGTATAAGCCGTTGGTCTCGGCTGTCATCATTGTATTGTTGTCAAGCCATGTCAGATGCCTTTAGGTAGCTTGAAAAATCTGACACTAGTGTTGGCCACTTACACACACGAAAAGCAAGCAAGTAAGTCGTAGCATTTCGCAGTTCTTGATCGTAGCCGTTTGTAGCCGATTGGAATCTTATGAACAATACGATACAGTACAATACCCTTTATTGCACAAAATAAATAAATATAGGACATAATTATCTTAAAAACTAGGAAATGCGCAAAAGGCGGCCTTATCGCTAAGCAATTTCTTCCAGGCAACCTCTATACAATATGTAACAAAAACCCTGTCCGATCCTTGTAGAAGCAACCCAGACCGTCAATATGAACAACTTTCCCTATGGAACTAATGCTTGAAATTCAAAAATATAATCGACATTTTCATACAAAAGTGTTCGGGCGGTCCTGAAATTTGTATGAAAATGACGATTTTTCAAGCATTGGTCCCAAAGGAAAAGTTGTTCATATTGACGGTCTGAGTTGCTCCTACAAGAATCGGACGGGGTTTTTGATACATATTGTATAGAAAAAAGTGAGAGGAAATTAGATAGGTAATAGACAAAACTTCTTTGACGCCCTTGTATGACTCTTCTTTCCTATCGAGTGTGCTAGCTAACATTGTTCACAGATTTTTTGAGCTGTCTAAAAGCATCTGTCACAGCTCAATGACTGCCGTCTAGCTGATGACAACAGTCTTTTCTTAACTTCCGGCAAAAAAGAGGGGTGTTATAAGTTTGACACTAATGACTGTCTATCTATCTGTGTGCCTGTCTGTGGCATCGTAACTCTCGAACGGATAGACCGATTTGGATGTAGTTCCTTTTACATGAAAGCAATTCCCTTGCGGAGGTTCTTAGCTAATGTTTGATAAAAAATGCTTAAGCTTTTAAAAACTTATCAAGGGTTAATGTTTGAAAGTCAGTTTTCTAATTATTTTTTTTTTTAAGAAAACAACAAGAAACAATATAGGCACAAAGGCGGACTTATCGCTATAAATGCAATCTCTTCCAGCCAACCTTTGGGTGGAGGAAAAATTTATTTGAAACAAGGTGGGCGCAGTACTAATTCCTATACTAAATTTACCAACTTACATATGAATATATACCAAAATACATATTCACGTATATAATATACGTGCTTACACGATATACACAGTGAACTAGTTGTGTTGGTTTCCTCACGACGTATTCCTTCGCCAGAAGCATGTAGTATCAATGAAATTCACCGTATTGAGTTAGATTGTACCTACTAAAAACTCCCTTTGGTTATAAGTAAGGCTCACTCACTGACTGAATTAAGTTTCCGATTATGTACTCAATGCCTGTTTTATAATGATTAATCAGAATAACAAAACCGCCAACGTATTTATGAATTCGAAGACATAATTTTAATCATTGTGAGAGGGAATTTCAATCTATTAAACCATAGCAGGGGAAAAAAAATATAAACGCTCAGAAAATTATTTAAAGAATATATGATATGGGTACATGTGTAAATTAGAAAAATTAATACATATTTGTCCTTGAGTTCATAATCTATTTAAATTTATTTCAAAACGTTTGTTCGAGGTATCCCGTGACCAAAATGCTGGTAACAACCTGGTTCAAAGAATCAGCATTGGCATACAACGTGGCAATGCTGGCAGCCTTTTGGCCACGCTGCCGAGGGGTGATATTTTAGCGGGACTACCCTACTACTAGTTTTTTTAAGTTTAATTATTTATTTTTTAATTTTTAATTTAAATTTTACAATTCTTGTTTTAGTTTAATTTAAATTGTATTGTAACCTATTGTAAAATTATTTATTCAAATAAAATTCCAGACATATCTAACTAAACGCATTCAAAATGGGCACATATATTAAGTTGCCTGATAGCTCGGCTCTCATACAAACGACCACATTTACATAATGCGATTACGTATAGCACCAATAAGAGACATTTACTGCCGATATAACATATAATGCGATCGGGGCGTAGACCTGTAATGCCTAGACTAGTCATGTAAAATGAGAAGGTTGTTGATGCAGACTCCATAAAGTTTGACATTTGTATCAGCTTCTCGCATCTGCTTCTACATCAGATGCAACTATATCTAAAGAAACTATATCTAAAGAGGTATAAAAAATAGAGTTTAAAATGTTTGATTTATGAATAGCTAAATAAATATTAGAGTACTTAAGCATTGATGATACGAATGAATGAGAGACATTGACACTAACATTTAACAAATGTTTCATTTAGATATTTTTTACATCACTCACAATGGGTATTTTCAATGGCTGACGTCTAATGGAACCATTGTATCATCAAATTACACCATTGTATCACCAAATCGACACTAACATTTGAAAAATGTTAGTGGCAATGTCTCTAATTCATTCGTATCTTCAATGCTTAAGTTCTCTAATATATATTTAGCTATTCATAAACTAAACATTTTAAAAATTGTGTGAGCAAAAATTTGTAAGATTAATACAAATAAATAGCAGACAATTTCGGCTTCATTTCTATATTTGCGTGTCTGTGCTCGTCGTTTTTATAGGTCTCCAGATCAGAGTTAATAAAATTTCCATAATAAGGCGTCGGGCGGCGGCGGGTAACTCATTGTAAATAAGCGCCCAATTTATATGCAGCGCGGATATTATCATAATCGGGAGAACGAGACAGCAGTACACGTTGGTAGTGGGTGCGAGAGGGACGGTCGATCGGACGTTCGGCAAAGTTAGGTTTTATTGGATTTTTCAGAACGATTTGATGAATAGTAGTGAGCACGTTAAATATGGGACGAGGATATCGCGCGAGATGAGTGCGGATCGGAAGCTGTAGACTACATATATATACCTACACCGGAGAGTAGTATTTGTAATGTAAATATAGCTATATATTTATAAAGCTCATCTTTATTCAGGCATGAAATCAGGCTTGCAGGATGCAGGTCGCTCTAGATCGCTCATTTTGGAAATATATATAGCCTATTTCCAACAAACGTTATGCGGCTGAGATGATGTTGATGATGATCAGGCTTGTAACTTTCGTTCATCAGCATTTTATGTTGCAGTTTGCACGTCATAGTTTCACTATCCAATCTGTTAATTAATTAAATAATAAAGCAACTAGTGACACACAATGAGAATTATCTTTCAAGAGCAAGTATTCAAACTAAATCCAGCCTGAAAATCTCAATTTCCACGGCTGTATTCCCAATCCCGACAGCCCAAGCTGACAGCGGCAGGCGAAGCCGCGGGCTGCTCCCTAATTCCCCTAAACACTTGTTTTCGCGGCCCCGAAAAATCCATACGCCCGCCCCGCGCCCCGCTTCACTTTTGGACTTTTTAACCCAAGATGGCTTAATTTTCTTCCCCGAGCCTTTCTTTAAAACTCCATTAGAATCGTGCTCAGCTGGGCGTAGCGGGGTGAGGGGCGGAGGGGGCGCGGGGTCGGGATTAGCATTTAGCTGGAGGACAATGTGTGAAAGAGAGCTGGCGATGAGGTGGTATCTCGATTAAAATGAATACGCCTCGTCGTATCGTTATAGAATAGCTGAAAATAGCAATCTCGTACTTATAGGTTACTGGAACAAACATATCTAACTAAAATTGCATAGTCTTATGTCCTCGCAAGCAGCCTAATTATTTAGTGAGTGTGCACCTTCGAATACGTTATCGTTTTTAATTTTGGTTCTTACGGCTCAAAGCAGTCGAAGCCTAGGGCCTCAAGACCCTAATATCACTTTAAGTGGTAGGCAAGATGATGTAGAAAGGAATCAAAATAATCATGAGTTATGAAAAATTATCTAAGTTGCAGCTAAACGAGAATCGAAACTTTTGGCCTACAACCTATTTCGTAATAGTGTTCCAATACAACTACTGGCCGAGGCTGGCGGGCCGCCAAATTAAGTATATCCCGAGTACGAGCGACTAATGTCGTCAATCTAAAGTCGCACAGTCCGGCTCGGTTAGACCACTGGTTTAATGGTACCAAACCCAACCTACTTATGTAACTTTAACTACTTATGTAACATGTACTGGTGCAATGTACAAAATATACTTACTACCTACCAACGAGGGATGACCTACTTGCGTTAAGATTGTGTATTTTAACTGAGATTGACAAAATCTCGTGTTTATGATGACTATAACAATAGCTCGGTGAGAAGAGCCTCTATTTAGCCCGTCAATTTATTTATTTATTAGTGGATATTTGTATCACTTGATAATTGACAATTTGTCTTTCGATTTTATAGCAGTTGTTGACGTCAGATCATTTACTTACAGCTTCTTAAGCGCAATTGCAGAAAAAGCGGTAACAAACTGCACGGCAGCAATTGCTCTTAAAACGTCAACTAACAATTAAACTGGTATTGAAATTACTGATACTAAAATCAGTCAGTCAGTTAGATTCCAAAACGAATTAATCGTAAAAATCCATGTCCTCATGCGAAGTCAACGCGCTGTATTTTCGCCATGTTATTTTGTCATAGAAAATAAAAAAAATAAGTAATTTTTAATTAACTACTTGTAACTCATGTCCTAAGATTCGATCGAAGCTTATATTCCCAGACTAGCAAAAAACATTATTATAAGTACTAGGTGCTCTAGTTGGTGTATTCAACAGAGTTATTCAATATTGTCATAATAGCCGGAAAGCGGACCTCAGGTTTCACAATAATATAGCTAGAAATACAATTACTGGAAATAATATATACTGTGACCAGAGACTTAAGTATTGCCATAATAAGAAAATAAGAATGGTAGAATAATAAAGCCGCCGCAAGTGGAGCGGGCCGCGAGACAAGCTCCAATCGGGCATTCCGGCGCCTTAATTAAGAAATAGACCGAATCAATTAACTGATAATTGAGTGCCACTGACGACTCGGAGGAGGGGGCGAGCTCCTCTAAGAGTGGAAGGTAGGAGGTAAACATTTAAGTAATTTTGGAAAAATAAAACTATTAAAAAAACATACAAACACGAGCTAGAGTTCGTTCAACGAGATATACGATATTGTAAGCAGAAAAAAAAAACACATAAAAATAGATATTTTTTATTGTTCTTTTAACATTCTTCTTCCTTGATTTTATAAACATGCCTGTAGGTATGCTTTTCGTAAAACATCAGGTCAGAAGTACTCGTAACCGGCGGACCTGCATGAAGAGAGTGCTGTTGTTGTTAATGTCCGACCGGTTTCAGTCACGGCGACTGCTTCATAGTTGTGAAACTCGCTCATGTGCTCGCATGTGACTTATGTAGCCAATCTTATGGGTGAAAGTCCTCGCGCATTGCGGGCATGTGAGCACATCGTCAATAAAGTTATACTGAGTTAGCGCAGGTGGTCGGGCCTTTAACTCATTTCGCTTGATGTCGAGCTCAGTGAGTCGGTGAATTTCAAAGTCATTGACTTTGGTCTTAACCAAAGCCCTCCACTCCTATCTCACGGCAGCATGCTTCTCCCACTGAGAAGGCTCTATGCCGCTACTTTTCATATGCCGCTTCAGCACATCTTTGTATCTGAGGAGTAATGAGTGTAGACGAAGCGAAAGAGGTTTGTCAGGATCGCAGCAAGTGGAGGTCCATAGTCTCTGCCTACACTGTGGGAAACAGGCGTGGTAATATGTATGTATGGTCATTGGTCAGACAGTTTTTTTTAAAATAATTAACTGTTTTATTGACCTGTTTCAAAATGCACTTAGAAATACAATTGCAATGAGTTTAAAGGTACAAATACAGTATTATCACATTAGAATTTTATAAAAAAAAGGATATAATAACAAAATATTCGTAATATCACTTAATACTAATTCCTACAGTCAGCAGCTCGACATCGAACTAGGAATTAACAGTCTATAAGGCAAGTTTTAGGGCCCTGGTTTCTGTCTAGCCCGTTAGGAACCAAGACGGGATAATGCATCTTTATGAATAAGGTATAAATGAGACTGCAAACATTCAAGAATGTAGCGAAATGAGAGAGAATGATCTCAAAGTAGGTTAGTCGGAGCGCGGCCAGAGCGCGTCTCTTTGTTAGCGGCCCTGCAGCTTATTATTGAGCAAAATTTTTAGGGCATTTTAAAGCTGGTCTCACAAAACACAAAAATGTTATGTCTAATATCTATATAACGGTCGAAGAGAGGAAGCCCAAGAAAGAAATGGACGACCTTTGGTAGATCACGTCTAGGGACTACGAAAGATGGAAGTAGAGAGGGGAAGATTTTTACCAACGATGGGAAAAAAAAGAAATATGAACTGAGCGATGAAATCCTACGTTTTTTATTATTTGACTGTTATATACTTTTCTCAGTACCTATTCTTTCTCTCCCTGTTTGATGTGTTCCTATCATATTTATTTATTTCAATATAACTACCTATAGGTGTTTTCAAAAAGCTTGAGAAATTCGTAGAATTTTCTTTTACGCTGAGAAAAAGTAATTGCTGAACCGAGCTATACCACTTTTGATTTAATTAGTAGATAATAAGAATAAATACTACTACTCACGTACAGTAGTCTCACTCAGAAAAGAAATGCAAAGAAATACTCGTATCTACTTAATGTAGTTAGCGCTATGGTTTAATTTAGCTCGCGTCAGAACTCCCCATTATTTCGTTTAGATACCTAGAAATCCATCGCAAGCCAATTTCATACTTATTACTCTGCACAAACGATTCATGTAACCGAATTTTCCCCTTCGAAGTGGTCGCCGCGCGCATAGTAATAATGTAAGTATATTTTCGATAACTAAACGGGGAGTGACACAGGCCTAAATAACTTTTGTTCTGATTAGCAGAACCATGCAGTTTCATGTCCAAAACTTCAACTATTAATTAATACAAATTTTAACTTACACTCTATTTTGAAAACGTATAGCAAAAATGTTTATTACTAGCAACCATTCTTTTTTCTCAGTGAAGATATCGCTTTATTTGTTACATTATATTGTCTCACTACTGGCCATAGATCTCCCCGTTTTTTTCTATATCTACCTACTTGGCGCTAACTCCGGAAACGTTTATTAAATTTGCGGAAACTGTAACTCAATATTCTGTAATTTCCACCTTCAGGATGATCCGTCGTGGCTTCTTACCGTGACTTACTTTTGTAATTGAACTCTGTATCTACGAAAATTTCACACTAAACAAATCATAATTCATCGCCGCGTGAAATAAGGCCTACTTATCAATACACGTCCCTGCAGCGAAGGCGGCCCTACAATGCTGCCCCGCTACCGCGCCCGCGCCCGCGTCCGCTCATGCCCGCCGGCGCTTCCGCGCGCTCCTTTCAAATTGGCTGAATGCCGCGCGAAAGGAATTTTAAGAATGGTTATAGGGTGAAACTCATTAATTCAAAGGTGACTTGTTTTAAATGCAATTAAGTGATAAAATAATTAACTCTCGGCTTTAATTAAGTAATTTGAATAAATTTTGGAAGTAATGTGGGTAAGGCTGCAAAGTTCGTTCGGAATTTCAGTTCAGAATTTTAGAACAAATGCGAAAACAAAATCGAGTTTTTAGCAATACATAATTTTCGGAATGTTTAGATACTTATACAAGCTGTTCGTATTAGAGTGGATTACATATTTTATTGAAAAAATAAAATTATATATTAACAGAATAAAAAATCTTGACTAAACTAAAGAGTAAAAAATTAGCGTGGTGGACTTACAAAAGTGGAATCTTGAAATAGAATTGAGGTACTAGCAGTGCCGGATTAGCTTAGTAGAAATAGTAGCACTTGCTCAGGCCCCGCGTTTTTTATTTCAATAAAGACCACCTCCCCATCGCTACTAAAGAGAGACAACCGGCCATTAGATAAATAATGGTATCAAAACATTAAAAAAAAAAAATTAAAAAAAGTTTTGGAAATAATACTGTTAGTGTCAATCTATCAGTGAATTTTACTCAAAGAAATTGAACAGTATTATTTCTAAATTTGCCCATATTAAATGTAGAAAAGTTAACTAGTAACAATTTTTTTTTTACTGACTTAAGTAAAGAAAGGGGCCTCTCAAAAGAATTTACTACGGGCCTCGCGCAAGCTTAATGCGACACTGGGTAATAGCCGAATATGCTGATATCGCCCTAAATATCTAGTTTAAATTAACTTCATAATAGGCAAATAAGAATCATGAAGTATGTGTGGTGTTACTTTGAAAGATCGGATTAGAAATGATGTCATAAGGGAGCGGTGTGGACTGAAAGAAGATGTAGTAACAAAAATTGAGAAAGGAATGTTGAGATGGTTCGGACATGTAGATAGGATGGATGAAAGGAGATTTAATAAAAGAGTCTACAAAGCCAACGTGAGTGGAAGAGTGGGTCAGGGTCATCTTCGAGGAACGTACCGCGATCAGATTGCAGACGTTCTTAAAAAAGGGAGTGGTCAGAAGTACCCGTAACCGGCGAGCATGCATGAAGAGAGTGATGAGTGTAGATGAAGCGAAAGAGGTCTGTCAGGATCGTAGCAAGTGGAAGCCCTTGTTAGTAGCCTACCCCTGTGGGAAACAGGCGTGATAATATGTATGTATGAATGTATAAGAATCATGTCGGAATTAAAGTTTTTAAGTGATTGTATGTATTTTTTTTATGTCATAGGGCGGCAAACGAACAAGCGGGTCACCTGATGGTAAGTGATCACCGCTGCCCATGGACAACTGCAACACCAGGGGTGTTACAAAAGCGTTGCTGGCTTTTTAGGAAAGAAAGATGTAGGAGGGATGTAGAAGGGAGGGGGAGGAGAGGGAGGGGGGGGGCTGCTCCGGCTCTCTCACTCACCGAACGAAGCATAGAAGCGGTGACGTTCGTTCGGTCGATTTTCTGTGAGAGTGTGGTACTTCCCCGGACGAGCCGGCTCATTCATGCTACTAGCAAAACAGAGTTTTGCCGGTAGCGTGGCGCTACCACAAGATATCGTCCATAAGTCTGAATATGTGTATAATCGCACATTACCTACGCATAAAATCAACTAAATCCAGTCAGTCTGTCATGAAAATCGCTTTCCGCTCCACTCATCAATGTAAGTGTTCTCGCCGCGACAATACGGGATGTTTAAAAAGCTTATGACGATAATTGCGCCGTTTGAGGCGCGCTATCTTTTTAATTCGGCCGCGCTTTGTTTGCCGAGCGCTGCCTTGAGATCCAGTTTTTTTTTTTTTTTTCAATATTTTTAATTCTATGCTGGAGCTCCTCTCTCTCTGGATTAAAGACGGTTTATGACCGAGAATATACATATATGATTTAAACCTTGCGCTAGTTGCACAAGTAGAATGTAAATGTATGGTGACTGAACCCACACCTACGTTTCCTACGACTTTCAAACCAATACTGCAGATTCGAAAAGAACCGATATTGCTATTCAATAAGTGGGTCTAATCTTACTTATCTAGTTATGTAGTTTTTAACCTAAATATACGAACGAAAATGGTTTGATTTATTTAATGAGATACTTATATCTTCTTTCTGTATTACATAATAAAATTTTCGGATAGAAAATGATTTCAGTTTTTAATTAGATACAAACATATTCTTGATGTATTATATAATTTTCGGATAGGTGATTATTTTAACAAAATAAATATTAATATTTACTTCGAAAACATTAAAACATAAATGAAATGTAGGTATCTGATATGTAATTACAATAACACCAAAAATTTGCCTATCATGTATTCCAAGCAAAAAGTTCACACTTCGCACGGTAGTCGACCAGTCAACCCTGGCCTCGCCGGCGACCCTCTGACTTCAAGTCCACCACCAAACCTGTCGGCAGGGGAGCTTAAGCTACATTGGTGGTAGCAAGGTTATTTTCCAAGCCAACCAGAATTCCTTGACCCTTCATGATAGTATCCGAACCCCATATTAAGTCCAGTTTGTTGGAGAGTCAGGGAGGAATCAAAGATATTCAGAAACTAGGCTTTCTAAATGTTTGTCAGTATTTTTTTTCTATATAATTGAATATGAAAATATAGTAAATATAAGTACATGGCTACTAAAAAAAATACAGATGTTTTGTTCTTAAATATTTTTGATAAGTTACATCATTTATGTATGAATTTATGTAAATTTTTTATTATGCATAAAAAGCCACAATTAAAAAACATAAAGTTTAGGTCATATAATAGTGCGTTTAGTTTTTTTGTTTATTCTTACTTTTGTGCTATATATTAACCCCCAACGCAAAAAAGGGGTGTAATTAACTTGACGCCAATGACTGTCAGTCTATGTGACTTTCTTAGCTATGTATGATGAAAATAGGTTGAACCGTTCAAAAGTTTTAAAAAAATTGAGGTTTGGACTTTTGAAAGACTTGTTAATTATTATTAAATTGTTGATGTAAGTACAATAAAAACATATTCATATCGATTATTCAATTATTTAAATTGGGTATATTTGGATAATGAATGACGTGATTAAAAAAATATATTCAAAATCTTCTATATACAAAACTAAACATATACCATTTGCAAAAAAAAAAAAAAAATAATTTGGTTGATGGAATAGTTTTAATCACCAACATTGTTTACAATTGCCTAATTATTTATTTCAAATAAACTGCTTGAAATCTAATGATGATTATGAACTACCACTGGACTTCTTTAGCCTTTAGACCTTAAAGCGGAGCCTAGCTGACCAGTCCACCTATCTAGGAGTTGATGCACAGATCAGCTAAGGAATGGGGGGACGAGGGGGTCTACTCCGGGTGGTCACGGCGAGGGCACCGCGTGCACTAGTGCTCACTTCACACGTACTACAAAGCGCCCTAACTGCCTGCTATTAACACTGCTCAACCCCCTCCGGCTAAACTAGTGATGGGGCCGTATGCGTGAACACACATAATTCCTTATTCTAATAATTTTTCAAAACTAAAAACCGATTTTGATGAAAAATCCTCTCTAGTATGCCCTTTGAAATAGGTTTTTTTTTAAATCGGTCCATGCGTAATGGCATGGTCTTTGAGTAATCCGTGGAAAGATTCTGACGAATTGATAATCTCCGCCTTTTTTTTTGAAGTCGCTTAATTAGAAATGAGTAGAAATTCTGAGCCACATTTTGTCAAATTCCTTTGAGGTTAGTACGCACAGCAAGCTACGGCGGTTACAGTAAAGTATCTTAGTCAATTATGCAACCGAGAACAGATTACCATAAGACAAAATAAGATTTCGTAGTTCGTCATAGGTACTTTTTAGGGTTCCACGCCCAAAGGGTAAAAACAGGACCCTACTACTAAGACTTCAATGTCCGTCTGTCTGTCTGTCACCAGGTGTATCTCATGAACTGTGATAGCCAGACAGTTGAAATTTTCACAGATAATTTATTTCTGTTGTCGCTATAACAGCAAATGCTAAGAACAGAATAAAATAAATATTTAATTTGTGCTTTCAAACAACAAACGTGATTTTTTATAGATATCTTTTTTTAAATCTTTTATACGGAACCCTTTGTGCGCGAGTCCAACTCGCACTTGGCAGGTTTTTTATTGTTTTATCCAAAACATTATAAGTACTAAGCATTTTAGATCTCCATACATTTTCTTATTGTTCTATTGGCATTAAGCATCATAGTGTTTTATATTTCACTAGCTTTTGCCCGCGGCTTCGCTCGCGTAGGGGTGTTATTTATCAAAATCCTTTCTTAGGGGATGCCTACGTCATAGTAGCTTTATGCATGCAAAGTCTCAGCCCGACCGGTTTAAAATTGACAAAGTTTCATACAAACTTTCATCCCCTATTTTATCCCCTTCGGGGTAGAATTGATCAAAATCCTTTCTTAGCGGATGCCTACGTCATAACATCTACCTGCATGCCAAATTTCAGCCCGATCTGTCCAGTGGTTTGGGCTGTGCGTTGATAGATCACTATGTTAGTCAGTCAGTCACCTTTGAGTTATATATATTTAGATAGTCTCTTAAATACAGGGACTAGATACACTAAAATCATATTGTGCAATAAGAGTAATTAAACTGATTATTTAAATTAAATGTTTCCTTTGTTCTATAACAAACACTTAGTTAAATATTTCACTTTATTGACCTTAAATTGATACCTCGAACGAGATAAAGTGACAACGTCGCGTCAACTAACATTATCATATTAACGGTTAATTAGTTAATAGCAGCTCTCGATCACTCACAGGCACATCACTAGCTCGCCTGAGGCTGCAGTATCTAACAAAGGAAACTTAACTTTATAACACGTGGCATAAGATTCAAATTCTCTCGTTACTTTATTTTATTATTTCTATTTAGCTAAGTAAATTACATTTTAAACTGTGTTCCAATATGATTAAGCTCGGTTTTTGTAGTCGACGTTTCCTAATTTCGGGCACAAACGGAACAAGCCATTAAATTGGTAGACGGAGTAATGTTTGTAGTAAACATTGGTATGGGAAGTCAAATGTGTGGTCGTAGCCTCGTAGCAGGTCTACGAGCAATCGTAGCTGATGTGGGTGGCTCTACGGATGTTTGATTACTTTATATAAAATCTATTAGGAATCCCCTTTACCCTAGACTTTTCCATACAAACGTCTACGTTTTATTTTGAAACGACATGTCAGATTTCGGTAAAAAATTGTAATTCTAAAGAAATTGCAATTATCTAGGGTTATAATTGGTTTCTTACGGTAAAATTATGAACTTAAAAGAAAATATAAGGGTGTAGAAGTTTTCCATACTGATCGTCAAATATGATATAGGTAATACACTTTATATTATTTTAAAGTTCATTATTTAACTGCAGGAAACCAATTATAACCCTAGATAATTGCAATTGCTTTAAAATTACATAATTTTGCCCATATCCGACATGTCGTTTCAAAATAAAACGTAGACTACGTTTTTATGGGAACGTCTGATTCTGTCTGTGTCTGTGATTGTCAATAAACATGGATTGTAACATCCTTTTTTTGCATTAATTTTTTTATTAACAATTCTACAGAACAGAGGATAAATGTTGAAACAAGGCTTAAAATTAATCTGTGGCTATACTATACTTATTCTTCTTCATCCTAGCGAGTTGGACTGGGTTTTTACCCGACTGCGCTAGGAGGGTTATGTTTTTCGAGAGTATGTATGTATAATTATTTGGCACACTCTGCGGCCCGAACGGCTCGATGGATTTAAGCTTGAGAAGTGTCATTAGATTCGACTCAATTTTGAGAGTGACACTGGGTATATATAAAAAGAAAGTCGGATTTTTTTTTGCATAATGACTTATTAATAAGCTTGTTTTATTCTTATTTACACATTTTATTATAAACAGATTATACTGAGAATAAAACAAGTCCTTTACAGTTTTGCCTATCAATCGTAGTAAATGCTACAATTATTTAAAATATGTTTCCAAAAGCCTTTTGTTTTACCCTGTCAGTTTACATAACTTACTTATATAATTACAGTAATCCAAACATACCTGCCCCGCGGGGTGCACAGCACCTTCACGAGATCACACTTTCAAATAATACTGCAACATAAATCATAAAACACAGTCTAAATATGTGTTCAACCCTTCCCAACTCATTCATACTTATAAAAGAGGTATAATTATAATAATAGCATATTTTGGCTCCGAGTACAGCGGGCGACCGAGCAGGGGGCGGGGAGGGGGCGGAGAGGGGGAGGCTAGAATGTCTCCAAAATATTGTGACAAGAGCACACTTACTTCTTTGTTAAGGCAAAGGTGACACTGGAGGAAATACAATTTGGAGTCCAAGTAACTTTAAGTTACCAAGTAGAGTTCAGTAAAGTACCTCTAAAACTACAATACAAACAATAAATATACTTTACAGCCCATAAAATTTTCTCAATTAATATAAAATTTGTTACAATTTACATTGTCAAAACTATAGCTAGCTTATATATCTTATATAAGAAAGTCAGTCACATAAACCGCCTCTTATCGTTTCCCTTACAAAAATGCCCAAAAAACTGCTTTATAGCTTAGTTTTTTACTAAAGGTATTTCAGCTGTGGTTATGATGAAGCTAGAATTTATCGAAAGTATTATGACAAGGTCACACTTATACTCTTTAAAGGTATAACGCTAGAGGAAGTTTAACCCTTTCACCTAATACAGGGATTCAAGACACAATAATAAACAATGTTTTTAATATAAAGACCAAGTTTTCCGCTTTAAAACTCCTAAAATAAACGAGGGATATTTTTATCTTCTATTGAATATTTTTTTTGTGAAAATATGTTTCTTCTTTGTTCACGAAGCTCATAAAATAAACTTAGAAACTAAAAAAAAGGAAAAAAAATAATTTCAAACCAGCAGGCGCAAATAACTTGTTCCTGTCTGTATGCTGCTACCTCCAAGAGCTGTAATACTTTGAGAATACTAAGATAATGTACTTACACTCTATCTTTACCTACAAAAAAAAAACAGTTCAATTTTAAAACAGGCAGGTACTATATTGCTTTCAAAGTCGATTAATCATCCTCACATTGGCAACTCGACTCGTAACTATTTCATTTACTTTCTTTATCTACTGACGTAGCTTGGGCTCCATTTAAAAGCTACTGTACTCCTCATTGTAAGGTAGCGACGCAAAGGTGGTTTCCAAAGGATCGTCTTCATTGTGCGGGCACAATACCTTCATTGACTCGCTTAGCATTGTGTCTTTTCTCAGCTAAATAAATGGAGATTTAGATAACATCTACACGTGTTGAGAAGCTGTAAAATTAAAAGCTAAATAATACTGAATACTTATAAAAAAGATTAACACTTTCAAGTTTTTTTAATAAAAAATACTAAAGGAGCTGGTGAGGTAGGGATCACGTCATTTGTCATCTATGACAAATAAGTTAAAAGTCATTTTAAATGCAATAGGTATGGGATCACAAAATCGTTATTTTGGTTTTTAAACTTAATGTTATTTTTTATTATTTTTGAGTTTGTTTTAACATATATTGCTTAAATCTATTACCATTGGATTGGATTTACTTACTTACTTACTCCGCTGGCTCAGCGACCCGAAGTGGATCTTGGCCTCCGAGACGAAAGAGCGCCACAATTTCCTGTTCTAAGCGATATCTTGCCAGCTGACCACTTCCATCTCGCGCAGATCAGCCTGCACCGTATCGCTCCAGCGATATCTGAGTCGACCGACTGGTCTTCGGCCTGATACCTTCCCCATATATGCTGCCTTAACGTTACGATCCTCCTTCATTATTTCCAGATGCCCAAGCCATTGTAAGCGGACCGTTTTAGTAACACCAATTATATTCGGCTGTTTTACCAGTTCCTCTAGCTCCACATTTTTCCGGACTCTCCAGCTTCCATCAGCACTTTTTACCGGTCCGAGGATTTTGCGAATATTCTGCGCTCTGCAACCAATAGTTGGTTCTCCTCCTTAAGTGTTAGCGTCCAGGTCTCGCAGCCATATATTAGTATGGGCCTTATGACCGTTTTAAATATTGTAAGGTTTGTGCTTCTGCTAAGAATCCTGGACGCTAAAACCTTGTGTAGTGCTGCGCTACATCTTAATGCGTTTTGGATGCGAGTTCTTATTTCTTCACTTCGGGTGTTTGTATCTGTTACTGTGCACCCGAGATATTTAAATTTCTCAACTCCTTTGTACTTAATACCTTCAACAGTTAGGTCAGAACGGCATGCGTGAGTATTTTTATAACGTTTCATGTGAAGGTACTCAGTTTTATTATCGTGGTTAATCCTCAGACCGACTTTCCCAGCTTCCTTCTCTAGGATTTTAGCGGCTTCTATCACCTCTTCGCCCTTTTCCCCTAGCAAGGCTAAGTTATCTGCGTACCCTATAACCTTATGCCTTTCACCTAGTTGCACTCCTGTGTCTAGCGTGTTCAGTTTCCTGATTGCATATTCTAAAACCAGGTTGAAAAGCTCCGGAGACAGGACATCGCCCTGCTTTAAGCCGCAAAGTCATCTGAACTGGTATCACCCGCATTCTGCTCTCTGCTGTGGCTACTTTTATCATATCCACGAGTTTTTTTGGGATTCGGAAGTAACGCAGAATGTTGTATAGAGATTTTCTGTCGATGCTGTCATAAGCTTTTGTAAAATCTACAAAAAGTATGTGGATGCTCTGTGCGTATTCCCATTTTTTCTCCATCAGTTGTTTAAGGAGAAAAATCTGATCTACCGTGCTACGATTTTTTAATTTGATGATTAATGTTTCTATGGACTGTCTGGCAATAAACGATTTTATTTATTATTATTACATTACTAGTGTGAACCAATGTGTAATGTAACTTTACTTTCTTTCATGTCGGTTCAAAAAAAGCTCAGAATGTACCAGGTATCTTAAAGATCGTAAAAGCCTATCGAGGAAACGGGCGAAAAAGTTTTTTGTTGGGGTTCAAAATACTTAAGAGATGGTTACTGTACTGCAACCTGTGAATATATTCCATTCAATGCGACATCAATATTAAGAATATAGTAACATCTCATAAAAAAACTCAGTTAATTCGTATTAATGAATACCTACCTGAATACCTACCTGAATTTTCCGGGGTCCAGTGCTGCCCCCATTTGAAATAAATCTATTGAAAGAAACCGGAGATTTCATTTAAAATTTTGTCTTGATCAGACCCTAGATAACCCTTCAAACTATTTTATGAAATACTAGCTTTTGCTCGCGGCTTCGCTCGCGTAGCGGTGTAACTTATCCTTTCTTAGGGGATGCCTACGTCATAGTAGCTTTGTGCATGCAAAGTCTCAGCCCGATCGGTTTAAAATTGACACAGTTTCATACAAACTTTCATCCCCTATTTTATCCCCTGGGGAGTAGAATTGATCAAAGTCCTTTCTTAGCAGATGCCTACGTCATAACATCTACCTGCATGCCAAATTTCAGCCCGATCCGTCCAGTGGTTTGGGCTATGCGTTGATAGATCACTATGTCAGTCAGTCAGTCACCTTTGAGTTATATATATTTAGATTGTTTACAGTTTAAAGTGAGAAAGTGAAGCTTTTCTACGCACAATTGCGAAAAACGGCCACTTTTGGCGTATGTGCGTAGAAGAGCTTCACGTTCTCTCTTTAAACTGTAAACAGTCGTTAATAAAATAGTTTGAAGGATTATCTAGAGCCTGGTCAAGACAAAATTTTAAATGATGCCTCCGTTTCATATCAAATGATTTATTTTAAATGGGGGCAGCACTGGACCCCGGAAAATTCAGGTAAAGTTAAGTTTTGTTCCCACACAATATCCTCATTATTTCTGCGTTACATCAATAATCTGTATCGGGTCCTTGTCTTTTTGCCCTAGCTTCGCGGAACTGCATATAATTCTGTTTTGATAGGCTACCGGCCTCGGGCCCTACCATTGTATCGTAGACCGAGTATCCGCTATTAAGCGGCGTGACGACGCAAAACAGGCTTGCGTTTCACGGAACCTAATTAAAGTTATTATGCTGGGTGTTTACATTTGTTAAATATTAAGATAAAATTGGCGAACCCCTTGAACCTTCTGAGAAAGTCGATGTGTGTTTCATTTCGCCATCATTCTTCGTTGAATCGTATGAGTAATAGTTACAATAAAATAAGTAATGAACTTGACACTTTCAGCGCATCGGCCAACATGATAAAAAAATATATATTTATACATAAGCAAGCAATTCATGAGTAAAATAACTATTGTACTAACTCGTAAAACTACTCGTTCATCAACGCCATATTTCCCGGCCTCTGCAGTAATGTACTATTCCGCAGTTAGGTACAGTTATTCCCACTTTGATTTGTGTCGCCAACATCAAAAAAATCAAAAATGTTTATTTCGGTAAGTAGCACAGTTACAATAGATAGTAGTTGAAGCCTACTTTTAAGTATGAGAATACTTGTGCCAGTAGGCTCCGCTCCTCCGTAACGCTAAATATTGTGAGTACCTACCAGGTAAGAAATCTTATTAAAAAATTCAAACAAAATGTGTCAGTGTGTGCGCGTGCGCGTGTGTGTGTGTGTGTGTGTGTGTGTGTGTGTGTGTATGTGTGTGTGTGTGTTTGTGTGTATGTGTGTGGGTGTGTTTATGTGTGTGAGAGAGGGTGAGGGTGCGTATGTGTGTGTGTGTGTGTTAGTGCGAAAGTTAATTTTTAGTGTTACATAAATTCTCTTTACTAATGAAATTCTCCAATTCATCATAACTTAATGGTTTAAGCCAGTTTATTAGTAGTAGTTTACATTCACGTGAAGTTTTGTTATATATTTTTAATTTCGTATTTATTTTAATGTATATTTTAGCAGAGCGACCATTGTATTGAACTTTTGCAAATTCCGTCTTATAAAAGGGAACATGTGCCGGATTCTGTATTCTTCTACTAGCAGCTTGTAAATTAAAAGGTAAGGTATTGTGTTTCTTTAATAGCATTTGAAGTACGTATAGCTTTCTAATTGAGAATAAATTACATGTCTGATACAGATCACTTGTTGAGAATGTTCTTTTTTTAAAGTACATCACTTTTAGGAGGTATCTTTGGGCTCTTTCAACTTCCAGGAATCTAGTTTTCAAGGCTCCACCCCATACGGGGATACAATACATTATGACGGACTGAACAAGGGAGATGTAAATATTGCTAATAAGAGTTTGTGGAACTATATGTCGAAGGGTTTTAAATATCCATACAAATTTACGTATTCTTCCCGATAATTGCTCTATTTGGGGATACCAAGAAAGATTTTGATCCACTACCACGCCCAAGTATTTAGTTTGGTTCACCTTAGCAATCGAGGGGCAATTACAATTTGGAGTTATGTTACAGGAGTGAATTTTAATGTCAAAATTTTCGGAAGGCTGTGAATTATTATATATACTAAAGCAAACATAGTTGGTCTTGGAGGTATTTAGAGTAAGCAGATTATTTTTCAGCCAAGCCTGCACCTGAGCCATCCCGTTTTCAGCGTTTTGACGTGCGATTTCCCAGTTTGGACCAGTGAACACTATAGCGGTATCATCCGCATATGAGAATATTTTTGCATTCTTTAATACCATGTTGCACAGGTCATTAATATAAATGAGAAATAAAGTTGGGCCGAGTACGCTTCCTTGCGGAACGCCATAAATTACGCTTTGTCCTTCACTTATACAGTCATTTAGCTTCACTTTTTGAATACGATTTGATAGATAGTCTTGGAAAATAGCCAATTGTCGGCCCCTAATGCCGATTTTTTCTAATTTTGATAGCAAGATGGAAATAGAGACGGTATCAAATGCCTTTTTGAGATCAATGAAACAAGATAAACACTTAACGCCTTTATCTAGGTTATCAATTATGACTGCGGTCAGCGAAGTCACCGCGTCTTCAGTGGAAATTCCCCTTCTAAAACCAAATTGCGAGGTAGAGAGTATATTATAAGTTTCAAGGTAATTTAAAAGTCCGAAATTGAGTAATTTTTCAATTATTTTTGCCAAAACTGTAATAACTGATATAGGCCTGTAGTTATTGATATCGTCTCTACTTCCACCCTTGTGAATGGGAGTAATTAGAGATTCTTTCAATTTTTCCGGAAATATACCCTTTTCAAAGCAGAGATTTACCAAATGAACTATAACGGGAGCAACGTCTTCCTTTATATATTGCAGATACCGGGTAGAGATGTTGTCCCATCCCGGAGCACTGTCTGATTTTAGGTTTTTAATAATAGAAATTACTTCATCATAGTCAGTATTTAACAAACAGAATGATTGGGGTTGAGTGGGAAGATTGTTAAGGTACGTATCTATGTCTTCTCTAGAAACAGTTGACAGAATATCATCTGCAAGCTGACGTCCAATGTTTGCGAAAAAATTGTTGATGTAGTTTGCTGATTCAGTTGGTGTTGTTTTTAAATCTTTTAATTCATGGTTAGGACTTTTATTTTTACTGATATATGCAAGTGATTTAATGTTTTTCCAAAGTATTTTATTGTTTTTTATTGTGTTACTAATTAGGTTTCTTTCATAATTACGCTTTATTTTCTTAATAAGCTTATTGCAGAAGTTTCTATACCTTGTATAAGTAATCTTTTTAATGCTATTGTCCGGGTCCTTACGCAACTCTTTTTGCAGTTTATTACGATTTTGTATACATTTGAGAATACCTTTTGTCATCCAAGGCTTGACCGTACGCTGAGTTTTTGGAACTTTTTTAATAGTGGTATTTTGTTCAAGAGATTCAATTACATTTTGTATAAAGTTATTAATTATTAAATTAGGATCGTCACATAAAAGAAGCTGAGATAAGTTTTTCTTTTTTAGGTATACTAATGCATTTTCAAAGTTTATTTTTTTGACAGTTTTTTCTGTAGATTTATTAGTTTTTATTTTATTTACTGATAGAAAAGTGGTTGCATGATCAGTAATCGTAGTATTTAGGATAGCAATAAATGCAGAATGTTTTCTCTTATTTAATTTCAGCATAAAGTGATCGAGGCAGCTGTTTTCTCGTGTTGGTAAAGTATGTCCGGGTAAGATACCATTTGCTGCTAGCATATTTAAGTAAGATAATCTATTCTGCATCTCGTGCGACTTTTCCTGCAATTTAGGTAGAAGATTAATATTGATATCACCAGCAATGACAAGATTTGTAACAGAATTTATTTTATTTATATATTCACCTAATGAATTCGTAAAGCTTTCAGAGTTTGTATTCGAGGGAGAGCGGTAGATACCAAGGATGGTGTGATCAAGAATCTCAACTTGCAGACAAGATGCCTGGGTCAACCTTACTTCTTTAATTTTAGGATTTAGTTTTTCCTTTGCATATATGACGACCCCGTCATTTTGATTTAGTTGGACTAAAGTTTCACATGCAATGTAGTTATTTAATATAGAAATAGGTTTATTTTTATCAAGGCGACATTCCGTTAAAATTATAACATCGGGTTCAAAAGCAAAAGACGATACATTCACCATAAAATCATCAAAGTTACCATATACACTACGGATATTCTGGGCAATGATGGTCAAGTCGTTTTTATTAGCTTGATAGTATTTAGAAAGTTCCGAGACCTCGCATGAAATTGACCGAGCAATCTCAAGATTGTCTATTTCGGTTATGGTTTCAATTGTATCACACATTTAAAGATATTAAAAAGTCTGTAGAGTAAAAATCGATAGTGCATATGTGTAAATCTATAACCATTTCGGTATATTTGTATCTAATATGTATTGTTTTTTTATATATGGTGACTATGTATGTCATAAGATAAAATAATATATATTTGCTAGTATAAAATATTTTTAATGTATATTTGTAAATAGTTAGGTATTTATATAGTAAAGTAAAATGGAGTCGGTCTGCTTCTGATTTGATTGGTTTATTTAAGATTTTAATGTTTAAAAAGTGTTTTATTGTGTTTATATTAGTTTCGTGTGATGGATATTGTGTATGAGAGTAATATTTAATGTTGTGAGTAGTATTAAATGTACGGATGTGTGTGTATGTATATCTATAACATTTCTGGAGATAGCAAGTAGAAATACTATTAAATAATACAGAAAATAGGAAAAAAATTCTAAGATGCTGTACTAAAATTAGTCATTTGTCTGTAATAAGGTTCTGGATTTGAGCTTCGCTTTTAATAAGTATCACCTGCGAGTTGTCCTCCTTCCTCAGGTAAATTCTTCCGTATGCTGTCCAGCAGTACTTGTATGTTTTAGATTTTACAAGGTCGCGAGCCAAGAAATACAGACGTGCAGCTTTTGGAGTCAGCTGCTCCGACAGAAAGATGGGGGTGTCTTCCTGGGTGCGCATGCCCAAATGTTTAGCACATAGTTTTGTTTTCTGCTTAATGTTAAATGCTTTGCAAGACCTTAATATGTCGTTCTTGACGAGAGTCGAATTCATCTCTACTATGATCGGGGTATTTACATTTGGGGAATCTTTCTTCCCTCGAACTCTGTAAATATCGCGTATGGCTGATTTTTCAGTCTTGCAACCAACTGAATTTGACAAGGTTAGCACCATTTGCACCAAATCTTCTTTAGTTTCATTCTGGGATTTCGGCATAAAACATATTTAAATCGTAGTCTTATAATATGGCTTTTACATACCTATACCTACTACCTAAGTTACTTTTACGTCGCTTAGGTATTTAATTCGACTTATCCTAAACCTCAAATTTATAAAACCACTTACTAAATCAATAAGCCGTAACATGACAAAGTACCCTTTTAATTAAACCCAAAACATGCCATCATATCCTCGGCCGCCAACAATGCGTCGAATCGGCATTAGGGGCAATAAATTAATATCCAATCTAGAGTTAATTGCGGGGTCTGTCGCCCGACTTGTAATCCTCCGAGAATGCACGCCCACCAGCCGACGTAGGCCGTGGAACAGGACTACTACCCCCGGGGAGTCCTGGTCTTGTTGGGGCAGCGCAGAAAGGGGGAGGTCTAGTTGTAGTGGTGGGTGAGCCCGTGTAATGCGCGGAGTTATTTCAATTACGCGAGGTGTAGAGCGACCCTCGTCATAAAATGAAGTTAGTAGAGATAAGACATATTTTAGTGTCTTTAAGTAATGTTAATATAAATATAGATAAACTTTGACTCTTTATACAATATGTAACAAAAACCCTGTCCGATCCTTGCAGGAGCAAGGAACAAGGATCGGACAGGGTTTTCGTTACATATTGTATAACGCCACGATTCACTAGCAGAAAACGCTTTTCTTGTTTTGTACAATTTTGTTTATCAATAAATGTTAAACAAATAAATATTACACAAATTTTCACCTGAAGAACATTGTGACTGAAAAGCCTACGCCAATGGTACAATAAGAGTACATGGTCTTATTAGAGCAGCCGTTTGAAAGATACAGATCTCGATGATGATTACCGACCTTTATTGTAGATTGCCCGGTATAAGAAGAAAATATATCTTTTAAGAGAAAACAACACAAAGTACCTAATCACATGCGAGAAAAAAATCTACCACGCAAACTATAACTCACCTAATAATATGACTGGAGAGATTTCATTTCTGACTATTTTGGCACACATCTACAAGCGACTATAAATGTAGATATACCATCGCAGTTTGAGCTTAAAGTGAAGTCCAGAGGCGAGTTGTTCACCGATTCAACATGGGCTATACATCTGCACCGTCGCTAATTTGCTGGCCGTCCGCGCTAATCCTCGAACAAAGCGGAGCCTAAGTCGGCAATTGAATTTATTGCGAGTATTTTGACACGCCAATAAGTGGTTCAATGGTAATCCGATCCTATTGTCAACGCTTGCACTCGAGACAGACACGGTAAAGCTCAGCAGATTGGGTTTTGATGTGTCTTGGGTTGATTCATCTGGGTTAGGTTAAATATTGTATTTTTAAACATTCATACACATTTTAGCTGTTAGGCTATTGTCAAGTTATGGGTCCTGGCAGGCTGACTAAATTAAATTACCTCTTGCATCCAAAATATTTTTAGGCGAGAATTATACTTACGTATGATTAGTAGTCAGTAAATTTGTAGTACCTAATACCGAATACTTTGACGCATACTAATATGGAGTTCATATAGTTTCTAATGGTTTATCTAATAGTTTTAGAACCATTGTTAAGACATAAGTATTTTTGATTTTTGTTGGTGCGATGTTTACTATTTCACTAAGCATGGTCTGAATTTTGTGACTTATGAATATTAGGTATATTTAGACGAAATAGTGTATGTACGTAAAATAATTCTAGGACTGTGTTAGGTACTTACCTATGTGCCATTTCCGAGTGTGGCTGTGTGCAACCCTGTGTCACGCCGTGTGTCACGCGGCGTGTAAACAGCGCGGACGTGTCATGCATCCCAATGCGAGCAAGATGGCGGCTCGTGCTAATGAATTGTGTGCACGAATTAACACATTGCTCCACTGGAAACTGCAGGTTAGCATAGCTAATGCTACGCAGAAACTACGAGTGTACTCGTTACCCGGTTAACGAACGAGGGTTATGGTTTTTAAACACATGCCGGGTAAATTTACTGTCGACACATACTCGGAGGGATGTATATCAGTCCATCAGTCTAAACAACGTTTCTTTTCCTAAATAAATAAATATTAAGGTTTTTTTTCGGATTTTCTACAGTCATAGTCAAAAGTCTAAAATCATTTATTCTTTGGATATTTGTATCACTATAATTGTCAATTTTTACTTTCGATTTCATAATACGTGTAGTTAGTTGTTGACGTCAGATCATTTACTTACAACTAAGTTTACTGCCGCCTCCAAAGCGCAAGTACAGAAGAAGCGGTAACAAACTGTACCGCAGCATTTTCTTCAAAAACGTCAACTGACCATTATACCTACTGATATTAGCTCTCTAGGGGCTTTCGATCCTAATGTACCACTATTTTATTCGAAGGTAACTAAGGGCAAATGCACCACACAAGCATTTATATTCATGAAAAATACATACGTGTACGGTACGCCTCAGAAGTGGAGTCCCAATTTCTTATACTAACTGTATGAGAAATTGAGACTCCATTTTTGAGGCTTACCGTACATACACGTGCCACGTTTGAGAATTTTTAATACGAAAGTTGGTATTGCCATGGTGTCGATCTTCAGTCCATTTGGTCAGGTATTTGAATACATGTAAATAATCTTGTCATATCTTTTTATTGAAATTCCACCTTAAAAAAATCAATCTTTGCGCACATTACAAATAGAGTACTTATGTAATTAAAAATTTATAAATAAATTAAATTGTAATTTGCGTAGTAAGTTATTGATTTTCAAAGTGTATATTTTAATAAAAAGACATAACAAGATCGTTTACCTTTATTTTTATAACCAAACAAATGGATTATAGTATTATTACAATGACTATAATATTTCTAAACATACCGGAATCGATATAATTTTAGCTAGAGATTTCGATGACTCTACCAACGTCATGGTGGCTGGCAAATAATATTAATCTCGGTTAGTCTCGTAATATTAACAATATCATAGTATTATCTATTCAATCTGTTGCTATTTCGGGTTTAATAAATCAGAATCCTTGTTAACCTTTCTGATTACTCAAGAGTAGGTAGGTACTCGTTTAATCAATGTTGTATCTACATTATGTATTAATATAATCATCGACTGATCGTGTGTCCACAATGACCGCTCAGAGCGATCATAATCAGAAACACGAGTCATCGTGATTCGGGGCCTAGCTCACTTTACATTAGGCGAGTCAATCTCAAACTCTAATTTTTTTGTTCAATGTAGACAAGTTTATTAAGTACCCGAAACCGGCGGGCATGCATGAAAAGAGTGATGAGTGTAGATGAAGCGAAAGTGGTCTGTCAGGATCGTAGCAAGTGGAGGTCCATAGTCTCTGCCTACCCTGTGGGAAACAGGCGTGATAATATGTATGTATGTATGCCAAGTTTAAATGTAATTTTTTGAATATTATTTTAGTGCAAAGGCTAAAAACTACTAGCGTAAAGTTAATACATAAATTATTATATTGCAAATACCACTATATATAAATAGACTGGTATAGACGGAATTTGAATACAGGCCCATTTACTTTGTGATTTAATATTGTGCAACATTACAGACAAGAAACTTGCACTGTGTAAATACGCATTAACCGTGACCTTTGTTTCTTCCTGAATTGTGCAATCGTATTTACATATCTGGATAAATATTTCGCCTAGAAAATTACAGAGTGGGTAATTAATTTCAAGTAAAAAAAAAAGGTTTACGTCAGTACAATAGTAAGTTTTCTAATGAAGCATTGGGTCTGATAAGAACGTTCTTATCCGACGAAATATATTCTCGTACGTTTCACAAATCATTTTGTCACATGGAGAGTGCATAGAAAACCTTGTTCTACAATTACGCTTCAGCCGAGTCAGCTCGCCCAGTCTGAACTCTGCCTCAACTTTTCTACCCGTGGCGGCCGCCAATTAAATCCGACATGTCTATTAAAGGTCTATTAATTAAGCAGAAACTTGATACAAGTCCTAATTGCACTTCGGAACCCGGGCCGATACCGAGCGCTTACTTTCTTTTGTGGGCAAACATTCTCGATTATGTGGTGACCATAGCCATTTTTGTACTAACTACCAAACTGTACAGATTCAGCTGTCAAGTTTGTATTTGGTCGTTCCTAATAACTTTTTACTTGTCTTAATGCAGTCTGAGCTGGACATTAATCCGAAGACACCTAGATTGGTAGACCTTAACGCCCAGCTAACATTTTTGAGCAATGGCAGTGAATCTATCATTATTTCTCTACAATCAAAATTTTACAAGCTTAGTTTTGGACAATTAGAATTATAAAAAAGTTAAATGGGTATTAAGTGCTTAAGAGGATATTGTTTTACTCCATGTTGGCAACGCGAGGTATAAAACTAATTTTAAAAAGTCGATAGACGACTCAGGATGATCCGAGCTTGACTGTTCGAGGGCCACAGAGAGGCACTCTAGCCGAGTGTCTTTGTTTACGCCACACATCTCCGAAACTCGAGCCTATTGTGCTTTTTTACCCGAGTCCGTCCCTGTTACCCGACACCACTCACGGCCGATTAACTAATTATAAGAAATTAAATATTGGGCACTTGTACAATCTGATTTTTGTGGCTTTCGTTACTTAAAAAAATCTTTGATTTCAAATGAAAGGTGTTTTTACATTCTGTCTGAAAGTTCAACTTTCTATTGTTTTACTTACCAAAAGTCAAGCATCGCACTTGTATTCAATTAGTGACATAAAAAGTGTCAAAATCTGCATTATTACGCAGTGTTGCCTACTTAAATTTATTAAGACTAGACTTTATCTGCTATTGCTGGTTATGCGTGTACCTACGTAAGATATCATGCAAGTATAGAAGCGCTTAGAAAGCGTACCTACGCCTGTCGGATTTCTCACCGCGAGCGGGTCGGACCACGGTGCGAATCGCACAAATACCGTTTCTAAATGGGCCCATTCGCACCGCAGAGGTTGGAGCGGTGCTAATGGCCGAAATATCTTTTGAAATGGGTCGATTCGGACTACGGGGTCTATCTTTTCGAAGGTTACAATTTGACCAATTATTTACTTATATTGATGAGTAGAAAAGAGGTTGATGAAAAATATGTAATATTAAGTACACAATTATCATATGTATTTCAAAATAAATAAACATTTTAAACTTGGCATAATCACAGCTTGAGCACAAACTAACCACAAGAGAACGTTTTGTTTCGAACCGTGGTCTGAATCGACCAATTACAAAATAGTTCTTGGGCGATTCGAACCGCGCGCATTAATTTTTGTAGGTATGTAAGCGCAACCACCATGTATCGTTAATTCACCTGTTCGCCACTTGGCTTAATATAACATTGCCAACAATTGTTTGTTCAGTTGCCCAGCGCTGGGCACCGTGTGCAGCCTGTGCAGCGGATGTCCGCCGTTTACGTGCCGGCCCAACAATGGCCGCGCGCACGCACCGATTGCTTTATTTATTTATCTTACGTAATTGAGGAAGTCTTTAACCTTTTATAAGTAGGTTAATACCTACGGTGAAAAAACTGCATGTGATTCATCAAGCGTTCAGAACGTATGAAATGAATCTGAGTAAACATAGCCTATCGGAAGAGACTTATCGATTTTTGAGTCTTTAAATTTATCCACTCCCTTTTTGTTCCTTTATCAATAGATATTTCAACAAGTCTGTATTAAGTATACTTTTTTCTTTCTTTCCTTTAAAAATAAATGCTTACCAAATTACTAATCTATATAAAAGAAACATTTTTAAAAGCAAAAACCATTTTCTTTATTGGTTAGAGAAAGCTTGCTCTTATGATGTTATTGGGAATCGCAGTGGACTGATTACGATGCTTAAAAATATGTTAGAATATTAACACTTTGTTTAATGAATATCTAACATACTTAGGTAGGGACAATTCGAACTAAGTAATTCTTTATACAATTTTTCGTACCATTCTATGATTATCTAGGTATTTATAAAAAAAAATATCTCATGTTAGTATAGTTTTACCGCGACCATAATTGGATCGTGGTTTTTGTTGATAGGAACGAATAATAAGATAAACATGGAACACGTCAGGCAGCTCAATGGTCTTCGATTCCATTGTCTAACGCTCGCGAAATTTGATTTGATTTGTCCCTATTTATACCTCGTCTTGTTTGGGGATTTCAATGGCTATTCACGGCGTTTTAAGCTTTTTTTTTCGTTCGCGCGTCGGTAACTCAATCCACAATGGAGGAACAACGGACTGGCATGACGTAACACAAGCTGGAAAAAAATGAGGCTGGTGTGGGAGCAGAGTCCAGATAGACTTCTTTTGTCTCTTTAGGTAGTATCAAAATAATAGTGGCTATGTGGGATTTTTAGTACACCTAGTGAGAATTTTGCATTGTCAGTAAATTACAAAATGCTACTTTATAAACAAATCCTCATGCCAGTATGGACTTATGGTATACAGTTATGGGGTTGTACCAAACAAAGTAATATTGAAATAATTCAACGCTTCCAAAATAATATACTGAAGGTCATTGTGAATTCGCCCTGGTATATAAGAATCGACGACCTACACCGGGATCTTAACATGCAGACCGTCAATAAAGTTACCAATAAATACGCTGAAGGACATGAGTATAGACCGCTTCATCATGTGAATGTTGAGGCGATCCAGCTCCTCGACAACACGGACATGTTCGACGTCTCAAAAGAACTAAACCTTTTGAACTAGTGTAATTTTAAAAGATACATTGATATTATAGTGCAGTGATGTGCCAACATCAACAACAAGAGACACAAGAACAAAGTGCCTTCCCCTTAATAGAGACAGTAAGAAAAGTGCCGATGGACACATTCTTAGACAATAACGTATAAAACTAGGTCAATGTTAAATTACTTATTAGTCTGTGTTTAGGCTTGATTGTAATATTATTAGCGTACTTATTTACTTTAGTAGGTACGTTAAGAAAGGAAAAAAAAAAACCTAGCGAGATACACCTACTATGGTCTTCAGTGTAACTGTTTCTAGGATGTTGAATGTTGCCCATCATTCTTAACTTACAGTGCAAGCTTACGATTTGCCAAAGAGTACCTAACGAAAGTATCTTAGGCGTCCTGAGGATAGATTAGATGTATTTTGTAAAGATAAGGAAAAATAAATAAATTTTAAATACGGTTTTTACAGCATATAAAATATTTTCCGCTAAATAAGTATTTACATGAATTTGTATATCACATAATTACTCACGAAACGAGTAGGTACGCACAGTTTTTTATCTACAAACCCAATTCCAGTAGTAAGTGAGTATTAAACGCCTCGAAAAAGTAACCCTTAAAACACTAATTTGAAAATTCATCAAGGAAATTAGTCCAAAACAAAAAACGGTAGCAACAAACAGAATTAAGTCCACAAATGACATAATAGAGTTCATGAAACTGCTGAAGCGACGTAATGACAGTCCCCGGCACAGGGCCGGCTCGAGGTCGGACTAGTGTCACCAGGTAGTAGACGGACATTTAACAAAAAATAAAAAAATAATATTCAAGCCGCAAGAATAGATAAAGATCATACCAAGTTGGAAATTTACCAGTCTAATGTAATTATTCAGATATTCGAAGACTTGACCACTATCAGCTATGAACAAAGTTTTATACAAGATAATTACTTCGCAAAAAAATCTGTAAAGTGTGTTAACCTGCCTAAAGATAGATAGATAATTCTATTTTGATCAAATAATTTTAAAGTTACTTAGATACTTTTGAACAAATATTTAAATAGGACTTAGCACTTACATACTTAGGTATATTACTAAGAACTCGGCCGTCTTGAATTTGAATAGTTACCTAACCAATCCCATTGTTTGTCCGCAGGTTTCCCGCAAATCAAGTCACCCTACAGCCCCACCAGCCAGCAACATCTTACAGGTATGCTATCGTTATATTAGCAAATCTGGCTCCAATATTAAGATACTGAGAAAGTAAATTTATTAATTTTTGAAATGTAATTATAGGTCCATGTTAATTTGTTCGTCCATAATGATACGAGTATTAATATATTTTAAAGGGAATTGACAATTAAATGAAATAGGATTGGTATCTATCAATCCCTCTGTCTAAAGATGATCTTCGAAAAAAGTGACATGAAATAACACGTGGCAAGCTTTGCGTTAAGAGCTCAATCAGATGATTTAGGCCGCTTAAAAATCTAACACCAGTAACGTGGGAGAAACTTTATAATAAGAAAATAATTTCGCTTATGTAATACCTAGACTTACATATAAGTATTTGCGGTTTTTACTTGTCAAGCATATAAAATGTACTTACTTGATGTAGTAGTTCAAATAAGGGGCCAGCTTATGAAGCATCCCATCGCGTGGAGCTAGACAATACATTACCAGTGATTTAGGAAAGTGGCTGAAGGCCGGGGCGCCCCGCGGCCCGCGCGCCTTTGTTTCCGTAATGAATCCGCCAAACAGCAAGCGTCACCGCGCAGCCGCCGCGCCCGACCCATAAATCATACGCCACCCGACCCACATCCTGAATTCGACCCTGTATCTCGGAAACAAGATACAAAGTTCATTGATCTCGTAGCAAATTATGATCTTTCTGGAATAATAAGCTAGAGAATTTGCTTAGGACGTGAGGTTTTAGAAAATCCCGTTAAATGCAAATTATGGAGGTCGAGATAAAGATATAACTAGCAAACAACGTAATTACGTCAAGTTTTTGTGATTTCGGCGGCTGCGAGCGCACATGAGATGGAAGTGGCTTGTGTGGGCCCTCGTGTGTTCGCGACCCCAGCCTCGTGAAAAGCGCTCAGAAAACAAACCACCTGAGCTCCCCGCCCAGCCAGCCATTTGTAAAAATTGCCTTCGCCGCCATTTCTACGCGGGAATTTCATATTTGGAACGCCGCGGGGAACGTAGATTTGACGTTTCGCCATCATGGCCGCGCTGCTTTATTGTTTCTAAAACAATGAACGTGCGATGGCCGCTTGCAAAGTCTTTGTTTAGAAGCCGCCATTTGTAATTTGAAAATTGGGGTTTGCATTGTTTTCTGCTGGAAGTCAAGTGGCGACAGGCCACAATGGTCTTGGGCCCTATTGGTCGTGGCTCTCGCCAATCTTTCAACTTAGGTCATGGAACTTGGTATTATAAAGCTCAGTTCGTTATAAGCATTGGTCAATGAACTACTCGATTTAGCGTTCTATTCGATCACTTTGAGATAATCGTGTGTGCGTGTGAAATATTAAATAGCAGTGATATTGGTTTTTAATAACAAGAGCATCTTATTACCTTTGGCATAGCACCTAGTTATAGATTTGTCTTTTAGACAAAGTGTTCAGTGAAGTGAAGTTGTCAAACGTAGAGTCCGAAGCTATGTATACTACGAAGGTTGGTTTCTGTGAAGTAAAAGGCACTGAATCTGTGAATTCAATGGTGGACTGAATTTTTTAAATCTAAATCCACAAATTGACCATCCAGTGTTTACTCGGGCTATGGCACGGAACCTGTACTTACATCGAGAGAACATCTACCTATCTGATGCAACGATTTATTAACGAATTAAGGAATTAACAGATAGTTAAACCTAACAATATTAAAGTTAAATTAAAGAAATATTTCGTGGACAATATCTAACAGTTATCTGGTTCCTGAGTGTCTATTCATAGCCATTTTTTAAGGTACCGATGTAAAAGATCAATAATGATAATAAAGATGTGGTTTATATGTGTTATTTTAAGTAAATTTATTTTTGTTGTTAAATAAAATAAAATTAAACTTAAAATAACGTTAATTTTAAATAAATAAAAAAGGTATACTGATGATACGGCAAATAACTACTTTTAATGTAATCATTGGTATCCATAGGTATTACTATGTTTTGGTCCGTCCATCTTTTGCTATAGTAGACTTAGGCTTTATCGATCCTTTGGCCTTCTACTAACCTATAAGAAAGAGGACGAGATTTCTGTAAGATTTCTGTATTCTACCGAAAAGTCCTCTGTATCTAGTTTCCAAAAAGTTACAACCGCATGTAGCGCTGTCTTTTTGTGAGCTGCAAAAAACCGTTGTTTTTCCAAGCTCTCAGCTCGCAGACATGCGTCGAATGACAAGTGACAGCCGCCGCCGGCGCTACCACAATCTTCTCACGTACCATTTCGGAAGTCGTGCTTTCAGAGATCCGTACCTTGTGCTTCACAAAATAACTGGCCAAGTGCATGTCGGGCCACGCGCAGTGTAGGGTTCCGTAGTTGCGAATGCAAACTATAAGTTCGCGTGTCACAAAAACAAATTTTACTGTATTTGTATGAAATTTTAATCTCTCTAGTACATTTATTAGTTGGTTGACTTATGACTCTTTAATTTGTAAGGGCCTACTTAGCTCTGATAGTTTTCCTTTTAATTACGTTATATATACATAATCCAAAGGATAGCTTTGAAAAATAATTTTTGCCAATTCGACGGTGTGACTGATATACGAGTACATTCTCATGCTAAATAATAGCTTAGTCCCTGAGTAAAACCGCGGACGGATTGACAGACAGGTAGACAGACATGCCAAAACCATAACTAGGTTCCTTGTTTAAGTATTACGGACCCTTAATAGAAACTCCTAAGTTGAAACATGACAAAATTGGAAGAAAAATTATGGTGGTTTTAACAAAAACTACCCACGTTTTTCTTGAAACAACATTTTCTTCGTTTTAAAAATTTTCTCAAACTTAATTTTTTGTTGATAAAGTCAAGAAATACAACAATAGCTATTATACTATAGTTGACACAATAAGATATATATTGATATAAACGAAAGAAAAATATGAGAAATCGTTAGATATAAGTATAAGCACCTGAAGTAAGTTTGAATATTATTTGCATTAGGACAATCGGCCATGCTATGTTCATGTATGCTAAAGAATAGAAAGGACATTATAATCCTGCGCTGAGCATAAAATATCTACGGAACATTAATCATCTTGAGTTGTACCAAATCGCCCTTGTCCAGTTTTTTATGTTACAGTAGCTACTTGTCACCTTACCATCAAAGGCGTTACAGCCGCGGGGTTAAAGACTATTTTTGTTAATTCCGTGTTTTGGGTATCGGGTGTCACAGACGCCGCTAAGTGGCGACAGCTTGTAATAACAAGCAGTGTATTAACGACTAAACGTGTCGACTAACTGATACTGTGACAAACCGCCGGAAAATTATTAACTTTTATAACTGAATGGAGTTCAATGAAGTGCGAGGTGGAATGGAATGCATGTTGCGGTGACCGAAAACAGTCTGAGGTGTTTGGGAACATGGCACGAATGGGTAGAATTACTTTGACTTGACTGCCTCCGTGGTCTAGTGGTCAAGGCGTTCGCCTTGTGATCCGGGGCCGTGGGTTCGAATCCCACTGCGAAAATACTTTGTGAAAAGTTGGTTCCAGTCTGGATAGGATAGGATATTGCGGGCTTGAATCACCTGATTATCCGAAAATAAAATATATTCCGTGTTTTGGAAGGTACGTATAAACTGTGGGTCCCGAACGCCATCTAGCGTTTGCTCATCAAACCTATCCTACTTTTTGGGTTGCGGAGGTCAGACGGCAGTCGTTCTGTGTAAAAATCAGTAATCTCCTCAAATCATCTTGGTAAAGTAAGCAGACCTCAGGCTTTGAAGCGTTTCCGCTGAGGATGCAACCGGGATACGCTCGGATGATGATGAATGGGAAAAAATTACCTACATATAAAATATTGCAGGTGGTCGGGATAGTAATACTACAGTCCACTGGTGGACATAAGCCTCTCCCAAGGATTTCCAAAACTACCAATCTATAGCGGCCTGCATCCATTGCCTTCCAGCAACCTTGGTAAGGTCGTCTGACCATCTTGTGGGTAAGTGTCCTACGCTTCGCTTGCTATACTTGGTCGCCATTCGAGAACCTTTCTGCCCCATCGGCCATCGGTTCGTCGCGCTGTGTCCCGCCCGCTGCCACTTCAACGAGCTAATCCGCTGGGCTATATCAGTGACTTTTATTCTCCTACGAATTTCCTCATTTCTGATTCGATCGCGTTGAAAAGCATCGACCATAGCCCTCTCCATAGCTCGTTGGGTGATTTTGAGCCTTCTTATGAGACCCATAGTAATTTAAGCCTTGTCATCACTGGTAACACACTTGAGTCTTGAGGTACTGACGTATTTTGGATAAGAAAACACCACCAGACTGTAATCAAAATGAATCTAGAAAACTAAGTAAGTGAGCAATAGAATATAACTATCTACATTAAAATCTTTTAGGTATCATGTATTCGCCACCTAGGGAATTTCCAATATTTTATTTAAGATAATGAAGTGGATACTTCTCTCGAATTTTTGTGAAAACAATTAGTCGCTCAGTGGGTAACTGTATCCGCCACAATTAGTGTCTGTTTATCCAGTGTTGACACAACACTCGCCGACACAGGCCGCGCGCTACTCTGGCGGCTCGGGTTTCTGAGAACGGTCATCTGGCGTAATTAGTGGATGTATCTTCATATTGGGCACTTTTGCGAGCGACTGTGCCTAAGTAAGTAGTTGTTTTAGATAAGAAAATTGGCATGGTAGATTAGAACAAGTGGCGTCTACTCGAGATTGCTTGCGAGTGCGTTCACAGAACTATATAACAAACTGACCACGTAAATATCTATTTCTGGCAAGCCAAGCAATTTCTGGCAAAAAGATATTTCTACCAGCTATGGCTATTTTAGTACCTATAATAATATACTCTATATTTTCTTGTATACTTAAGTAGGTTTATTGCGAGCAAAATGTACCAGGGGACTCACATGTAAGCTTTACTAAGGGAAACAACTCTGATCAATACAACCATCGGTAATATTACTTTTAAGAATCGTTCCATCTTTTTATTTTAGTAAACAACCCAAAAAGTGCTCCTCGAGCTCCGAAAAGGCACAGAAGAGGAGTAGATTCAGATGTTTCAATCTATACTAACTTCAATTTTAACCATCGTATTTTCAAGATAATTTGAATCAATTAGGTATAACCAAAGGGTTATTATGGCCCAGTGTGACTCAATCTGTTCCCAATGGATATTGCGACAATCAAACCGCGCACTTTGAGAGTGTTTGACCAGCACTCGAGTGCATTACTGCAATTGATTCTACGCCGGAGACGCACTCCCATCATGATACGATAAGGCTATGGGATGCTAAATTGACAATAATTTACTGTCGTTACCAATACATAAAGGTTTCTTAAGCATTCCAGAATAGTTGCAGTACTAAACTAATCAAACTGATTGTTCTACTCACATGTTTATTTGCTAATTAAAAACAAACCTTCGACTGACAAGAGCACCATCTGGTAATGGGCAGCGAAACTCCATTTTACAACTGATATCCTTAGCGCCATCTAGAGAGAACCCTTTCAAGCGTTAACCCCCAATTATTTTTAAACGGTTGAACTCATTTTCATCGAACATAGCTAAGAAGCAAGGTAACTTACTATCACCAACAAAAAAGTAGCATCGAACTCGGTCCATCCGTTCGAGTGCTACGATGCTACCCACGGACAGACTCACAGACAGACCGTCAGACATGAGCGTCAAACTTAATACACCCTTCTTTTTTGTCGTGGGTTAAAAACTAGCGTGAGTATTATAATCGTCGAGTCACCGCTCCTAACATTCGCCCTGATGGACCACCAAAACGTGGTTGACCTTACCGGCTAAGTTTATTACGTGAATATTCATAATTCTCAAACTCTAGACAATAAAAACAAAAATATTGGTGAATAACTACCACGTGAACAGGATTATGACATAAATGGTGATAAAATTATTTATTTCAACGATTGCAAAATTTGTTTGCAGTTATTATGCGATGTTGGTATTAAATCATTAGCACTCATTTATCTATTTCTTTTCTTACACTTTAAGGGCAGAAACCAGTCTCTTGTAAAAACGCATTACTTGCGCTAAATAATTTTTCCATAAAGAAATGAAGTAAGTAACTATGATCAAAGGCGTACAAGTATTTGCCTGAAGTCTCGAACGGCGAACTAATAAAATGTAAAGTAGTTCGCAGGCGGGCGATCACAGCGATCGCAGCGATCGGCGCTCAAAGGACAGGCCGTAATGAGCTGGCACTTTACAACCATTATAATTGCTAATGGCGTCGGCCTTATTAGGGCCGGGTTTGCGACGTAATTGGTCGTCCTATCGGCACTTAAATGATTACGCGATCGCCAGCCGAGGCCGAGGTGGGCAGAGATTAAAGATGACGCAAAATGTCCTTCTCGCACAATGTCTCGTGACAGTTATGTAAGGCATCCTTCGCAATTTGTCATTTAAAGGAAATTTTGCATTGTTCTGATAAATTTTGTTTTCATTAATCTGCTTAAGCTTGAACTAAAAGTGTATTACCGTTGAACTTTTATTCAGTTTTAAGCTATGCAAAGACTTGCAAGATCTACAGCTGACACACAAGGCGGACTTTTCGCTACTAGATGACATTTTGATGCTTGTATTATTTCTAGATTCGTATCGTTAAATATGGAGAATACGAATAAGGACAAACTATATGGCACAACTTCTTAAAAGTCACATTTGCCGTAGGCGTTTTCATGTGACTTATTGAGGTTGTGTCATTTTGCGACTGCCAGGTTAATTGTAATCGTAAAATATTATTGTTTCGCCACGTTTGCCCGGGGCGGGCTCGGCTTTGTCTCCAAGTTTTATTGATTATCCAATGCCTCCACCCAGTCAGCGGAATTTATTCATTAGCAATCGAGGAACAATTGTTTTGATTTGTTACTAACTGTAATTTTACTCATTGTAGTTTCTCTTCCATGCTGGTCCGAGAAAAAAGAAAACTTAGAATATTTCAGCTGATTCTCTTTCCGCGCAGATCAGAAAAGCCGATCGAGGGAATGGTGTAAAATAAGAATCAAGTTTAGGTATAGACGATGCGGAGCAATCCGTACCTATTTAAATTCTTTTCTATGGTTTACGTAATAAAAGGGTAAAAACGGGACCCTTTTACTAAAATTCCGCTGTCCATCTGTCTGCTTGTCTGTCTTTCACCAGGCTATATCTCATAAGACATGATAGCTAAACAGTTGAAATTCTTACAAATGATGTATGTGAGAATTTCTTTCTTTCTGTTGCCGCTATAACAGCAAATGACTAACCTAGAATAAAATAAATATTTAAGTGGGGCTCCCATACAACAAAATGATTTTTAATAGATGGTGGTACATGGTATGGTACGGAACTCTTCGTGGCGCGAGTCCGTCTTGCACTTCGCTGGTTATTTAACCTTCTCGCTCCCCGTCACCTCTCAGTCTGCTTTAAGCCGCAACAACACTCAAAATGCTCTGTCTACCCCATTAGGGTGATAACGTAAATCAATTGCAGGAAGAGCCTCATATTTCTCGGGGATATAAAAAGTACCCTGTGTTAGTTCAGGTAATAAGATGACGAATAACAAACATCCAAACGATTGTCATACACGCGAGCTGTTCTCTATCTAGAAGTTCATTGACATCTACAGTTTTATACTTCCTTACATTGAAATGAAATATCACAGCGGGAAAGTATATTGAAGCATTTTAAAGCTACATATTCCAGAATACTTAAAAAATAACAATGGGACGTCTTGAGTCGGGTAGCGATGCGTGAAAATATAATGGCTGGGTAATATGGCCTACGCCGGGTTTTCCTTAAGGGGGAGGGGGTGGGGGGTTTGGGCGGGGTCAGTAGCTGCCACTTAGGCAATCAGGTATCGAAGCGCTCGCCGGCCGCTTGTACGCCCTCGATACTTGTGTCCGGTTGGCCACGCGAGCGAACGTGCTTCATTTAATTACGGCTTCTTGGAAATTTAAGGCCTAGGCTTCTTTGATGTCGGCCTCACACGGTCTCAAATTTAAATGCTATTTAAATTTTGTATAATCAAAACAACACCGGTAGAGTGTATAAAATTTGCATCCGATTTTAATAACGTGAGTCTATTGCCTTACCTATAGATAAAGAAAAAAAATCAAGATCGTTAGGTTTGAATATGTCTATCCAGAGATATTTTAAAAAGATTAACTGCAAAATCCTTGACAACTAGATAATATTCATCATTATCAACAAAAACCTTTCCTATATCCCACTGAAAGCTCAAGGTCGTTCAGCGCGCTATGGAGAGGGCTATGCTCGGTGTTTCCCTACGCGATCGAATCAGACATGAGGAAATTTGTAGTAGAATAAAAGTCACTGACTAAGCCCAGCGGATTAGTTTGTTGAAGTGGCAGTGGGCGGGACACATAGAGCAAAGAACGGATGGCCGATAGGAGAAAAAGGTTCTCGAATGGCGACCGCGTACTGGCAAGCGAAGAGTAGGACACCCCACAAGGTGGTCAGACGACCTAACCAAGGTCGCTGGAAACCTCTGGATGTTGTCCGCTCTTGATCAGTCGATTTGGAAATCTCATTATATTATATTCCCCTTATTTTGTAAGTATTCCGATTATTTAAATGTTTTTTGGTGCAATAATCTTTTTTGTATTGTATTGTAAATCTTTGGGAGAGGCCTATTCAGCAGTGGACGCTATGCAGCTGAAATGATGATGATCCCACTGAAATAAACCTCCCTCAATTCGTGTAATCCATCTGGAGTTTGTGCCTGACACCTAAGTATGTATGTATACTTATTACTTTATAATTAAATGTAACCTTTGCCATCCAAATAACTTTGCAATTAAGAAATGAAAAAATACTTCACCGACAAGAACGTAGTTCATCAATTTATTAATACATAAATATAATATGATAATAAACTACTTTCCATAAAAACAATTATCGAACAATGAATCAAAAAATTCGACTTTTCATACAAAATCCTTTTGGCTGAGCTAATTGCATGAAAAATCTAAATTTTTGTTTTGTTTTTCGATTATTGTTTTTATGCAAAGTATTTCAGTATCATGAATTGAGCTTGCTCTAAAATTAACAGGTGTTGTAAAAGTAACACTGTAAAATTATATCTACCTTTAGTAACAAATTACACATACTGAGCTAGCTCCAAAGTAAGTTCGCAAATTATGTTACGGGACACTAATTCAACGATATTGTAACAAATGCATATAGAAATAAACATCCAAGAACCAGGTCAATATGAAAAAGATCATTTTCCATCGTAACCTGAACAGGGATCGAACCCCGGACCTCCTGAGTAGCGGACAGATTTGTTAATGATGATGATTTGTTTCAGTTTCACCATTTACATACTTAAAGTTTCGAGAGTTCGTAGAACTCGTAGCCCAGCCACAGAATCAGTACTAGTACTCACGTACAGAAGTCTTACTAAGAAAGTAATTTCAAAGAAACATCCACGCTATGGTTTAATTTAGCTCGCGCCAGAACTCCTCACCTCTTCGTTTAGATACCTAGACATCAATTGCAAGCCATTTTCTTTCTTATGACTCTGGACAAACAATTCATATAACTGAATTCTCCCCTTCGAAGTGGGCGCCGCGGGCATAGTAATATTTTCTGAATGTAGGTATATTTTCGATACCCAAACGGGGAGTGACACAGGCCTAGCTAGCTACCAAACTCTAGCTCTACTATGAGTACTTAAATCGTGTAATCTAAGCGAATGTTTATTTCATTAGTGTCTACCTCACTACCTACTAAATAAGTAACAATTTCAATAAAACATACTTTTTTGTGTTTTCTTATGAACTGTGCAGAAAAAGATGCTGACATTTTAAATACGTTGCATTCCATCTTCTCTTAGATAAATAAGAATAAAATATCTCCCCCCTTACCCTTAGAGATATTTTAATAAGCAGACAACCGATGTATTCCCAATTATCTGCGCCGCGGCGACTGGGCTGGAATAATTTAAAAGGGCACGACTCATTAAATGCGCGCGCTGAGTCGAAACCGTGTCGACACCTCCACACACGGAGCGCCTTAACTCGCGTTGAAGGCGTCTTTGGAAAAAATGTAATTAGATAATGCTTTGTTTAGAGCTGCAAGACCTAAAATGCCCTGTCTTTTAGGGCTAAAGACTTCATAGTGTTTATTAGTACTGTATACGTTCCTAATATGGCAAGGCAGTGACAAAACACTCCATTATCTCTGCCAAAAATGGTCTGAATACATCTTGTTTTCAGAAAACGATACGGTAACGAGCCTGGCTCTCAAATGTAGAGAAGAATACAGATAGTACGGTCCGTACAGACAGCCAAATAGATACTTGACCAGGCCCTCTACCTATATTTTGAATTTTCTCTTTCAAATTTTACCATGAAAATATATATACAGAAAACTTTATTAAAATCTTTCTGAATACCTATACATTTTCATGTTAATATTATTTGCAGTTTAAGAGAAAAGTTGCCTGCACCACAATTTACCCGTTAGGTTAGTCCACACTTGGATTGGTGGCAATTTCTTGCTTCAGAAGGCATGCCAGGCTGTCATTGTCCTAATAAATTTAAATTTCAGCCATTTTTGACTTGATCAAAAAGAGCAGGTCATGCTTTGTCATTATCACGCCACGTTACGTCATGTAAGTAAGTACCTTTAGGCTTTGGGCTTTGGGCTTTAGGCTTGAAAAACTTGTTTTGGCCACTTACACGAAAACAAATACAAAATACTCAGGCAAAGCTGAGGGAGTGCCTAGAGTCTAAGATTAGCGTGATAAACACCGTGGCGTAGTGGTCACCATGCTAGTCCGCCACCCAGAGGTCCCGGTTTCGATCCCCGGTCAGGGAAAGTTGGAAAATGGTCTTTTTCAAATTGTCCTGGGTCTTGGATGTTTATCTATATATGTACTTATTATAAATTATAGTATCGGTGAGCTAGTATCCCATAACACAAGTCTCGAACTTACTTTGGGGCTAGCTCAATCAGTGTAATTTGTCCCTATATATTTATTTATATTTATTTATAGGTAGCTAGTAATTTCTAGAACCCTAGGTAGGTATAATGGGAACAATGCTGTCCCGACCCTATCTAAAGAGGAATAAATAAAGGAAGAAAAAAAGAACATTTCTAGAATCCTATTTATTTACTAAAAATCTTTAAGTTGACGGCCATTAAATAAACAATTAACTAAATAGTAACTAGTTCAGATATAAGACATAAATATTTTCTATCCATTTCTCAGATGGAGTTTACAATCTGAACATGAGGACAAAAACCTAAAATATTCTATGTTTTTACGTTTTAATTATAAAAATTTAATATACCTAACATTATTTACCCAATCACAATCGCTTGAAATGAAAAAGTAAAGTTTTCATTACTCTAGGGGAATAAACTTAGTTCTGCCTGCAGCGATTTTAGCACTGAACGGGAAAATGTCAAGTAAAATGGTTAGGGAGAGAAGCCTGTTACAATCAAGATATTTTTAAATAGTTATAGGTAATACTGATTATATAGCCGTCCCCAGGCTCGGGAATAACGTTGCTAAAGATGCAACCGGGAACACGCTTGGATGAGAGAATTATGGCGTTAATTACATGGCACAAGGAACATGCAGCGAATTTGCGCACTGCAACAAAAATAACTTGCAAATTAAAAGATTTACCCCCAAATTCATAAAAAATTACAAACGTTTGCTAAACCTATTATAGCTAAAATATGTTTTGTATCGTTCTTTCAATGTCAAATATAGAGAAGAGGAAAAGGGACAAAACATGTTTTAGCTAAAATAGGTTTAGCAAACGGTTGTATATTTTTCTGAATATGAGGATTAGGATACAATTTAAGAGCTGGCAGACTTCTCGCCCAACGGATTAGTTTAGCTCCAGCGGAGGAAAGCTGCTGTATTTTGGTGTGGTACTTCGGGCGCTTTTTTTTTAAATTTTCTATTAATAAATTGTTTTTGTTAGAAAAATAGTAGTAAGATTTTTTTTTGATGTTATTAATAATGTACCTACACTAAGCAAATGAAAGATTTAGGTAATTTTAGAATTTACATTTGTACTTTTACTTTTGACAGAGAAAATCAGCGCTCCTCACATTAGTAGCATTGTTCTATAGGTACAACTGATTGAAGGAATTCTCGTCGACGAATATGGCAGTTAATCGTTGAAAGAAAATGAACAAAGCAAACAACGAGATAACAAGCCACTGACAGCCAAATGAGATAATGCAAACGCTGCAACTGTAACGAAATAAAATCATTAAAACTACGCTTACTGTAAATTGGACGGAGTATATTCTTACATCATTACTTCGTGGGGGAGCTCAACAATATCGTTTTCAAAAAATGGCGACAGCGGCGCCGTAACGAGGCTCGAGGGGCTGCGCCCCAAACTGCCTCGTGGCCGCTGGGGCTTCGCCTTGACGCGGTGCTTAGATTCTTTCACAATATAAGTACATAACGATAAAATATTACTTTCTAATGGTACACGATGACCTTTATTAAAATAGAAAACCTTTTATAGTATCTGTCTAAGTAGGTTAGTAGGAATGTGATGAACCAAAAACCAGAAAGTATGCATTTATTTCCGCTCCTAAAACCAGGAAGAAAATATACAACCTGAGTTCTTGTCGCCAAGTCATACAAACAGATTCTTCTAAATAAGTTTAGTTTAATTTAAATATTTATTTAATTAAGTACCTACTATTTTCTTTTGGCATTTAAAGTCGCAATTTTCTATTGCTGTTACCGTCTATAAATAATTTTCTTATAAGCAGATATATACCTACCCCCATTTAAACTTCTAAATAAACCTCCTTTCAGGTGCGTTGTGTATGCGTGTCATAAAGTGGCAATACCTCAACGTTCTTAATTGAAACTCATTCACTTTCGTAATTACGACACATTCGACACAATTATCTCATTCCTAATCATACAAACTTATAGCGCACGGCAGTGACGAGCCAAGTCCACTTATTAATTTAACAATAGTAGTAATTACTGTAGTTTACTCGATACCACACGTATTACGCAAACGTCTCGTTTACAATCAACAAATACACACACGCAATTAGTCCACATTGTTACCCTTGTTATGATCAATTTGCCTGCAATTGGTAATATCGATATAATTATCATATTCTTGACAATGTTTATTCGATTATCAACTTATTTTTCGTAGAACAATAGCAGTAATGAAAGGCAATATTTCCATTTTGCTCGAAGACAGAACAAGAGTTTTTAATCACGGGTCCGCGCGAGCACATTGTTTGCGTCGATGCTTTGTTTTGTTCTGCTTTGAGTCTGTCAAGTTGCTATTGATTTTATCTCTAACAAAAACACTCTTTTAATATCTCACACAAAATGCTTGTCTACCTATTTATCTAGGAAATAGCAATATACTTTTTATTTCATTTAGATTTAAATTTAGTTTTTCATTTTGTTTTTAGTATAGATTTTAATTTTAGTTTTAAGTTTTATAATTTAAACCTCATTTTGTTATTTAAGTTTTCATTAATAAAACATATTTATCTCATTATTATTTTTTATTATAATTTATCTTAGATATTGTTATTGTTTATAATTTGTTTGACGTTTACGTACAATTATTCTGTCCCGATTATTAAGCAACAATTTTTTTTAAATTTTTTTAAATCTCAGTAAGCATTACTCTAAATTATCTAAACCATATCTTCAAAGAATTAACATTCAAACTACATATAATATCAGTAAACGTTTTCATTGTTATAAATCTCATAAAATTTGTATTAGTTAATTATTTCCACCTCTGAGTTCGTCTTCTATAATCATTATACAGATATTTTATATTATTTCGCTTTGCATGTTCGTTTTCAAAAACCAAATATTTAGTTGAGCTAAACCTAACAAAAGACAAAACCAGTTGACCAAAACGGTTCCTCCGAAATAAAAGAGGCAAAAACTCGAGATCATAATATCTGCGCACAAAGGCCCAGAGAGGCTGTACTGTGCTGGCTTTTTTCCCGGTTTTGCTCCATTTTTGTTAACACCTGCGCGTGGGAAAGACCTGTAATCTGTAATGCGATACGCCAGACTTGGCCTTTCACACCCGTGCGTCTTTGTCTTGGACCATCCTTATTTTGTTTTAATTATATTATTTTATTTGTTTCATGTATTGTAGCGGTTCGACAGTTTTACTCAGGTAATTTTTTTGTTATTCTACGCTTCGACTAACAAAAAGTTTATATAAATTATTATAACTAATATTTACCTTAATATCTACTTAATTTATGTGAGTTATTTAAATACTCCTTAACATTAAACTTACACTATATTTTGGATCATGCCTAGGCATGGTTATAACCTTGGGAGACTCAGGCAGTCAATATATATATTTTTTGCTATGATATCAACAGGCGCGGTCCGAAGGGGGGGGGGGGGGTCACAGAGGACATGACCCCCCCCCAAAATCTAAGGTCAAATTGAAAAATCTCAAAAATTTGCCAAATAATAAAAGGAAATTTCTAGCTATCCCCTATAAATTTATAGTTTGCTGACATCTAGTGGTGTTTTTACGCAATAATGTTTATTTTATTTCAGATACCAATTTTTTATTAGTGTAGTGAGTGACCCCCTCCAAAATTACAAGCTGCGACCGCGCCTGGATATCAATGCTTGAAAATTACTCGATGGGACTCACACTGACAGAATTTCAGCCTGTGATTTCATATAAATTTTATCGTTACATACAATCAATGCATCAGACACGGAATTTCAGTCCGTGTGAGTCTGTGGTTTGCCATATATCTTCCGAAGGTATGACCAAAGTTGAAATAAACAGCATTAAAATTTATAAAATAGTTTAAACTTTTAAACCGTATGCGGAAAGTTTACAAAATAAGTAAAATTATTAACAATAAAATATAAACGTTGTAAAAGCAGTGTTATCAATCAACTAAAATCAACTAACTTAGAGTATCTATTAGATGACAAAGCCCTTCTGGCGAGTAAGCGACCAATACTGTGAAAATTAGTTTCTTTCGGCGTTTCTTCTCAGCAGTGGTCGTTACGAAGCGCTGGTATCGGTAGCTTTTCTTTAAAAATAAATTAAATTTTAAATATACTTTACACGTAACATAAATTATACTTATTGACGAGTAAAAGTGCCTGTAAAGGTCTAATTACTGAATAAACATTTGAATCTTGAATCTTTTGAATCTTTGAATCTTGATGATTCCAAAGAGATTCGCAAATCTGCTCTTTTTTAATACCAAAGTTGGTAAAATTGAAGATTGGCACACATATACAAAATCGAAATTAACAAACGTAAAAATCTACAGTAATTACATCGACGAGATAATTTTCAACACCATCACATCTGAATTGGCAATCCTCGCGACGCTGAACAACGCGAGACGCCCCGCCCACCGCGCCGCTGTTAGCTCGGTTTCCACCAAAGATAGCTATATCAAAGAGCATTTCAATCTATCTACTTACCTTGAGCGATAAAAAGAAAAATAATTGGCTAAGTGCGTGTCGGGCCACGCGCAGTGTAGTGTTCCGTAGTTAAGAATGACCACTTTGAGTTCATGCCACTGAAAACGTCTGAAAACTAATTTTCTGTTGAATTTGTACGAAATTTCCCTTTTTCGAGTACATTTTATAAGTTGATCGCCTATAACTTTTAAATTTGTTAAACCTTTACTTTGCTCTGATAGTTTTCCTTTAAAGTTCGTTATATATACTATGGCTGTGATTTTTTTCACGTGTCCAGATATAACCGTTTAGCAGATAGTGGGGGCGGGACACTTGACTGTAACAAAAATGTTTAATGTAAAACCGAATATTTTTAAAACTGATCCCTTAATCGAAAAACGGTGTTCACAAGCTCATAATATTTTTGAAAGACCTACTCAATGCTAACCTACATGATCGGTTAGTCGAGAAAAAAAAATACTTTTCACTTTACTTGTATGGGAGCTACTTTTTCGGTATTTTATTTTACCATTTTTTCAGCATAATTAATATACATACCCATGCCAAATCACAGCTTTCTAGTACTTATATGGTCGTTGAGTAAAACCGCGGACTGACAGACAGACATGGCGAAACTATAAGGGTTCCTTGTTTACTACGGAACCCTATGATGGTGGCGGCGCGACGGGGGTTATAAGTAAAACAATTGCTTGGTGAGTGCTGGTTTCCCAACAACTGTGAACTCCTTTATTGTAGAATTTGCATAGCTTATATACTAGTTTCCCTGGAGCCGCTATACGTAGCGTATACGTAACATAACCTTGATCTTTGAGATAAGAAAATAGAAATTAATTATTTATCGAGGTTGCGTGACGTAGGGGTTTGTCATAGGTTACGTAGAGAGATTAGGGCTATTACATACTGAAGCGTATTAGTGCTGGTATACACCACAACCCTAAAAAGGAGATTGCCTTACTGAAAATTGGTAATAAAAAGTTAAAACCTAAATTGTAAATGGAAGTAGGTAAATAAATTGCTGTTATAATGTAGGGTCACATTATAAGGAATTTTAAATAAAGTAGCGCAGAAATGTAGTTTGCATGGTGGTGATACCTATATACAAAGGAATTTTTCAGAAAAGCCATATATCATTGTAAGAGGTATGCTCAGTCTGTGAACGAGATGCTCAGAACAGGTTACACATCTAACGTCTTACTATAACCTGATCACAAGACAGCGTCTTATTATTTTACAAGAGAACTAGCGGACAGGTACAACAATGAATAAGTACCTAGGTAAAAGAGAGAACCAATAAAAGGTTCTAAAAACTTTGTTTGAAACTTCGGGGATTACTCCATAAAACGTATTAACTCTTTATTTCATTATAAAAATACAATTATTAATAAAAAATATACAAAATTTACAAATAAAATAGAGATTCCAACGCGTCGCCGCGAGGCAGGGTGCCCAGTAAGCTAGCAGCATTGCCTCTCTGCACTGCAATAGAAATTCTTTGGGCGAAATAACTGCCAGCCTTGGATCACCCGTAACCTCCCGGAGGCGCGCTGAAATCTCAGTCACCAGGGTTCTTGCTTCTGGGCCCCACGGACCCATTGTCTCAACCGCGAAGGGCACAAAAATATAGTTCGCCTCGAGGTGCTCATATTTCCTTCCTCCATAAAATAAAACGATAGTCATCCGGTATTGATAGATAGATAGATAAAAATTTTATTTGTCTCACTGAGGCACACACTTATACATGTTTATACAAATCAACATAAAATCATAGACAATAAGTTTTAGAAATAAGGTGACGGTAGAAGGTATTGACGTCCTAGGTATTTCTATGTCAAACCAAATTAGACTTTATCATAATACATTAATGCTCAATGTTGCTTGACACTAAAACGCTGATACGCAGGAACCCCCCTCATCTGTGTAGGTTACTAGGTAGTCTCTTGTCTTAGTCGTCTTAATATTTTTTTATGCTGCGGTGACACCCGAGATGCTGTTTATGCGCCTGAATCGTTATAAAGCTCGATATGTAACAACAGTACCCACGTGACGTCCATGTAAACGTAGGTAAATTAAGGGAACTTCGCGAGAAATTCGCGATTCCGTGACGGTCTATTAACGCGCTATATAGCTTCAGTACGCACATCGCATCGCTCGGCTCTGAAGCACCGTCGTAAGCGCGAATTAAGAAAGTATCCGCAAGAAATTTGCATTTCCGCGACAGCCAATTCTTGTGATATATATAGTTTCAGTACGCACATCGCATCGCTCGGCTCTGGAACGCCTTCCTAAGCGCGAATTAAGAAAACCTCCGCGAGAAATTAGCATTTCCGCGACAGCCAATTCACGCGATATATAGCTTCAGTACGCATATCGCATCGCTCGGCTCTGGAATGCCTTCCTAAGCACGAATTAAGAAAGCCTCCGCGAGAAATTGGCAATTCCGTGGCGGCCAATTCCCCGTTATTTGATTTGCGGTTATCGACGCGACTCGCGTTTTCTTCGCCATCAATACTACGTACTTATGTCTTCTGATCAATACATACGTAGGTGTTTATTTTTGACCGACATCCAAAAAGGAGGAAGTTTTAATTCATAGCGATTTTTTTTTAATGTATGTTCACCGATTTTTCGAAGTCCGATTTGGAAAAAACTTTGGTTTTTTTTTAAAAGGGCATATCAGGTAGCCCCGTAAATTTTATCAAAATCGGATTTAGTTTTGAAAAAATGTAAATAAAAAGACGAAAGAATTATCTTTTTATCGTACGGCAAGATAGAGCCAAGGGACAGCTTAGCAAGACAGTTTTCTAATTTAAAAGAAAACATTAATTTTCCATTAGATACCTCTGTTTGCAAAAACATTTTACTCTCGGTATATACATTGTATACTATATGTAACAAAAACCCTGTGAGATCCTTAAAGTATCTACTCAGACCGTTAATATGACCAACTTTTCCTAAGAGACCAATGCTTGAATCTCGAAAAAAAAACTACTTTTTTTTGACAAAAGTATTCGGCAGGCAATTTGTTTGAAAATGTCGATGTTTTCTTCGAGTTTCAAGCATTGGTCCCGTAGGAAAAGTTGTTCATATTGACGGTCTGAGTTGCTCCTACAAGGATCGGACGGGGTTTTTGTTACATATTGTGTACACTGACGTGCATAGAGATTTTTGTTTGGGTAGACACTAAGTAGAGACATTACACTAAAAAAAATCGCATATACTATACTAGCGATCGACAGGGTAAACTAAGTCTAAATATCTTTATATGGAATGCACGGCTCTGATATACCGAGTGTAAAATGTAACTATTCTTTGTCAACTTTAATGTATTAGCTATGACACGAAATTAGATAATATTACCGGGGCTATGATGGCCTCATTATACGTACCTAAGTATAATTTATCAAATGACGTCACTCAGCCACCTTGCAGTCTCGTAACAAGCTCATCACATTTAGATAACGTAACGAATGGCAATATTCTCGTCCTCCATCCACGTGTTCCTCATTAGCTGGAGCACCTCGAGAGCCTCCATCTTGCGTCGCGTCTCGCGCACCAATGGAAAACGGTACAGATGTGGATGAATCCCGAGGTTTTCGTGGGCCAGTCTTATCCCATTACTGTTTTAAAAAAACTACACAAGCCGATTGCACAGGTAATACAATACCAGACATCCTCATAAGAGAAAAATAGCGATCAATTTGACAATGAAACAAATTTTCATACAAAACATAAATATATTTATTTATTAATATAGTTGAGTTAGTATTCCATAACACAAGTCTGGAACTTACTTTGGAGCTAGCTCAATCACAAACCCGTAATAAATCAAACCACAGGCTATACTAGATTACTATAGAATAATGAAATTAAATTAACAGTCAGAAAATAAAAATTAACTTCGGCATTTCCATACAAAAGTGTGCATCTGGCCGGGCAATTTGAATGGGAATGTCGATTTTAAGACGCTAGAAAAGTATCGACTGAGGGTAAACCTCCAGTCACTAGAAAAAACACAATATAACCTTATTTATTAAGGTTGCTTTCAAAACGGGAACACTGCTGCTAAAGAGTATTAAAGCTATGCTGCAGTGGACAGAACTGTTATATTGTGTCCAATGACTGTTAGCATCCAAGGATTGGAAGTTTATATATTGGCTACCTCTCTGTACGCTCGTTGTTTTGCAGCTTGGCGTCGTCTCGTCTGCACAAATCAAATCTCTCGCTGGAAATTGGCCCCGCGCCGGAATTGCCCCGATGCGCCAAATAACTGAAAAGATTTCGATATATTACGTTTGGCAACGACTTTGTCGGCCAATTTTTATACTTCGAAATACTGCAAATATAAAGTGGAAAATCGAGTAATAGAGTAGAGATGCGAATTGAAGAATAATACTTAATTTGAGAAGGAGCTTCTAAATAATTGATTTTCATTCTATTTGGGTACATAATGTACCTAATTCTTTAAGTTAAGACAATTTTGTAATCGGCTTGTAAAACTCTTTCGGACTTTTTGCTGTTTACTTTCTGAGTCTCTACTAACAACATCTCAACAGATTCTGAAACGGTTCACTTAATTTTTACGAGAGATTTATAATAAATCAGCCCTCTTGAATCATATGTACAATTAATCTACCAATTTAAGGAGCATTTGACAGCAAAAATAGCGCTCCTAAAATTGGTAGCATTGTACTATACGTAACTGATTTAAGAAGTGTAAAGTTTCTATGAAAACTGAGGGTTATAGCCAGAGCTTGTCAGTAGTTTACAAATAGATAGATAGATAGGTAAATAGTTTATTTGTGAAAACTGCACACACACTCACACACAAGAAAATACACGAATGACTTTTATGTATATTAAATACAGGTATTTACCGATGTGATGTGTCGTAGGCTAAGGTCGTAAATTAGACGTGACCCCACCTAATAACGCGTCTCGCCGCGCCTCTTCAAAGAGACTGCTCCATTCCGTCCGGCTCGGCGCGCTATTTGCGCTGCTTTCAAAGCTCCTCCGGTCAGCCGGACCTGAATGCAGCTTTACAGCAGGACGACGGCAATACGCCGTTTACTTTGTGTTTCTTTGAATGTTGAAATAGACTCGAGAATAACTTGTTTCGGGTACAACAAATGTCTTTTTCATTAACAACCTATCTTCATCATCAACCGATGGAAAAATAATTCTTTAAATACTAGAACGGAGAATATGGGCGGAAACATATAAAGAGGGGAAAGATATAGGGTTTGAATATAGCACATTTTTTGTCGACTGGGAAATAAAAATAATTTTTATGAATAGTATTTTATGCAACAGTTGTATAAGGAGGGTTATAAAATGCGAGTGGCGCAGGTTACGATGCGCGCCTTGGCGAGCATCGTAAATTGACGCCATCGAGCATTTTTTTACTACTTATACAACGTTGCATACATTACTTTTTCTACGAGTACATTTACTAAAATAAATACAAAAATAAACAAAGAAAAGTACGAAATACTACCATATGTTTGGTAGATACTAGGTATCTATGGAAGACTTAATTTTTTTTTTATTGACGTCTTCCTAGTGACTAAAAGTGCCATTTTTGAAACATGGAGTCACTTAAACGAATATTTTTCATACAAAAAACCGTTTGTTCAGTGACTCCGCGTTTGAAAAATGGCACCATATGTTAAAATAACGATTTTATTATGTTGGCAGTATGGTAGATCTAAAGAAAAAAAGTTATAGGTCTATGGCTAGGAGTATCGTTTTGGCGAAATAACGACACATGTGCCATTATATTAGGAATAGACTATAGACTTTTCTGAAATCATATAATCTATGTTCTTATATTAGTGTTCGGGACCATTTAAAAGACAGATAACAGTACAGGAGTAGAAAAAATATTTTTTGAAATTGTTAATTACTAAATTATAGGAAGATAAGTTATTACATCTTTTATGCTGATCTAGGAGTACCCCGCGCATATTGTATAAACCGATCGAAATAATGGGAGAAAATGTAGTTGATGCGACTAGCATAGCAACCCATCACTATTTTGATTCTCTAGTCTGTTTAAGGCCGTAATGCCCAGGGCTCTATCAGTCTTATTAGGGAATCGGAGTCGAAACGCGATAGTTTATATGTATACGTTATATATATGTTATTATAATTTTATAAGTACCAACATTATGAAACTGTACCGGAAACAATTTACTTACACCTATAGCAGGTATTTATCCTGTATTTTCGACAGTCAAATTGTGGTCCATTACAGCATTGGATCGCATAATACCACGACTCACAATGTCGGTAAAGAGGCACCGTTCTCCACGACAAGTAGCTTTCCTTCCCGGTACCAGCCACAGAGCAAACGCGTGCAGAGGCTAAGCATTTAGCTCAGCTGTATGCTGTCACGATACGTAGTTTGTTATCTTTTAAAGTTATTTTACTAGTAAATACTTACAACCCTAAACCTCGGTTTGGCATCAAGCCTAATGGACCCGATATTACAATAAAAATTTTCTATATCTAGTACTTATTTAAATTTTTCTTTTTTGTAAAGAAGTAAATTATTTTAGCATTTTTATTTAAATAAGATGTGTTCTTTATTTCTACATCGAATTGGATCAAATTTGAAATTATAAATTAATTGGTCTCTTACTATTCGCTCACTAAATTAAATTAATCTCGGATCACAGATGTATGATTTGTCATTGAACATAATACACATAGATCGGTTGGACAGTTTAATATTCATTCATCTCTTCTTCTCGTCTTAATATTATGATCTCAATAATTTTACTTGAATTTTTTTAGATCATTTACGTTTAGTATGAACTGAATGATAATAATAACTAGGTATTAAATTTTTTGTAAAATTTAATAAAGAGTTCGACAGAAACGCACAGTAGATAGACAGATGGAAAGCCCACTTAAGGAAATTAATAAATCAAGTCAGAAAAAAATAAACTTAGTCTCTATATCCGCCTACTTTCTACCGAGGGACTCCTTCCCGGAAAATTATCCTGAATTGTATTCACGCAATTGTGAGCTGTATGTCAAGAGGGTTAGGGATGTGTTTGGAGTGTCTGAGGCGGCCGTGTCGACGCATACATTATCGGCCTCGTATTTAGCCGTAATGACGCCGGATCAATAGAAACATTGCTAACAGGTTTATTATTGTTTATATAGGTATTTCAATTACAGGAACCTAGAAGGTAGTGGGGTCGTATAGTAGGTACTGACTAGTGATGACGTGTCGGTGACGTTTGTACCTAAAGGTCATGTCGTCGGATCAATTAGAAACATTGCTAACAGGTTTGTTATTGTTAGCTATTTCAATTACACCCAGTAATACAGGTAATTTAGGTGTAGTGATGTGTTTGACATGTTGGTACTCGTAGTAAATCAAGTACCTGATTGAAAATCATAACGGACTTTCAACGACTGCAGGGTCATTACTCATTAGTAACCCTTAGTAACTCGAAACGATCTACTATGGAACATTTAACCATCCTTCCGTTTGGTCTTGGAGAAAAGAAAAAACTTAGAATGTACTAGCTGCTTCTCTTTCTTAGCAGATCGTAGGAGCTCCGATCGAAGGAATGGGCAAGAATGCGAGTCATGTTATTCGACGATGCGGCCACCAACCCATCACTATTTTGATTTCTTCTTCCACCTTCTCGCCCACCGTCACAAAAAAGTGGCCTTTGAGTCTTGCGGCCTTTGAGTCTAGACTCTATCTGCTTAGAGCCGAGCTAAGAGCTAAAATGCTCAGTCTGCCCCGTTAAGGATAAAGACGTAATAGTATGTATGTTTGTATGTACGTAGGACACTTTGGTATTTTTTTATTAAATGTTTTCAAAGTACTCTCCACCAGCCTCTATACAAAGTTTCATGCGTCTGAACCAATTTTCGAAATACTTTTACCAGTCCACTGTTGGCACCTTGTTTATAGCCTGCTCAAACGCTGACAGCGCATCGTCCGGCGGCGAAATTGTATCCCTTTGAGCAGATTTTTTATTTTCGAGAATAAAAAGAAGGCACGTGGTGCTAGGTCACGGCTGTAAGGAGGGTGACCCAGGAGTTTGACCGGCATGCTGTCCAGGAAGTCCCTCGTTTTGAGCGTGGTTTGGGCGGGCGCGTTGTCGTGATGGAGCAGTAGCCCGCGGAGCCCTGTGTTTGGTCGCTTGTTGCTCACAACAGAGAAAACTTCAAGCAAGCATTTGGTACATGATATACCATTCGGCGTTGATGCTTATTTAATTCCGTAAAGGAATTGACACCAAGTAGCCAGTCAAATCTTCCCTCCGCTTCTAGATCGCTTCACTTTGGAAGGCGTTGATTCGTTTTGAAACACCCAAACCATCGACTGGCGCTTCGTTTCTGGATCAAATTGATAAATCAAGGAGTCATCATCTGTAATGATGTCGCAAACACGCCGAGACGAGTCTGCTTCAAATTTGTTTATTGCTTCCTGATTCAATCTGCAGGATGTGCTGAATCTCCTGATACGTAACTCGCCTATTGTCGTGGATTAAGTTATTCACTGCTAGCACGTTTTCTTCCATAACAGCCGTCAAAAGGCGACCACTTTTTTCTGATCCCCCAAAGTTAGCGCTTGATTCCGTAATACCATCGATACACGGTTGCCTTGGAAGGGCCTTCACCCATAAATGCAATTTGAAGTTTATCGTACGATTCACCCGGTTTCAGGCGACACTTGAAATCGTAAAAAATCATTGCGCGAAAATGTTCTCGGCTCAGATCCATTTTTCAATGAGACACGATACTTCGAATTAGTCCGAAAAAAAAGGAGAGAAATTTTAAAATTCGAATTACTAGTGGTAGTTACCTAATCACACACGTGTGAATGTTTTATCGTACTATAGTAACCTATAGTACGATAAAACATTCACACGTGTGTCTATTTCTTGATATATTAATTTAATAGCCATGTTTGGGGCCACACACAAAAATTGTGAAATAGTTATCAAAATGTAAACTCAATAGTAGGACGAAGATAGGTATTTAAAAGATAATGGGGTAATCAAAATTTTTGTACATTACACAATTTTTTTCTTTCAATTTAACCCTTCTCCCATCGGGCCCGAATAGCCAAAAACATGTGTCCACAGTCCAACTGCGGCGTGTCGGACACTGGGCGCCGTTCATTGTCCGCTAATCGATTGGTCACACTGCCACTGTTATAAAGGTTATATCGCACGGGTGCGCGGTGCGAAGGGAGCGATGTAATTTTGTTTTTTATCAAACAAATATTTTGATATATGAAATGATTAGTTGAGATTAGTGATGTGCCGTTCTTAAAAATTTTGAGAAAAGGAACGGTCTGGAAAATTTCCGAGAAATTTCTCGCAAGTCTTCAGGTTCCTCAAATTTGTTAATAAAGATATTCTATTTTATTCTACTTAAACTAAAATTCTCGAGAAATGTTGAAAATATCTGAATTTTTCTTGGAAAGAAATTTCCGACAACAGAGAATTTCTCGGCGGCACATCATTAGTTGAAATACTCAATTACGTATTTATATGACATTTTCGACAAACTGAATTCTTCAATCAGACAGATATCTGCAGGTTTATCAAAATGGTAAAGTCGCATGTTGCACTTGATTGCGATCAGCAGATGAGATTGGTATGGATGGAATAGACGATGAGAGGCATATTTCAGCATTGCGCGGAATGACTGAGATGGTGATGAGGATGGTTGCATTTTTTAATCCTACAAAAAATGCATAGATGAGTTTCCGAATGAAAATAACCAGGACGCAGTCAAGAACATGGTTTTCTTTTCGTCTTATGAAGATCTGATGGCCGCGAATGACATAGCTATCAAAGTATTGCAGTATCAAAATCTAGCAGGTATAATCGACACAAAAAGAAGTGAATAACTGCGTTCGTACTTAACATGGGTAAGTATCTACTTACACATTGCGTATTTACGTACCTATCATTCTCATTATCAAGACTCGTAATTGTAGTCTTCAGTGTGCTAAAAATATATAGATGTAGTGGTTGTAGGCAAGACACCTACCTCGCCTGCAATTGTCAAATTCCTCTGAGTTACCAGTCCAAATTCCATTGTCCGCTAATCGATTGGCCACGCAACACAAATGCGACTGCGTTTAATCGAAAATTCGGAACACGGGCCGGCAGCGCGCTGCGGGTGCGATACACAAAGGGTTGAAGCAATTACTAAAAACTGTTAATGCTGTCTTTTGGTGTAAAATCAACCTTCAATATATTGAAAGACATAAAAAACTAAATAAATGAGATGCGCTTTTCTCTAAGTGAATACACAAGAACTGCTTTGTAGAATATCAGATTGCTTCTCTGTCGTATTGGTTCACCTTGTAATGATAAATTTTAGATATATATCTGATTCTATTCTAGTAGATTGATATAAAGTCTGTTGGATAGCTAATGTCTTTTATAGATCATTTAGAGTTTGTACGTAATTTTTTGAATGATAATGAAAATGGAACGCTCTGATCTGTCTGCCACATGACTGATAGTCAATGAGCTAAAACTACCACCCTACCTAACCACAAACAAAGGACAGCGCAACAAGTCAAAATCAAGACGACGAAAGCTGCCTTTAAGCATTCTCACAGCCTGGCGGCCGATAAATATCAAACAACCATAAACAGGACAAAGGCCTTACGTGCTTTTCCATACTTGAGTCTGCTCAGAAATATAGTAAAAAATGTGTTGTGCTTTCCGGGGACGCTGTCTACAGCAGCCGACATATTAGAAATTAATTCTTTAAGTCAGCAAAAAGTGATTCGGTACCTAATAAAAAAAAGTGAGCAGCTACACATCCGGCACCACTTTCCAAACCCAACCAATCACAGCGCATCTAATCAAATCAACCACCATCATCATCTCGCCTTAGTTCCACACGGTCCCTCGAGACGATCGTCTACGGCGGCCCTGAGTGATTAGGTACCTACTACCACTAGTCTGTGATACCTAAACACAAATATATGGTATATTGTTATACTTACGTGTAGTGGTAAAATACCAGGCCACTCAGAAAGTATTGCGAAAAGATTTTTTTATGTATGTGAGACTGGCCAGTTACAATCTATTTTGAAAATATATTTATTTATGAGTAAAAACACTTGTGAAATGTCTTTACTCGTAAGCCCGCCATTTGTACAGACACTAAGTATTTAATATTTATATGTGTAATAAAGTTTAAATTTATGAATTAAAATACACAAAATAAATTAAAAACTAATCTGCGAGTTCTTAGTCGCAGGTTGGAGTATACTTATACTCCAACTTTATTTCCGCCTCGTCAACCTTCTTTGGGTTATGGTAAATACTTTCTTAACAAATTAAAACAACTTCCCGGTTATGAAATAAAACTGTCAATCACAAATTTTAATTACGATTTTCAAATCTAACAAATTAATTTTAATCAAACAAACAATCACACCACAATGTGTCAATTATCCGAACAAAACAGAAATGCGTGCGATGTTAATCAAACTAAAACGCGGGCGAACTGTTACAGCATTATCATTACCACCTCTGACCTGCTATAAACACCCCAGAACCATTCCCCATTCGTCACGCGACAACCCTGCAAAACGACTTCCATTGCTGCGTCACGTATAGACATAAAATTCTCTTCCATACTAAAAAGGTATTGTACGTTTTGTAACAGGGCTGTGTCGCTGAAGACAGAGGTAGAGGTCGAAAGGAAACGCTCCAAATTTAATAATTCATTGTCGTATTCATTGGTACCAAATTCAATTACCCGCCGTCCCGAGGGCCGGTCGTTTCCCCGCACGCCCCTCCCGGGGGACTGGCGTAGGGTTGCTGAATTAATTTTAATATTGTAAGAAGCCGTTTATTAAGTATATAGTGATGACGCCGCCGATTGTAAAATAAGTTCTTAGTAATACTTAATATAATATAGCTCTTCATTTATAGCAAATTATATAAAATAAATTGCTTTTATAACAATGATATCGGTATTTCTTTAAAAAAGGAATGCTCTACAAATGGAATTTTTTGTGGAAGCATCATCAAAATATCGTTTATTCATGTATAAAGTAAATGAGGAACAGAAAATTATCAAATATTTAAGTGTCGAAAAATTGCTAAAAATTAATATTTACGAGCAATTGAAGAAACTCGATATTTAGCGAGTGTTGAAGCTGAAAAAACGATCTAGGTTTCATTTTAAGAGAACCTCGTATTCTCTGTGTTTTCAATTAAAATTGTCAAAGTCAAAGCATTAAAATAAAAAATATCATAAAAAATTTTTGCCGCTACAGTCATCAAAACACTCAGTTGTTACTTGAGAGGCTGATCTAAAAGTTCATGGTTGGAGTCTCGACAGGTCGATCTGAGTGGCTCAGGTCCTTATTGATGACGCGGAAAGATATTTGTGACAGTAGCCAACATCACAGAATAAGAACTAGTACTCACGTACAGAAGTCTTACTCAGAAAAGAAATTCAAAGCAATATCTACTTAATGTGGTCAGCGCTCTGTTTTAGTTTAGCTCGCGTCAGAACTCCTCACCTCTTCGTTTAGATACCTACACATCCTTTGCAAGCCAATTTCATTCTTATTATTCTGGACAAACGATGCATGTAACTGAATTTTCCCCTTCGAAGTGGTCTCTGCGCGCATAGTAATAATGTAGGTATATTTTCGATACCTCAACGGGGAGTGACACAGGCCTACCAATATTTACCAAACGTAACAACCACTGAAAGCAGCCCTATCCAGTGTCGACCCACCACTGTTTACTAATTCGGCCGATAATCACATGCGGTAATTATGCGACAATCCCGAATGTATCCCACTGCTAAAGTCGACACAGTAAGTGAATTTGGAACTTGTTGTACTGTGGGTTGTCTATCAACTACTACATTGCTATTTGAATATTTATTCGCATGCCAGTTGACAACAGCCAGTGCCATCCCACTGCTAACGTCGGCATCATAGTCCTTGTATGTTGATTTGGAGAATAGTTTTGTTTTTTTTTTTTTTTATCGGTGCCAAGGCAAATCGCTTTTCACCTTCAGACGAATCTTTATATAAATAAGCCATCTCCACTTATGCCATGGGTAGACATAACAGTTGTTACTATTGGAAAGCCTTGCTGCTCTCGTACGAGTACCGACCCCGTAGATCTCAACAAAGAATGCTTGAACGTCTGATACGAAGTACGTAGTACATATAACACACTATCAAACCTCCTAATGAAAGAGTAAATAATGGATGTTTTATTTCACAAAAGACAAAATTACGAAAATGTTAAAGTAGGTACTTTTTTAATTTGTAAAATATACATATATGTAGTATTATTTTGTTCTATGAAAGAGATATTTTTTCTCAGAGATTCACAGTCTTGAAGTTTTTTTTTTGCAATGATCTGTCATGTGTAATGTAATTATACATTTAGTTTAAATAAGATTTTAATTTAGTTTTTAATTGAACTTAAAATTGATTTATGTTGCACTTTTGTGCAATCAATTAATAAAGGGCTAATGGATAAAAAAATGTGTAGTGACTATTACCTATATTATATACTAAGTATGCTTGTGTGTGAAATGGATAGGGCAATGGCCAACCATTAGGTATCTCTGCCAAAGATCGTCAATGTGTGCATGTATTTCTTTGGCTTTTTTAAATATTGTAGTAGTAGTGTAACTCTAGCCCGCCTAAAATCCGCACCGTGTATAGGCACTAAAATCCCTTCTACATTGACGTCAGTCTCCTTCAAACACCTGACTGTAACGCTCCTGTCTTGTTCCAGGCGTGCCGTCCCTGGACGCGGCGAAAGACTTCACAGTCGACGGGCTCACCGGCTACAACGGGAAGAAAAAGAAGAAAAAACGCAGGCATAGGTAACTAGCAGATCTAATAAAGTATTTCGGTAACAAAATATTAAAGATAATTAGCTGCAATATTATTGGAATTTTAAAGATGTACTCGCCAAATATCGAAAAAGCAAAGATCCTTTGCTAGATGATTATTCATTCATAATATTTGGAATCTAAGCGCTTATTATAAAAATAGGAACTACTAATGATTACTACACATCTGTTACTTATAAGAAAGCTGAATTCGATACAAATTCTTTTGATCGGTCACTGTCTATCTGCGTAGGAGGTAAAGAAGTTAGCGGTTGCAATTTTCCTGCATAGAAAAGTTACCCCTCATCTTAGCTTGTTCCCGGTTGCATCCATATAGCTGTACTGCGGTGCCGGGCTGCGCTTTTCGGCTTTCTCTTTTTCAATAATGACACCCTACATATCTCAATTTTTATTCAAGGATGCTAAAATTTGTGTATCTCTCAATTGGTTCTAGCATTGCATTTCGTTTTGCAGCCGGACCATCTTCACGTCGTACCAGCTGGACGAGCTGGAGAAGGCCTTCAAGGACGCGCACTACCCCGACGTGTACGCCCGGGAGATGCTCTCCCTCAAGACAGACCTGCCCGAGGACAGGATACAGGTCAGTTTAGATGTTAAGCTTTCTAACTTTACACTATCGTATAATCGTTTACATCAGGTGATGATCAATCGTGCATATCAAGCGCAGAATCAAACACATACCTACACTACATGATATGCAATAGATATACGGGGTCTAATGAAATATGCTGAAATATTTATACGGCGATTTCAGTCTACGATACTGATCAACTTTCTCCAATCTTCCATATGAGTTGACCGATTAGTAAATAGGACTTAATCCAAGTATATATGAAGCAAAAAAAATTACATTTCGATATTGTTCCTTCGGGAGAGTTGTGCAGTGTAATGGACTGAATGTACCCTTAGAATAGTTTCAGTTTCTTTTGTTAGACGTTATAATAAAACACTTGTTACACAATATATGTATGGTATCCACTCATTTCAGACCGAACCAGGTTGGTACCTACTCTAGGAAAGAAAAAGTTGCAACAAGCGATTAGTGCCAAGGAAAAAACATATTTTTAGTCAATCGTCGTTTGAGAAGTACTTACCTATTTAACATTTTTTAAATTGGAAAAGTGTCGTCACTTCCACCAGTTTCATCTCCATTCTGCGTTATATCGTTACGATAGCATTTTCTTACCCTGCATGCAATGGGCGATGTATAAAGTTAAACAACTTTGAAAAAATTGCATTTTTAGCGAAAACTGCGTTGCTTACAAAAATGTAATACCGGAATAAATCTACACGACAAGCTCCTTTCCTGCCACTAAGCACCAACTTATCCCTGTCAAAACAAATTACTGCCAATCTTTAACATTGTAATGCAATAAACCACTTAGAAACCCGACACTATTCCGCAAACAAGATGCGAGCATTCATAGACTACCATTGAGGCAAGACGACAAAAACGTCGCTCAACAATCGTGCGACAATGAAGCAACGCGACACTGCTATGTGCGACAACAGACGACCCACTCCCGCCTTATTTCGTAACGTTTATCCCGTTTTGATAATGACGGTGGGTTGAAGAGATTAGTAAGTAAGTGAAATTGATGGGTAAGATTTGGAAGTACCCACAGACTCAAAAAGAGAGAACATCATACCAGTAGGTGTTTTATGTTTTGTTGTTTTTCGTATGTGTTTTCAATACTGGTGTCAGATTTTTCAGGTTGCCTAAAGCACAAAATAAGTACTAGTTAGTACTCACGTACAGAAGTCTTACTCAGAAAAGAAAGAAGTATCTACTAAATGTGGTTAGCACTATGGTTTAATTTAGCTCGCGTCAGAACTCCTCACCTCTGCGTGTTTAGATACCTAGTCATCCATTGCAAGCCAATTTCATTCTTATTATTCTGGACAAACGATTCATGTAACTGAATTTTCCCCTTCAACGTGGTCGCCGCGCGTATAGTAATAATGTAGGTAAATTTTCGATACCTAAAAGGAGAGTGACACATGCCTGGTAACGTTTATCCCGTTTTGATAACGTCGGAGGGTTGAAAAATTAGTAAGTAAGTGAAATTGATGGGTAAGAATCGGGAGTATAGACTCAGAGAGATAACTTCATTCCAGTAGGTGTTTTATGTTTTGTTGTTTTTCGTGTTTTCAACACCGGTGTCAGATTTTTCAGTTTGCATAAAGGCATCTGACATAGCTTGACGACTGCCATAGTGATGACAGCCGGGATCAACGGTATAAATGTGCCTTCCGAAGCACGGAGGAGTTCGATAAATTTTTATGCCATTTGTGGATACCTATCTAGGTGCGGACCACGCCCGGTGTCGCTTAACTTGCGAAAGCGCTAGTAATGCGCACTCTCGCCGAGCTACCGAGTTCCTCAGGTGTTTTTAGGCAAACATTACATTGAGGGATAATAAACACAAAAGACGTTGTTTAAAACGTTCTATTTATTTCACAATTCGCGAACGTTTTTTCCGTTGGCTGTCAGTCCGCTCGGAATCGAACCCGGAACCCGACACCGTGCAACTCGATATTTGCGATCGATCAATGCTTCTCGGAAGGAAGTCATTTGTGCGATTGTCAGTTGTTTGACGCAGGTAATTCAATTAATTTGCTGTTTGTGCAAAAAATATATTCGGAGAGAGCAAAATAAAAGTATACCTATTTTATTGACCCTTAGCTAAAATACCTTAATATTTTTTTAAAAATGATTGATTATATCTGTATCTAAAAAAGTATTTAATACTTTTAGCTTAAGGTAAGTACAGACACCGATAGCTCAACTTTTGAAACTTCAGTAAAGTATTGAAAAATTGCTGGACAAATTGATACTGATGCAAATAAAGTTAGGTAGGTGGTTAATAACGTTTGGCTTATTGACTTTTAAGTAAAAACTGGAACTTTTAATTTTTTATGTAGGTGCACTACGTAACTACTTCCTAAAAAAATTGAGTTTCCACACGAAAACTAGTGAACCACCAGAAACGAGTGAGTGAGTGACACCATAAGGAATTAAGTTTTATGTAATTGATTTATTTAGATTATTCGACATGTAAGTACGAGCGCATACAACTTGAGAATCACTATTCCGTAACTATCAATCCTACCTTTCCCTACTTGGCAAGGTGAAAAACCCCAATGTAAGTACCGCGTCACAGCACGAAGCTAGCATCGCTTCTCGTCCTGCTTCCTGTAGGGTCGTAATTACTTTAAATAGTTTTTCCTACGCCGGGCCTCGAGTGGCATTCCCTCCTCGGTCCGGGAAAACACAAATACAATCCCCCCTCTTGTCTTCACCTCCCCCCGCCCTCGCCCCTCACCACTCCTACAGCCACACATTTATGAAAATTTCATTTCCAAACACAAAACCCATCTACGAACTAAAATAAACCGTAACTTAACCGCGCAACGTCTATAACCACTTAATTTGCTTGTAACAGGAAAATGTAGCGGTTACATTGTAAATTGAAATGTATTGCAGTTGTTTTAAAGTCTTTTTTGCGCTGTGTGGGGAAGTTATGAGTGATGGTAGTTGAATTTTGGGTATAATGGCTTACCGGGGATTAGGTTTCCCCCGCGGCCCGCTCGCCCGAGACGCTGGAGTAAATGGATTATTATGCAATCAAACGTGGCTCTGACGATACCCACAATAATATCATTCTCATTTCTTCTCTATAAGATTGCAAGGAGCTTGGCAAAAAGAATTCAAGTAGAACTGCAGGAATAGAGTGGCTCTACTTGTGTAGATTGTTTTTATTTATAAAATTAATAATTTAGATTAAACATTACAATAAAGCAAATAATAAAATGCTTTATTGTAATGTTTAATCTGAATTTTTAGATGGTTTATTGTACAGTGGCTTTAACAAATAAGTTTTACAAACACCAACGCTCCAGAACTTTTATCATTGTATACCTATAAGTACTTAGTATTTACTTAATTAGTAAATAATACAAACTGAGAGTAATAAATTTAATTATGATTGATATCCTAGACAGGTAGGTAGTACGTACTTTTAAAATCTCACTAATAAGTTATAATTACACTGGTCGACAAAATTTTAGATTTTTTTTCCCACTGGAGAAAGACTAGTTGTCTCTTACAGATTTTTGTATAGTGTATATCGACATAATTTACTTTTGTTTCTAGGAGGTCAGAGTTGAGAATAATGTTATATCAAAAATTCAATTTTCCCCAATTTCTGATATTTATAATTATTTATAGTAAATAGCTTTTTTGCAGGTTATTTAATTTTGTAACAAAAAATGATGTAATCAGCCTTCTATATCAAAACAAAATTTGTTTTACTTTTGTACCTTTTTTATCTATGGATATATATAAAGATTTAAGTTACCGTAATATTTCCCATACATTGCGTACTGCGCGCATTGTAGGGCGTTATACCGACCCATTAAAAATCTGTAATAAGTCATTTTTATAAATAATTTAGCAATGATGTAAAAAATATTGTAAAATGTAAGGTTTGCACAGTGTTAAGCTGCTATTAGAAAATTGAAAATCACCTTATTGAATTTATGGTTTAATTTTGAAATTGCCGAAAAAATAAGAAATTTGAAATTTTGACGTGTAATATTTGAAAATTTTGACGTCCTACACATTTTTTATAACCAGGTTCATATTTTTTGTACCGAATTCTTTTAGAAATCGCTGTAAGTATCCTTGTGGCAAAATCTTGTTGACCAGTGTTATTTATTATTATTTACTAATAAGTACTTACTTCTTAGATAATAAATCAAATTACCACTTGGTAAGTAGTACTTTTTTAGAAAGTTTCTCTACTTAGGCGGTATTTACAAGAAGGTATCGTGTTGACCTTTGAGGTTATGATTCAAAGATTCCAATGTTTATTTAGTAATTAGACCTTTACAGGCACTTTTAAACGTCAATATGCAGGCTAGACACGCCATTAAACAGTTGCGTTTACCATTATCCATCTGCTTTCCAATCTAATTAAATTGAACAAAGTGAGTCTTTACGGCGACGGCTCGCACAACATCAATTATCTTTGTTTGCCAGCCAAGTAAAACAATCGCCTTATTACTCCACTCCACAAATTGAAATATCCAATACATTAATTATGAAACTTTACTACCAGCGCCATCTAGCAGGCGCCCCACGAAACGCGTAGCCATGGCAACCGCGCACTGATTGGCCACTTCTGCTCAAACCGAACGGAGAGAAAAGACGTATCTACATACCATACCCACTCGAAACTCAATCTTATCGCGGCGCGATAAAGTTTATTTTGATTAAGCAATTAGTGTTGAAAAGCCGATTTGTTTTCGTTTCGTTTGTCTTATTAGCCCCGCCCTCCGCAGTGGCATGGCGGCCGCGTCTGTCTTTTAGCTTTGTTTGTGTAAATTAATAACGTTATGTAGACGTCTGTGATACGTAATACCGATGAAGTGATTTATTTTTAAATCTTTTTATGAAAATCTTCATTCGTCTAGCTCAATCAGTGTTATTTGTTCATATATTTATTTATTATTATTGTCTTTGCAGTTTGGGGTATCTAATTTTGCAGTCGTTTTGCTTCTTTTTATAATAATTAAGAAGTGTAGAATAACTTTTAGTTCATTGTTCAATGCATATTATAACAAAATAAAAATAAAGTTTGCAATTTACTTTCATTTAAGTACCAGAAGTATTTTTTAATATTTTCAGTTGAGTTATGTAGAGTACGAGATGGCCGTCGGCAGTAGTAGATACACAATAGGTACAAATAGTTACTCTTAAAAAGTAATCCATTCCTACCTAAAATAGGTACATATTTTTGTTTTATAAGGGGACTCTATCAGCACTGTAGTGTAGAGCACCAACGTAGACCGCAGTCCACACCTACTCACTATTCATCCTCTACTTTTAGGTAAAAATAAGTAGATACTTATGGTTCAGACGAACAAATGAAAATTTTATGAAATCGTACAAAAATGTGGATTAAGACCAAGATACCGAAAACAAAATTTAAAAAAAAACTGTTATTTTTTTGTAAGAGATAAAGATGCAGGCTGATTTTTAAATCTTCATCTCTTCTTTTATTTTTGAGCTGGGTTATTATTATTATTATGCATCTCCTTTAGAGTCACGGGCCTTTTCACCCCGGTTCTTTGGGAGGCTTGCGTGGGGATACAGATCCAACACGTAGAGGCCCTTTGGAAAAGTTGATGTAATGTGGCGCTCCCGCCAAAACTCATTCCTGAATATACCTATGCAAGGTGTACCCTTGAATAGGTTTCGGCAGGAGAAAGATCTATTGCAAGAAAAAGGGAAAGGTCTATGGATTATGGAATGAGATTGGAATGGACTGATGCTGGGATATTGCAATAGAAACGTTATTATTATTAATATTTATTTATTCCAAAGGCAAGGTTGGTAGTCTATGGATTTAAAGCATAGACACCCACCGTTCTACAACCTAATCGTCCCGGCACCGTCGCACCGCCCGGCACGTCGGCCGGCGCGTCGGCCGGCGCCGGCGATTGCATTTCTCGCCAATTACACGCCGATAACGGATACTGATATTGAAGCCATGCCGTGCGGGCAGCGGATGGCTATTTAATATATTACAGTAGTTACTCGATACTGAGTTCGTTACGAAAATCATAACATTTCATCATTACCTACGCTATTCAGGAATAGTAGGTAGTATAAGAACATTTCCTAGGCATTTTATACAAAGCCTGAATCCAATATATTGCGTCCATTATAAATTACAGTACTTTTTTACACGATTTACAGTACTGTAACTTTATACATACATAGTTATCTATTTATAATGAAGTTAGAAGAAATGTTTGAGCTAAGATCCTGCCTATGATTCTTTTTATTAGGTACGATGGAATGTTTTGTGAGTGAAAAACGTTATAAGTTTGCTCGGTGTATACAAACTTAATATGTTACTGGCAATGTGATTAATTCAGGCATTGTATACAACGCCTGGGAAATGTACCTATACCTGTCTGAATAGCGTAAGCAATGATAAAATGGTATGATTTTCATACATTTTTGAATTAGTCACGGAAGGTAGGCTAGGTGGTATGGTCCCCAGATCCAAGTTAATTCACATTAGTTAAAATTAATTACTTGTCCACTCTCTTTTACCTACGCGTGATATACCGTATATAGCGTTGCTGGAAAATCTCTAATCTAGCTCATCTCATTAGCTTATTTCTGATAGCAAAAGGCATGTCAAAGTTAGTTCTTATTGTTCCTTTATCTATAAATAGAATGCGTAAGTGTCGTGGAAAAAACGGTTGGAACGAAGTTTGAAAAACAATTCCGTGACGGATAAATCTTAATTTTTTTTTTGCCTAGCTTGCCCCCATCCACCAAGTGCGTACCGTCTGAAAAGAAACTTCATTTCAAATTAACAAATTTCAGAAAAAAAAAACGATAAAATAAACTTTTTGCGATATAAAAAGATACAACTTTTATCTTAGTACATACGTACAGGTGAACCCAATAATCTCACATTCCCGGGTACCGGCAAACACGCTAAGCGCCCAACAAGGCAATGAGAACGTGACACGCGCGGAATGCGAGGTGGCAGCGGCTGACACGCCGGTCACGTTCGACGTGGGGTGTAAGTAGTAGGTAGGTACGAATGTCTTCTATGAAAAATAAGCACAAGTCTTGATGCAACCTGTCTCCGAGGCCAAAATTTGTATGCCTGACGGCGCAGCATGAAGCCCTACACTGTAAACTAACAACTTTTGAACTCATGTCTGACAAATAAATGATTATGATATGATAAGGCAAAAACGATTGTAGCACCATTTTCCGACATTCGGTAGATATACCTAGGTAGTTTTAATAAGTAAAAGTAGGCAGTAAACTTAAATTAGGTAGCTGTAAGTAAATAATCTGACGTCAACAACTACCTACGAGTATTATGAAATCGAAAGAAAAAAATGACAATTGTAAAGTGAAAATACAAATATCCAAAGATAAATAAATGATTTTGACTTTGATTAAGACGAAGTGGTAGCTCAAGTGGCGCCCTCATTTGAAATAAATTGTTTAAAACGAAATAAGGTGATAATTAAAAATTTGATTTGTATAAATGTCTAGAAAGACCTTTAAACTATTTTATGAGTAACCTTTGAATTTATTACGAATAGTCCGTCTAGTTTTAAAACTGTTTTTCGCCAAAACTAGACGGACTACCAATATTACTTTCAAAGGATATTCATAAAATAGTTTAAACGTCTTTCTAGACATTTATACAAATCAAATTTTTAATTATCACCTTATTTAGTTTTAAACAATTCATTTCAAATGAGGGCGCCACTTTAGCTACCACTTCGTCTTAAGTACTTACACAATATCTAGATGGTTTCAAAGAGAATTAACTCCAGTTATCCATGTAAGTATATTTATTACTGCTGGACTTCTACAAGTACCTTAGATTTATATCGGTTGGCCCAACAAAAAACTAAGTTTTAACTAACTCCCGTCAATACTTAGATATACCTACATGGTTTGCCTAATATTTGCCGCCAGACGCTACCGTTCCAATATGAATCGGCGCTAAGTATAGTAGATAGAGATCTATTATGATGGACTAAACCAGGCCTGTCTCACTCCGCGTGTAGGTATCGAAAATATACCTACGCATTGCGACCACTACAAAGGGGGAAATTCAGCAAGGACGACTCGCCAAAAGCAGTGAGCAGTGAAGCACGCGCGGTTCGTTTACCTGTGTTCACTAAGTTCGTCGTCGTCACGGAAAGAAAAAGTACAAAAAAAAAAAACGGAGCATTGTTTGGATTGCGATCCAAATTTAACTTTTAAGCTTCCTAAGGACAAATTAGTATATTATGAATGATCATATCATAGGTATACTAAGGTATACATGGTCATTATTACGAAAAATTAATTAAGAAATTATATACTTTATCCTGTAGGAATAAATAGCTATGGTAGAACAGGCATAAATAGCACATACATACATACATAGACTACTTAATCATTACCCTTCCTCGGCTTAACCGTAGTCGAGTAAAAACAAACGGACGTGTGCTAGACTAGGAACCGTATTTTTACCTAACTTTCAGAAAGAGGCTTATGTTTTTCGATTTATGTATGCTTGTACCCTTTGTGCATAACTTATTGCAGTTAAATGTAAGTTACTTTATTCCAAAGTAACCTACTTCAGCTGCTAGCTCAAGCTCGAGTATTATTATAATTCGTACCTAACTCTGACGCGATAGTAATATAAACTTATATCAGTCAACCCTGGCATACTGCTCACTCAATAGGTTTTTTGTAGATACCTACCTATTATGAACCGTATGCCTATAGTAATAAGGATGAAATTGGCTTGCAACTAAAATTCTATGTATCTAAACCAGGAGGTGTCGATTTTTAATGCGAGCTAAATTAAACCATATCTCTAACAACATTGAGTAGATATTTCTTTGAAATTCTTTTTAGAATTAGACTTCTGTACGTAAGTACTAGTACTTATTCTGTGACTAAACTGGATCATAGAAACAATACTTACCATACATTTACATACATATTTTCACGCCCGTTTCCCATGGGGATATGTTACAATACTTACCTACTAATGGGAATAAATTTGTCTAAAATCATTTTACCAACCTAAGTCTGAAACAGATTACTCGAATGCACCTGCAAATTCACGGATATACCTGCAGTTAGACGGTATCAATAGATAGATGTATCTACCCATAGCTCGCTGCCGAGGCAATACTATACCGTGCCGTCTCCTCAGCTAGCGATCGCATTTCGCGCCAATTGCTCGCTTTCAGTAAAACCCTGCCGAAATGTGTTGACACTCGGGTTTTCTGTCTATTTTACACTTTGCACGGTTTTTGGAGAAATGCTGCTGCAGTGATTTCAATGGGCGATTAGATGGTTCCTTGGTCGTTGGTGCAGACCTTTAAGAATAGTAACTATCCAAAATAATAGTAACTATCTAAAAAAATCAACTAGCTACCTACCTAACCAGATACAATTTTGAAAGTATATTGGGAAAATATATCAGAGATTCATTTTAAATTGAGAAACAGTAAAAGTAGAATTAAATTAACTTAAAATTTATCCACAATCTAAAAGATAATGAAAAACAATAAGTAAAAGTGCCTCTAAATCACTATAATTATATGCAGTGTCCATGTATGCAACTTAAAATCTTAATCGAGAGAAGTATGCTACGGCTGTGCCTTTGTTAGTTTTATTGCTTCTGCTCGACTTGGAGGATGCACTACTGTGCTGCCATAAAATAACAGCCATCAAATCTGTTATAAGAATTTATTTATTTAATTTAATTATTATCTACTTATTTCAGTATAATACGAAAAAATATTACAGAGGCCAAAATTATTTTTTTCTTAATAAATAGAGATCAATTCCTCGTCATCGCCAGCTTCAGGAACCCACTCCGAAAGATTACCATTTATTCAATAAAACGCTTATTGGTCCCTCCTCAATCTAAATTAATTTAAGCGCGTCCATAAATTAGCCTGTCCGGACTACTCAATCGTAATAAGCGAACAATTCCAATAGGAATGTCTTGCGTATGTTAATTACAGCACCCACACTCACACATATACACCTACGCTAGCTACACACGAACACGGAGCCTCGTTCCCTGTTCGCAACGATTCTCATTAGCAAGGCTTAATAGTATCTGAATCTAGTTAATTATGGGTAGTTAACTTCAAACTATTGTCTATAAAACAGAAAAAGTAATGTTCCAACTAGCCTTTAATTTGATTCGCTTGGATTCATTACAAGTATTATTAGAACTACTGATTAGTAAACTCAAAAATAACCATAATCAGTAGTATCTATTATGACGTAATGTTGGAACACTTATTACTCCAATTTATAGTCTACTTGGACGACAATTCTTTTTAAGATTTGTATACTAGATATTTCAACTGAATTTGATCTATTAAAATGTTGTCTATGAAAATTAACTGTTGCATATATTTTACAAATAAGATTTGTCGATGAAGATTTATTAACGAGGCAAATCACAACCATTGAGTATTTGGAATGAGTTGCACATATATAATATACGAGAAACATGCCATTCATTTTCTGATTTCTCTGTCTGATTCTGTAATTTTTATTTTATTTTAATTTGTAAAAATGTACAATGATTGAATAATTAAATTGATCAAATTTTCTGATGAGTTTAGTGTCATTATTTGAGTTTAATTACCTTTTTAAAAGTTGTGATATATGTCCGTTAATGATTGATATGAAACTTGTCTAATTAGACTTTGCATACATTTCACTATGTATATAAATCATCATCATATCATATCAGTCACAGGAAGTCCACAGCTGGACATAGGCATACGAATAAGATATGCTTAACATAGCGAATCGAAACCACAGCGAATCAAGAACGAGCTACTCACACATAGTATTCGCCAAACGCGCCATTCAGTCCCTGATGAGTTTAGTGCCACTATTTGAATTTAATTATCTTTTCAAGAGTAGTGGTATGTATGTGTTATACGACTGATTTGGAGTTCTCCTAATTGGACTTTGCTATCTATACTTATTAGAATTGATTTTGTGATAAGTTAACGCATTATGACAAATTTTTTATTCAAATTTATTGGGTATATGTAGAAATAAATGCACATACATGTACCTTGCCTGATTGGGTGATATAGTGTAGGTATGTGTATTTATAAACGCACAATTGACACATAGGTACTTGTTCCTTGCCTTTCGAAATTAACACATATCTTTTTACAAAAAATAAATGTGTTGCGGGTTCAACAGGAAAAGATTTTCTTGTTGTTTGGCTTACTCCACCGTTCGTAAATGTTGGCCACTTACACACAAAAAAAAATGTACTCGCACTTACATTGTGCCTTATACCTAACAATAGCAAATAAACTTTTCTCCTCTAAACCAATGTTACAATTATTAAAATTAAAGTAAATTTCGCCCAATCCAGACATTAGATTACCGCGGTGGTCGCCAACAATAAGCCGGGAGGGGCGGCTGGTGGGCGCTCACCCCCCTGCAGGTGGCAGGTGGACGTCCAGTAATTACGTGCGTGCGGGGTACACTATACAACCGCCTGTCCGCGAGAACCTAATGTTTCTTATTTATAAATTCCATGGCCGCCATGATTGCCTGGTATCTCAAGGCTGCTACAGTCAGTTACCGAGGGTTCTGAAAACCTTTCTTTAATTTTCTCATAAATTAAAATATATGACGTATCCTATATTAACCTGCGATCTTAGTGTAAGTTAATAGAAAACAATTTTTACAGAAAACATATTCTTATTGTATTCTTATACTACCTAGTAGTTTCTTTATTTATATAAAGGTACTTCTTGCTTTAGCCATTTATATCCCACAGCTCAGCCTGGATAGCGATGCCTTTATTGATGAAGACGAAGTGATTTCTTTTCCTTTACTATCTAATAAATTAAAGTAGGATTACCTACTACCAGTTTTTGACGCTAACATACTCCGGAATAGTACGTCGCACCACAGGGCAATTATGACCTCTTATTCTATAATTAATGATAAGTAATACAATGTAACTGAATCAATTTTTTTTATGTTTCATCTCCGCCATCATCGCCAAAACGAGCCAAAAGTAGCGCAAGGGTACTTACTTTTTCTCGAAACGCTTCGTCATTTTTTTGAACGCTCATAACTTTGGTTTGGATGATGCTCATTTTTTCTATATCCGTATAGAAATTATTTCAACTAAGCTCCTAATAATAAAGTCCAGGATTACCACCCCATGTTGACCATCAAACAGACTCCCGAACTTCGTCAAGTGGCACCATACGGCATTTTAATCAGACGAAGACTACCAATGCGCCGCAATGTCAGGATTACACGCTTTTGTTGCAACTCGGAACCCTACTATGAGAAGAGCTAGGGATGTCAGTCGATACATACATATTATCACGCCTGTTTTCCAAAGGGGTACTCGTAGGCAGAGACTATGCACCTCCACTTGCTACGATCCTGACAGACCTCTTTCGCTTCATCTACACTCATCACTCTCTTCATGCATGCCCGCCGGTTACGGGTACTTCTGTCTGACCTCTCCTAGTGCTAGCCACTTTCAATTACTCGCATAATAAGTGTACTTAGTTGAAATTTGCACGATAGAATTTGAATTTAACTAAAATACTTTAACATACAAAACATACACACGTACTAGCTTTTATCCTAAGGCAGAAAGAGCATGTTAGATCTTGCGGCTCTAAACAGACATATAAAGTGATGGGTTTTTCTATTCTCCAAGACCAGTACAATAGAAGTCTTTCTTTTAATCGCTATGTTGCACTGAGAAAAAGAAATAGCTGAACCAGTTTTGCTACTTGCGATTTGGTAAGTAGATATCAAACTTAACTTCTAATTAGCAGAACCATGCAGTTTTAATTGAAAAACATTTTAACTACTAGTAGCCAGTTCAGTAGTCACTCGATTTCTGTAACGTGTAACAAAAATGTTTGCTACATCACTATATATTATATAATTTTAAGAGCAGCAAGAAATAAAGATAGAGATCTATTTTTGTGTTTTATCTGCTTTAATTAGTAGTCAGCCCTAGCAGCGACCCTAAGGCTTAGGGTGCATCGGCCGGTGGCGTCACAACAACCAAAGACGGGAGTTTCGGCTTTAGAACGATGTAATGACATCAGTGTCGGGAACTTGTACTGTAATGATGATTTATGTTTCATGTTTATTGTACCTACTGTCGGAAAAATATCGGCAGTCACACACTCCTGCCTCCTAAAATTAATTAAATGTAAAGTTATAGTTAGTAGCTAGCTTTTATTAAGTTTCTTGCCTATTGCTTTGAAGCAGTAAATATATTCTTGACAAAACGTCAATAATACAAATTATCTCATCATAATCATCACGTTTCAAAAGCCCACCGCTGGGCATAACCCGCCCTGTGTCTGCGTCATCCCGTTCTGTCGGCGGCCGCTGCTATCCAGTTCTTTCCAGCGACTTGCTTGATATCGTCGACCCACCGAGCAACCGGACGTCCCACACTACGCTTACCATTTCTGATATACCATATAAATAATTACTAAATATCTATTGCCATAATAATTAAATTGTATGCAAGAGTCAAGACACTTTCGCTAAAGGTCTATAGTACAAGTTCTGCAACAACTGGCCAGTATTTTTAGAGTTCCGAATCTACAGGGTATAAACGGGACCCTATTACTAAGACTCCACTGTCCGTCTAACTATCTGTCACCAGGCTGTATCTCATAAACTGTGATAGCTAGACAGTTGAATTTCTCACAGATGATGTAATTTTCTCCACTTGACCAGTAGCTGACTCTCTACGTGAGAAATCCGAGCTTAACAATTATGATGTATTTCTGTTGCCGCTAACAACAAATACTTAAAACAGAATAAAATAAATATTTAAGCGGGGTTTCCATACAACATGCGTGATTTTGATTTTGATAATGAATGCTTCGTGCGCGAATCCCACTCGCAGTTGGCCAGTTTTTTTTCCCACATCATGACTTCTCAAAACGTCATAATACCACCCTAAACCATAACTTCCACGCTAATTTCATCAAAACAAACGTCCCGCTGCGTCGCTGTCCACAGAATATAAAAACAATCTCCAACCGCAGATCGTCCTAATTCAATCTCGATGATCTATCACTCTCCATGTGTAATAATCAATTTACGAGATAAACTATAAATTATCTACCATCTAATAAACCTACCAAATATTCAACCATATCTCTACCTCAATAAGGTCCTTTTTGTGGAGTTTATTATATAAATGTAGGGTCCGCACGCCCTTAGCGCGGGGTTTGGGTGATTTGGGCCGCTGTGTTGTCCCTAATTTATAATGATGAAACGTTTACCAGTCGAATTTGCTTTGTAATGCGTGTTTTATAAAATGATGATACATTGGGAGCACTTAACACTTTTAATGATAGTGATGTAGATTTTAAGTTAACGGCTTGCAATGAACATGGGGATGAAGACTGTATGCATTTGCTAAGTAGTTGATGGAGAATATCATTAAATTAGTAGACACTTTTTAAGTACTTTTAAAACAATTTTTGTTTATTTTGGAAGACTGCGTGATTTCTTTCCAATAGTTGAATATGCTTCGTCCACCTGTGTGGATCGATCGAATTGATTCTGGGAGGTACGACAATAGTCTATGATTCTATTCGTCCTCCTAAATGGACCAAGTCAACACTAACTAACATTTGCAGTTAATTCATACAACTTATATTTCAAACTTATTTGAATTCATTCCCAAAGTAAATTATTTTATAGACAACTTATAGACTTTATGATGATTATTGACAGCCTTTGGGTGAATAAGAAATAAAGTAATATTACCAAGAAGGTACGCTTAGTGAAATAAATGAAAAAAATTACTTACATCCAAATACTAGCAGTGAATTTAAACGGCCTCTTGGGATTACGACACGCCATGACATGGGATCAGGGGTTCAGGGTGTCACTTGGGATTGTCTAAAAGTACTAAGATAATATAATATTTATGTGGAAATGGCATTAATTTTGTTATGAATTAGTAATGTGCGAATTTTTATAGTCTTGTTCTTTGTATAAAAGTAATTAGTTTATTATTATACTCATTGCAAAGGTTTTACAACCAAGGATGATAAGATCAACTATGGAGTTTTTATTTAAAGAAAACTTTTTTAAAACTATTACCTAAGTAGGTAACTGATGTTGAAACTAAACGTTGGATGTGTAGAGAAGTTATTTATTTACCACGAAAGTTCATTGATATTAAAAGCTTTTCTAAGGATATCTACTCATGACAGGACTTAATTATTAGAAATCTTTGAATCTTCTTAACCTATAAAATTGTCGTTTTTGTCACAGACCAGTACCAAAAACGGCAACTTTTTTAAAGACCTATTGTAATGGTGTAAGTCTCAATATTTAGTTAAACGAGACTTGACGATGTCTCCGCGCTTCTCATCCCAATAATCTCATTGCCGGTGCTATAAAAAGACACCCCACGCGATATTACTCAATTTGATTATGCCCCTGCTTTGCCCGCGAGCTCGCGCGTAATGTGGACCATTAATATTTATTATAAAGACCTGTGCGTGCTCGCAAATTAAATCATACATTTAAACGCACTTACAAGAAGTCATGCGTTCATACTAAACAATTCAACAGTAAGTAAAATGAAGAGTGGTTTGTTTTTTTGCAGATTATTTTTAAACTTTAATATATTTTATACGTATACTTTACTATACTATCATGCTCCAGCAAATAATAACGTGTTCATCTGTCTGATTTTAAAATACAGACTGAGAAATTGCAGCGCTTCTGAAACGGATTTCACTGAATTTTGTTAATTTAGCAAGGTTTACTTGTATAATAAATATTCTTTGTAATCCATCGCGGGTGGCTAATGAGATATACCTTATTAGCCGTAGTGCGTATAAAAAATCTACCTAGGTAGGTATTTAGCCGCCCGCCTCATAAGAAACAAACATTTCTAAATTATTTCATTTTATTTATTTGTTTCTATATCATCATCATCGTCAGCTTTCAGGGACCCAATGTTGGGCATAAGCCTTCTTCTGTCTGCGCCATCTTGTTCTATCTCTTGTCATAGCAAACCAGTCTCTTCCATCAATCTGCCTGAGATCGTCGACCTAGCTGTTATTTTCATAAAACAAGATATATTTTGTTATTTACGCAAATATAAAACTCTTCGTAATTACCTCCTAATAGCGTCTCATAATCCCACAACAAAATCCCATCCCCAATAGCCACAGTATAACAAGTTCCAGTCGGCCAGCCACGCACAACGGCCGCCACGAGTCGCACGACCATCCTTTGTGTCTATGCTATTATCCCCACACTACAAGGATTTACTCTATTGTCTGTGGTCGCGGAAAACACGCACATTAGATGGGTATTTAATTTGATTTTTTTATATGTTTTTAGATAATTAGGGGTATAAATAACATTCAGTGATTGCGACCACAAAACGTAACTCTTAGATAATTATCTTATGAAATTCAAAGTTAATCGTGAATCGTGATATTTTTAATGTAGTACCTTTACCTATTACAAAAAATATAAGTATCCTGCGATTTTGCGTTTTCAGGGCTCCGTAGTAAACAAGAAACCCTTATAGTTTCTCCATGTCTGTATGTCTGTCTGTCCGTCCGTGGTTTTACTTAGAGACTATAACTACTAGAAAGCTGTTATTTGATATAGGTATGTACATTAAACATGCCAAAAAAAGTGGTTAAATAAAATATTGTTTTTTTTTAAATGTTGGTTCCCATTCAAGTTAAGTAGAAGTCATTTTTTTTCTCTCAATTAACCCATCATGTGGGTCATTGTTGTTATAGGTCTTTAAAAAATGTTGTGAGCTTGTGAACGTCACTTTTCAATTTAGAGATCCTTTCCTTTAATACAAAGTTAGGATAGATAAATAAGAAACCCTTGTGATTGCTTTTCTAATTTGGCCTAAACCCAGTGACAACCGGCCGTGATTCTTCAATCTCACTGCAACCAATTTGCCCTTTTTCCAATTGACTCACTAACTTATTAGTCCATAATCTTCCAATCGCCCGAAGCGGTACGTGACAAACTAAGTCTCTCAAGCTCATTTACCGTAATGACGGTCCGGCACGTGGCCGGGCCGGTTGGGCACTAACGAGCGCCCGGCGCCCCGCTGCGGCCCGGCCCGGCCCGGCCGCCGGTTTGTCTGTTTATTATTGTGGGAGCTCGAAGTTGTTGCGAGATAATGGCGTGTGAATGAGTTACATTTGTTGTTTAGTTTAGGGGTTGTAATAAAAACTTGCATAATACTTATATTTTTGTTGACTCTCGTGATTTAGTGTGCTATTATTTATTGTTACTTTAATTTTAGGCTTGATCAGGTAGTACCTTGTTTATGCTTTATTAATAATTCTTATTTATTGCCTAATAGAGATAGCTATTAGACAATCATTAAAATTATTACCTATACAATGTCCTTTTTAATTAAGTACAAATATTTTAAGAGGTGATTCAGCTCATCATTTTGAACAACTTTTCCCAATAAATATATATCGAAATACGATTTTTTTTTTTTGCATTTTTCATAGTAACGATATGACGTGACTACTTCGATTTAGATGAGAACCTAAATATGTTTTTCGTATTTCGATATACATTTATTGGGCAAAGTTGTTCAAAATGATGGACTGAATAACCCTTTAAAATATTTGTACTTAATTAAAAAGGACATTGTATATATATTTTTAGATATTATTGATATACTTACTAAATATCTATATCAGATCTCTTTTGTATCTGTGCCATTTAATACAGTTTTTTTTTTAATATAATCGTGATATTTCTCGCTGATAAGTGGTAAATTATATTCTTCACTATGTACCTACTCTTACTGGTACTATTATACTCTTTCAGTACTTATATGAACATAGAGGAATTCTTTACTATAAAAGTATCAATAACCCATATAAACTCTAAACACTAACCCCTATATTCATAAAAGTTAACAAACGTTTGCAAAAGCTCTTTTAGGTAAAATGTATTTTGTCACGTTATTACTATGTCGAATATTGAAAAGAAGGAAAGGGACAAAAGATGTTTTGATGTTTTAATTAAAACAGGTTTAGCAAACGGCTGTCAATTTTTATGGATGTAAAGGTAAGGCTGTGGCTAAATAAGTAAAGTAAGCTACTAACGTTTGATGCTTGGAAAAACTGCCAAATAGTATAACCTTGTTACAATCACATAAAACGTATTCGAGCCACAATTCACTGCAGGATCCAATCGTTTTAACCGAATTCTGTCCAAAGGAAACTTTCTTTTAATTGGTCGTAATGGCAGGCATTTAATTTTATGAGGTCCGGTGCCGGACGCGCCGCAATCGGCTCGGAGTGCCCGTTGTACGCCACAATACTACAGCACTTGAATAGACTGGGAGATGACACAAGCCAAGGGAGGTAGCGGGAGACTTCAATAGTCAACTTGACGTTAACGCGATGTGCGTATTATATACGGGCTTGGTATTTTATTTTAAACTGGTTGGTACTCGTGGTGTTACTCTTTTGATCAATGGGAAACTTATTTGAAAATCCTATGGAATCCTCACAATTTTTCGAGATAAAAAGATCACCTGCCTTTATCCAGGTTACAAGTTAACTACATGCCAAATGTCATTCCAATCTGTACAAACATTTTTGGGTTTGAGTAACAATAACAATCTAAACTTTTACATGAATAATTTCATTAGGATATTTATATAATGACGACTTTTTTTTAAATCGAAAGTAGTTTATTTATGGGTTTAATTAAGTAGAAAACAAATTTTGAACTGTGATTATTACTGTACTTAAGTTAGTAATAGACGAACAAAACAATTATTTTGTTATTAAGTAATCCTTATAAAAGATATCAACGCGTACCCAAATATGTATGTACAGAAGGATCTTATACTTACTTTTTCGTAGCAACAACAAACAATTATCCATTTTCCGCTGGCTTTGCAACTCGAAGTGAATCGCCTAAGAGACGATAGAGTGCAATAGTTTTCCATTCTGTTGGAGTATGAATAGACAGGTAGATATAACGAATATCTGTATCTACTATATCGCTCCATCGACATCTCACCTAAATTATCACCCAGATTGTAGTGTATGTCTAGTCTACATTAATTTGTACTAGCTCTTGTCAGTGTCATTGTTTGGGAAGAGACGCACACAATGTTCGCGCATTCTCAAGGGAGCCAGCTGAAAATCAGCTGTTACTCCTAGAGGGTAGCGTTTAGCTGAGCTGAAGCCCTTTTGTGCACTGTGCCACACAAATGCATGCTTAGCTGTAAGTACAAAAATGTGTAGTGACGTATTTTATAATTATTATGTATATTGTGTGTTACGGAAAACAAATAAATTATTTATCTATCTATCTATCTATCAATATCGATTTTAGCAGAAATAAAGGATTGGTTTGCTCTTGCCTTCTTCCTTTACCCAAATTGTACTCGTCTTAAAATCGCTCTCACTTTTATCTTGCACCCCACCCAATCAGTAACTAATGCGTCTATTCGTTTCCATTTGCCGCTGATTTGGGCGTATCGCGTCGCATCGCTATTTGGCGACTTCTTCAATCCCGCAGAAAGCTACCATTGTGATTGTGGCAGCACTGGTGGACTGGACTGGGCGGGACGGACTAACGTGACTCAATGTGATTAAAGTCCACTTAATCTGATTGCGGGTGATTTGGAGAATTGAGCTTTATTGTTATCGATGCTGTTGACATTTGTGATGGGAAATTGGAAATACAGACAGTTGGTATGAAAAAGTACTTGTTTCTTATGTAGAGAAAACATTTTTTTGAGGCGAGGAGTAACAAGAAAGGCTTTTAGATATAACTATTTTCAAAAAATAATATACAAAAATGTTTAATATATACTTTGATTCAACACAGTTCATAAGTGCCATTTTTGAAACGGAATCACCTGTACGAATGGTTTTTCCATACAAAAAACCGTACGTTTAGTCACTCCGGTTTTGGAAAATGTGGTACCACAGACAAATCTTCTTTTTTTTTTACCTTCACCAGAAGCGACCAGATTGCAGACATTCTTAAAAAAAAGGAGAGGTCAGAAGTACCCGTAACCGGCGGGTATGCATGAAGAGAGTAATGAATGTTTTCAGTCGCAGACAGTCCACTATATCAAAATTTCCACTGTATCAAAATAACCACAGTATCAGTATATCCACTTTAAAATGTCCCATTATCAGAATGACCACTGCACCAAATTGCCAACTGTATCACAATGTCAACTTTATCAGTTATAAAAGCGAAAGTTTGAGTGTGCGTGTGTGTCTGAGATGTGTGTATGTTTGTTACTGTAGATGAAGCGAAAGAGGTCCATGGTCTGTGCCTACCCCTGTGGAAAACAGTCGTGGTAATATGTGTGTGTAGGTAGTTCGCATAGAAGCAAGTAGTGCGTTCTACGTAAACGATTGTAGGTTACATGAATGAGATGGGAGCACCAATCCAGAAGTACCGACAGACGGATCGATACCGAAATCCAGTGAGCTGCAGTGAAACGGAGCTGCATACATTCCGCACAAAGTTTATAATTGAAATCGCCTAGTTACCAACTCGGCTGCCTTCGCAAACGGGCACTTAAAACTTCGGCTTTTTCCACTGTCTGCGAGGAACGATTCAGTTGTAATCAAAGATTTGAAGAAATCTTGAAGTGAATAACACCTATAGGATTTAATTTAGAAGACAGCTACGTCGACTTTAGCTGAAATAGTTATATAGGGTCTAACAAAATATACTGAAGCCACTTTAAGGGTTGTCCGTCCATGACACTGAAAAATTTTTCGAAGACTTATATAATCGAAATATGAAATAAATTTTAGAGATTGGGCTCGTCGAGAAAAGCTGCAAGCTTCATGTAACTAAAATAGTTGTATTTAATGTGTTCGCTCACCATTATGCTTATTCTTCTTATCCTTCGACAATCTCCGTGGTATAGTAGTAGTCACTATGCTAGTCCGCCACCCAGAGGTCTTGGGTTCGATCCCCGGTCAGGGCAAGTTGGAAAATGGCCTTTTTCAAATTGTCCTGGGTTTTGGATGTTTATCTATACATGTATTTGTTATAAAGTATAGTATCGTTGAGTTAGTGTCCCATAACACAAGTCTCGAACTTACTTTGGGGCTAGCTCAATAAATGTAATTTGTCTCTATGAATTTATTTATTTATTCTTGTCGGGTCAAAATGGTACCAATAAGTGTTTTGAACCATTTCGAGGCGAAAGGACCAGGTAATCTGCGTTACCGACTGACTGTCCACGCCGATAGCGCAGGGTGCGCCGGAAGCGTAGAATAAGTATTTGTACTCATGTACAGAACTCTTACTCAGAAAAGAAATTCGAACCAATTGTGAACTTATTTTGGTTAGCGCTATGGTTTAAAATTGCTCGCGTCAGAACTCCTCACCTCTTCGTTCAGTCACTTAGTCATCATTGCAAGCCAATTTCATTCTTATTACTCTGGACAAACGACTCATGTAACTAAATTTTCCCCTCCGAAGTGGTAGCCGCGCGCATAGTAATAATGTAGGTATATTTTCGATACCTAAACGGGGAGTGACACAGGCCTGGCGGAAGTACAAGGGGTTTCAGTACGTCACTTGGGGAGGCTCCTTTCATACGGATACAGATATTTTCACCTCTTTATCCCTGACGGGGTAGACAGAGCCCCGGGACATTAGACCCAAAAGCCACGCTAAGCGTGATGGTGATAAGATAGAAAATTCCCTGTATGCACCAAATTATTCTAAATCTAGTCTTTGCTTTTCGCAACTCTCGGAACTTACTGCCCATCTTCTTCTCAAGTCGAAATAGCCGTTGATTTCTAATAGCCATTTCGTGGCGAAAGAATCAGCCAGTCTGCTTTACCAACTAGACTGTCCTCGCAGATTGCCCAGGGTGCGCCGGACATACAGGGAGGGTTCAGTACGTCACTCTGGGAGACTCCTCCTTTCATGCACCCCTGCCTATCCTGAAAAGGAAATTAGGTAAAACTCAGCCCATAACACAAGTCTCAAACTTACTTTGGGGCTAGCTCAATCTGTGTGATTTGTCCGTATATAAGTACAATAAGTAACAAAAACCCTGTCCGATCCTCGTTGGAGCAAATCAAACCGTCGAAATGAACAACTTTTCCTATGAGACCAATGCTCGTAAGTCGAAAAAAAATCAACATTTTCATACAAGATGATGATACCGGGCCAGCCGAACACTTTTGTATGAAAATGTCGATTTTTATTCGAGTTTCAAGCATTGATCCCAAGTTGTTCATATGAAGGTCTGAGTTTCTCCTACAAGAATCGGACAGGGGTTTTTTTAACATATTGTATTTATTTATTTAGGAAATTATGAATTACTGACCGAAGAAACATAAAGCAACATAAGATAAATTTGAACATTGTCTTCTTTGAAACAACTAAACAACCCCAAAATTGATAGCTTTAAAGCAGCTTCGTCTTATTGAATCATTTATGTAAAGCAGCGGCCAAATGGCGCGGCAGTAACTTGATAATAGACTCCCCCCTCTGTCCCCCCCCCCCCCTGCCGGATTTGTTCCGGGCTCCGGAGACAAATGACGGAGCGGACCGGAGCTGGCGGTGTGGCCACTCGAGCAGGAGGATACGTTTTAAGGGGTTATTACACTATCCGATTTGTAGAAAGTCTACTTGGCATCCTTACTAGGTAGCAGTGAGAACACTATCTTTACTGCATCCTAATTCATACAAATGACGTCAACTCACACTCAAGTGGCAGTTTTATGTCACATTGGACATCAACTCACCATTTTCAAGTTTTTGTATAATTATAATATGTACAGTTTATTCGACATAGATTTTGTTGCGATTATATTGATGAATGATTTTATATACCATAAATCATAATTGATTACACTTTGTAAAAAAAATACTTTTATGTGAATTAAACGCACCACAGCGTCCTAAGCAGTAGATTACACTGTCCTTACAAGGACACTATTTGGCATCAGAGCGATTGATACCTACAATTTGACACTAACTAGGATGCTTACCATGCTAACTGCGATTTCACTTTCCTATTTCTTTAATCGATTCTTTGAAACCGGATAGTGTAATAACCGCTTTAGCGTTATTGTACTTTGTTACTAACTTATACTTTGCTAAATATGTTTTATCTTATTATAAAACACAGATTTAACATTAGGTTTAAATCGTTAACCACCAAAAGCAAGTTGAATTTGACAATTATTTTAGATTTTTGCGGTCACAATTACTGTTATTATTATAACAGGACTTATCATTTTAAGCCAGATAGTTCAAAGACCCTTCTGAGATCATGATCGCTGGCAGACTGAGGAACTGCGATGGATGTTCGGCTGTCAAGGGCAACCATATCGGTCTACCCTCTTCCTTCGTCGTTTGTTGCAAAAGTGCTTACACACAACACTGACGGTACTATCCTGTCTGCTATCATATCCCGGACATTGTTTCTGCAATGTAACGCTACTCGCTAAAAATTACTCCACCCTTGTACAGCAGGCTATAGTGTTGTTTAACTGGATGTCAATTTGTTTAAGGTGGATAAAGGTTGGAACTTAATAATAAATTTAGTCGTGTTTTATATATTAGATTCTGTCTGTGTGGCTTGAGTGCAAGGAACCAACTAGCTGCTTCAGGAGGATCATAAAAGGAATATGTTTTAAGGTCTGAATTCTTCTACGAGCGATGCCTTACGAGTTAGAAAATTTGCTTTCGGTTTCGGCACAACGCAACAATGCACGGACATTTGACTCTTGCAATCGTACCCCGTAAAAGAAGTAAAGTATTTTAAAAACGTATATTTCGTAAAAATGCATGTCACATAAGCAAAACAAATTAATATAAACTTAAAAATCGACACGCTCCCAGTGAATTGGTATCTGAATCAATTACTTTATTAAACAATCAATCTCAATTACAAAATTAATACACTCTTTACTGTATTAGACTCGAACAATACTGACCGTGACGGTGACACAATGGTGCGAGAGGTCGCACAGAGGAGCCGTACTCGTATAATACACATACCAAGCTTCATGCGATGCGGGGTGGAAGATAAAAAAGCACTTCAATTTGATCATGTGTATTAAGTGTCAGCTAGATAGCAAATAAGTGGAACGCTGTATCACACAAAATCTTTTTGCTTTGACTTTTAGAAAAAGTAGGTAGGTATCTGTTTTAAGTAGTTAAAATTGGAAACTAGCATATCGTTTATTAATTTTATTTATGAAATCAAATAAGGTAATATACAATAAAACCATAGGTGAAGTTGCGTTATCTACCAGTCCACCTTTGGGTTTCACGGAGAATTTAATTGTGAGCCACAAAATAAAGGGTAAAAGGCTATAAAATATTTTTGTTGATAACATATGAATATTTGCAATATTTCCTATATAAATACATACATATACTATGTTTTAAATAAATACATGCAGCCACTCTTAAATCTGCTGTCTCTGTAAAAAAAAAATATTTGAATGATTTATCACAACAGTCAGCTTTGCAGAATATGTACGCTAATGCTGCGTTTCTTCTTCTGTATTATCCTTATCCCAATATTTATGTGGGGTCGGCACAGCATGACAGCTTTTTCCATCTTGATGCTGCTTTTATTTGCAAAAATTTATTTTCTCGCAAACTAAATATCCGAAATATGTGATATTTTGATGAAGAAGTAAAGCTGTGTAATTTGTGAGACAAAAAATGTTTCATCAAGTTTTGTAGGAAGTCCTGTTACAACTTGTTTGTATCAAGCTTAGTTTCCCTTCTGAATCTACTCCGCCGACAGTGCGCTAGGTCGCGGGTCGTTCGCGACGACATGCGACGTCGCCTCATGTCGCCAACCATTCGCTAATGTCAATCGCTCCCTCGGGAAACAGGGCCCATGGGAATTTACGGGAATTAAAATCGTCAATTTATTTTAGGACACTTTTGGTCGGGTGGTTTATAAAGTGGGTTACAAATCGATTATATTATTTTATCGAACGGTAAAACGCCATCAATCCATAAAAGCGGTGGATGATGTTTTACAGTCAGGCTTCAAAAATGGAGTCATAATTTTTCATACAACTAGTATGAGAAATTATGACTCAATTTTTTAAGCGTACGGTACGCTTAATAAATTGAGTTATTGAGTTATTAGTAAGTACGCTTACTTTTCACAAACGGCCTGTGTTTTTTTTTTTGTTGCGTAAGCTAAAGGCGGTGCCGTGGAGTTGGGTAAAGTTTTGCTCTCTAGACCAATAGACCAAGAATTTTTTAACTGCTCTAAACTATACACCTTGGATATTTTTTTAGCTCTAGATTCATCCGAGCTGGTCTAAGAAATTAACTTAGAATGTAAGTACCAATTGTGCACGGATCGTAGGCTCTATGTTCTGTCTAGCTCTTTAGAAAAAAAACAATACCTTGATTTTGACTACAAGTTATTGTTTTTTTTTAATACAAAATAAATTTATCTGGTTCGAACCTCTGCTGAGAAGTACGTCTCCTATTGTTGACAGTGTAAGTGTCATCTAATCGGATCAGGTACAGTCCTGGCGCTCCCTCGGTAGCGGGGTAATGGCGCGGGGCGTAATGGCCGCTTTTATGGCCGGCGACATTGTGATTGTTGTAATGCCTTTTATCGTTTATTATCTCTTCTGATTAACTCCGCCTCGCGGACTCCAGTTTGCTTATTATATTAGAGTACCATAATTTGAATAATAATCAGTTCTTTTTAAATCAGACAAAATTGTCACAAATGTATAATAATCTGTCGGGTAATATAATTTTTTACTATTTTGTCTGTATTAAAAAGAACTGATTATCATGAATGCTATGAGAATGTAAATTTCACAGTGGTGTTATATACCTTTGTGACTATTTTGTCTGATTTAAAAAGAACTGAACAACTACAGTTAAATAGTAACTATATCCATCCATATGATAATGACATAATTTTGAAGAAATTACCTACTTGTCCTTAAATGATGTGGTGATATACTCTAACTCATCACCCGTGGGGTCCCGTAATGCCGTTATTACTAAGACTCTACTTTCCGTCTGTCCGTCTGTCTGTCACCAGACTGTATCTTATGAACCGTGATAGCTAGACAGTTGAAATTTTCACAGATGATGTATTTCTGTTGCCGCTATAACAACAAATACTGACAGAATAAAATAAATATTCGAGAGGGGCTTCCATGCAACAAACGTGACTTTTTATAGGTAATGGTACGAAACCCTTTGACACGCTCTTTGCCGGTTATTTTTTAAATTTTCGAATACTTATTTAAGTAGTATTATCATTTCTTTTTACACGAGACTTACACCTTACATAGAGTTTTAGTTCATCTAGTCAGAAAGCTATTAGTGGGACATTTGCATGCTCTTGTGTCCGTCCTAGATGCGCTGAGAATATTGCAGTTCCCAGGATTCTCTAGCATCGTGTCATAATACGCAGCGGGCATTATTCAACCACGGTATGGAACATAGTAGTAATGCAGCGCTGAACGCTAATGTTGTGACTTTAAGACGCGACGCGAATTCAGTTACACTTAAATCATTTTAAAGATGGGGAAATAGCTTCATGGATAGCTACAAGCTACCAGGGACCAGTAGTAAGTTACATAGATTGCTTAAAAAAAATTTTAGTTATATCTGCCATCTTAAATCTGCAAATTAGGGACCTGAAAAGGAACACTTTATTCATTAATGAGTGTCAACTATCTTGAATTTGCAAAACGAAAAACAAAGAATAGAATAATATTAAGTAACATCGGTTATTTTGGAAATCCTTGTGAGAGTGACGTTTACCATTATCGTCATCCGAGCGTATTTTCCCGGTTGCATCCTCAGCAGTAACGGTTGAGAGCCTGACGTTCCCTACCTGCCAATGAGGTTTGACGAGGTTACTGGTGTTTACACAGGGCGACTGCCGACTGTCCTCCGCAACCCAAAGTGTAGACCAGAAAAAATCCTTGGATAGTTTGATGATCAAATGGAAATGTCCAGCAGTGGACGTTAAGCGGCTGATAATGATGATGAAGTAACACTCGTATTTTCTAACCGACTTCCAAAAATGAGGAGATTATCATCCATCGAAATCTTTTATATATGTTTGTAGGAACTCCTGGTAGGTAGTTAGCCACGGACTAGCTGGGGCAGTTGGAGCTCCTACATTCAAAGATTCAAAGATTCAAATGTTTATTCAGTAATTAGACCTTTACAGGCACTTTTACACGTCAATAAGTATAATTTATGTTACGTGTAAAGTATATAAAAATTTAATTTATTTTTAAAGAAAAGCTACCGATACCAGCGCTTCGTAACGACCACTGCTGAGAAGAAACGCCGAAAGAAACTCATTTTCACAGTATTGGTCGCCTACTCGCCAGAAGGGCTTTGTCATATTATTATAATTGTCTTTTAATTAATAAATACTTATAATATAATACAATGTTGACACATTATAACATGTAATGCTTGCGAACAAGTAAACAAACATAAATTGCGTAATAAAAAATATTAATTAGTCAAAAAAAATGAAGAGGTAGGTAAGGTACATAGTGGAGAGCTTGAGAGAAACAGCACAGTTATTTTTTTTATTATAACTTTACAATACTGATATATATAAATTTACAATACTGATATAAATGTAATCAGCTCGAGAGATGGTAGTGGAATGATTCAGAATGATGAGGAAGGAATCTAAAATTTAAAAATTGAATTTGAAAATGGAATTATTTTTTAGAAAACGGCAGATGAGGTATACGGGAACATGAAGGATGAGGTTCATTGTAACATCGTTACATGTTCACCGATTATTTGAAGACGCCTGAGCCGATTTTTAAAATTCCTTTTTGTTTGGAAAGGGCATACTAGTCAAGTTGTTACATAGAAAATTTATCAAAATCGGTTAGTGTAGTTGTAGTTTTGGGGTGAAGTCGGTTATTAATTTTGAAAAATTATTTTCATTATATGAGTGATTTCTCTATTTAAACTCTATAAATAATTCGCCAATGTATAACTTATTTGCACACCGTTTATCACGGCAGTTAATTGCCGCCGCGACGGCATTGAGCGCGGCAATCGATTACACGCCGCAACTGCACAAACAGACAAACACGTAATTACGGCAGGTAGTGTAGGTACACCGCCTTCATTCGGCAGTTCGTCGGCACAACCGAGTAACGAGTAGTATCTACAGAATGTAGACAACTAGCAGTTTGCTAATGCAATAACAAATGTGGTCTAGTGTTGCAAGCATAGAATATCGATTATCTATCGACACTATCGTAGCCTTGAAAAACAGTGACAATAACGATAGGACTATCAATAATGTCGAATAACCGATACGGTCGAAAGTATCGATTGATCTGACGTCAACAACTAACTATTAAGAAATCGAAAGAAAAAAGAAATGACAATTATCAAGTGATATAAATATCCAAAGATAAATAAATGACTTTTGACTTTTTTTGTGGTTTGTCCCTACCTATTTTTTTATTTGCCGTACATACTTATGCTGGACTATACAAACAGACACTGAGAACTTCATTCGGTTGTTCAAAAATTAATCAAGGACAATCAGGCTATACGTTAGTAATTAATTTGTAATTGATTGATTTTACAAATTTTTTCCGGCCGGCCCCAATCCGTCTTGTATTCGGCCGAAAAACAGATTTCCTAGATTCGTAATGTGAAATAAAATCTGAAAGCAATGCCTTAGTTTGTACTCTGCTTTACAAAAACAAGTTGTACATCTGAAGGCCAAATGTAATTAAATAATATTGAAACTTTGTGCGCATCTGTTAATTATGTTTGCTGTCTACGATACAGGTCTATCGCGGTAATGTATTGGCTGAACCATAGACACATAGAGTTATGTGGATTTATATTAAGGGGCTACCTGAATTTTCCGGGGCCCAGTGCTGCCCCCATTTGATATAAATTATTTGAAAGGAAACGGAGATATCTTTTTAAAATTTTGTCTTGATCAGACCTTAGATAACCCTTCAAACTATTTTATGAACTGCTGTTTACAGTTTCTCGAAAAATTCATGTATCTCCTTGAGCTAAAAGTGGTCGATAGGTCTTGCGGCTCTGAGCTCTATCAGAGCCACAAGCAAGACCCGAAATGCTCTGTCTGTCCCTTTGTGAAGACGTCATAGTTTGTAAGGTTCTAAATGAATTTAAAAGCTTTTTTCTACTCCTGTACTGTTATCTGTCTTTTAAATGGTCCCAAACACTAATATAAGAACATAGATAATATGATTTCAGAAAAGTTTATACTCTATTTTATATATACGAGATAGCATATGTGTTGTTATTTCGCCAAAAAGATACTCCGAGCCATAGACCTAGTTTTTTAATTAAGATCTATGCACCATAATGCCTATGTCGATACACTTAGTTTAAGGTTTTACTCGATAGACACTATCTTAAAAAAAAAGCACAACTACCAACATAACAAACAACTACATTGAATGAAGGCTCGCATCGTAACCTGCGCCACTCGCATTTTTAAACCTTCTTATACAACTGTTGCATAATAGTATTTTATGCAACGCCATTCGAGAACCTTTTTTCCTTATCGGCCATCGGTTCTTCGCGCTATTTGTCCCGCCCACTGCCACTTCAACGAGCTAATCCGCTGGGCTATGTCAGTGACTTTAGTTCTCCTACGAATTTCCTCATTTCTGATTCGATCACGTAGGGAAACACCGAAGTTTGCCAGGCAAATAAATGTATCTTTATCTTTAACTTTATAAGTAGTCAGTAGGAATGATTCGATACAAAGCAATTCCGCCCGTTTTCCCACAGCGTAATCTAGTTACAGTGGTTTATATCTGCAGCGGGACCCCGCCGGGTGATTTGTGTCGACTCCGTCTCTGTTTATAGCGACTACCTACCTATCTGATGCCATAGCCTTGTTTCTAGTGCTCTGCTTGAGACAAAGGAGCTTCATGTACAGTTGTTACTAGTTGTTATATCTACAGCGTTGCCCGCGTGATCAATGGCAGCCTTCTTATTTAGCAATCCCGCGGGAACCTCATATTTTATCGGTATAAAAGTTTTCCAGTGTGTTATATTAAATTAATTCACTTAGCCAATTTGGCTGGAAAGTCAAACAAAGATTCAAATAAACATCCATCCATTCATATGTCATACTATCCAGCCAGATCTACTGGGATAGAATAATTTTAGTGCAGTCATATTTGGAAGTCAATATCATAAACAGCAATCTGGTAATTTAAGTTATTAATTTAATTCAAATTTAATCTATTTCAGTCTTAAAATAATGAATTTATAAATCAAAAATATATGTAATTATATACTCTTTAAAAAAATATATTTGCTAATTACAATAGTCAAACTACTTTTCCTAATTACCGTTAATTAGTGAAAAGTCAGATTGCTGTTTTTGATTCTATTCTACTCATATATAAGATAAGATAAGATAGATAAAATTTCTTTATTGCACTAACTAATTATGACAATAATCAAAATTACCTTTAAAATCTAGTAGGTACAAAGGCGGGCTTATCACTAAAGCGATTTCTTCCAGCCAACCTTTGGGTAAAGAAGACTATAAAAGATGTGGGGGAGTTGGCGCAGTTAGAGTATTACAGTGTAGAAGAATATAAGTATAACAATAAATAATAGGAGTACATACTATAACAAATAAATGAACAACAAAGTAATAGAAATACATAAACCATAAAATTTGTACAAACATTTAAAAAAAAGTAAATGAAAGTAGCCAGTAAAAGGAAAAGAAGTAAAGAGATATTAGTTAGAGCTAGAGGAAAGGTAATGAGACGTTACTCACGTTACCAAATCTTTGAATTTTTTCAATGATTTTTTAACTTTACGAATATCCAGTGGCAAAGCATTCCAAAGTTTTACTGCCTGAACTGAGAAAGAATTAGAATAGAAATGAGTACTATGAACAGGAATTGAGAGTTTAAAGGAGACTGTGCTACGCACACTTCGATTCGTGTTCTCACGAAAGAAGCTAAAGCGTTCTTTAAGGTATAGCGGAGTAGAAGGAACGAACAGGACTGAATAAAGAAGGGAAAAAATATGCAAGTTACGACGTTGTCTAATAGGGAGCCACTTGAGTTGTGCACGAAAACTAGAAATGTGATCATATTTGCGAAGTCCAAATATGAATCTAATGCAGAGATTTTGGAGACGCTCAAGTTTATTTAATTGCTCTTCTGTGAGATCGAGGTAGCAGGTGTCAGCGTAGTCAAGGATGGGGAGAAGTAAAGATTGTGCCAGCGCAATTTTAGTCTTCACAGGAAGAAAGTTGTGCAGTCTTTTAAGAGAAATAAAAATATCTAATCCTTTAAAACGTCTAAAAAGTTAAATACTAAAAGATACATTAAAGAATACATAACCAATACCAAATAAAACCATAAAAATATTTAAAGTTTGTGGTTACAATAACTACCTAAGTATCCGCGAATGACGTCATTTTCAGCGAAATATTTCGACAATCCTACTAACGTCATGGTCGCCTAACAGGTTAAACATCCACTTCGGTTTTTTCAGTCTGCCAGGTATAATGACTGCAGTAGCCGAGTCGTAGAAATATTGTGCTAAAAATGATATTAATAATATTCATAAAATTATAATTTCGATTTATCCTCATCGAAGTGAATTATTACTTAAAAGAACCGTTAAAAGTTTTCAGTAAATAACTGAAACATGCAAAATAGATGTGTAAAGAAACTTGATCGCCCCACCGCTCAAGCCGTTTCCTCAAGAGATCAGGCAACCCTTCACCTTAGAAAAGTTTGCAGAGCAAACACTGTCCGACAAACCAACAACTATTAGAAGGTGTAATCTCAATTTTTTTACTAGTTTTTTTTAGTTTCACCTGTCCCGTTGTATTTATTTATTTAAGACCTTATTTACCAATAATAAATGGTACAAAAGGCGGACTTAATGCTAATAGCATTCTCTTGCAGTCAACCTTCGGGATACATAGAAATTTTGCGTAGTAGGCGTAAAAGTAATGTATACTCAAACAGTATGCTTAAAACATACACCATATTAAATACATATAACATAAACATATTTAAAACAATACATATATAATATATGTTGTATGTCTGTCTGTAATCAGATCATGCAAATAAAATTTCGCTCACTTCACGGTTTCTGATTGAGCTGAAATTTTAAACGAATACGGATATCGCGTTATCATACAATATTATGATGTCATGGACCTAATTTGATGATGAAACCGGAAGGTGACCATAAAAAGTCTGTAAAATTATGAGAATAAATGTCCTTAACCATATACAAATTAATACGCAACTAGGGTGCAATGACGGTTAGTGGTAACCAAGCCTTTGGACGCAAAGAAATTTACTATTTGTCTAACACTGACCACGTGGACACTTACCGTCAATTCTCCCTAAAGCTAGTTCTAAACTTATTTGCAATACGATCAACCAGAGCCAATAAGAATTCAACATCAACGACGCGACTTAAGCACAAAGTAGGTGAACGACGGCCGATCGCCCGCAGGCCTCAGGTGCTCGGATTGCCTGAGAGGTGTTTACCGAGCCTTATTCTCGCTAGGTTTGCTAGCTCGGAACCTATTTGCAGTACAAGCGGCCGGCTGAGGCTGTATTAAATGAGATACAACGGATCCTTCTAGTTTGGCTCTATTTCATCAGATACTATTTTTGCAATATATTTTTTCCGAAAAGACACAAAGCGAAAGAATATAAAATGTGTAGATTTTTTGCTGGTTAATACAATTAACACTTATATAGTTTCATTTGGCTTTACATCGCCAGTCTTTTGACTGGACTTGGTCGTATAGGAGTTGGCGTGAATGTTTCACAAACATTTTAGATGTTTAAAAAATAATAATGTTCGTCAAAAATTTTAATTACTGCATTTTTTTTATATGTTGAAAATAACAAATGGGTATATAATAATTTAGCCATTTATTTAGCCATTTAGACCTATTAGTAGGACAAAGCCTCCATTTTTTGTTACTAATTACTTCTACGTCCAGCATTTTCTTTCTATTCTTTATCGAAATTCGTATAATAACCTACTTAAATGAAAACATATAATGTATGAATGAATGTACCTATGTATACTGACTTGAAAGCTTCCTGCGAAAGCCTAGTTTCTGAATAAATATTTGATTGTTGATTCTTGAACACCCTTGGCTTTATTCAGGGCAGGTATCACTCAGTAGGGTCAGCTAAGGAGTTGTTGGCACTCCACACATCTCGCCATTACAGCGCTGAAAAATTCAAGAAAGGTCGCCTCTTAGCCCTCAGCTTGAGGAGCCGGCCTCCTCGAATTGGTCGGTTGTTTACGAGCCGAACGGCCGCGATTGGTCCTTCGGCACTAACCCTACGCCGCTCATTATTCTATTTCGGCGCCTTTTCGGTATTTGTTTACGGCGGTCGGTGGATCCCAGAGCCTTGAATGTTGAAGAGCCTTCTTGCATAAAATCTGAGACGGTTTTCTTATTTTTTCTTACAAATATACCTACTTACTATCTACATTTAGAACTAGGCTCTTGTTAGAGTCAGGAAAAAGGAATAATACGCACACATTCAATTTTTTTTGGCAGGGATAATGAAATGGTTTGCCTTCTATATTTACACACTAGTCAAATAGTCCAGAAGCATGTGATCGTAATTGAAAATGACCACATAAGTACAAAATCAGAGGACAAGTTACGCGTATTACAAGCTTTTATTTAGTTTCACCTATCCCATTGTCTGTCTGTAATTCAACTTTGCAAGTTTAATTTGACCACTTCGCGGGTTCTGATTAAGCTGAAATTTTGCACCATTGCGTATTTAACCAGTATACTACACGGAAAAGCCCCTATATTTTTCTTCGAATCCAATTAGTAAAGTTAAGCAGAATAACGAATTGGATTTTTGTCGATTCTGTTATATTGAATAACTGATAGTATAACTGGACTAACCCTATCGTGTGGTGACAATTTAATAATATGAGCGGGGTGACAATTTAATAATGGAGCTGATCTGATGATGGAGCCGGAAGGTGGCCATAGGAACTCTGTAATGAAATAGCGCAACCCCATCGAGTTTGTATGATCGTTTGATTCGTCTTGAGCAGCACTTTAAACTTTTCATTTTAATGTTTTAGAAAAATATGTAGTTTTTTTTTTCTTTCTTGTTTATAGCGAGGATCGTATTTATGCTTACAGATGCACGCATATAAATATACTAATATATATATACCGATCGATCACACAGATTGAGCTAACCTCAAAGTGAGTTCGAGACTTGTGTTATGGGATACCTCAACGGTACAATATTTTTTAACAAATACATATACAGATTAACAGCCAAGACCCAGGACAATCTAAAACAAAACGATCTTGACCTGACCGAGGATCGAACTCGGGACCTCCGGTGTGACACCGTGACATGGTGACCACTAGGCCACAGAGGCTGTCAAGAACATCTAGTTTCCAACGCCGCTTGGCCACCAACGCTTCCTATTTATATATTCTTATTGGCACATTTGAATGCCAAATAGTGATATAGCTAATACTAACTAGAATTATAATTACCATCATACATCTTAACAGCAAATTTTAATTCCTACCAAGTGTGTAGCAATACTAATCTATCGTTTGTTTGCCAAACACGTCTGGCAATTAAACATTGGGTACGGTGGGCTGTGTGCTCAGGTGTGTACGAGGTGACCACCAACCAACTTCACCTCAGGTACCTCTCTGTACAGTAATATTGATCTTAGTATACTTTTCGTCTTCTCTCCAAGCGTGGCTAAAAGAGTACTGAAATAATAGAAAGGTGATGAATTAGCACAAAAATCTAACTAAAATGTCACTAATGTAAAGAGCCAAAGAATACCTTTTAGGGTTCCGTATCCAAAGGGTAAAAACAGGACCCTATTACTAAAACTCCGCTGCCCGTCCACCTGTCTTTATCCAACAGGCTATATCTCATGAACCGTGATAGCTAGACAGTTAGAATTTTCACAGATGATGTATTTTTGCTGCCGCTAAAACAAACACATACTAAATATAGAATAAAAAAAATGTGAAGCTCCCATACAACAAACGTGTTTTTTTTTTGTAGATAACTAGCTTTTGCCCGCGACTTCGCTCGCGTAGGGGTGTAATTTATCAAAATCCTTTCTTAAGGGATGCCTACGTCATAGTAGCTATATGCATGCAAAGTCTCAGCCCGATAGGTTTAAAATTGACAAAGCTTCATAGAAACTTTCATCCCTTATTTTATCCGCTTGGGGGTAGAATTGATCAAAATCCTTTCTTAGCGGATGCCTACGTCATAACATCTACCTGCATGCCAAATTTCAGCCTGATCCGTCCAGTGGTTTGGGCTGTGCGTTGATAGATCACTGTCAGTCAGTCAGTCACCTTTGAGTTATATATATTTAGATGGTACGGAACCGTTAGTGCGCGAGACCGACCGGTACTTGGCCGGTTATTTGTTTTCTCCCTCAAATCAGCTGAAACAAAAATTATTTCTGCATGTACTACTTTTTTATATACCTAATTAGCCAGCCAAACCACTGTAGACTCGAAGCTTCAAGTAAAGGATTTGCTAAAAACAATTAGCGAGAGCGGTATCTTAATCTGAAATACTACAAAAAAAGCATATCTTTCTATCTATATTTTAAGAACTACGTTTTGCTACTGTCGGTAGAGTAGATTCCATGTCTCCCTCTCTTGTGCCATCGTTTTAACTTCCATATACGACACTTCCCTTCCCTCTTCTATGATTATCTTATTTAAAATCACAGTTATTGCTTATTCATCACATTTTTGAAATCACATCAAAAAGCGATGACACCAAGTTGCCTCGTAATAATTCTCATTGACTCAAGTTATTTTCACAGCGTTGCATCAGAATCCTCAGCCTAATAAAACACGCGATCGGACCACCCTTCCTCACTCCACCAAATTCCTCTAATCACTATTACACATTTATTTTCTCTCAAAACCCAGCTGACAGCTTTAGACGCATCCCGTGTCACTCCTTTGTATCTCTCACCATTATAGCAAACACTTCAAAACCTTCCAATTGTGAAGACATAAGGTTTAAAATTGATTAATAGGAAAGCAAATTGGAATTTACGGTGAAGAGAGGTGCCTACACGCTCATTAGAGTTTGTACAAATAATAATAGAGTGGGTATTGTGAGTATTGCAACAATATTAAAATAATATGGGGATAATAAGGCCCTTTGTGCGTCTGTCGTGTTGTCCGATGTGAGGAGGATGTTAAGTGTTAATGATTTGCATTATATTTTATATGGGCTTGTAGAGGAAAGGCGGTGAAAGACGAGTCAACAAATAGATTTCTTACTCTACTTATAACTTTATTAAATACACATTTGAATACAACAACATTACTTTCTAACATATGATATAGTCAATCTGAATGGCGTAGGGAACCCACTGACAACGCAGGACTTATCCCAAAATCAAAATTATTTTTTAAAGGGGAAAATTACCTAATTTTATACTTTTTCACCTGAGAAAATAAAACCCTTTCCCGTTTTCTTTATTTGGCCCATAGGCTTTCTATATCCATTCAAAGGGATAATGCAGCCAGCATTATGGGGACCTTTGGGCCGGGTATGAACCGTGGGGATTTGTTTGACTGATTTGAAATACCTACGTTATTTGATGAAGCATATTGCGAATTTATTTCTGTAAACTTTTGACGAAGCATGTTGCGGATATACTTTTGTACTTTTTTGACGAACAATGTTGCTGCTAAATATTTGTTCATAGTCTTTATTTGAAACAAAATGTTTATTTTTATTCAATATGTAGTTAATTCAATAAAATTATTAAGTACTTTAGTAAAGAAAAAGTAAAAAGGTATACATAAAGTTACTTTTAGAAATATGCTTGAACTTTCTGCCTGAAAAATGCAAATACATTTGCTTTACGAGTAGGTACCTACTTACTTTATCGATACTATTTGCTTTTTAATTTGGTCATCTGGTATGGTACCATGAGAAAAAGGGTCGATATTTTTTTCCCAAAGCAGCCGGGAACAGAAACACCGTTACACCGCATGTTATTTTCATAATAACGGCCGTTTTTGAAATAACATGTCCACTATTGTCCACGGCTGGGCGGCCACATTGTCTGGCCGCCTTCCGGCTGTTACCTTCACACTGCACTTAATGAGGGAAAACGTGAATACTTATCATAGCGGCAGTTGAAAGGATAATAGTTGTTTTATTTCATAAAAGTTTCTATAGTATGCGTACAGTCAAGTACCAAGATACCTGACCAGGTCTTCTACTTATATCTTCAATGGAGAATATGCACGTATTTTTTTTATTTGCTTAATAAACTCCTTATTACTTTAAACAAATATGAAAGAATTTATAAAATATCTTAATCAGCGACGAACATGTAATAATTCAAAGTTTCAATAAGAAAGAGAAGTCCGATATGTACTGATGACGTCAAAGTCCACATCATCTATACATTTGCCATAGAAAATAGCGTTTTTGCGAGTGAGATAGACATAGTTCCGTAAAATTGTTATATCTCGTTCGTTTTTTAACCAAATCTTATTCTGTTTTCACTGTCAGTAATTTATTTTTGAATATTTATGGATAAACTGATTAGATAACATATATTTTTTTCATGCATATTCCCTATTTTCTCTTAAACTAAAAATAATATTAACATGAAAATTTATATTCAGACAGATTTTAATAAAGTATTTCTGAATATAAATTTTCATGTTAATATCATTTTTAGTTTAAGAAAAAATTGAATGTATAAGTAGAGGGCCTGGTCAGGTATCTTGGTATTTGACTGCACATTCAGATATTTTTCTTTAGAAACCTAAGCAAAGAATAGTTGGGAAATGTTGATCAACAAATCAAATCAACAGCCCTGCAAAGATTCAAAGATTCAAATGTTTATTCAGTAATAAGACCTTTACAGGCACTTTTACACGTCAATAAGTATAATTTATGTTACGTGTAAAGTATATTAAAATTTAATTTATTTTTAAAGAAAAGCTACCGATACCAGCGCTTCGTAACGACCACTGCTGAGAAGAAACGCCGAAAGAAACTCATTTTCACAGTATTGGTCGCCTACTCGCCAGAAGGGCTTTGTCATATTATTATAATTGTCTTTTAATTAATAAATACTTATAATATAATACAATGTTGACACATTATAACATGTAATGCTGGCGAACAAGTAATAAATTGCGTAATAAAAAATATTAAGTTACTGCACATGGAAAGGCATCTCTCAAAATATGTCACCAAACTCCCTCAACCACTTTCAACCTACCTCGTCGTAATATAAAAAAGCGGCCAAGTGCGAGTCGGACTCGCCTATGAAGGGTTCCGTAGCAGCAAGTAACTTAATATAAAAGTTCTTGTAGTTCTTAGTAACTTTGATCGATGTTTTAATAAACGTATAAAAAAAAAACTACTTATTAGATCTCGTTCAAACCAATTTTCGGTGGATTTTTGCATGGTAATGTACATCACATATTTTTTTTAGTTTTATCATTCTCTTATTTTAGAAGTTACAGGAGGGGACACACACACATTTTACCACTTTGGAAGTGTCTCTCGCGCAAACTATTCAGTTTAGATAAAAAATATTTTAGAAACCTCAATATCATTTTTGAAAACCTATCCATAGATACCCCACACGTATGGATCTGATTAAAAAAAAATTGAGTTTCAGTCCTAAGTATGATGAACCCCTAAAATTGTTTTTTTTTGTGTGAAAATCTTAATGCCTTTCACAGAATATAAGTTTTAACAGTATAGTTCTTATAGTTCTTATAGTTCTGGCTGTGACATACGGACGGACAGACAGACAGACAGACATGACGAATCCATAAGTGTTCCGTTTTTGCCATTTGGCTACGGAACCCTAAAAACGGAAATATCTCTCCTTCATTAGATTATTATATTTAACCGCGTCCGCTTTTTATAATAATATTTACCTGTCCTTAAGAGACCAATGTTCCGCTAACCAGTACTTATGAGCCAAACACTTTCTGGGATCATGAACTTTAATTCTGATTTGATCACTGATTTGATTGCTTGGTTCCCAACCACGTAATGGCGTCGTTGTAAGTTGTCCAAAAAATGATTTTATTTATTATTATGTTATTGATAATCGACGACATGCGTCTTGCAACAGGTAATAGGGGACTAGCTTTACTTCACTTAACATTTACGAAATGTTACCATTACAAAATATTGAACACATTTTAATTAAGAAAATTAATGGACCTTTATCAGCCATGAAAACCGTTTAAGATGCATCTCATGGCAGAAGATTAAGAAAGCGCCCCGTGGACGTTTTACGACATAAGGCTAAGCCACTCCAGTCCACTTTAAAAAGGCTCTTGAAACCACATTTCGCCAATCGGCTTAAGCCTCAAAGCGAGTTCGACTCCCTACAACATTCAACATGTCCCTAATATGTTTTTTAATTACGCAGACCGTCGCATGAGTAAGTACAGCGGATAGAAGGTCTTCATCTCAAAATCTTAGCTACTTTACTAGGGATAATTGCTGGATTTCGCGTCAAGGTATTTTTATTTATTCAATTTTTGAGTAAGTTTTTTTATCATCTCAATCACGGCCGGGTGGTTTTCCTATAGTAGAACAGGACCACTTCAAATCTCCCCGTAGAAGGCGACTTAGGAAATACAAACTCTCCAACCCGCTGTGCCAACGTGTAGAGTGTCGGAAAATCCTCTGGCTGCTCTGGTAGTACAGAGAGGGTCATTCAGAGAGATGATCATCATTTAGCCGTAGAAAGTTTACTGTTTGACGTAGACGACGATAATTTACATACCAGAAGATATTTTTTTATTACCAATATCGTTGAGTTGGTATCCCATAATACAAGTTTAAGCTTACTTTGGAGCTAGCTCAATCAGTGTAATTTTACTTCATTTATTTATTTGTTATTTATCAGTAGAGCACGAACTCTTACTTGTTTTCTGCATTTTAGCTATAAAAATAGCTAACCCCTTCCACGGGGATAGGGAGCGGTAGTGTAGGACTTTAACCCACTTTAACTCCATAGTGCCTCGAGTTGTCTTTCCAGTTCGCGAGGAATCCTAGATAATACTTATTTGCTGGTTTTAAACATTTCAGCTGGCAGTGTGTCTTCCACCGTACTCACTCATGCGTCGTCGTGCCGCGTCCGATACGCGATTATCATATTGAGTAGGATTTGCGTTATTGCAAATTGATTTTAATAGTTCCGGTAATATCATTATACAGATTACGGCATTGGATAGGAATTCCATTGGATATTTCATTTTAATCATCCTTCTTTTAAAATTTTTGGTTTAGATTGGGTGGTTACAATTTGTCTTTGTCATTATAAACCAGCTTATGATTTATCTTTTTAATTGAAATATCTATGAAATGTATGAAAGAACTTTATAATTGTTGTTTATGTAAAAAGGTACTTCTTAGCAAAAACTAATGGTACTAACTCGTTTTTAGCTTAATTCTTACAGCTGTATTAGGCAAACTAAGTAGGTAGTACTGCGCCCACCTTTATTCATATAAATTTTTCCTCCACCCAAAGGTTGGCTGGAAGACATTGCATTTATAGCAATAAGTCCCTCCTTACGTCTATATTGTTACTAGTTGTTTTGTAATTCATGTGTGTCTATTATGGTGCAATAAAGTTAATTTGTATTGTATTACGTCCAAACTTGGTGGCGCCAACACCATTATACGAGACCAAATAAAATAAATATATAAGGACACCACTGTCGACACCTATAACCTATGGGCCAAATTATTTACTAACTATCCTCCAATTGACACAACAGTACTAACCCCAAAATAACTTGGATAATTCAGTGAGCGCATTGATAGTTACGGTAACGATATCTAAACAGTGGTAGATACGCGGAGGAATGCCGGGGACAAACACCGACCCCGCACACTTGAGAACACATAATCAGGCGCTCATTGTCGTTTGTCTGTTCGTGTGTTTGGCCTGTCGTCTGTGCTGGCCAACAGTTAATAGTTCTAATTTACTGGTTTACGTAAGAAGTGTAGGGATAGGGATACTTTTGATTTACAATCTAAGGGCTAATTTATTTATTTAACTTTATAACAATACATGTAAATGGCGGCCTTAAGGCTAGAGTCTTTTCTACCAGTCAACCAACAGGTGACGCTGGTAATCTTTTGGGGTAAATACAACAGAAATTAACTAAAAAAGAAAAAACGGAGTAGGTAAACTTATTATGACTAAGTAAGTACTAGTGGATATACTCGTATATATCATGGTTAAACCTACAGAAAAATAAACATAAAAATTGTTTAAAAATACACCATATATAAATATTACTTATATTGCCGCTGATGAGCTTTTCGGAGATTATGTGCACGCACTGCTCTCTTGAACACAAGACGAGATTCTGCTTTCCGGATAGGTACTGACTGGTAAGGTCAAAGCCGCACAGCTTGAACGAATAATGAATTTATTATAATTATCGCAGTCCGGCAAAGTGACATATCAAGAAGGAGATTTCTTGAAAAGCGAAGGGACCAAGTACCTTTTTTTTAAAATAAAGTTTATATACATGCATTACATTTACGTATTTGCGTTTGTGAAAAGACATGAGAGATGTGTACAATTTTCACATTTAGTAGGTTAATGATTAAATCTGAGTGAAGATTATGGCTGATATGATGATGATGAAGGATTGAAGACCATAAACGAAATTAGCAAATTCAATCGATACTATCGGAGTACCTGAACCAGCAGGCACTCATGCTAATATTAATTTAGTTAAGTATCCCTTTAAATAAACACCGGAAATTTCATATCAATTGGAATACGTTATATTTTTTGCCCCAAAGCTAATATGGTTATGTTACCTTATTAAACAAAAATACGTTCTACATTCGATAGCTGCCCCGCCCGGCAGTTACGTGACGAGGAACGGAAGCAATCGGGTGCCATTGGGTGCAATTGGGTGCCGGAGTGCAAGTCAGGGTGCTAACGATGGCGACCAGAGACAACGAGATAAACAAGGAGAGTCGCGGGAAATTATAGGCTTGTTGAGGTGTGGTGTAAGGCATGAGCAAGGCGGAGAAGGTAGCGATGACTGATCTGTCAATAAACCTAAATGGATGCTTTTGTGTTTCATCATCAGGACATTTTTTGTTTCCACTGCAACGACCCGCTTCATACTTGGCCAGGGTCACAGGTTTGGCACCTCGTAGAAGCGGAGTATCATTTATGCCTACATTACTACAAAGGAAACTATACAAAAAAATCGTTTATTTCCGATGACATGGATCCATAATTATGTTAGTTTTACTTAACCGATGTTAGTAATACATATGATGGTTGCGTTCATATACATATCTATAGTTCGGAGTGGGTTTTAACTTGATATTTAAAACCCACTCCGAACTATAGATATGTATGTAGGAGGGTGATCCCTCCTTACAAAAAACGCTCATAAGGGAGAAGTATAGCGATCTGCTGTCTAGCCCGCACTCTGTTTATAAGCGAGGTGTTTTTTTGCAAAGAATTGCTGCAAAGCCGTCAATCTGGTACTCCGCAAACATCGCCGATGCGCTACAAGAACGAGGTAGCCCCAACATTATCCTGAAGACGTCATTATATCCAACGATTTTATACATTCGCGCACACGTCAATGTGTGTATGTTTGCCCCGAACACGCGTGACAAGGCGAGAACGGGGGAGAGGTGCGGGGACGGGGAACGGGGACGTATATTGCGCGGGATCCTAGGAGTTTCCGTTCTGTTTGTAATATTTATATTAAATCTGTGCCAGGGTGTACGAGCGCTGGCCAGACGGGTTTGAGAGGTCTCACTGTGTTTAATCATAGCTAGATTCCCTAGGTTATTAGGTGTCACATTAAACCTGCGCACGATGTCTAGCCGCTTTAGTGGCAGCTAGACGCTGTGGCGCAGTGGGCGCAGGCAGGCGGGCGCGTAATTTTAACAAATAATCCGATGAACATTGACCATTTAAAAATTGCCAAAATAAGCGCACAGGCGACAGCGGGCTTGTGCATGTTGCCGCTTATGACTTGCACCACTTCGACAGCTGCTAACTAGGCAACTAGCGGGCGTGAATAAGCGTTTTCGAACCAGCGCGGCGTCCGGCCGCCACTGGCGATCGCGTAATTGCTCCAATACCGCTGCACTCGTCTAATCAACCTGTTTGTTTGATTCCTTGCTAATTGAACAACTAAATCATAGGCTGGGCTACATGATAGACGGCGAATTAACTTGTCAACATTTTTAGTTGCGTAGAGGATGAGGTTCTGAGTTACCGAATTCGTATTATTATTTTAAGTAATTTATTATTTTGGGACGGTGAAGCCCTTTTTGGCATAAATTTAAAAGGCTAGTTTAATGTCTGTTTGGTATAAACACTTTTACCATTTCTAATAACAAAAATTGTTAAAAAAATGAAAAACTAAGAGCCATAATGCTTTCTTTGCTAGCTATAAGCATTTTAAACGAATAGAAAAGTTATAACTGACAAAACAATACTATACAATACCCTTTATTGTACAAAATAAATTAAAACAGGACATAAATATCTTAAAACCTAAAGAAATGCGCAATGTCAATATGTATTAAGTAAGTCCTGAAATAAGGATTTTATGTCATAAAATTGTTTCCTTGTTTTCAGCCTCAGATCGGGAGGAAATCTGTCACAAACTCTGTTAAGAGCGAGCCGTATCGATTTGAGAGGAACGGCTGAAAACTGCTCGCCAGGGGTTGCGCTACTTTAACATACATTTTCATAGATAAAACTGTAAGAATAGAAACAATGTGGCGTGGTAGCTGCTTTACATTTTTAGCAAATAGGATGTGAACTAAAACAATTTAAGTCATTAGATAGATTATTAAAAAGTATGGTATATGTATTTTTAAAGCAAATTATGTATAAGATACATCGCATTTAAATTACCACTGTCGTCACGGTCAGCTACGATATTTAACCGACTTCCAAAAAAAAGGTGGAGATTATCAATTCGTCGAGATCCTTTCTTTTTATGTATGTTCATCGATTATTCAAAGACGCCTAGACCGATTTAAAAAATTATTTTTTTGTTTAAAAGGGTGTACTTTTCAGGTGGTGCCATGGAAATTTTATCAAATCGGTTGCTTAGTTTGGGGGTGAAGTCGGTTTTTAGTTTTGAGAAATTATTAACGAAAGGTGACGTAAAACACCCAAATTCCGAAACTTTGAAGCGCTTTATCTTTCTCAATATTTACTACTTCGCTAAACGAAAAAATATGGGTATTTTATTTTTGGATAATCTAGTTGACGAACTAAATATTTTTTTTCCAAGTCCACACCCCTACTATAGTAAAAATTAGATTGAAAAGGGCAAACACTTTTGGGTTTTCTTGTAGGTATATGACGCACTAATTTCTTTGTTTGCCCAGCGTTGCGTAGATTAGAAAGACCTCTGTGGCGTAATAATATAATATTTTTTTTTTATTTTTTTTTTTTTATATAGGTACGAATAACACTGATTAAGCTAGCCCCAAAGTAAGTTCGAGACTTGTGTTATGGGATACTAACTCAACGATACTATATTTTATAACATATAAATGTATAGATAAACATCCAAGACCCAGGACAACTTGAAAAAGACCATTTTTCAACTTGCCCTGACCGGGGATCGAACCCGGGACCTCTGGGTGGCGGACTAGCATGGTGACCACTACGCCACGGAGGTCGTCAAATTAATGGTTAACACGCTAGTCCCTCGGAGATTCCGGTTCGATCCCCAGCCAAAGCAATTTTGTAAATAGTCTTTTTTAAAGTCATGGGTCTTTTGTATTTATTTATAAGTATATTTATCATTAAATATACATATTTCGTATCATTGAGTTAGTATCTTATATCCTTATAACACAAGTTTAAAAACTTACATTTGAGCATGTGTGATTGGTCCCTATATACATATTTATTTATATTTATTTTCTTAGGCCAAGTAAACGATCTATCACGTAACCTATTAACTAATAATACACCACTATTGTGAGCCAATCGATTACATCTCCACCTGACCTCGCAAACTCGCATATTACCGTCTAATCAAAATGTGTCCAAAGCAATTCAACAACCGCCCTGGGCGCGTCATTGTATTTCAAATTGCGAATTGCATTTAGCGGCTGCACGTGATTGGTCGCCGCCCGCTCCGTCCCGTTCTACGGAGAAATGGAATTATGCCGCGTAAATAAGAACCTTTGTGCGCCTTATTGAGCGTTCGGTAATGGAATGACTTGCGGAAAGGCGGACAAATTAAAAAGTTTGCTTTTATAAACACGTCGCGGATAATAAGCCGACTGAAAGAGTTGGTTTTGCATTGAAAATAACAAATTGCTGGGTTGATGGGATGTTAAATAAAGATTTAAATCTATATAAACATTAATAAATTTTCTTAACTTTCCTGGATTAAGGGGCTACCTGAATTTTCCGGGGTCCAGTGCTGCCCCCATTTAAAATAAATCATTTGAAAGAAAACGGAGATATCATTTAAAATTTTGTCTTGATCAGACCCTAGATAACCCTTCAAACTATTTTATGAACTACTGTTTACTATTTAAAGCGAGAACATGAAGCTTTTCTACGCACATACGCCAAAAGTGGCCGTTTTTCGCAATTGTGCGTAGAAAAGCTTCACGTTCTCACTTTAGACTGTAAACAATAGTTCATAAAATTTAAAGGGTTATCTAGGTTCTGATCAAGACAAAAGTTTGAATGCAATCTCCGTTTCCTTTCAAAATATTTATTTTAAATGGGGGCAGCACAGGACCCCGGAAAATTCAGGTAGCCCCTTAAGACGGAAAAGTTATATCGTCATATTAATATCATCAAGAAGCTTGAATAGTAAGAAAAGTTTATCTATGTGCGTTACTTGTGTTGTAAGTGGACAGTGAAGTGAGACTTTTCAAGCTGATGGTGTCTGAGATAGCTTCACAATTAGCCTGGCGGTTAGTTTGCTACTTTCCAATAACAAAAATCAAATTATTTTCTTATTTTCTTAACAGTAGGTACCGATTAATTTACTTATATGTACCTTACAAAGCACGGAGTACTATTCTTTAAATAAGGAATACTATAATAATGTATTATGCTACTTACCGGAACAAATTATTTTCGTTATAATAAATCTGCTAAGATGGGCAGGAGGCGGGATAAGGTTCACACAAGGAACAAGCACATCCGCGGGTCATTTGAAGTAGCCAAGATTCAGGACAAGATGCGAGAAAGAAGACTGTGATGGTATGGTCACGTAATGGTTGATAACTACATAACAAAGAAGGTAATGCATAGCCGAAGGACGGAGAGGCCGAAGACCCACGACTTAGTCCAGTACCGTTAAAAAAGATATGAAGAGGATGGGTGTAACCCCGGACATGATTTATGATAGGGAAAACTGCAGGCGCAAGAAGATAAGGAGAACCGACCCCAAATGAAATGGGACCATGGCTAGGACTGATGTTGATGATAATAAATCTGTATCTAAGCATAATCACACTAATATTATAAAGGCAAAAGTTTGTGTGTGTGTGTGTGTGTGTGTATGATTGTTACTTCTTCACGCGGAAACGGCTAGACCAATTTTGATAAAATTTGGTAAGCAGGAAGCTGACTCCCTGGATTAACACATAGGTTACTTTTTCCGCGGGTAACACCACGGGGCGCAGGTAGTAAAATCATAAATCAAAGAATATAAAACTTACTTAACAATATAATAAATCAAATACAAGCACTAAAGAATGCGGCCCCAAACTGTCCCATAAAATAAATCAAAATAAACAATCCTCTCCATCATGTTTGTCTATTTAATGCGCCAACAATCCATCGATTAGCGCAGACAAACCGACGAGTGCGAACCCTGAGCCCGGCCCGAGGGGCAACACTACTGACCGCTACTACACTCACTAATCTACTCTATTACATCAATTACTTTAACATACATTACCGTTTTTTTCACGTCATATTCATTTGTTACAAAGCAACCGAGCAATGTAATATAGAAAGGTGATAAAGTAGCGATTGATGTAAATTGCTATGTTTAATCGTATAATTTTATTGTAGCGTTTTGGATTAGGGTGCTGGTGTTTGTTAAGTTAATAATATTATTTTGTTAATGGTGTGTTTGTAATTTGTAGAGATTCTTTTTGTAGAAATTGCTGTCGATTTAGAGGTCGGATTATCTACTTACTCGTTCGTACACACATAAACGAGCGGAATATAATATACTTTATCTTCCCAATACCACATGTACAAATTAAGTACGATTCTTCTTTCTATTTTTAAGTTAATCTTTGTTTAAAAATGAATAGAAATTGTTGCAACAATAGAAATTAGAAACTACAAATTTGGATGATAATTATACAGAATATAAAAAAAAGATTTTCAGCTGATTTTCAGCGATTTTGATTACCTTTTGCTGTCAGCTTTTAACGATACAAAAAAAAAAAGAGATCAATGTTTTTACACGTTTATATCTTCAAAACTGAACTCCTTTGCAAAATCCAAGCAAAAACACCAACCTAAAGGGCACGCCACCCAACAAATTGTTTCACAAGCAACATTACGAACACGACCCTTAAAGTAATGCGACCAGCGCTACTCGACCTTTCCCTACCTCGCCAAGGTGTGACCCTTTAGGTCTACTTCCACTGGTGATTGTCACATACAAGTAATAAATTGTAGCTGGCATGGCTCCGTGCGTCATTGCGCGCGAATGTGCCAAATTAACAATTACGCCCAACCTTCGTGCCTCTATGTTAATTAGTGAATTTCCACACACTCACACACATACAAGGTTAAGGCGGTAACCCGTCCGGGGGCCTTGCAGAACAGGTATCTCTGCTTGAGGGTTAATTGTTCTGGCACACGACAAATTTGTTCTTTCGTATGTTGTCTTTTTAATGTATTTTTTTTTGTACAATTAAGTTATTACAAGCAAACAAACAAACAAAATTTGACATGCAAATACCAGTTTTTTGCCAATATGCGTTGCTGCCACCGGGACCACATGTGGCAAAAAAAAATCTAGAGCTCTTCCGAACTTCGGAAGGCATATGTAATCTAAATCTTTATTCAATACAAAAAAAAAATATTATAATACAGCGGCTTATAAATAAAATATTTCTTCCAACGCACCACATCGAGGCAATGTACCTAATATGCTGGCAGCATTTCCTCGCTGAATAGCGATACTTATTCTCTGAGCAAAAACGCTCCCAGCAAAGAAAGCATATTAAGCTGTTTGTCCTAGCTGGTATCATTGTATGGCAGTCGTCAAACTATGACGATACCCTTAGTCAGCTTGAAAAATCTAACACCAGTGTTGGACCCTTATGAACCTATATTATTACCTCCTACAAAATTTCACCACGCACCACCCGCCTGAAATGAAAAATTTCATCCACACCACTTCGATAGTTGGCAATCAACCACGTACGTTTTAAAAGGAACTTTTTACCACGTACGACCGAACTGTGGAATCAACTTCCTGCAGCAGTGTTCCCGGACCGATATGACATTGACACCTTCAAAAAACGAGTCTATATCTTCCTTAAAGGCCGGCACCGCTTCTGTTACACCCCTGGTGTTGCAGTTGTCCATGGGCAGCGGTTATCAGTTACCATCAGGTGACCCGCTTGTTCGTTTGCCGCCCTATAACATAAAAAAATGAACAGATACAAAAACAAACAACTAAAATAACTACAAACCATAAGCGTATCATAACCTGTGGCAGGGCCTCCTTAGAAGCCGATTCCCATCGAATTCTCTTAGGGGTTTCTAATATATACGAATTTATGCATTGTGCATTAAAATGTCCATTTCCTATTTTCGTAAGCCTTAAACTAGCAGCTTGACTGGATTGCATACACCCACATATTCAAAATAAGAAAATTTTCGCTGGTTATTCAAATACACCGACATTGATAAATTTTGTACAAACACGCTCAAAGACATATTACTCACACTAAACCAGTAAAAATAAAAATATGCAATTTATAAGCCGGACATTGAACGGCTTATTAACCGTTAAAGAACCTAACTAGTTACGCCCCGCGGTGTTACCCGCGGAAAAAGTAGCCTTTGTGTTAATCCAGGTTGCTAGTTTCCTGCATACCAAATTTGGTCTAGCCGTTCGCGCGTGAAGAAGTAACAAGCATACACACACACAAACTTTAGCCTTTTTAAAATTATTGTGATTATTGAATTCGTTTCATAGGTGTACTAGCCCAAAGTATCAACCAACGCCACTGATTTCAACATTAGGCAATTTTCCAAAGGCAAAACCGAAACCAACACGGATGAAGTCTCAAGCGAAACTCGGTAATTAATAAGATAAAGCAACACGAACCTACACACATAACAAAGGTGATAGCTGGGGATAATAGACATCAGCTTATATTACGGTCGGAGTGATTACCCGACGTGGAGAGAGAAGTTATGTGTTTAGGGCCGGAATGCCGGCTGCCTGCTGAGGAATGCGGCAGCCAATTTTATGGGAATGAAGGCTAAAGAAGCAACTTCCAATTTCTGTTTCAAAACAACTGAATAGTCAGATGATTATACATTTTCGATATACATACCCACATTCGTGGAGTTTAGTGTAGGTATATACGGTAGTTTCTTGTTTTACTCAACTTTTACTTTTAATTATAGCCAGTAGATTTATTGTGTTATTACTTTGGTACTTATTAAATAAAACCGGGAGTTATATTTTAAAATGAAAACAAAACTTAAAAAAGAAAAGATAATAATCATGCAGCTTATTTGAGATTTATTCCGTCTTATTATAAAACCCAGACTAACTTTGTTACTAGGTTTAAACCATTATCCGACCAAATGAAGTTGACATCTAGTAATATCACTATATCTCACCTGTACATGTCAACTTCATTTTGGGCGGATCATGGTTTAAACCTAGTAACAAAGTTAGTCCTGTTTTTATAATAAGACTGATTGTGTTTATTAAGAATTCCATAAGTCCATGTTTAGTTCATTTTCTTAGAAATATTTCTTACAGGTTGTCTGGAAGAGATACCTATATGGGATAAGTCCGCCATTGTATATTTGCGCTTTCGATTTTTTTTTGAACTTTATTTTTGTTCTTTGGTACAATAAAGTTATTACAAACAAACTAACATATATATTGACAGCCAGCATTTTTCTGTCAAATCCATTCTCATTACTTACAAAAAACATTTTTCCTCGTAAATCTTCAATACTATATAAGAGAAGTAAGCCGCAACAACGCAGCAAATAAGCAGATTTAGAACGTAATTGGCACTGCTATAAATAGGACTAATATAAATAAACTGAAGTGAGGCTGGAAAAGAGAAAAGGAACTTGAAAATCAATTGATTGTTTTGTCGTTACTTTTAGTTAGTACCATTTAATTTAGACAAATTTATGGTACGCTATGTGTATAAGTTTATTCTTTTATGACCTATGACAAAATAGAAAAACCAGTATTTTCCTTCTCAATAATCGTAAAAACACTATTTCTCCAAAATCCTTAACATAACTATAGTCTAATTGCCAAAGGAGTGTAAGCCGCATCAGTCAACGCCGTGGGCAGATGACCAATCGCCGCAGAAAGGGTTTAGCCGACTCGGCGGAAAGCGGTAATTCGTTTACCGGCACAATTAGGCGCGGTAATCCGGCCCGTACCGGCGGACGCAAAATAAATATAAGACAGAAAGATCACTTGGTATATGATCGTTGCGCGTATCCCCGGTTGCATGCTCAGCGGTTACGCTTGCATGCAACCGGGAGCCTGGGGTCCGCTACCTAGCCTAGGTGATTTGACGAGGTTCCTGGTTTTTACACAGAGCGACTTCCGTCTGACCTCCGCAACCCAAAAGGTAGACCGGAACCAATTCTTGGATAGGTTTAAGCAAATACTATATGGCGTTCCGGACCCACAGCTTATACGTGCCTTCCGAAATATGGAATCATAATATCTTTCTTTTCGGATAATCCTAACTAGACTAGAAACAACTTTCACAAAGTATGCTTCTCAGTGGGATTTAAACCCACGACTTCCGGATCACAAGGCGGACGCCTTGACCACTGAGGCAGTCCTACTCTTAAATAAATAAATAAATGAAACAAAATGCTATCTTAGTTCTATCTTCTTTTAAGCGCGACTTGTGCTTTTGAGTTTGTACATTATGGTCATGTTTTACTATCACCGTTTCTCTCAGTGAAAAAAAAAACATTGTGAGGAAATCTTCAATGCAACCTAGCAATATGATAAAATAAGAAACCAATCCGTTAGATCTACCAAAAAATCGACATTGTGTCCGTCTGTTTGAACACCGACTAGAGCTTGCGCCGACGGAAGTAATACTTGGCAAATTTGAATTTGATAGCAAGTACTTGCAAGGGCTCATATCCATTTCTAAGTAAACTGTTATAGTTCTTGCAATATAATATTAGCCCTATATTCTTTACTCCGGATATATATTTACTCTTTTCCATAACGAATACTTAGCAGTAGACAAGTCCAAAGTTTTCTAGTAACTAAGGGTTTATTGATCATCCATTAGAACGAACTGCAATCATCTGGTATAACAGGCTCACCATTCCACCCGGGTAGCGATGAAATCTAGCGGTAATATCTAGCTGTTATTCTATCCTCTCTTTATTTTACAAGCATTTCTAATCCGGGTACAATTAGTCTGTCAGCGCTCGACGAGCCGCAATCAATATCGGGTATACCCGGCTCACCCGGGCGCCGGGTAGCGACGAAAACAAGCGGTAATATGCAGCAGACTGCGTTACCGCTGCAGTGGCAAGTTGATGCAGTTAGGAGCGGTTTTACCTAAAATAAACCGAACTTGGTAAATATGATTTCCTTTGCAGTCGTGTTGATTGAACTCAAGCAATGGTGTCAGATTTTTCGAGCTACATAAAGGCATCTGACTGAATGACTTAATATCATGTTGAAATATCATTGTGTCAGCATTTATTATATTATTACATACTAAGTATCTAAATCGCTTGCCTACCATGGCTTTATTTAGAAGGTAAAACAAAGATTATTGAATACATATACATACATAGTAAAAAGTAACAATTAGAAGCTTCAGACAAGAGAAGCTGCACTGATTATAGTGTTACGTTTGATAACATAATTACTATGTAGTTAATACTCGAACACAATCCGCCTTCGTCTGAGGGATGCTGACGGGGCGGGGAGCGGGGCGGCGGCGGGTGGGATCGAGTTTAATTAACAAATTTAATTAGAAATTAACTGTTTTGTGCGGCGCTCTGCGGCTGCAGGGCTGGCACAAGAAACAGGGCTGGCAATGCTCAAAAAATATTAAGAAGGATTTTAAATACCTCTTCATACATGTTTTTCTTTATATTTTACTTGCATAGGTAAATTTGTTTTTTTTTTTCACGTTCACGTTCAGATTTAAATTCTTTGAGCCTCCATATACTTAGGACACAAAGATTAATATGAGATCAGTGAGATTGAAAATATCCTTAGGATTAGGACACAATGATTAATATGAGATCAGTGAGAACGAAAATATACTTAGGATTAGGACACAATGATTAATATGAGATCAGTGAGAACGAAAATATACTTAGGATTAGGACACAATGATTAATATGAGATCAGTGAGAACGAAAATATACTTAGGATTAGGACACAATGATTAATATGAGATCAATGAGAATGAAAGTATACTTAGGATTAGGACACAATGATTAATATGAGATCAGTGACAACTAAATAAATACATCTTTATTTTTATTAATTTCAATCAACACTAATGGCTAGCTAATTAAAAAAACATGTTAACTAGATATTGTTTTCGTATTTATTTGTTTTATAATTGGTTATGGATGGTCATTAACTAAATTTACCAAAAAGTACACATTTGTCTGCAGTCGCACGCGGAGATTTCAGTTTAATTATTTAATTAGGAAGTTACTAAAGTACAAAACGCTGCACTTCATATTTTTAGGGTTATCGCTTCGCAAATAAATATTTCATATTTTTATACCAAAACCTGTTTCAAAAATATTTTAATTATATATTCTTTTTTCTTTTATATAAAAGAATGTTATGCCTTGTGGTATTAGTATCTCAGCAAATAAACTCGGCATTTATATACAATATATTGTAAACGCAGATATTCACAATTACATTTATGCACAATAAATAATAATATTATAATACCTACGTCTTGATTCCGATTCTTTCAAAAGATTCCTAGGTATTTTCTACCTGAACTTTTTTAAGTATGCCTGTTTGATAAACCTGAAGAAAATAAAATTATCACACATGGTGCACTATCAAAATGTTCAATCGAAATCTAAGCCAACATTTCCTCCAATCGATTAGTCACATGTCTCTCCCCAACTCTACAGCATGCAGTGACAGACTGACAACAGGGACAACCCTACCGCGCAAACACGGCTCCGGCGGCGAATTTGAAAATTTAATTTAGTTGCGTTTTGTTCGCGGTAATTGGTTTGTTCTGCGTTTAGTTACCAGACCGGCGGTGACGTCACAGTTTGCACACATGCTTAGGATAGGTAGATTAGATTAATAGCTTTGTACGAAAATGTCACGCTAAGGATATAAATAGACCACAGAATGAACAAATGAATTACTTACTGAATTAGACTTCCGACAACATACTTTTTAGCTTCGAATATTTTGTAAGTGTAAATGACAAACACTGTTGTCAGATTTTTCAAGTTGCCTAAAGACATCTGACGCAGCTTAATACAATTATGAAAGCTGGAACCAACGGCTAAGCGTGCGTTCCGAAGCACGGAGTTTTAAACGCGCATAGGGTGCCCAACTATTCGCTCATTTTCATTGGTCGATAACTCAGTTGATATACAGCATGCGGGGACTCCAGTGACCAAAGTTCCCCGAATGTGGGTCTTATAGCATGTGATACAGAAATCTCCCGATCATAATAAAAAACAATTACAAAATCGGCCTATCTTGGCCTGAAGTAAAGCGCGATGCTCAAGACAGATCGAGATGGAAAAGTACTGTAGCGGCCCTCTGCCCCACTCAGGGGACATAGGACTATAAGTCACAAAATGCTCACTTCTATCTTTTGTCACCAGGTGTGGTTCCAAAACCGGCGAGCGAAATGGCGCAAGACAGAGAAGTGCTGGGGGCGGTCCACCATCATGGCGGAGTACGGGCTGTACGGAGCCATGGTACGGCACTCGCTACCATTGCCGGAGACCATCCTCAAGAGTGCGAAGGAGAACGACTCCGTCGCGCCCTGGCTACTCGGTGAGTACTTCCAGTCTACCGTCAGAAATACCATAACAATAGAGTGCGAAGGAGAACGACTCCGTCGCGCCCTGGCTACTCGGTGAGTACTTCCAGTCTACCGTCAGAAATACCATAACAATAGAGTGCGAAGGAGAACGACTCCGTCGCACCCTGGCTACTCGGTGAGTACTTCCAGTCTACCGTCAGAAATACCATAACAATAGAGTGCGAAGGAGAACGACTCCGTCGCGCCCTGGCTACTCGGTGAGTACTTCCAGTCTACCGTCAGAAATACCATAACAATAGAGTGCGAAGGAGAACGACTCCGTCGCGCCCTGGCTACTCGGTGAGTACTTCCAGTCTACCGTCAGAAATACCATAACAATAGAGTGCGAAGGAGAACGACTCCGTCGCGCCCTGGCTACTTGGTGAGTACTTCCAGTCTACCGTCAGAAATACCATAACAATAGAGTGCGAAGGAGAACGACTCCGTCGCGCCCTGGCTACTTGGTGAGTACTTCCAGTCTACCGTCAGAAATACCATAACAATAGAGTGCGAAGGAGAACGACTCCGTCGCGCCCTGGCTACTTGGTGAGTACTTCCAGTCTACCGTCAGAAATACCATAATAATAGAGTGCGAAGGAGAACGACTCCGTCGCGCCCTGGCTACTCGGTGAGTACTTCCAGTCTACCGTCAGAAATACCATAACAATAGAGTGCGAAGGAGAACGACTCCGTCGCGCCCTGGCTACTCGGTGAGTACTTCCAGTCTACCGTCAGAAATACCATAACAATAGAGCGCGAAGGAGAACGACTCCGTCGCGCCCTGGCTACTCGGTGAGTACTTCCAGTCTACTGTCAGAAATACCATAACAATAGAGCGAGAAGGAGAACGACTCCGTCGCGCCCTGGCTACTCGGTGAGTACTTCCAGTCTACTGTCAGAAATACCATAACAATAGAGCGAGAAGGAGAACGACTCCGTCGCGCCCTGGCTACTCGGTACTGTCAGTACTTCTAACGTCTCACTTTTTTGAAGGTAACATTCGTGATTTACATTTTTGGTATAAAAATTCAATAATGACGAATCGATTGACATATCACTTGTAAAAATTGGACATGCGATTCGGATGCTGCAGTGGAACAGACATACATACCCACATCCACACACAGACTGCTAAAATCCTAACCTTCTTCTTGGCTTTGTCGTGGTCGGGTTAAACAAAAGACGCAGTTCCAAATAGTGTCAACGATGCAGTGGGGTACTTACGTCAAAACGGGTTACTCGAAACCTGGTCGCAACTTTCTACTATATTACGCAATCCGTTAAACCGTTTACAACATGCATAATAATTAAATCTCACTTTAGATAAAATAAGAAATAATGTGCCGTTCCCGAGAATTTGGAAACTTTGGGAAATATTCTTTCGGTAATATTCCTCGAAATGGAAATTTTGAGGAATATTTATGGAAATATTAGGAATATTTCCGTGAATTTACAGTGGGAATATTCCCGTAAATTTGGAATATTTCCAACGGCACATCGCTGCTTGCAAGTATATAGTCTTCTTACCATTGTACGTTCCCGGTTGCATCCTGAGCCCGGGGTAAGCGACAGAATGTTTCCACTTCAAATAAGATGTCAACGCATGGCACCCAAGGAGGCCGAAGACCTTGCGAAGTATTGAGTAGTCTTGTTGAGCTGACCTATACAAACGGTTTTGTGTCAAACAGTTCGGACAAAAATAATTCGGAGTAACGTGGTGAGCCCAGGTAGATATAAATTAATTTTAATATCATTTTCTCGATGTAAGTACGGTAGGCCTCAGAAATGGAGTCCTAGTTTCTCATACTAATTATATGAGAAAAAAGAGACTCCATTTTTGAGGCGTACCATACCTACCCCTGCCTTAAAGGTAAGTGTCTATGTGAATGTCTTGTCTTAGTTAGTGGTATATGTCCATTAATTATAATAATAATAATAATTACTTTATTTCACGCTAAACAGTATACAGTGTAGTTTTCAATTTACAATTTTACTACATGGTACATAAGTTCTTAAGTAGGTACATATTTGCATGCAATGCAATTAACTGTACAGGAATAAATACCACTCCCATTTTGTGAGTTAAAACCACTTTTTGCAATATGTATTGGTGAGGGTTGGTTTGTAGTTTATGAAAAAGCTACTCATAGCCAAGATTCTTCTGTTTTTATTTTTATTTTTTAAAGATCGCTTGGTACGCGATGCCCTAAATTTTTGTATTTCCCTCTGAAACTTAAGACCTCCGTTTTTTTTTGTCTGCCTACGTGGCAAATCCGCCCAAACCCATGAGGTGTGGCATATTCTGACATAATAATTTTGTTCAAGAATCGGGCGCAGTGACAGGGCTGGGGCAGCCGTAGCGGCGACTCCCCTCCGGCCCGCCTCCCCCACCCGGTGAGTCAGACCGTCAGTCAGTCAGTCAGACATAGCCCTGTCACTGCCCGAGCTCGCTAATTAGCTAGATTGCAGCCTATCTTTAGTTTTTAGCGACTCCACTATACTGTTAGTTTTTTTTCACTGTAGCTTTTTATTTTATAATAAATCTTTAGCTCTCTAGTACACGATAATCTCCCGCAATCGATCTCAGAGAGAAAGGGTGGGGTCAGGATTGAGGTAACACAAGCTGAGACACTCCTTTAAGCCTTTGGTGCTTTGATAATTAGGTTTAAGATTAAATTGTCTTGTATTAATGTTTTATTTGTACCTAGAATGGCAGTTAACACTTTCACTGTTACTTATGACTCCAACAAATTCAAATACATATATGTTTTTAGGCTAACTCACAGCTGAAGATGTCAGTGTAATTAAAAACTTATCTAAGTACGTTTGTTTTTTGGAACACAAGTTTTTGGGAAGCAGTTTTGGTATTTTGATTCCCTTTCCTATATAACTACGTACTCTCTCTATATTAAGACGTGATTCATATGTGTGTAAATTTACTTTACTGGATTAAAATTAAATTATTTAGTACTGTTAAGTTACCAATACTGTGAAAATGAGTTTCTTTCGACGTTTCTTTTCAGCAGTGGTCGTTACGAAGCGCTGGTATCGGTAGCTTTTCTTTAAAAATAAATTATATTTTATTATATTTTACACGTAACGTAAATTATGCTAATTGACTTGTAAAAATGCCTGTAAAGGTCTAATTACTGAATAAACATTTGAATCTTTGAAACTTGAATCAAAATAATGTTATTTGGCATGATCATATTTATTTGTAATGTGATTTTAGATTCATTATTGCAGATTAACTGATATGCTATGCTATAAATTTAACTCCACGAAACTATAAAGTCTTAGATCTATATTTCATACTAATTCCATAAACAAAGTTTGTTTTGACGTTTAAAAAAAACAGTATCTAATTTGAGTGGTTGGAAAGTACCGAATTTTAATGGTATGTAGCATAAGCATTGAAAAGTCAATCTGCCACTCTTTTATGCCTTACTTTTTCCAAAAATAAAAAGCCAAACATCATTTATTTATCTTTGGATATTTATATCACTTGATAAATGTCATTTCTTTTTTCTTTCGATTTCTTAATAGCTAGTTGTTGACGTCAGATCATTTACTTACAACTAAGTTTACTGCCACTTCCTAAGCGCAAGTACAGAAGAAGCGGTAACAAACTGTACTGCAGCATTTTCTCCAAAAACGTCAACCTTACAATTATACTAATATTAAAGATAGATGTGTGGATTAAGAATACATTTTTCTATCTGTTCATTACCTTACCTAGTCTCGAATTATAAATACTAAATAATTAAAATCTTTTTTCTAAAGTTACCTACATTTAAATAGTATTCATAAACTTTGTATAAAAAAATATACTCTTTGTTGAAGAGTCTTCAATCAACGACATCCAAAGTAGTTCGTTTTTAGTTCAGGTAACAAGTTTAGTATATATCTAATATACTTAATTCTAACGAGTATCTACATACTTACCCTCATATTCATAAAAAAATACAACCATTTGCTAAACCTATTTTAGCTTAAACATGTTTTGTTGCTTTTCCTCTTCCCAATATTTGACATTGAAAGAACGAGACAAAACATATTTTGATTAAAATAGGTTTACCAAACGTTTGTTTTTTTTATGAATTTGGGGGTAAGTCAATATTGTTTTCTCCTGAAAGGTAAATTAATTTTATTTGTTGCTAGTAAAAATATATTAATATTTTAAAAAAACACGCCTAAACTGGCCTATTGCATGGAAATATTCACTGCATGATCGCCGAAAATTAATGTATCTTCCGCAAGAAACTGCATGTAGGTACTTTTTTGACTTGTTTAATCTTTTTCTTTATGATTAAGAACATCCAGTATAGATAAATAATATGCTTTTCAGATATTTTCGTATATTTTGTTAGTGTTGGTCAATTTTTTCTAGTACCTAGTAATTGCAATTAGACACAACGTTTGTGTTCTTCTCGAGTTGTCCTTTCTTTCTCTCGAGACGTATACTTTTACTAGGAAGCAAACAGTCTATGTAAATACACAATAGATGCATACCCAGCTTGACAGTCCTATCGGCACATACATAGCTAGGTACTTTCATAAAAGCAAACTGTTATCTCAAAAACCTCTACATAATCTTTTACAAAGGGTTTGTACAAGAAAGTAGATTGTTTGGACCTGACCGGACAAAATTCGAAATACCTTAACTTTTTTTAAAAATTCTAGCAGAAGAAAAGTTACAAACAAGCTCTTAAGAGTATGTCAACTGTAAGCAGATCTACAGTGGTGCGATGACATGACAAACTGGAATGACTTAGTGTTCAAAATATTATACTTCACTTCTACTTTAATATTAAACTTCACTTCTACTAATACTTCATAGTTTTTGCAGAACATTTTTAAGAGTAACCATTTATAACGATACCGTATTGAGATCGTAAACACTGCCATAAACCTTCGTTCAGGGAATGCCAGCTAAGTACACGACACAACCCCCTCTAGCCCCCGCCTCACCCCCTCGCTCGCCGAAACAAAGCCACGTATAATTTTTAATCTCAACAACAAGAGATGCTCATTTTTCACTACGAGAAGGCTCCCGTCTCAACAACTTTACCTTTTCTATTTGATACTAGAAAAGCAACTCTATTTTGCTGGAATAAAAGCTTTTTGTCAGCATTTGTGTGGTGGTGGGTGAGTCGAAAACAAGAATCTGTTGACAGCTTATGAGGAGCCGCTTTATCCGCAACACTTGCGTATGAAAATGTTTATTTATCTGTCTGTCCTGTCCGGGTTATAAATGACGCCTTTGAAGCAGCATTAGTCTAAAAAGCAAGAAATGTAGTTTGTTTGCAGCCATTGAGACTTTATTACGGTTGAAATTTTGTTCTTAAAAAACTGTACGGGGAAACTGTATAAAGTTTTATAATAAATTGCCAGAATCGGTCCTTGATATGCCAGATAGAAAATTTAAAGCTCATGTAAAAAAAGTACTTTGTGAGAAGGCTTATTACGGAACCGATGATTATCTTAAAGACAAAAACGTCTGGCTTGAGCTTGGCGCGGGTCCCTTTTAAAGGTTTATATTTGTACACTCACAAATGACATAATTTGAGTACAATCAGTACATGAATTTTATACAAATTGACATTAATTTCAAATTTGACATTTTAAATTAATAATTATGACATAGCAATGTATTCTCAGTCCACACATCTAATTTTAATAACAGTATAATTGTAAGGTTGACGTTTTTGGAGAAAATGCTGCAGTACAGTTTGTTACCGCTTCTTCTGTACTTGCGCTTTGGAGGCGGCAGTAAACTTAGTTGTAAGTAAATGATCTGACGTCAACAACTAACTATTAAGAAATCGGAAGAAAAAAGAAATGACAATTATCAAGTGATATAAATATCCAAAGATAAATAAATGATTTTTGACTTTGACTCTTCTAGACATTTTTACTCATTTCTTTATAAATATTTAAATATTCTTTTAAATTTTACTTTCGAGTGCCTAAAAAAAAACTGGTTGCTAATATGTTAAATATAGCTGATTTTTTGGTAAAACCGGTACGCATATATTATTTTACGTAATAAAAATAAGTCCACATTTTACCTTACAATTTCAGCATTTAACATTTAGATGGTGATCTATCGGTAACCATCGAGACGAGACCAATGACAATATGAAAAGGTTACAAATTTCAGAGTAGCATCTCACAAATATCTCGTAGCGTATCGTAGCACGTTGTAGGCATCGTAGCATTTTCGTAGCAAATGTCTATGACTTTCTGCAGTTAGGATTAGTAAATTTTTTAAACTTTTTTTTTATTGTCAGTAAAAACTAGCGCAAAAGAGAACGAGAACAATGTTTTTTATTTTCTAGGTATCATTCGTATATATATTACAATATTTACAAGCTTTTATTAATCAGAAAATAAATATATACCTACAGTTAAATTACATATATTTATTAAAAATATAAACATATAATTTATTAAAAATATAAACTTTAAAATATTATGTTTTCCTTGATTTACAACACGTAAATAAGAAATTCATCTAAAGAACATACTTAATTACTAACCCTGAAAGTAAACTATGTATGTATAGCAGTAAAATCAATGCCTCATAACCCTACACCACAAATCAACAACATCATAACCAGTCGCAGCCCTAGCTGTAGGCACAGCCTAACTTTTCCCTCCGAGCCTCCCCCGTGGGTGCGAGCGAGACAGCGACACAGGGGCGGCGCAAGATGGCGGCGCATTGTCTAAGCTTGATTAAGGCAGCAAGAGCCGCTTACATATTAATTATGTACTTAGTTTTTTCACCTAGGTGTTGCACCTGCTGGGCTTGTTTGTGAATTGTTCGGGTATTTAAGTGGTGGGGTTTGTGGTGGGGGTTTTCTGTTTAGTTTTTGTTAGGCGGCTGGCGGCTTTTATTAGGGTCGGGTGTTTCATAAAAATAGTAAGTTTATTTAGAAATTTGACTTAAATTTGGAAAGAAATATAATAGAAGATATCTATTATTTATAATAACAACAGTAATTAGTAATATATAAAAAAAAATAAACATAAAAATACCGCCGCAGCTCTTGTTAATCATAACAAATACTTTTAAAAAATAATTTTAATTTTATTTATTTGCTTTTGTTTTACGAAAAACTGTTTCAAAATTGTAATTTTAATTTTTTATTTCAACAAAAGTTATAGGAACTTATTTATTATTTTGTTTTTTTTTTTTCTAAAAAACATATTATTAATATTTTCAATAGGCATTCAGATAATTTAAATAGCGTCTTAATTAATAAAAATCTATCACAGGATTAGAAAACATCCCACGAATATTATGACTTAACACGTCACTCACAGCACTAGCTCCGCCACTCGACTGCGCTCGCCAAATGGATAGTAATGCATCGGCAGAGTTACAGAATTATCTGCCTATTACCCTCTCGCTTTGTCTTTCATCTTGCCGCTTTCCATTATCTTGAGTGAAACGGAACGAAGTGCACTCACTCATTGAATTTTGCACTTTGCGAGATCTATCCTGGCGCATTGACAAAGTAACTCCTTGATAAATGCACGCCTTTAATCAGACAGCCATTAGGATGGCAATCGAAGACATGAGAACCTGAGAGCCTGAGTGCCTCTTGGTTTAAGTACTGAGAATAGGAAGATATAAAAATTAGTCCTTCACTGACTTTGATCACAAAATTGACAGTGACGAAAGATAAAATTCAACTTGGTGCTACCACGGTGCTCGAAAAACTACGAAGTCCTTGCTCTTGTTATAATTTTTTGAAAAAGTACACTAAGGAATTTTTTAAAGTATATTTGTTCTATACTTTTGTCAAGCAAAGTAAATTTACTGCAATTTGAACCCACCATGAGCTCTCGGAGCTACAGCTTCATAGATACAGCTAGTCAAGGATGGGCAATTTTTTACAAAAGGTGAAAAATTGTCGGTAATGTTGTTTGTCAAGATATTTGCCGGCTAAACTAATATAATGGTCCTAGAGAAAAACCATAAGAGAAGAATTTAAAAAATATTGAATTAGCTCTAATTTAATTCCAAAGTGAAGCCTACTTGGTCTAAGAAGAAAGATTTTAAAATGATTCCAATTTATTCCGAAAATAAATGAGAAATGGTCAAGAAGAAGATTATGATTATTCCGAAAATATCTACCAAAAAATAACAAAGAGAAGTCTTTGATCACAAATTGTCTAGGACTACAGATCAAGCAGCGTTTTTGTGAGATCCTTATGAAAGTTCTGTCAATATGAGGTAGGTTTTACATATGTAAACGAATACTTAGAGATTTTGTGAGATGTCCGTTAAAGTTCTTACGCAAAAGCCTCTTTTTTGTTCTAAATAGAAAGACACAAAAACTAATGACTTACCTAAATTGTAAACCTAGTCTATTTAGGTCTCCAGGCCAGCGAAAATAGATCACTGTAACTAGCGCCTACTAGATAATTCAAGTTCACACATAATTACTTTCGGACCCGAAACAAATGTTCCGCTAATGGTGCTAACTGGTCATTACCATAGCTGCCGACGACCGGCCGATTTCGAGAAAGTTAGACCATTAACATAGTAGGACCCGGGATAAATCACTTGATTTACGAGAAAGGTTGCGAGATATAGCCACCGCTCAAACATAAAGTCCAACACGATTATCTTATGAATTAACTAATAATAAGTTATACTTCAAATCATAAAAAACTTCAAACTTACCCTGGTGTTTCATTCGAGAACCATTCTGCCCCATCGGCCATCGTTTCGCAGAAATGTGTACCTGGCCCAATGCCATTTCAACGGTTAATCTTCTGGGCTATGGCAGTGACTTCTATTTTTACACAAAGTTCCTCATTTCAGATTATACCACGAAGAGCAACATTCCATGAGAATTACCGAAAGAAACACCCTTTCCGTAAACTTTTGGAGCTATTTCAATTTGTGCGATTTTACTCTAATATTATTTATTTATTAAAGTTGATTCCAAAGCTTAAAGTGGTACAGGCCAAAAGGTTTAGTTGTTGGTCTGTACGTCTGTGAGATACAAATTTGATCTTCACTAGAGGTGACTTTTATCTTTGACTGTGACTCACTTACGAACACTTTTCAACTGCCGCCATTTCCAAAGAAGGAAAGCATCGTGATGAAATGTTTTAGTTCACTAGTGGTCTTTGGGCAGCTAACAATATACAACCAGTGATACCATATCGTTTCAGCCGCATAACGTCCACTGCTGGACATATGTAGACGCCTCTCCTAAAGATTTTTAAAATTACCGATCTAGAGCATCCGTCGCTTCCATCTGCATCCACGGATTACGGATTTCCAATCTTTTAGCTTTCAGCGCGTTTTAGCGACCTTGGTCAGGTTGTCTAACAACCTTTTGGTCCTACGTTTTTCTTGCCAGCGATTGATCGCGATTTGAAAGCCTTTTTGCCCCATCGGCCGTCTATAAGAAGACGTAAACTCAATACTTATGACAATAGAAGATTCTTTATCCGCAGCACATTGCAAAACTGCACGTCGCACCTATTTGGCATTAGCGTTCAACTATGCATAATGAACAACCGGCGCTATAAAGCATGCGAGGGGCGCGTCATGATGCACAGCGATTAATATGCAGCAGTCGTGGGATGACGAGCATGCTGCAATCCGAGGCAGAAAGACGTGACGGTTGCACTTACATACATACAGACATTAATTTATACTTTTTCCTATACAAGTTTATGTCAGTCCACATGTTACATGTGTTTAGAAAGGACTTAGTACACATATTTTATTCGAACGAAAGGTTTGAGCTAAAGTCCCATTTATAAACAAATCATGTGTTCAAAAGCGCGATATAAACCAATATATCAGTTCAATTCTACATTCATTTTGATCACATAGTTGCACAAGGACTCTGTTGCCAGTTGTTGGGACCTATCCCGGACGCGCTCAGACGACACTCGCATGACAAGCCTATGCCTTGCGACCGACAAGCGGTTTGAATTTGTTGCTTATAGTTTGATACACAATTCAAATTGTATTTATCGAAGTCTAGTCGGAGCGAGCGCCGGGTGGGCAACAGGCGGAGGCAAGGCGAAAGCAAAGCGGAGGCAAGGCGAAAGCAAAGCGGAGGCAAGGCTAGCGCGTGGCGTAGGCGAGGCGAGCGCGCATTGACTTCGGTTAATGCAATTTGGGTTGTATGAATGTGTGATTGGACTCAAATTATATGCAACAAACAATAATTTTATCGCACGCTAGGCATGCGCTAGCCTCATTTGAGCACGTTCCCGGTTGCATCCTGAGCTGTGTTGCTTGGGAGCTAGGAGTTACCTAAAAATAGTACTTATTTTTAGGTAACTTCTAGCTCCCAAGCAAGTAAATATGTGATGGTTAAGATGACGAAGATTAGAGTAAAATGGAAGCAATTTAAGTACATGCGGTGCTGACCCCACCTAGAGTGCAATAAGGAATAGGAAAGAAATAATAATTAATCGTCGAACTTAACACCTTTTACCTAGGTACCTATATAAATTACATACATACATACATATTATCACGCCTGTTTCCCACAGGGGTAGGCAGAGACTAAGGACCTCCACTTGCTACGATCCTGACAGACCTCTTTCGCTTCATCTACACTCATCACTCTCATAAATTACTCATTTCATAATCCGCCACGGACTCGCAGTTCGAGTGTCAGCTGTAAATGAATCCTATCTGATAATCCGCGTCAAAAGGCTTTACGGATTTCCAGTGTTTTAGCTTTCAGCGTTTTAAAGTTTGTAATGAGCTCATGCCTGTTGTTACCACATTTTTACCTACGTGATAGTTTTAGTCAATGCGTCATATTTTATCTAATGAGATATAGCATCTCATGTTTACGAGGTTTTTACAGCCGCCGCCGCGCTGCATGCCTAATCAGGCTGCTTGCGGCTTGCACACTGAGTTTTGTGTTATTTTCGTTCTTTTCTATGAAGCTGATTACTTCTTTTCGGTGTCATAGTGTGGAAATAGACGCACACATAACGACGTAAACTGTTTAAAGAGGACTAGAGGGACTATTTTAGTGTGCAAACCAGATATCTACGCAGTACGCATACTGTTCTAATCCCATGATTGAAGGCTCGCTCGCAATATCCCTTTTACGAGGTTTTTACAACATCTGCTCACCCCGCGTGCTATTTGCACCCATAGGATGTTGTTATGTCGAATGTTCGCAAGCATTACATGTTATAATGTGTCAACATTGTATTATAAGTATTTATTAATTATAAGACAATAATAATAATATGACAAAGCCCTTCTGGCGAGTAGGCGACCAATACTGTGAAAATGAGTTTCTTTCGGTGTTTCTTCTCAGCAGTGGTCGTTACGAAGCGCTGGTATCGGTAGCTTTTCTTTAAAAATAAATTATATTTTAATATACTTTACACGTAACGTAAATTATACTTATTGACGTGTAAAAGTGCCTGTAAAGGTCTAATTACTAAATAAACATTTGAATCTTTGAATGTAGAGAGCATTGAGTTAGTTACTAACTTAAAATCTTTATTGGACCAAAACATAATGTTACATAAAAATGGATAACATAAAACGGATGTCAAAAGGCGGCCTTATCGAAACTCCAATCTCTTCCAGGCAACCGAGGCACTTGAAGATGATGAGCTTCCGTAGATAGCTATCTTTTCAACCGCCGACAAAAAGAGGGTAATAAGTTCGACGCCAATGTCTGTTGGTCTGTCTGTCTGTGGCGCTCGAACGGATGGATTTTTTTACGTTAATTCAAGTTCTCTTGCGGTAGTTCCTAGCTTTGTTTGACGAAAATCCGTTGAGACGTTTAAAAGTTATTGGGGATCAACGCTTTAAAGTCAGGGCTTTCTCTAGCAAATAATAGATGGCGCTACCAGATATCCATCTAGTGATGAGTAATAGAACTACCGATACGACTTTGGTAGTGCCGCTACTCATTACTAGAGAGTGTTCTTGACAATCGGGGTTTTTTTTTTAATTTGTCTAGCAAATAAAATTATCACCTGTGTAAATCTACCTACGTCCTAACCTAACCTTACAGTGTAGACAGGGCCTGGAACTATTAAATCAAAAGGCCTCGAGCAACACCATCACGCTAAACCTTTACTAAATTTAAATCCTTTACTTTTTACATACATAAATAATAAATATATAGGGGCAAATTACACTGATTGATCTAGCCCCAAAGTAAGTTCAAGACTTGTGTTATGGGATACTAACTTAACGATACGAGTACTATATTTTATAACAAATACGTATAAAGATAAACACCCAAGACCCAGGACAATTTGAAAAAGACCATTTTCCAACTTGCCCTGACCGGGGATCGAACCCGAGACCTCTGGGTGGCGGACTAGCATGGTGACCACTACGCCACGGAGGTCGTCAAAGTACATAGTTATCTAAAAATAACATAGTTATCAACAACGTGATTTTATAGTAGGCACCTATGGGTACTTGAAAGCATTCGAACAAGATTGGAAAGTTGATGACCAGGGGCATAGAATTATGGAAGGAAAGACGGGAGGCCCTTGCCCTCCTTTTAAAGAAGTGGGATATGAACGGCTAATAGTTTAATATTTTTTGGAAATAAATCTTTGAACCGAATAAAAAAATTAGTAAATAAATTTTTACATAATTGTCAACAAAATTGTTTAGAAAATAGTTTTTCGAGGTTTTTTTCCATCTCATTACAGGCACTTTCAGTATCATTTGCTAGACAAGCATACGAATATTTATCTCATGATAAGAGCAGTAGACGTGCGTCAGAAGGTATATACTATATCTAACTACACTGTTTGCACAAGCCTTGACTCGCATGCTAGTGTGTTTGTTTTAACTCTTTATTGCACATTAAAATATATTATAAACAAGTTTACAAAACCTTTGCATCAAAATTAAAAATGTGTAGAACGGCGGGCTAGTACTATATTAGTATCGTATCTGAGTAACTAGATAATAATAAATAGTAATAAAAAATAATAAAAAAAGTTTAACTGCTGTTCATTCAACTTTGCTAGTTACAAATAATTATAGTAAGTAACGATTGGATGACATAAACCTTTTTTTTGAGACAGCTGGTCCTTCGACAATAGGCCTCCTTCAATGACTTCCATACCACGCAATGTAATAGCAAAGAAATAGTAATAAAGATAATAGTAAATAAGAAGTAATGTACAGCTTGTTTGCAGGATGTTAAGCCTTGCACTGATGCCTTGTAAAAATGCCGTATGAAGCTCTCTTTTCTACTTATATAGGTACTTTTACTATGATTGAAGGCAGGCTCGCAATATCCCGCGTTTACGAGGTTTTTACAGCCGCCTCCGCCTTGCATGCCTAATCAGTTTGCTAGCGCTTAGCGGGGATATGTTAATGTCAGATGTCTCAATAACTCTGCAGTCTCTCTATACAGCAGCTGTTATATAGTCAAAATCATTTATTTATCTTTGGATATTTGTATCACTTGAAATTCGACTCGAGAAGAAGAATTGTCGTTTTTCTTTTGATTTCATAGTATGTAGTTGTTGACGTCATATCATTTACCTACAACTAAGTTTACTGTTGCTTCCTAAGCGCAAGTACAGAAGAAGCGGTAACAAACTGTACTGCAGCATATATAGCTTCTTTTATTGCTGTCAACACAGTGATTTAAAAATTACCTTTTAAAGCTCTTTCGTCTATTATATTATTATTTTATATAATATTTATATAATTATGTGCACACTAGTATTGAATATGTATGAAGGTTGGCTCGCAATATCTCTTTTGCGTCGTTTTCAAAGCCTCCCTTGGCCTGCATGCCTAATCAGTTTGCGAGCGCTGCGGGGATACTGTTAATGTCAGATTTTTCTACAACTGCAGTCTCTCTATACAGCTGTTACATAGCTTCTTTCATTGCTGTCAACAAAGTGATTTAAAACCTACTTTTTTGGGGCTTTTTCGTCTAGTTATATTAACTGTAGATATCTACACTACATACGGTACCCACTATGATTGAAGGCTGGTCCGCAATATCTCTTTTGCGACGTTTTTACAGCCTCCCTTGGCCTGCATGCCTAATCAGGCTGCTGGCGCCTAGGCGGGGATATGTTAATGTCGGTTGTCTCTATAACTCTGCAGTCTCTCTATACAGTTGTTTTACACAGGAGAAGCTTCTTTCATTGCTGACAACAAAGCGATTTTAATTTTTTTTTTTTATGTCTTTCGTTATGACGACCTCTGTGGCCTAGTGGTAACCATGCCACGCTGTCACACTAGAGATTAACCTGGGTCTTGGATGTTTATCTGTATATGTATTTGTTATAAAATATAGTATCGTTGAGTTAGTATCCCATAATACTACGCTAGCTCAATCTATGTGATTTGTCCGAATCTATTTATTTATATCGTCTAAGCTCATGACGTTTATCCGAATTATCCTATACGAATAAACTGTTTTACACACTATTATATACCGTTATATTTTATACCGTTCGTTGGTAGATTCAAAAATCATACCTTGGCGACTAACAGTTGGCCGAATACACTGTTTGCCCCTTTACGCTTGTAGGTACTATTTTTTTTTAAATATGTGTGTCTGTGATTCTAACTGTTGTTAGACTAAGTCATCATCATCCTCCCGTATTTACGTACAGCCACAGAATTAACAAGAGTATTACATACCTAGGCTGTAACGCTTCAGAGCCCGGGGTCCGCTATCTAACAAAGGTGATTTGACGCGGTTACTCGGTCGTTTTAACACAGAGCGACTACCGTGTCTGACGTCTCCAAAGGGTAGACCAAATCCAATCCTTGGATAGATTTAATGAGCAAACGCTAGATGGCGATCAATACCCACAGTTTATACGTGCCTTCCGGAACAAGGAATCATCTTTCTTTTCGGATAATCAGAGGATTCAAGCCTGCAATATTCTAACCAGACTAGAAGTAACTTTTCTCAAAGTATGCTTCCCAGTGGGATTCGAACCCACGACCTCCGAATCTCAAGGCGAACGTCTTGATCTTATAATTTAAAGCTTGACGACCTCCGTGGCGTAGTGATCACCATGCTAGTCCGCCACCCAGAGGTCCCGGGTTCGATCCCCGGTCAGGGCAAGTTGGAAAATGGCCATTTTCAAATTGTCCTGGGTCTTGGATGTTTATCTATTTATGTATTTATTTTAAAATATAGTATCGTTGAGTTAGTTATCCATAACACAAGTCTCGAACTTACTTTGGGGCTAGCTCAATCTGTGTTATTAGTCCCTATATATTTATTTATTTATTAATAAGCTTGCATTATCTCTTTTGCGAGCTTTTTACAGCCTCCCTTGACCTGTTTGTGATATGTAATGTCGAACGTCCCTACAATAAACACTTTCTAGGCTAACAAAGAGACAGGTGTTACATAAGTAGATAAATTCTCAGCGTCCTTTATTGCGGACACACTAGCAATGACACTTTTTGAATGCAGCTGCTTTACTTGCACATAGTGATGCAAAAAACCGCATGAAATTCTTTCGTTTAACTTTGCCAGCGACATACTCTGAGTCACGACTGAAGTCTGCCTCGCAATATCACGGTTTTCACAGGCGTCACCCATCCTGCATGCACAATCTAGACGGCGCCTAGCCGTGATTATTTCTAGTGTGAAATATTTCTACAATTCGCTATGTTCAAACAACTCAAACTGATACTTTTTCAAATCAGTGGCGGATTTACACATTTGACGCTAGGCTATTCATATTTTGCCGCTCTTAAAGTACGTTCTATGAAATATCATAATAAAAGCACTCTTCTACCTTCTCAATTGCCGCGATGCACGAAAGGGGAGCGGGGGAGTACAATTGGCCTCAATTTTGCCCCCCCCCCTTAAATGTACTGCCATAGGCTTTAACCTACTCAGCCTATTGGTAAATCCGTCACTGCGTCAAATCAAACATATTCTATAGGATTTGTATGAATTACAATCTAATGACGTTAGAGTTTCTTTCTAATAACGCTCTTAGTATGTTATATATCAGCTTATATAACAGTTTTTATTTATCACGGGGCAGACAGTACCTAGGACGATAAGATCAGAAGACCACGTTTAACAAAATGGTGGGCCTATGTCTATGCAGTGGACGATAAACAAATCAAATCACTGGACGTCATGCGGCTGAAATAAGAGAAAATTTATTCATATTGATGGACTGAGTTCGCTCTCAAACTCTCAAGTCTTTTTATTAATTTATTAAAATCTGTATTTACCACAATGGCACAAAAGAAATGCATTCTCTAACAGTATGTATCGGGCGGAAGTTTAATGATTAGATATTAGATATAAGTATCTAAGATAAAGTGTATATATAAAAAAATATAGAGATTATTTATAATGCGCCTAAAGGCTATGTCAAGTGCCTTTAGGCAGCCTTTTTAGATTTTTATCGTTGACCACTTAAACACACTAAAAACAAACAAACAATGAATAATGTAACATTTGTCGGCAGGTATGCACCGCAAGTCGTTGGAAGCGGCGCAGCACCTGAAGGAGTCGGGGTCGGAGCGCGAGGGCTCCGAGGCGGAGCCCGACCGAGCCACGTCGGCCTCGCCGCACCACCACGATGTTCACGATACCCAGGTAAAAACAAACATACATACACTGTGGCTCTGTGGACTGTAGACCTCGCGAGTCACTTTGACCCTTTGATTAAACTGTTTAACGGATAAAAAATTTGTTTAGACAAAAAAGTAGCGTCTTAACAAGGGTTGCGCTGCTTCAGTTTCTCAACTTTTGAGAAAATAAAGCAGCCCAAAATCTGTATAATTTTCAAACCTTCTCATAAAACTTCACGAAAATCGGTTAAGAAATGCAACCAGTAGACGAGAACAGCCGGACAGACGGACATCCGCAGGACAAAAGCATTTTTGGCCAATCTCGAAACTGAGACACTCGGTCAATTGGGTCTTCCAGCTCTAATAAGTCGATAGAAACCAGTACCACAAGACTCAAAGGATAGTTTTAGCGTGATCTTCGCGCCATCTCTTCATAAAAACCCTACGAGGCCGTCCATTCTCGGATAATCACGTAGTTAGTTAATTTATTCGCATTAGGTAGTTGACTATGGTCTTATTAAAATTAAACCAAAATAAAACTGTTTATTGGGAAACTAGTTATTACAAATTATGCAAATTTCTCGAGGCTCCTTTTACCTAAGAAAACTATGCTTGTGCCAAAAGACTCGGCTGTTTCTTATCTCTAAGAATATATATATCTAGATGAGTACTTCCCCCTTCGGCATGTAACACCCTTTCCGTAACACAGTTTACAGTCATTTTGACAAGTCCATAATAGTTTTTACCCATGTTCCAGGCGCAGAGTTCCCCAGCCAGCAGCACGACGGCGTCCTCGTCAGCCAAGGGCCGGGCGTCGCCGGAGACCCGCGAGATGTATGAAGACCCGGAGGCTTTCCGAAACAACAGCATCGCCTGCCTTCGAGCCAAAGCGCAGGAGCATCAAGCTAGACTACTATCCAATAACCTGCTTTTACAGGTACGCAAATATTTTTTTACCACCCTGTATCACTACCACGAGTTTTTTCTCTATTTATGCCGAAGGTTGACTGGTAGGTGGTTAACTGCTATTAACATTAAGTCAGTCTTTTGTACCATGTACGAGTAGATTTGCAAATAAAGTGTTAAAAAAATACAATAAAAAGATATCAGCCTACTGTTGGGTACAAACCTCATTTGGTCTGTCATTGGCCATCGCAACCCAGTTCTTCCCAGCAACTTGCCTGAAAGCTGTTGTTGATAATGATCAGTCCACAGAGCGGTTGCACAGAGGTTGCTACTACCAGTATTGTATAACTACCACGAGTTTTTTCCCTATTTATGCCGAAGGTTGACTGGTAGGTGGTTAACTGCTATTAACATTAAGTCCGCCTTTTGTACGAGTACCATGTATGAGTAGATTTGCAAATAAAGTGTTAAAAAAATACAATAAAAAGATATCAGCCTACTGTACGGTACAAACCTCATTTGGTCTGTCATTGGCCATCGCAACCCAGTTCTTCCCAGCAACTTGCCTGAAAGCTGTTGTTGATAATGATCAGTCCACAGAGCGGTTGCACAGAGGTTGCTACTACCAGTATTGTGTTCTATCTAACGAAAGGATAACGGTAAGTATTGTAGCTGTGGAGCTATTCAATCCTCTCTATCTCACTCTGATCCCAGTGCATTCTCAGTTGCATTTTCGAAGTCGAATCTGGGGTCCGCTTTCCTGTAATGGTTTTCACGAAACTTTTCGAAACTCCGCAACATCCGACGCAACATTTGCATCTCCATGACACGAATTCCTGTTTGTGCCGCTCAAGCACACGCCACGCTTCACTGCCGTACAAAACGACAGGTCTAAAGATTTGTAGACCTGTGGAGCTATTCATTTGATGGAAGTGATTCGAAAGAGGACCAAAGTCAGGGACGTTGTTTATACCGCAACTGGATGCAGGTGGCAAGGAAGAGACAAAGATGAAAAGATATGGAGGAGGCATATGTCCTAAAAGGATAACATAAAGGCTGCTAAAGATGGATGTATGTGAGCTATTTATTAATGCCATGCACCCCAGTGCACCCCAACTGCCCGAGCGCAGAGCAGTACCGGATCTAGAAATTTTTTGAGGCGGGGCAACATATGTGAAAATGTCACCCCTGATTGGTTTTACCTTACTGTGTACTGTACACGAGGGGGGGGGGGAGGAGGTAATGGTTCGTTAATATCCAGACCGAGATGCGATTGTACATTTTTGAGTAGTAAACAACTTTTATACTTTTTTAAAAGTAACCAGACGCCGCCCCCATTCCGTATCGGTAGCATGGGGGGGGTGGATATATTCGATTTTGCCGCCCCTCTCACTTCGCCGCCCGGGGCATGGGCCCCGGCTTGCCCCCCCTTAGATCCGGTGCTGGCGCAGAGTTGTATTTGGTGGTCTTGTATGATGACGATGTGATAAATGCTGATTCCTGAATGTTTGGTTCCAGGTGCGAGGTCTGTCCCGCAGCGCGGCCAGCGCGTGCGAGGACGAGGGCCCGGCCGACATCGACGTGGGCACGGAGCAGCCGCCGCCGCTGCCGGCGCACGCGCACGCGCCCGCGCCGCACCCCGCGCACCTCTACTGACCCCGCCCGCCCCAGCCGGGACCACACGACTATTAGCTAGACGACGCTTGGAAAATTTGATACAACTTGACGATCATGTAATGGTCGTAAACCGTGGCGGGTTCGTATGACTCAGAAAACGATAATCATGATGACTTGAAATGAAAATTATTCGATCGTAGTCTGGGAGCTGAGAATATATACCAGCTCCTTATCGCGCAGGTCTCAGAAACTAACCAATGGAATGTTTGTGAGACTACGAACATATTCTATTGGATTAGTAAAGAGATAGTCTCGGTTATCCCATTGAAGACTGTTATAAGTAAAACATCATTGTTCAAGGAATGGGATCCGTTAATGGATGGCCACTTTCTGTGTCTCAGTTATATCGTTAGGAAGTTGTTATCAAACTCTCCAAACAATGTAATGGTTTATGAAAATCTATCAAATTTTCCAAACGCTCATTACAATGCAATCCTCGATTGCAGCCAGTGTAGTGGTGACGAACTTAAAGGACTGTTCTAAGTGTAATTATGTACATTGTAGCCGCTAGGCGTATTTAAAGATTCCCGTTTTCGTGCAATACCTTCGTTTAAGTATTTATCAGTGTAGCGTTGTGTTAGCGACTGTATAAAGTTCTGCACTTACTACTTAGAGGCCTTACTCCGAAAGTTACAAGATAACATTACGTAAATCCGTGCTCACACTTCGCCAGGCCAAATTGGTCTTTAACTTTATATTTTTAGCGCTCAAATTAAATTGAAGTTGCAATCAGCGTGGACACGAAATTGCGTATTGATGTAGTGTAGCTACTGGACTAAGGCTGAGTCTTCACTGAAGCGTAGCCAGGCTGTGTTGCATTTAATAACCAAGAGGATTCCGTTAATTTTAGATCTTCTTAGGTACATATCTCTTTCGATGTCATAACCATTTAAAGCTCATTGAACAGGTCAAAGATTATTTAAAATTGAAGCTATACTGAAACCATTTCAACTCGATATGAAGAAGGCTCATTTATAGAGTGCAAGTTGCAAACAATTCAATTGAAGCAACAAATGATTTGCATGGTTTTCGTTTTGTTTAGACTATGCCAGTCATCTATTAAATGTAGTAAGAAACATGCACTGTGTAAATTGACCTTTGCCTGTAACGGGAGCAAAATTATGCGTCCTCATCGAGGTTGAAAGCCCTCGACGGTTACACCAGATGACAGCACAGTGACGACAGGTCCAATTAACTACTACTGTTATTTAAAGATATAGTATATACACAATACACAAGTAGTTACAGATTTGCCATCCAGCGACGCGTAAGTGAAAGACGAACCTATTAATGATAATACTACGTAAGTATATTTTTTTCATGGTCGGATTATAGTACACTTCAAGTATACATATATAATTTGAAGTGTGCCTATAAACCGACCATGAAAAAATGCTCGGTCGGTAATAGAGACAAAAACGGCACTCTTTTCTTTTTCTTCTTTTAGAAATGGTTATACAACATTCTCGCTCTATCAAAGCATGTCAGTCCTTTGCATTCATTTGACGCAGCAAAAGAACCTGTCAACTGATGGTCCAAAGTCAACAGTCAATTGGAGCTGTCGTCACTGTGCTGCTGCTGCCATCATATTATTGAAAACCCTTCTGACAGGTGAAGAATCTGAAGAATATCGAAATCTTATTGGTTGTTTAAACACAGCACGGCCTCGCTTAACTTAAGTGGAGCGTGGCTTAGGCTGCTGATCTTCTGTGGTAGCATGGACTGGACACTGTATCTTCTAGGAATAATTTAATTGTAGTGGAGATTGCCATGACACCACAAAAGATATCCTATCATGATCCTATACAACGTGCAGGCAACCAAAAGTTTAGCTAAAATAAAACCGTCGATATAAATTTTTATAGGTAATTTTTAAATTAGATAGCTGGAAAAGATTTTATAGAACAAGATATAGTTTTAAAAACTAAAACCCGATTTTTTTTAAGATACTTGTTGGTCTAAAGAGGGCGCCATATTGAATTTATTGTTACGTTACTTAGAGCGTACAGCCAAGACGCTTCCGTCGACATAAAAGTTGCGAGGGAGCAAATGAACATATATACATAAAGTGGCAAAACACATAACGCACCTTTTGCCTTAGCCGTATTCGAGTAAAAGTGGTACTTAATAGGAATTAAAAGGTTTTTTTTTATATTTTGATTGCCTCCACGATGTATGACGTAGCATTGTGCCCACTAGACTAAGATTCAATACAAGCATTGTACATTGTTTAAACGGTACTAAATATTGTTAAAATTTTATGAAAAAAAAAACAGGAGCCATCTTTGAAAATATTAGGCTTTTATAATTTTTAGCTACGATAGGCTCCTGAAATAATCAAACCAGAAACTATTATTACTCTGCCCAAGAAGTTATTTTTCTTTTTAAACAAGATACAACTTCCTTAAAAAAACAAACAGTAGTCAGTTAAGAACTAGCGCTTTACTTTAAAAAATAGGATAAAGAATCATTGTATTATATCGCTAGTTCCGAAAAAAATATAGAACTTCTATTCCCACGCACATCGCCAAAGCAGATCGAGAAAATGGACGATAAATCTGAAACATATCAGATGATACGAAATTGTGATGGGTTCCTAACCCATAACAATTTTAATCGTCTTTTTAATAATCTTCACGCCTATTTATGCGCTAAACATAGCTTTTAGATTTTACTACCCTAAGCTCTGTCTAACCCGTAAAGGATAAAGTGTTAGTGCATCATTTATTGACAATGCAATGCACACGTTGCTACTTTTTGGGTTGAAGTCCCAGAACAGAAAAAAAAATATAGGGACAAATTAGTGTTTTGACAAAAAAAGGGAAATAACTTTTTGAACAAAGATGCCTAAATTTTCCACAACGAAGGTCATAAAAGCTGGCTTCTTCTCGCTAAACTGTTGATCGAAATACATCGAAACATTCCGTGTAAGACTAGAGCTGTTTTGTTATGTGTTGTGCTGTTTACTTTGTCTCTTAGTTGGTATTCTGTAACGGGGTGTTATCACACTAAACGAGTGCGGCGGTGAGATGCCCAGTGGTGCCATTTTTCAATCCCGGAATCACCAAACGAACGGTTTTTTGTATGAAAAGCCACATGTTCGGGTGAATCCGCGTTTCAAAAAAGGCACTTCAGGGTCGAGTTCGTGGTCCGTTCTGTTTTTCATGTGTGCATTTTTATTTTAATACTACACCACTTAAGTATGTCAGATTCGTTAAGCCTAAAAGTGGCAAGGTTTTCAACGGCCCAATGTGACATAGCTTCACGACTACCATTCAATGATGACAGCCTCCGTGCTTCGGAAGACACGTTAAGCCTGTCTTGTCGACATTTCATGGCGGTACTGAAACTGTGATGCCTTTAGGAAGCTCGAAAAATCTGACACTAGTGTCGCTATTACACACACGAACAAGAAAGAGGACTGCTCAGTCTGTCACTGCACTCGATGTGTGATTTACTCTTCTTTATAAGGTGGTGTCCTCTGAAACTTTAAAAGGTGACAAAACATGCGAAGTGTTTTTGAATACGTTTTAAATATTTTTGTGTTCATTATTATCTTTATACAAAAATATGCAACGAGAAATCTTACAATTATTATGGCCTAAATAAAGTACTTAAGTAAAATTGTTATATGTACTTAACTATGTAGAATTAAATATCTTACAACAATTTAACAAAATTATCTGAAAACAAACAAAACAACGCATCAATTTGAAAAGCAAGAATCAGAATCACTAAAATAACACAAAACCGTAAGAAATAGACATACGTTTGGCTTTTTTTTTCTCTTAAGGATACCTGAATTTTCCGGGGTTCAGTGCTGCCACCATTTGAAATAAATCATTTGATAGGAAACGGAGACATCATAAAATTTTGTCTTGACCAGGCACTAGATAACTCTTCAAACTATTTTATGAATTATTGTTTACAGTTTAAAGTAAGAACGTTAAAGTTGTCTACGCACATACGCCAAAAGTGGCCGTCTTCGCAATTGTGCGTAGAAAAGCTTCACGTTCTCACTTTAAACTGTAAACAGTAGTTCATAAAATAGTTTGAAGGGTTAACTAGTACCTGGTCAAGACAAAATTTTAAATGATGTCTCCGTTTTCTCTCAAATGATTTACCTATCTCAAATGGGGGCAGCACAGGACCCCAGAAAATTCAGGTATCCCCTTAAATTTCTAATAGCTAACGGCCCGCCCGCCAATCGCTCGAAAAAGCCGGTATCGACATTTATGTTATTGCTAGTGTGCATTTTTCGGCTACTGTCTTTCCTTTGCTTTTTGTTATGAAATGAGGCACTGATTACGTGTCCTTTCCTCAAATAAGGTTCACAGTCAGGTGATTTTGTAGTAGGTATAATTTAAAAAGTTTTAATCAGTTTGGACACCACCCCGCCAGCCGCGTACCACGATAACTAAAGTTAAGCATACTATGTAATTACTATAGCTGTATATTATGTCTGACTCGTACTACCGTACTTAAGCATAGAGCTGTAATATATTTATGATAACGTAAGTCATCGTAATTAAGGTTATTCCGATGAATAAACAAACTGTATAAATTATATCGACATTTTATTTACCATTCCTCCTCTAAAAAGTATACTTCATTCACTGAAAACAGTGAATAAAAAGCATGAGTAATTGTTACAATTTTAATACGTTAATTATTTTAAACCTTCCTTTTTCTTTATTAAATGTCTATTTGTGCTTCTATCTTTATTTTTTTCTTAGTGATATGTTAAGTGGTAGCTAAAGTGGCGCCCTCATTTGAAATAAATTGTTTAAAACTAAATATGGTGATAATTAAAAATTAGATTTGTATCAATGTCTAGGAAGACCTTTAAACTATTTGATGAATAACCTTTGAAATGATTACTAATAGTCCGTCTAGTTTTAAAACGGTTTTAAAACTAGACGGACTGCCTATATTACTTTTAAAGGTTATTCATAAAATAGTTTAAAGGTCTTTCTAGACATTGATACAAATCAAATTTTTAAATATCACCATATTTAGTTTTGAAGAATTTATTTTAAATGAGGGCGCCACTTTAGCTACCACTTCGTCTAAGTATAGTATGCAACTTTTGAATAAAATGGATTTATATCGAGGGTAATGGAATCACTCGCGTTGCTTAGGATTCTAAACACTTCTACGCTTATGATTTTATCATCTTGAATAAATCTCTACGGTTGTGATTCTCGTTAGAATCCTTGGTTAGCTCGTGATTCATCGATGGCCCTCGCTTTAAATCCGTCCTTTATTCATTAATTGCATACTATATTATTTATCTCCATCGTTTAACCTTTACACCGCGAGACTTCAATACGAGCTTTTTTACCCGACTGCGCCAAAAGGAGGGTTATCTTTTTCGAGAGTATGCATGTGTGTATAATTGTTTGGCACGCTCTGCAGCCTGAATAGCTCGATGGATTTTAGCTTGAGAGGTGTCATTAGATTCGTATTTACTGTAAAAGTGACACTGGGTATATCAAAATAAAAAATATTAAAATATCAAAATAAAAATGGCAGTCGGGTTTTCTGTTTTTGTAATAATTACTTGTTTTGTCGACTCGCGGAATGGGCACGAAAATGTTTGTTGGATAAATCCGACGTTCGCGGTGGAAGGGTTAGAGCGTTTACTCATTTCAAGTTATTATATGCATTTGCATTTCGATGACCCTTTCACACGATGCCGCCGTAGCTGTGGCGGAACGTGTAAAGTTCGTGATACCGAGGCTTTTACTTTCCATTTTTAAGAAAAAGCTCGCAAATATCCTTATATCTGAAGAATACTTATACAATATGGACTTTTGTAAATAAATACTGAAATGAAACCACAGAATCAATGCAAAGTATAGATCTTTTATTAAAAGCGAAAGTTACCCGCCATGGCACTTGTCTTTTTTTATCTTACTCATATAAATTTTTGTAAATATAATAATAGGGATGTTGACTAACAAAATCTTTAGACTAATGAGAAAAAAATACGTATAAGTACCATACTTTTTAATAATCATTAGATTATTAAAAAGTATGGTATTTAAACGTATTTTTCCTTTCTCTTATAAACGAATAATGACGAAGATAAAGCGCATTTAAATTTCGCGTGACGTCACGATCACCTACGATTTCTAACCAAAGGTACGTAATTCACCACCACTCCGAAACTTCGAAGCGTATCTTTGGGAATTTTTACCACTTTGCTACACAAAAAAAAATGGGTCCGTTATTTTTGGATAATTTAGTCGACGGACTAAATAAAATAAAATATTTTTACCCAGTCCACACCCCAATTGTTATTTCTAACCTAACACATCCTTATCCAAGATATATAAATTTAATTTGACTCAATATTTATTACTCAAGATTCATTTCAACGCGTCTCCGCGATGTTACAGGTGACCTAAGGGCGGGCAGTTTCTTTGCACAAAGTATTTCTATTGCGGTGCTGAGAGGCAATGCTGCCAGCCTTCTGGGTACTCTGCCCCGCGGTGATGCGTTGGAGTCTCTTTCTTATTTGTAATTTTTATTTTATTTAAATTTGTAAAAATGTACAGTGATTGAATAAAAAAAATATCAGAGAAAAATAAATCGTAAGAAAAGATTCATTCAAATGTTTGAGATAAAATAAACCGGTGCTAGCACCGTCATAAACATATGATTTCAAAGACCAGATACAAAAAAGGTTGTAATCAGAGATCGGAATCACGGGTGCTATTGCCGTCAAAAGTATGGATATGAGTTATGACAAAAAGTCCCGGGATTTCTCGAAAATCGGTGCCTTAGTATCGGATGTAAATTAGTGTTCCGGAGGACTATTGGCTTTTAGCCCTAAATTTAAGCCTGTCGGTCCTTTTATAAAGCTATGTCATTTTGAAAAGCCTATAAGCCTAAAAAGCCTTTTTTGTGACTGTAGTTTTTTTAGAGTAATAGGCTTATGTTTAGGCTAAAGCCATTTTTAGTATCAGCCTGAGTAAGCCATCATAATTATGAATAAAGGATTTATTTACTTTTCATTAATTTTGAAAAAGAAAAGAAATTTTATATTTTACTTAAATACCGCCAAAACAACATCGAACCAAAAGCCTACAAATACTGATCGTCCTTGAGGTTTGGCTTATTCAACAGGCCTAACCTAAAGGACTTTAAGCCTTTATAGGCTTTTAGCGTGTCAAGCCCTTTAATTAAGAGTCTAGGCTTCAAAAAAAGGCTAAAAGGCTATAGTCCTCGGGTTCACTAATGTAAATTGCTCTACTGCTTGTAGTATACACAATCTTTTCCGTTAAATTAATAACAAGAAATTGTGAAATAAATTAAATAAATAAAACAATCATAATTATGTGATTTCAGGATATATTTTTTTAAGATTAAAATAAGTATTAATGAGATTGTGTATACAAGCAGTAGAATAACCTTCATTCCAAATCTTAGTCATGTATTTACATCCGTTACTAAGGTACCTACCGATTTTCGAGAAATCCCGGGACTATTAGTCATATCCATACATTTGATGGCATTAGCACCCGTGATTCCGATCTCTGGTTATTATACAATGTTCTTTTTAATTAAGTACAAATATTTTAAGAGGTGATTCAGTCCATCATTTTAAACAACTTTTCCCAATAAATATATATCGAAATACGAAATTTTTTTTTGCATTTTTCATAGTAACGATATCACGTGACTACTTCGATCTGTATGAGAACCTAAATATTTTTTTGCGTATTTCGATATATATTTATTGGGCAAAGTTGTTCAAAATGATGGACTGAATAACCCCTTAAAATATTTGTACTTAATTAAGAAGGACATTGTATAACATTTTAGTAATGTCGATAAGTACTTAAAAATATAAAATGCACACATTGAGATACCTAAGGCGTCGTAACCTAACCTAAAATCTAAGTAACAAAAACAACAGTAGAAAGTAACGCATTGGCATTATGCTTCATACGCTTATTATGAAAGAATCACTTCCCCTTAGCTTGCTCAGTTAAAAAATACATTACAGAACACCTTTTTTTTATAATATATTGGTTTAGGCATTTGTCCTCAATCTCACCTGATGGTAAGCGACGATGAAGACTAGGATGAAGCATGCCTATCCAAAAGATACCCATTCAATCTACTTTTGAATGTCCCGGGGCTGTACTTCTCTGGGAATATAGACGCAGGCAGTTCATTCCACACCTTAGCTACTCGAACCAAAAAGGAATTGTCGAAGCGTTTAGTTCGAGACTTAGGTATTTCAACGACAAAGGGGTGAAACCCCTGTCCGCGCCTCGTAGTCCGATAGAGAAATAGTGAGGGTTTCACGAGACCTTGTACCAGTGTGGAATTTTTTACACCTAAGTTTAGATACTAATTACAATGCTTTTCGTATTTTACCACATCTTTTATAGAGCAAGTTGTTGACAGTAAAATTAACACACTGTACTTCTTTTATAAAACACAGAGGTATTTTCAAATATATCACAACGAGAGAAAAACTGATGCCTTCAATCGTTCTCTCTCGCTCTAGCAAATGAAGAACTAGACTTAACTTCCCTAGAGACTAGCAAATGACGGTTCTGAGCGAGAAAGGGATAGCAGCATAAACAAGTACTATTCCCAACCCTTACGGCGCTCAGGCATGGTCGCTGTCTAAACTTCTGAAGTCCAAACTCAAGGTTTGCCAGATATAAGTAGTTTAAAATTTAAAACTATATGACAAACCTTGACCACTAGCACCTGATAACCACAGCCGAAACCAACGGTTTAGAGTGCTTTTCTAAATCCAAGTTATTTAAAAAGCGTAGATTGCTTTATGAACGGTACGGCCATTAAGACAAAATTCAAATACATTAAAACGGTGTTAACAGCACACGTCATTCAGGAATCATTTACCAACTTTAAAATGCATTGTTTTACGTTAAAATGTTGTGTAAACACTGACCCCCTTATTCATAAAAAATTACAAACGTGAGCTAAACCTCTTTTAGTTAAAATATGTTTTGTCTCGTTTTCACTATGTTAAATGTTAAAAAGAGGAAAAGGGACAAAACATGTTTTACCTAAAATAGGTTTAGTAAACGCTTGTTATTTTTTATGAATTTGAGGGCTACTCTTTTACCTTATAGTAAACAATTAATAATATTGGTATAGTATATCTTATCATAAATATATGTACTTACATAAATGTCTGACCAGAAAAGTAAAAACTACATCCAAAGAACACACTTCGTTTATTTGCTGAATGAAGTTCTTCCCCAATTCATCATCATTCCAGCCGCATAACGTCCACTGCTGGACATAGGCCTCTCCCAAGGATTTCCATAACGACCGATCTAGAGCGGCCTGCGTCCAGCGCTTTCCAGCGACCTTGATCAGATCATCTGACCAAGGTTATTATATCAACTCAAATTCTATACCACTCCAATAGCTATGTTCTAATTTATTTATTTATAAAAGCAATTTTTTTCGTTTAACAATAAACAATTTTTAACAATAGGCGGACCTAACGCTCAAAGCGTTTTCGCCCAGTCAACCATAGGGATAAACCGATTAGTATCATGTTGATATATACAATTTAAATAAAAGTTAAAATGTTCTTGCCACTGCCATATAATTTTTGTTTGCTTTATTCCTTAAAAGCTATCAACGGAAGAATATTCATACATCAGGTATTTAACTATTTCTTTTTAATTTATGAAAAGGTTAGTTTCACCTCAGACCGAGACGCGACGCGACGCGACGCGACGTGGCACGCACGATCGAAGAAACAGAGAACTTGTTCACTACTCAAATAATTGGCCAACGAATACCAACTTTGAGTTCATGCCACTAAAATCGTCTAAAAATAATTTTCTATTGAGTTTGTACGTAATTTTCTTTTTCCGTGTACATTTTATAAGATGATCGCCTATAACTTTTTAATTTGTAAACCCTACTTAGCTCTGATAGTTTTCCTTTAAAGTTAGTTATATATACTATAGCTGTAAATTTTTTCACATGTCCATATATAACCGTTTAGCAGATAGACGGGGGCGACACTTGACTCTAACAAAAATGTTCACTTCAAAACCAAATATTTCAAAAACGAATCCCTAAATTGAAATAAGTTGTTTACAAGCTCATAATATTTTTGAAAGACCTATTCAACGATACCCCACATGCTTGGTTAGTCGAGAAAAAAAAATTGGCTTTTCACTTTACTTGTACCATTAACAAAAATTTCTCGGTATTTTATTTTACCACTTTTTCCGCATAATTAATATACATATCCATGCCAAATCACAGCTTCTAGTACTTATAGACTGAGTAAAACCGCTTTTTGACTGAGTAATAGTAAACTGAGTAAAAAAATAAGGGTTCCTTGTTAACTAAGGAACCCTAAAAAGTACTTTCAGAGCAACGTACAACGAACACAGGCTCGCTGCAATTTGTATCATTGTTAAGTAGTAAACCAGTTCTGTATTTCTTCAAACGTGCGCGCCACGTCGCGTCGCGTCGCGTCTCGGTCTGAGCCGACTCTTAAGTACACGATTGAGGTGACACGATGATGAAACATCGCAAGACATGTTTTTTTTTAGGGTTTTTACTTTTCGGTTCAGACTACATAATAAAAACGATCCAAAACATGTAAAAGCATCTAAAACAACAGTTCGAATACGACCACAAAAGCTTAGCAAAATTGGCATTTTTACTTATAAATAGAATTAAGAAATATTTTTGTTCCATTCCGTAAATTCAGGCCCAACAGTAAAGCCTCTTAGGGACGAGCGACAATTCGCGGCCGCAGTCACAGTTAGCGACACTGTTCGCCGAACTGGGTCATTAACTGTCGCTGTCGTCTGTCTCAGCTACTGGTATTCCTATTGGTATGCACGGATTCAATACTCCGCCGCAACCGATAGTAATATCTCGTAAATCATAAGGTATATTTAGGCTTTTAGCATATCATCATAATTACCTTTTTTTATTTATATATTTGCTACGATCGTTTAGGGAGACCTGTACAATGTACTTAAATGAAGGCAGACTTTAGATTTAGACAGATAACATGCTTGACAGCATATGTAAGAAGTGCAATACAAAATTGACATAGTTTGTGGTTTCCGCCTCGACGGAAAATACATTTTCGCTTACAGTGAAAACGGAAAAGCTAGACAAACCTTCAGAATCTAAACGTCGAAGCAGTAGTTTAGTTAATTATTTGGTTATTTAATTATATAGTAGATATTCATGTTTGTTTTTAGAAAATTATTTATTTCAAAAGAGAACAACAATGCCGTTCGTGCATAGCATTATTGCAATAAGCCTATGCACTTTAAACCGTTTAATATGGACTCAATTTTGAGTCCATATAAAATGGTTTTTTACCCAATAAACCTTATCATAATACGTTTTTTTTTTAGTTGTGATAGTACTTGTTATTAACACAATAATATGAGTTAACAATTTGTATGGGATTCAAAAAATATATTTCGTATCTTGAAATACATTTAGTTGTTCAGAACGATGGATTGACATGCCAATTAAAATATTCGTATTTCATTAAAAAAGGTCTCGTAAAACGCAATATGAGAAAGGTAATTTATCGCTAATGATGTTTTTATTATAAACCCAATACCATTTAGAATCGGGCTTAGTATGGCCATGTCATCTGCGTAGTCACCTTACATAATACATCCTTAGTGTAAACAGGATACAAGGTACACGATGTAAACAGGTTACCTTTCCCCTCAGTAGTCGGTCTTGTTGGGTCCCTCCATGTCCTCGGTACTCTTCAGCTTGAGGTAGAAGCTGTTCACGCAGAGAATGCTGTACGCCACTAACGCTAAAATAGCATTAAAAACGGCTGTTAGTTACACTGAATGTCAATCTAAAGAAAAATTAAATATGTAAAACACATCGACTCTGAAATTTCTGAACTTTGAAATACTAATGTGCAAAGGATTGTGGTTCGAAATATCGTAGTTATGATTAACTTTTGGTTAAAAATACCTTTTCACACCAGTTCCCTTTCAAAAACAAAAAAATAAACGCCGATATTTATACTTTAGTATACTTTCTATACTTTTTTATAATAATTTGTCAAAATCGGTCCTTGATATGCCAGACAAAAAAATTAAAGTTTATTTAAAGAAAGTACTCAGTGAAAAGGCTTATTATAAGATCGATGTCTACCTTTAAGACAACAAAGCCTGGTTTGAGCTTGGCGCGAGCCCTCTGAAAGGTTTCTCACAAAGAATTTGGTACAAACTGAATGTACAACGTGATACTATTTTGATATTTAGTCATTTAAAAAATTTAATTAAAATTATGACATAAAAAAATGTTAGCGGCAGTAAATAACTGTAAGTAAACTTAACTGTAAGTAACCATTTGACGTCAAAAATTGTGCGCCAAAACAAAATGACGATTATTAAGAGATATTATATTATAAATATCTTATGATAACAAAGATATATTTGAGTTGAATTGAATAGCCAAGTATGATATTTTTGCCAACCGAAAACCAAAATATACTTGAAGTGAACCCCGGGGTTTCGATGGATGCAAACCTATCTCGTTTAGACGGGAGAGATTTGCCGAAGAGAAGAAAGAAAGACGGGCTGCAGAAGTGCAGACCCTAGCATAAATAAGATGCAATCGGGAACGCACTAAGAAGTAGAGTGACTCACCGAAGAACAAGACGCCGACGGTGAAGGCGATAAAGATTTCGGAGCCTTTGGCCGTGAAGCCCATGGCAGCCGCCACTATGAGGTACACCAGCGCCGCCACGAACAAGATGCACATCACGATCACCCACACGCGCAGCAGCAGCGTTATACGCTGAAACATGGACAAATTTAAAAAAGTCTGTATGTAGGTTCTTTTGGCCAAAAGCGAAGGTTTGAATTTTTTTTCTGAGATACTAATTATCCTGTCTTTAATCCAGGTAATGAGCTATCTACTTGTGTGATGGAGTAAAAATATTCCAACCATTTAACTTTCACACTTTAATATTTAGTTGGAAAATGTTGCAAGACCTGGTGTTCCACAAGGCTCTATGTTAGGACTAACTTTACTTATACGCTCCAAATAAGACCATGCAGGGCGGTAGTAAGTGTGTGCTCAGACATGACAGTGACCACCAGCCCTGCGATGTATACCTTCGACAATAGATACCCTCGGAGTTTCACAAGACTTTCTACGAGATTCCTTTCCTATTTTGAATCAAACTTAAAATGAGAAAAGAATTGTTGTACCACAAGGCTCTATGTTAGGACCTACTTGACTATTACCTTATACGCTCCGAGTAAGAGCATGCAGGCCAGTAGTATGTGCACCACGGACACCACAGTGACCACCAGCCCTAGTATGTACACCTTCGAGTACAGATGGTCGCCCATGTCCTCCACCGTGTCCTTTTGACTGTGGGCATCCGACGTGAAGATCGAGCATAAGATCGTCATAGTTAACGACGCGGCCTGGAATTAGTAATGTAGGAATTACTTCTACGTATTTTTTAGTTACAACTTACAACTATATTTATAAAGAATATAATAAAATATAAATATATAACGGCGCTAAACATCGAACACAGTTGTGCTTTATCTTCAAATATCCACAAACAATACCAAGGTCGTTATAAATGTAAATTAGTATAGTCGTCACCGATACGAAAATACTTTTCCCTTGTTTCCCAATTGTGGGTTTCCCAGTGACACCAAAGCGAAATCTAGTGCCAGCTAGTTTCTTTTACAGATTTATATTTAGCAGTTGGTCTGACTGCACAATCAATCGTTTTGTTTCGGAAGGCACGTTAGCCGCTGGCTGCCATCGTTGTATTGCAGTCTTCAAGCTATACCAAATGCTTTTGGGCAGCTTGAAAATCTGATACTATTGTTAGCCACACGACTGCTATACAATCATAACAGCCGGGAAAAACGGGCTTAACGTGCCTTCTGAAGCAAGGAGAAGCTCGAAGTATTTTTGTGCCACTTGTGGTAACCCATCCAAGTGCAGACCACGCCGTAGGTTGCTTGCAAAAACGCTAGCAATGCGAAACCGAACCACCGAGCTCATCACGTAAGATACAAACCTACGTGTACACAGAATAAAGATTTGGCGAACGTTGCAAACAAAACTAAAGCATGAAAAAACAGCTAAGGCCAAACCAACAAAAAGTAGGCACAAAATAAGCATTCCATGCGATAAGAATACTAAATTGAACATGAACATTTTAGTTCGTATTAATAGACATGAATGATGTACAAACATAAAGGTCTTCGCCCATTACGCAGCTTGACGCTGCCGCCACACAGACTTGACTCACAGTAAAATTGGTAAGTACCCATGAAATTTCAGAAATTTACTCGAAAGGAGAATACGCCCCAACCTTGTTTACAATTGGATATTTTCCTGGATCAAAAATAAATTATTGTTTGTTGATTAGAAAATAAAACGTAGCAAAATAATGTCACTTGCTTTTTAACATTTTCATTTTAACGTGATTTTAGATTTATTATTGTAGAAAAACTGATATAAGAGCGCTATTTGATTTTAAGAAACTATAACGTCATCTGCCTGTATTTCATACAAATCCCGTAGAAAATGTTTGTTTAGACGTTTAGAAGAAAGTATCTGATTTGACTTGTTGAAAAATAGCGGATTGTTTTAATTAAAATTTGGAAATCCCAAAGACGGTTCACGACACAGCTCGAATTATGTGCTGTGTCCTTCCCAGCCTACATCTCTTTCCTTCTACACTTCACTCTACACTTTTGCATTCTTGACTCTTTTTGAAGTGCTAATCATATTTAAAGAACAGAAAGGTTGAATATGCGCACCTCAAGCTGTAAAGCTACGAACATAACCGGGTATCCGCTAAAATGGGAAAAATATAAGAAAGTTCGCATTATTTTACGTCTTTCCCTTATCCAACTTTAGGTAGGGTCGGTTCTCCTATCTTCTTGGCCAGGTTGTACTGTTCTGGACTGTCAGTAAGTTTAAATTCTTTCTTCATTACTCGTTCCATGCACGTTCACAACGTGGCAGGGAGGCGCTTTTTACCACGTTTTTTCTCCGCAACTCCAGCGCCTTCATACGAAACAGTCGCGGCGTAGGTACAATCAAAGACGGGTCTCTGTTTATTTTTAAATTACAAGAAAAAGGGAGCTCGCATTAGTTACACTGCTTTGCTGTAAATCGAGTCAGAAGACATTAGCGTTAAGTCATTTCAATGGGCGAAGGACGCTCAATTGAAATTATACAATACACGACCTTGAAATAGCGAGGCAACGGATTCGCCAAATAACAGCAGTTTGTCGTAGTGTTGCCGCTCGATAGTCCACTATCGATAGACTATCGACATTTAAATAAAACCGATACCTGACGACGAACAAACTATTGATAGTATCGATCGATGGCGACGAGCAAACTACTAGTCATAATCTGGTACATTAAGTACATACTGAATTTACAACTTAATTTGACATTATTTCAAAATTTCGACATTAAAAAATTAATTTAAATTATGACAACAAACAATGTATACTCTGTCCACATATCAACTATTAATATTAATTTCATTGTGAGTTGACGTTCTTGGAGAAAATGCTGCAGTGCAGTTTGTTACAGCTTCTTCTGCACTAGCGCTTTGGAGGCGGCAGTAAACTTAGCTCTAAGTAACTTTTTGACGATTAGTAAGAGATATTATAAATATCCTATGATAAAAAAGACATATTTGAATTGAATTGAATATCGATAACTGCTACCGTACCGATAGTACACAATTAATCGATAATATCGATCGATGGCGCGAGCAAACTATTGATAACTACTACCGTACCGATAGTACATAAACTATCGATAGTATCGATCGATGACGACGAAAATTTTAAGAGCATCGATGGTTTGTTCGTCGTCATAGATCGATTGATACTATCGATAGTACTGTTGGTTATCAATAGTATTGCTCTAAAACAGCGATCGATACTATCGATAAGCCGCCTTTCGATAGTGTGGTATTTTTCGATTGAAACTATCGACTGTAAAACTATCGATTTTTCGGCAACACTAGTTTGCTACACGCATTATCATACATTTACAGTAGACTTTGCACCGAAATCTATTTACGAGTTACTAACATGTTGTTTATGATAGGAGTCTGCGATTTCTGGGAACCTAGATTCTGGTGAATCGTTTGTATAAATATAAACAGACTTTTGTGTTTCTCTTGCTAAAGGTTATTACTATTGTTTCCACATGTTACGATCTTCGGATCGTCTGGGTATCACATACTTCCTCATTCGGATACTTTTAAATAAAACCTGGGAGCTCATTATTAATCTTATATATTCTGTATTGGTATCACAAATACATTTCAACACTTTTACAAAATCATCTCGAGTCATGATAAAAACGCGGCAATCGTTCTAATGTCAAACTTGACAGTTCCCAGCAGCGTGGCCTGTGTTACCATTTCGGTTGCCAGTATTAATAAAATTATGGCTGATTTATGGAAATGCACACTCAAGCTCGTTTTTAACCCGAGATAAAAAGAGGGGTGTCATGAGTTTGACGCCAATGTCTATCTGTCTGTGTGTCTGCATGTAGCATCTTTCGGTGCGATGGACCAATTTCGATGCGGTTGAAAGCAAGTTTCTTGCGGTGGTTCTTAACCATGCTTGATGGAAATCGTTTCAGTGCTGTCCAAAAGTTATGGGGGAGAACGTTTGGAAGTGTTTATTTAATTTTCCTGGCAAATAAATTTGTTGTTTGAAACCGCTAATTTGAGCTAGATTTAATACATACACTATAGTTTTATATGTGTATCAGGAATTATTTTCCCGATGGATATTACACGTAAATACGTGAAAACCTCTGTGGGGACTCTCGCTCTAGCGAATGACGGTTCTGAGTGACAGAAAAGGATAGCAGCATAAAATAATGCTGTTCCGTGCTGCCAGATGCATCCCAACCCTAAAGTAGTGAACAGATGACTCACCAAATGAAGGAAGCCGACGACCTTCGCACCAGCCTCCAGGCCCATGCAGCAGCAGAACTGCGTCACGTACGGCACACCCATGATGAGCCCGGGCTGCTCGGACGATCTGTAATCGACATATTGACACAGAATAAGTACTAGTATACTCAATGACGTACAGAAGTCTCACTCAGCAAAGAAATGCAAGGAAATATCTACATAATGTAGTTAGCGATATGGTTTAATTTCGCTCGCGAAGGAACTTCGCACCTATTCGTTTTGATACCTAGAAATCCATTGCAAGCCAATTTCATTGTTATCGTCACTCAGGACAAACGATTGACAAGGTCATTTTCTTGACAAGGTCTGCGAGTTCGGGTTTTTCATGCTCACTAAAATGTCCAAGCTGGTGGTGGCGTCGCTGGTCGGGTCGTTGGATTCCCTCTAATATGGTTGAGTTTAACGATGGCTGATGCGTGCGTCAACTCGTGAACGGGTGCTGCCGGGAGGGACTGGTCAGCTCGGCTTCGCTTTTTTACTACTTAATATTTTTTATTACGCAATTTATGTTTTTTTACTTGTTCGCAAGCATTACATGTTATAATGTGTCAACATTGTATTATATTATAAGTATTTATTAATTAAAAGACAATTATAATGATATGACAAAGCCCTTCTGGCGAGTAGGCGACCAATACTGTGAAAATGAGTTTCTTTCGGCGTTTCTTCTCAGCAGTGGTCGTTACGAAGCGCTGGTATCGGTAGCTTTTCTTTAAAAATAAATTAAATTTTAATATACTTTACACGTAACATAAATTATACTTATTGACGTGTAAAAGTGCCTGTAAAGGTCTAATTACTGAATAAACATTTGAATCTTTGAATCATGAATCTTTGATTCTTATAATTGAATTGCCCACTCCGGAGTGGTCGCCGCGCGCTTAGTAATGATGTAGGTATATTTTCGATAGGTACCTACCTAAACAGTGAATGACACAGGCTTAATATTGATTAACATTAGATATATATCTTACACCTTATGCGCTTTCCCGCGGTGGCCCGGCGGAAAAGCGTTTTCGCAAGTAAAACGACACCGGGCATGGTACGCTAATGGATGGGTGACCACTAGTGGAATAAAAAAATCTTGAGCTCCTCCGTGGTTCTGAAGGCACGTATGGCTGTCATCATTGTATGACAACCGTCTAGCTATGTCAGAAGCCGTTAGTTAGCTTGAAAAATCTGACACCAGTGTTGGCTAAAACACAAAAATAAATAGCATAAAAAAATTCTTGAGCTTACCTAAGCCCAGATTCCGGGGTCCGTTTTCTAGCTTTTTCTTCTAACAATTCGCAAGGAATTGCGCATTCTTTGTTGTAATAGACCATTGGCATATGAATCTTGACGAAGTCAAGGCAACGAAAACCAAAACCGCGAAGGTGATCAAAGTGTCTATTGACGTAGGTACTTATGAGCTGTATATTCTAACCAGAACTCTATTTGGTTATTGATATTTTGTTAATTATTGTTCATGAGTTTGATGGAAAGGGTATAATTTAGACCAGTGTGATGAAAAGCTTTGATGAAAAGAACGTCAAGGAAGGAAATGATTATAGTTACTGGGATAACACCAAATATGACAGAGATTGAAAAGGCTAGGTACCTTTTTTAAAATTCGCAGTAGAGGAAAAAGCTTTCACTATATAGTGCGATAGCAGGCGTAGATCTACCTACTTATTTGTAGATTTCGGGACACTGAATGATGACATTTATTTGCTCGGCAAATTAAAAACCCCCGTCTTTCAAGAATGCCATCTAGTGATAAGAAGCGGAACTACATATTCCAATTGCTATTATTTGCTAGAAAATATATAAAAAATCCCGACTTTCAAGCGTCAACCGCCAATTCTTTTAAACGGCTAACCCGATTTTTATCAAACATAGCTAGAACCACCGCAAGGGATCTTGCTTTCACGTAAAAAAAACTGCATCGAAATCGGTCTATCGGGTCGAGAGCTACGATGCCACAGACAGGCAAACAGACATTAGCGTCAAACTTATAATAACACCCCTTTTTTGACGGGGGAATAAACAAAACTTTTTAATATGTAGTCTGGCTAATAGGTAGTGCTTTCAGCAAATGTCAAAATATAATTGCAATTAATTAACAATACAATTTTGCTACAACAGCAATCTCTCTCTCATCTTAGCGTTTTCCCAGTTGCGTCCTCAGCTGCAATGCTGAGAAGCCCGGGGTCTGCTTTCCGACTTTGTTGCTACAACAGCAATGTCAAAATATAATTGCAATTAATTGACAATTCAATTTCGCTACTTACAGCAAATGTCTAAATATAATTCCATTTAATTAACAATGCAATTTTGACGTTTAGTTGGACAGTCAATTTATGACAGTGATTCCATATATTTTCTAGAATTAAGTACAATTATTAGCCAAAATATGGATGACGATTATTTTAAAACTCACGTGTGTATGTCTTCCATCGCGTCCGAACCGTTACTGCACCCTGCACTTGTCTACAGCTACTTACTTGTATGACCATAACCACTACCTTGCAGTTTGCGGTGCAACTTGCTTGCATCAATTATGGGAATCCAAAACAACAACTAAATAGCATCGGACAATCGTGGCAGAGTAATTGGTAGACGCAAGGCGTAAGATCGAAGCGATTTTCTCTTTCTTTTGATGAAGATCTAGTGTAAGTTTGTTCATGTGATTAAAGGACAATTTATAAATCTTTGGCAGGTAGGCAGATTAAAATGAAAAACAAGGTAAGTATCAGACGTATGTGAGCTAGCAACATTATAACAGAGAGAGAGAGACTATATGCAAGGTGATGTATGAAAGAAAAGGATAACCATTGTAAGAAGAATGAAAGAGGTAAATAGATTTAATGTACAGGTGTGAAAGAGAGGTATGAACGGAAGTAGTTTTAAAGATAAGATGGCTACGACGATCGATTCATGTAGACGTGCGAATTTTACTGAAATAAAAGACGAGGAAGTTTATGAAGAAATCGCTTTTATTCACCATCCCGGACGAGCCCCCACATGTATGTAACTTTAATAGCAACGTCTCTTGCTACAAAATAATTAGCAAAGGTAATCAAGATTTTAGAATACCACACTGTAATTGCTTTTTAGTGTGTGTGTGTGTGTGTGTGTGTGAGGGTGTATGTGTGTGTGTGTGTGCGCGTTCGTGCGTGTGAGGGTGTATGTGTGTGTGTGTGTGTGTGTGTGCGTGCGTGCGTGCGTGCGTGCGTGCGTGTGTGTGTGTGAGTGTGTGTGTGTGTGAGGGTGAGTGTGTGTGTGTGTGAGGGTGAGTGTGTGTGTGTGTGTGTGCGTGTGTGTGTGTGTTTATGGCCAACACTGGTGTCAGATCTTTCAAACTGCCTAAAGGCATCTGACGTAGCTTGACGACTGCCATACAATGATGACAGCCGGGACCAACGGCTTATACATGCCTTTCGAATTAGGAAAAACACCCACCCAAGTGCGGACCACGCTCGGTGTCCCTTTACTAGCGAAAGCGCTAGTAGTGCGCACTTCCGCCCGGCCACGGAGCTCCGCAACAGCTGTAGTGTTTGTAAGTCATGAAAAATTAAAATTTATGAAAAATCTATGGACGACGTACCAAATGCATCGACCTTCTGATGTTGGGATAAATTAAGGCAGACTTCTAATGAACGAACAAATAAATAAATGTAAAGAAATAAGTAAATGAATGCATGAATGAGTAAATAGGGACAAATAACACTGATTGCGCTAGCCCCAAAGTACAAGTAAGCTTAAACTTGGGTGATACTAACTTTAAATACCAGTGTCGTAACTGTTTTACAGGGTAGGCTGTGGGCATTAATTTTACCTCAATTACGAGAAAGGCTCCATTATCGAACAAAATTTATTTCTCGCTAGTATCCGACATTATATTAGGGTGGACAGGGTAGACAACGTCTACGTGTCTGCAGGGACTGGAACACCGATATTTTTAATTGATATTTCGATACCCAATATCGGTATTTTATAGATATTATATCGATATATCAATATATCAATATTATATCGATATATCAATATATCAATATTATATCGATATATCAATATATCAATATTATATCGATATATCAATATATCGATACAAATTTCGATAAAATTCCAGTATTTTATACAAAATATCGATATAAACCAGTACTTAGTTTATTCATCGAAATTTGTATCGATATATTGATATATGGATAAAAAAATATCCATAAAATACCGATATGGGGTATCGATAAAAAAGTATTGGTATTCCTGTCCCTGCGTGTCTGTATGAAATGCACGGCACTGCTAAATAATACTCCTTTAAAATGTCTACAACTAAGATAAGTAGTATACCGAGCGGCGGTAAAAATACACACAGACCATAGCAGACATAACAAAAGATTTCGCTATCATTTCACTGCTCTAAACATACTTGACAAACTATACTACCTTTTTCTATGAATAAAAATGCTAGGTAATAGCCCATACCACATGGCAGTTAAAATATTTAATGAATTACCCGCCTCTATTCGAAAAGAAAAACCATTTAAAAAATTCTCGAATGCTCTAAAATCCTATCTTATTTCAAAATGCTATTACGCTGTCAAAGACTATTTAATGTAAATAAATATAGAATTTAATTTTTTTTTTATTGTTAATGTTGACATATTATGCATGAAATTTAATTTTAACACTTAATATTATTTTAATTGTGTTTAGTTTTAAATTAATTGATTGACATCTACCCATTGCATTTGCAATGCTCCTTGAGTTGCTATGATGAGAACATCAATATACCCACGGAACAGAGAAATAGGTGGAAGTGCCTTGGGCCTAAATTAGTTAAGAAACCAGCGTCGCCAAACTCACACAAATAAACCAATAATCACATATTGCACACATACGAAAAATTCACTTGATTGGTCGAATATATTTATTTCAATATTGGCCTAAGTCAATAGACCCTACATTTTAAAAACGACATTAAGTCTCAAGCATAAGGTTTATTTTGCTACGGTTTAAAAAGTGCTTACGACGTTTTGCTATCTACTGTCTAACTCAAATTAAAAAGTCTAATAATTGCGCCATCTATCGTCGAGAAGCAGAATTTTTTCGTCACTTGAATCCCAAGCTACGAAATAATTCTGCAACTTGCCGACAGGTGCGCTACTCGAATAGTGATGTCTACATTATACAGTATCGATATCATTCGACGCAAAGGCATTTTTTTCGAATTCTTTTATCTTTATTTAACACTAACTTTCACTCGCGACTTCGTCTGCGTAACTTGCTTATTTATAATATTAGTATGGAAATGCAGAATAAATCGTGGGCGAAGCCAGCATCAAATAATTAAAGATCTATTATTTTGAGAACATGAAAAATCCGTCTTTATCCCTGTAGCGATCTAAATCCCGAATGGAACATACAGAGCATTTTGAGTCTTGCGGTTTTAAGCTGAAATCGCCAAGGGTCGCATTTATGAAATCACTTGTCACAATACGAATGGTTTAAACGAGCGTTTCCAAACGGGCGCGTTTTTGAAATGATAGTTTGCGAAGGATTTGCAACGAGTGTGTCAAATAACCTTGCATAGAGAATCCGTTCCGTTTTATGCTGCTTTTATATAAGTGGTGAAATTCTTAGAAAACCATAGACATATTTTCGATGTTTTCTCCGTAAAACAATATTGTTTTTCGCTGACACGATGGTTTCAAAAATACGTCCGAATTGTGTTGAGTGGTAACTTGGAAAACTACACGTTTTGTGTTTCGGTGAGTCCTTAAATAAAAAATAGCACTCCACGGCCGCAAGAACCAAAGGCTACTTTTAGCGTGACGGCGGGCGAGAAAGTGGGAAAGGGAATCAAAATAGTGATGGGTTGCTACCCGTATGGTCGAAATGGCAGAGGAATTTCTCTTCTGCCATTTTGCCCATTCTCTCGATCGGCTTTTACAATCTGCGTGGGATCTTGGGAAGTTAATACATTCTATTTATTTTCCTTTGTCCCTTTCACCCAAACCAGCATGGTGAGCTTAAAATACAGAGAATTGTGTCAATAACTTTGTAGATCCATTACTAGTATTAAAGTGATATTCAAGTAAATCCGTCTGTCTGTTACTTCTTCACGCTTCAATTACTTAACCAATTTAATTGAAATTGAATATGTAGGTATATATTTTAAGAGTTGCGGAAAAGGACATAGGCTTATATCCCCAAAAAAGAGTGATTGAACTTGGCATGGTAAATCTTATTTTGCCATAAAAATGGAGACTTTTTCAAATTACTTATATTACATTTACGAAGTCTTGGGTTAAATGAAATGAAATGAAATGAAATTGTTTTATTTTCAGATATCAAAGATCCAAGTTTGTTAGTATACAACTTATAACTAATGTTAGTATATAATGCATTTTATTGATTGATTATTATTAATTATTTTAATTAATGGGGACTGGTATTTATATTTCCCCATACATAGCTACAGGCATGGTTTTTCTAATTAAGTGCCGCATCAATTCAGAATGCGGCCTATCCGCCACAGTTTTAAGAATGCTGTTGTGACTCGCCCTGATTCTTCTCAGCATTGACAACGCTTTTTTACGGAGCACGGCATGAAAACCGTCCGTCCTTGCTTGCACAAACATTCCAGAGGCACTGCAAAATCGAGGGAGTCCCAACAGCATTCTAAATATATTATTATATTGAACACGGATGACATCCAGCGATCTTTTAGTACAGGAGACCCACAGACTACCCGTGTAGAAACCCTGACAAAAAGCATTGAAAAGCGTTATTTTGACTTGATCGCTACAACGGGCAAATCTACGGGTCAACATGTTACCCCTGACCGCAAGTGACCTCCGCTCCCGTTCTACGTCAGCATTGTCTTTAAGGTCGTCGGTAATAATGTGTCCCAAATATTTAAAAGTAGACACTTTCTCCAAATGTATGCCATTTAGGATTATGGGAGGTGCGTTTTCGGGATATTTACCTGCGGCCTTAAAGACAATGTACTCACATTTCTTCACATTGTATACGAGCCCATGTGTGGTCGCATACTTTAGGCAAACCTTGAGCATCTCATTAATTGACCATACAGTCGGTCCCAGCAACACCATATCGTCAGCATAGCTGATGTTATTAATGACTGTACCATCTATGCTACACCCCACTCGCAGACTGCTGAGCTCGACTATAAGGTCATTAATATACAGGTTGAAGAGCTTGGAAGACGAAATCCCCCCCTGTCTCACCCCGCACTCCAACCTGTATTCACCTGAAACACCGTCAGACCATCTTACAAAATTTTTCTGGTGCTTGTACCAGAATTTAAATATGTTGACTATGTCCCTGGGTACATGTCTGTCCTCTTGCATTCTCCACAGCACTTTGTATGACACTAGGTCAAAGGCCGTGGAGAAGTCCAAGAAACAACCGTATACCGGTGTCCTTCGATTCGTGTAGTACTGGACAGTATGCTTGAGTGCAACAATCGCACTCTCTGTCGACAATTGAGGTCTATATCCAAACTGGGTGTCATGGAGATTTAAGTATTGTTGCAACCGCGCATCAAGCATACCATCCAGTATCCTGGCAACTATCGTTGCAAGGGAAATGGGTCGGTAGTTCCTCCTATCAGAGATATCCCCTGTCCACTTCACGATGGGAACAATGACGGTTTTCATTAAGTCTGGAGGCAAATATGAGTGACTTATGCAAAGCGAGAAGAACATGGACAAGACCCTCGGCAGGTGAACCCCCGCATACTTCAGGTGCTCAATACTGAGTCCGTCGTGCCCGGGCGACTTACCACTGCTCATCCCTTTTATTACCTTTCTAACCTCCGCTGCGGAAAAATGTAGCAAAGGAATGTCCCCTAACACCACGGACCCACCATCAGACTCCGCATCGGTAGAACCCAAAGGAGACTGCACTCTAAAGTGCTCCTTGAACATGTTTGCAATCTCCGTTGCGTCACTTTTCCCTTCAACACTCACTGGGCGGCCCGGCCTGGGGTCCAGCTTGGATGTGGCTTTCCAAAAGTCTCGAAAGTTTTTTGAGGCTCTAGCTTTCGCTACTATATCCATTCGGATTTGGTCTTGATTTTTCTGACACCAGCTAAGGCGACTTTTAAAAATTTTACGTGTTTCGCACATTTCCTGGTACACAACACCTTTCAAACATTTCAAACTTAAGCCTAGCCTCCCTGTGAGCCCCAGACACGTGTTGGTTCCACCCACACACTACCTTCCTTTTATTATTATTATTACGCTTAACTATCTTGGTTTTAAAAGCTCCCTGCATAAGAATATCAACAATTTTTGCGTATAATTTATCTAAGATCTTGTGGTGGTCAGAGCTGCTACACGACCCATGACTGCATTCCACGCATTCCATTGGAAAGTCTATATCACGTAATGATTCATTGCATATTTTGTGGTATTTACTAACCTGAGCTTCGTCTCTTTCCCCCCAAATTACATTGCTGCAAGGCAGGCGATGGGTCACCAGTTTCTGTCTTACCACCTCAAGATTACATGTCATAAAAATAGGAAGATGGTCTGACACATATACTTCCTCATTTATGTATACATCCACTACGGTTTGCCATGCTGAGTGTGATACTACAAAGTGGTCTAGCCATCTTTTACTTCCGTGTACTTGACTTACGAACGTATAGCTATTAGAGTCTACACCTAATTTCTCAACATCTGCACACACCCACATTCTTTCCTGAGAAAAACTACTTAACTCCCTATAGAATAGTTCATCAATATGTGCATTAAAATCACCCAAAGTGTATATACATTCTACATCATTTGCATCTTCGATCGCACTGATTTCTCCTAGCACTTCAGTAAACAAAGGTAGATTGTCATAAGAATCCGTTGGCATGTACACAGAAAATATAATTACTGAACGCCCTCCTATTGTGCCTTTTATAGCTACGAGTCTGTCGCTGTTACAGTCTAAAATTTTTACAGATTCAAACAAACCCTTTCTCCATAAGATGCAATATAACGATCGCTTTAAAGACTGACAATTAAAGCTAGCTAAAGTTACTTTGCCATTGTTAATATCCATAAAAGTTATTATTTGACTTTAACTTCGCTATCTGGGTTCGTCCGGTACATAAACTGCACGAAACGCCTAAACGTAACACCTTCGGGCCACATCTGAGTATCTAAAAACAAGTGCAGTTTATGTTTAGATACAAACAATTTATATGCGTTGTATTTCCTTGTCGATCGCATATTAATTGGTTTCAACACTACAGACTCATTTGTTTTTTCTTTAATGTAGCTGATAATATCGCTCTCACTCGCGTCCTTGCTAACGTTTGAAATAAACAATGGCACTTTAACCTCAGCCGCTCGGAATTTCACATCTGGATCCGTTGCTGCACTACCTCTTTGTCCTATTAATTTATACCGCTTAGCTCTTGACCTATGCACTATTTTCCATTCCCTATCGTCTGTGCTTATAGAAGTATCCTTCGCATTTACCTCTTGAAAATGCATACTATTTTCGTAAGGACGCAATACACTCGCTGTCTGAGAGGACTCCTCCACTGCCACGCGCCGACTGGGGACGGGTTTCGGAGCGCGGTCGCTCGGTACTCGTACTTGCGCGCGGACCGGTTTCTGCATGGCCTCGACGTGTCTTGCTTGAACTAGGTCCGTCTCACTTCCACTCACACAATCAATGCTTGGCTCGACATCTCGATTGCTCTTATTGTCCTCGTTGGCACCCGCCGTATGCGTCTTCATGCTCCATACATTTTCTGTCTCTTCTGTTTGTTCGCAACTGAGGAGGACCGATTCAGTTGCTATGTCATCTACCGAAGGACGTCTGTAGTCTGGCGGCCGGTCACTGACCCGAGTTATGTTGTGTACCTCCAAATCAGCTGAGTCTGGTGATATTTTTAAGGGTACATATTGCAAACCTATTGGGCCACTATCGAAAGAAAAACTATCTCTTAAACATGCACCTCTCTTTTTGTTCACCTTATCGATGGAAGAAGCTGTATTTTCTATTAAGGATGCATGTTTCATGTGATCGATATCTTGTTTGAGCACTTCGAATTGATCTTTTGTGACCGCATTTTCCTTTAAATGACTCAGCTCACTTTGTATTTTTAGTATATCTTTAAGTATCCTAGTAGCGTCTACATGATCAAAAGACACAGGAGGAACTCGATGCAAATCCACTGCTGCAAATATCGGAAACTGTTCTCTGTTCCCGGACTTCATCAAACAGATGATATCATCGAGATCTCTTGACATTCTCTTTTTTCCTTCTCTCCTCCGGAGTGGCATCTTCTTCGCATTTGGTACAGCTTCGTATAATAATGTTTTTGCTTTAACAATTTCTTCCGATGAGTATGTTGAGGTACACAGCTGGTGGATACTCTCTTCATCGGTGAAATCCACCACATTACGTAGAAAAGTTAAAAGCTCGTTGATCACAACGTTGCAGTTCGCGCACTTTAAAGTGGTCGAGGTCATTGTCCTCAGCAATGAGTCGTCTGTCACATAAGCAACACGTTCGCGTGTGGCCGCGTACGGAACAAGACTTAAAGCTAGTTACATATAAATTTGGGAGGAGCAGCAGGAGCAAGAGCAGAAAAAAATTGAAATAAAGGACAACCTTTATAAGAAAATTATATTATTATGTATAAGTAAATTAGATATAAGTAAATTATTTTCTTCAAAACGCTCCGAACATATGGTGCTTGATTTAGTTGGCATCCAGTTAACCCTACCCGTTGCATCTATCCACTTTTCTTTTACATTTGGGTCTAAAACTATTTAGAAAGGTTAGACTAATATCATTTTTTTTATTGCAATAAAATAATGGAAAATGTTCATGTTTATAGTAAGTCTATATACTATTTAAAATCGTTGCGTTATTCTACTAAATTATACCTGAAATTTTGATTTATTTCATCAAATCAAACAAAATCCGCATCCGACTCGACTACATCACTACTCGAGTAGCGAGATTTCATCGATAAAATTTGTACATCACTAATCGAATAGCAAAATCTGTACATCACTAATCGAGTAGCGACAACTTACGGGAACGAACTTTCTAGAACTACCTAGTTAATATGATCGTACCAGAATGATTTTCGTATTTTTTAAAAGAAAATGCATGTTATCGTACATGCTGATGGAAAGAAATACCTGCATTGCTTTTATTTTTGTTCTTACTGCTATTTTTACATACTAAAACACTACAACACGGCATATTTAGCGAAAAAAATGTTGGTCGGGCGGACAAAACGATCTCAACACGTAGCTAGAATACGACTGATGTACGGAGTCGGTCGATCTTGTGTAGTTTTACCGGATTATGACAGGCGCGCCACGCCCACTTGGCACTTCCACCTATTTCTCTTTTCCGTGAATATACCTAAGACCTGTATGTATTAAAACTCATAGTTAGCAAATAAATGTTTGAATCTTTGAACCTTTTTTTTCGTGTATGTAAGTGGCAGGTTTCTTCTTCGTTACACATAGCCCGCGGCCACAGAATACATTAATAGCCCGCTTCCGCCTGTAGCATGGGCCTCCACAGTCCCGCTACGCATTCTGGAGCGTCAAGGTCACGCCTGGCGCCGTACAAAGCTTGTATCGAGCTGGGTGCGGCTCGTAGTTTTATGAATATCTTCTCACCGCAGTTCACCACACATCAAAGTGTGTTACAAACAAAAGTCAAAATCAAAAATCATTTATTTATCTTTGGATATTTGTGTCACTTGATAAAATTTTCAATTCTTTCTTTCGATATCATAATAGGTAGTGGTGGACGTCAGACCATTACTCACAGCCATGCTCACAGCTAAGTTTACTGTCTCTTCCTAAGCGCAAGTACAGAAGAAGCGGCAACAAACTGTACTGCAGCATTTTCTCCAATAACGTCAACTTACAATTATACAGATATTAAAATTAGATATGAATACTGTGATACTACATTCTTATGTCATAATTTTTAAGAATGATGTCCAATTTGAAATTTATGTCAATTTGTAATTTTAGTACATAAACAAGACCGATTGTACTCAAATCATGATGACATTTGTAAGTGTCAAATACAGACCTATAAGAGGGACCACTTAATCTCTTCTAGGTATTTTAATATTACACAAGTAAAGAACATCATTCTAGTCTACGACAGAGAAAAACATGGAATGTACCAGCTGCTCTTCTCCCCGCGCAGATCGTAAAAGCCGATTGCGGAAATAGCCGAGAATTTTAATCACGTCAATGGGCTTTGTGGGCTACTTACTCCGTCAAAAAGAAAGACGTAATAGAGGTCAAAAATAAAAATAAATTAAATTTTAATATACTTTACACGGTAACGTAAATTATACTTCGTGTAAAAGTGCCTGTAAAGGTCGAATTACTGAATAAACATTTGAATCTTTGAATCTTTGTATTGCATACTAATTTATTCCTTTTAGTAGAGGAATGACTATAACACTACACTACTACGAAAAGACCAGTATTTAGCGTGCATTTCATACAGATTACAGACGCAGAATTTGTCTACCCTGTGCCACCCTAATATCGGATACTTACGAAAAATGTATCTTGCTTGACATGCAGCCATTCTCGTAATTTAGGTAAAATTAGTGCCTACCATGTCAAAAATATTCGTGCACGTCACTGGAAAAGACTGTATAGGAACCAAAAGGAGCAGCCTTCACGGGCGAGAGAACCGCGACGATTTCAATCGGAAATTAACCGTGTATGTTTTTATTTAGTATTTTATACAATATGTAACAAAAACCCTGTCCGATTCTTGGAGGAGCAACTCAGACCGTCAATATGAAAAACTTTTCCTATGGGGTTAATGCTTAAAACTCGAAAAAAATCGACATTTTCATACAAAATTGTTAGGCCGGCCCGGCAATTTGTATAAAAATGTCGTGTTGTCATGTTTTTCCGAGTTTCAAGCATTGGCCCCATAGGAAAAGTTGTTCATATTGACGGTCTGAGTTGCTCCTTCAAAGATCGGACAGGGTTTTTGTTACATATTGTATAAAACACAAAATACCACTGAAAAGAAATATATTTTGAAAAAAGTTCATTGTTTTCGGTAAAAGTGCTTGTAAAGGTCTAATTACTGAATAAACATTTTAATTTTTGTTTCGGCTTATGTTACTTATTGTCATGAATAATAAAAACAAATTTATACCAAATTGAAACAAAATACCGGATCGTCGTCGTGCCAGCTGACGTGTACTTGTAGGAGTGACTAATTATTCTAGGAAAAACACGTTCGGATAACTAATGGTAGTTAATATCAAAAATCATCATCTGATAACAGTAGCAATGTTAGGTTGCCTACTATACCTAATATCTATTACGGGGAATATTTAAGTATGTTTTGTTTTGTTTTTAAATCTTAAAAGTCATGGCCGTAACCATAATAAACAGAGTGGTTCCGTACGTACAGCGCAACATGTTTATCTGTGAAGCCATTTAGCAATTAAAATGCTCGTTTAATTAGTATCAATTGAAACCTAGTACGGAAGAGCGAAATTAATGACTGAATAGGGATGTTCCAAAACATATTATTTTATTTAGTCCGTCAATTTGATTATCTAAAAATAATGGACCCATATTTTTGCTTAAGCAAAGTAACTATTATAAAAATTCACAAAGATAACAGCGCGTTGAAGTTTCGGAGTGGGGGCAATAGGCATGACCAATGGAAAAATATTTTAGCCCATCGGTTAGAGTATTAAAAAATATTGTGCACGTATTTTTTCTTTTCTCTGAGACACAAAAAATGACAAAGATACAGCGCATTGAAATTTCGCATGACGTCACGGCTACGTACGATTTTTACATAGAGGTGACGTCGCAAGCCCCCACTCCGGAACTTTGATGCTTCGTATCTTTATGAGTTTTCACTTTTTTGGCAAATTGAAAAATATATTCATTATTTTTGAATAATCTAAAAGACGGACTAGTTAATTACAATTACACTTTTCTAACCCTGTCGTCACCCCTATTCTGAAAATCATACTTGATCGAGCGTGAAATAGCGTCTTTGTCATTGCGAAGCCAATTGCGAGTGCGAAATGCGCTGTCTTTGTCATTATTTGCAAATCAGACAAAATAATAAAAGTCTACCATATTTTGGAACGAAGTTCCTTACGGCAGGCTTGGAGGAGATAGGGATTTTGCTGCGCGACCGAACTGAAAAAAATGTGATAGTAAAACCGTAAGGATGACCTCGTTAAATGAGACGTGCGCAGGCGCGACAGTCGTATACACAAGCGAGTAGTGTATAATACCTTTCTCTTCTTTTGCAAATTGTGTCGATTCTACATTAGCCGAAGGAACTTCGTTCCTACCTGGTGTCCCACGACACCACATTTCTTTTTTTAATAATCTACCTAATGAGCGAAATATTTTCAGTTCACATCCGTATTGGAATTTGGAAATCTGCTAATATATCAAACTAAATTCAAATATCTATTTAAGATTGTCTATTTGTTATCACTGAATCAAAGAATGCCACGTCAAGGCCGCCACAATCTATATTAAGCCTGTTGATTTCTGACAGATAGCACACAGGTATTTTTAGTTAAAATTCGCACTCTAAACCCCAGACCAGAGCATTTCGGCCGGTCCGACGCCGGAACCCTACAGGCTATTGGACTACTGAAGTAATTATATCAAACAAGTGAGATAACAAATGCATGTTGCTTTCGGCCAGGAAGAGTCCTGGGTTTTGTTGTTGGATCTTAGACGTACTTTAAACCCCAGTAAGGTAGAGTATTTTTTTTTTGTTACTGGTTACAGCCAAAAGAAAAAAAGTAAAATTATACAGAAGAATTATAAATCATGTTACTATCTTACACAAACATAGTTACACATATTTACTCAGTAATACACATCTAGCACAAAGATGACAAACGAAGAGCTTTTTTGCTCGGTGATAGAATACATCACTATCGCTTTCGCAAGTAAAGTGGCCTGGGGTGTAGTCCGCTCTTGGATGGATGACCACAAGTGGGATTATAACAAACTTGCTTTGGCGTGTAATCAATCAGTCACTAATGTTTACACAACCTGAGATAACGTCTTATTGTTCTCATTACACAACAAACAAATTCAAGCACGTGCCGATATCATCTTTTTCTAATTAAAACAATGACAAGTCATTATTAAAAGTAAAAACCGACTGCTTTTTATATACTCAATGTCACTCTCAGAATTAAGACGAATCTATTTTAATGACATTTCTCAAGCTTAAATCTATCGAATCTTTCAGGCTGCAGACCGTGCCAAACATTAGAATTTGGTGCCAAGCATTAGAATTTGGCGCGAAAAATCCGACATTTTGTTTTTTTTTATTTATTTTGATATACCCAGTATCACTCTTACAGTAAATACAAATCTTACGACACCTCTCGAGCTAAAATACATCGAGCCGTTCAGGCTTTGTATGTATTTATGTACAAATAAACATAAATACATACATACTCTCGAAAAACATAACCCTCCCTCTGGCGCAGTCGGGTAAAAATTGCATTAGCTCTTATACCATTTGAATAAATTATATAACGTGTTTCGCTTGATGTGTTTACTAATTTAACCAAAAGCGGACCGAAAAACTACGAGTATTAAAGGTAGGTAACCTATGACAACTACAATGTTCTTTCTGAACTGGATGAGCTACCCGAGGAATTGTAATTGCATTAACGCTATTTTCCTACTTCAATGACCTGTAGGGCTCAGCCCGACCGAAACGCTCTAGGGTTTGGAGTGTGAGTTTCAACTACAAAAGCCTGTGTGCTTTCAGGCTGAAATCAACATGCATTTGTAATCTGACTTAATTGATATTTACCCGGCCAATACGCTCGAGGTTTGGACTGCGAATTTTGACTACAAAAGCCTGTGTGCTTCCTGGCCGAAATCAAAAGGCTTATGGAATCGCCGTCAAGTCCACATTTAAATAGTTATGTACCTTTATCAAGTTCCCTAATAATTAAGTTGATCTCAAAATCCTTTCATGCTGTCAGGAAGAAAGAAAAATACTTAGAAAGTGCCAGCTGCTTTTGATCGTAAAAGCCGATTAAGAGAAAGAGCGTAAATGCGAATCATGTTGATAAGCTATGCGGCTAGCAACCCATCAGTATTTTGATTCCTTTTTCTACACTCTTGTTTCTCTTACCCACCATCACGCTAAAAGAGGCCTTTGAGTCTTGCGGCCCTGGGCTCTGTCAGCTAACCTCAAAACTCAACCTCATCTTTTTCATTGTCATCATTTGACGACCTCCGTGGCGTAATGGTCACCATGCTGTCCGCCACCCACAGGTCCCGGGTTCGATCCCCGGTCAGGGCAAGTTGGAAAATGGCCTTTTTCAAATTGTCCTGGGTCTTGGATGTTTATCTATACATGTATTTGTTATAAAATATAGTATCGTTGAGTTAGTATCCCATAACACAAGTCTCGAACTTACTTTGGGGCTAGCTCAGTCAGTGTTATTCGTCCCTATATATATTTATATATATCTGTCTACCTCATTAGGAATAAAGACGTGATATACCTATGTGTGACGTATTCAAATCCTTTTTGCACGCCCACAATCTTACTTAAAGTGGCTTTTAGCTGTCTACCCCGCGGGGGATAATTGGATTTGGTTTTATTTTTATTTATTAAAACCAACAGCATAACAACGCTAAAATTACAATGTTATTTAACAGTAACAAAGCCAATAATAGGTTTCCCTAGCTTTTACGTGCTTTTACAATTATTTAATCGATATCGGTGAAATTAACGCAATACCTATTACATGGTATATGTATACCTAGGCATACATAAGTGCCTTTTGAATGTTAAAAGATTTATATTTTTTCTTTACAATATTTATACAAATACTTACAATACAATTCACACAGTAAAAATTCTTTACAATACCTACAATGATAATTAAAGTTTTTTCTTATGTTATTTGTAACACTTATTGATTATGGATTAAGACATTCAACTACTTTACACCTTAACTTTGGTTCGGAGTTTGCAAAAGTCAATCTCTTAAAACGTCTTATTATACGTACGTGCAATTCGTGTAGTTACCATATTCTTTGCGTACCTAATTGGTTGTATAAAATGGAACATGGATGATGTTGCAGACGTCCACCAACCACTTAGGCTCAATTCACACTGCAGCAGAATCGAAGCGAAGCGACGAAACCGTACATAGCATAATGAACTTTATGTCTATAGTATAATGTTCAAACTCTGGCGTAGCCGGCGAAGACGCGCGGAGTCGCGCGGCAGTCAAGCGAATCGGCGCGTCCAGCCGGCAACGCCAGAGTTTGAACATTATACGCTTGGCATAAAGTTCAATATGCTATGTACGATTTCGTCGCTTCGCTTCGATTCCGCCGCAGTGTGAATTGAGCCTAACTAGTGTTGCCCCTCGATAGCTCACTATCGATAGATTATCGATCGTACCGATTATTGATTATCGATAGTTTGTTTGTTGCCATCGATCAATACTATCGATAGTATCGTTGGTTATCAAGACAATAGTGTTGCTCTAATACAGCTATCGATACTATCGATACGCTTATCGATAGTATGGCGTTTCTCGATTGAAACTATCGAATGTGAAACTATCGATTATTCGGCAACAACACCACTTACCCGTGGGACGTATCAAAGTGGGTATCAAAATAATAAACCTTCACCTAGGCAGTGCTGCATTTTTGTAACTAAAACACTTATGGTATTTTCAAACTGCGAAAAGGCATCCGACAATACCCACATAAGTTAATGATAATGACAGCGGGGTTCCTGAGTAAGATCACTAATAAATAGTTCAGACATACATAGGTATAATTCGTACAGTCTTTGTTTGTTATGGCGGCTGTCAAGGTCGTCTTGCGTCTGACCTCTGTCTGCCTGTCTGTGATCCAATTTAGGCGTTTCTGTGATCTCTATATGTTTGCATAAGTAGGTACTTATGTATAGTATTTATTAAGTATATATTTTAACTAGCTTTAACCCGCGGCTTCGTCCGCGTAGAAGTCGAAAATGGTTCTAATAGAATTTTTTATTGGCCTTTTTCTTTATAAATGATTTTTTTATGAATTATTATTTTAAAATGTTTGAATACTTATAAAATGTAGCATTCTTTATTGTCACGTAGGGATTAAAAGGACTCTTCCTCTCCGTTCCCGTTCCCGTAATTTGCTAGAACAAAATAGAGCGATGAATGTATTTTTCTCAAGTTTTGACTCACTCAAAAAATGACGAAGTTTCATAATAATATACATTTGCAACCCCTGATGCATCCCGTAATTAATTTATTATTATTTTTTACTGACCACTAAATCAAAAATGTCATGTGTCTCGCTTCGAAAATGACAAAGATTCAAACAAACTTGCAACCTCTATTTTGCTCCTATAGGAATGTTATTTTCAAAATCTAATAAATGCATTATATTCATACTATTATATTCATTCGATTTTCTACTAACTACTAAAATAAACGAAAAATTTTATGTGTCTCACTATAAAAATTACGAAGTTCCATACAAACTGGCAACCCCTATTTCACCCCCTTAGGGATGGAATTTCCAAAAATCCTTTCTTAGCGGACGTCTCCTAGTCACACTCTACCTTCCTGCCAAATTAGATCTTCATTGGCTAAGTTGTTTTCGAGATTTCGTGATGAGTGAGTGAGTGATTTTCGCTTTTATATAGAATAGATGTCTTCCTAATTTAGTAGCACCTCCCCTAGGTAGATTTTTAATGAGTGAGCAAAGTTGTCAGTATACTGAACAATCCGGCGTTTGTATGTTTGATCTACAAAAACTCAAGTATCTTTGGAGCTTCATGAAATTTAACAGGCGTGTAGATGGCGCTTATACAATTCAATTCAATTCAAATATATCTTTATTCTCATAGGATATTTATAATATCTCTTAATAATCGTCACTTTGTTTTGTTGCACAATAATTGTTGACGTCAAAAAGTTACTTAGAGCTAAGTTTACTGCCGCCTCCAAAGCGCTAGTGCAGAAGAAGCGGTAACAAACTGCACTGCAGCATTTTCTCCAAGAACGTCAACTCACAATGAAATTAATATTTATAGTTGATATGTGGACAGAGTATACATTGTTTGTTGTCATAATTTAAATTAATTTTTTTAATGTCGAAATGTCGAAAAAAACAGGCATGAAAATATGTATGTATGTATGAGCAAAGCGGTGAAAGAGTTGCCCAAATATAAGGTATGGTCTCTGCTTGAAGCTTCTTCTTGTCTCGAACTTATGAGTTTCGTTTACTGACAGGCCCCTATAGGCCGAAATCGCCAGGACGTTGGCCAGACCTCGTTCTCATTCGAAGCGTGGCCTGAGGCGACATGCGCGATTGAATATTGAAACAGTGACAATACAAAGTATTATTTATCCCCATTTTTCTATGCATGACAAAATAGGTAGGTAAGTACGCTCGTACTTTAGGCAGACAGGACATCCATCCATCCTATCCATTGTACCTAAGCTGGAGTGACTATTACTATATAGCCGGGTGGATTTTCATTTCACGATTTATTTTGACTGTTTTTGTGTTATTGTAATTTTTTTTATGTTATCGAAAAAATAACTACTAAATTTCGTTATATTTTCGTGTATAATGCACATGATATATTTAGAACTTTTATTATATATCAATTTTAGGAGAAAATCAAGAAAATATAAATATTGTGTTGAAGTGAATGATACTCAGTAGAAGTCAATGACAAAGCCTGTTGAGGTAAATGGTAAGATGTAACGGGTAATGATGTAAATAATAAAAAATATTGGTAATCAGTATTTTTATTTGAAACAATTGAGCCTTTCAATAAACATAAGAAAAAAGATAATTTTTATTGATCAATCATCGAAAACATAACGATTACTAACACAATTAGTCATGTGGTACGATAGTACCTCTTTCTCTCTCTCTCCGTAATTATACCCTTAGTCAGTTACAATTATTATGTTTCTCATTTCTCAGCAATCCAAAAATATTGTGTTGCTATATTAAAAATCAGTCAGACTCATTAAACAATAATCTTAAAGTAGATATAGTTTTGCATCTGTAAATTTTAGGAAATATTAATATATACGAATAGGCAAGCCTACTTAAGATACATCTTTTTTTAAACATATATTTTTGAGCAAATCATTTGATTTGCTAAAATACTAACAAAAAGCTAATATTTAACAAAACGTTCTAATCTTTGATAAGTCTTAGAAAACATAATTCATGAGCAAGCAGCTCTGCTTAACATAATTCAGTCTTAGCCATATTGCAATTAACAACCTCTTGTTTCTATACTTTGGGAGTATCATTTGTGATCAAGTATCAAACGAAACACTTATGAATACTTAACAAAACATAATCTTTGGCAAGTGTTAGGTACTATCAATCAACATGATTAGGCCCAATTGGGTGCAAAAAAAATCTTTATCTTTAATTTTACTTCTTAAACGAAGATGGTCTGCCCAAAGCCTTAACATTTGTATGACTGTATGTAATATCTGCTAATACATTAATGATTTTACTACTAACAATCCTTTTAGGGCGAGCAGTTGCAGCTAAAGGTGGTACTATTTCGTCGTTTTCATCATTTTCATCGTTATTATAATTTATAGACATGATCTCATAAAACCCAAGGTGTTTCCCATGAATGCATATCTCGTCAACATCACATAAGAAACAACTGACTTTCCTTAGTGTAAGCCTTTGTGAGAGCATATCCCATAGAATCTGGTGGATAGAAAGGGTACCCCGGAATGGTTTAAGATTTTTTGGAAGAAGTCTTTCTTTTTCTTTTATAGAATCTTCCTTTACTGTGATTATAATTACATTCTCCACATTCTGTTTGAGAACTTCACAAAATGAATCAAAGTCACCAACATCTCGTCCGAATTTAACCTGCCTATCTGCAGTACTTTTCAGAACGGCTCCTACCCCGTCCGGGGCACCCTTGCCATGTCCAGCTTCTGTGTAATTCCATGTGATACGTGAAATTTGTCCAAAATCATTTTTGATTTGTGTTATGATATAAAACATAAATTTGTTGCGATACTGTGATATGGGCGAGTCTGAGAGAAAATGTAATGTCGTAATAAAAGGATTGATTTCAATGACTTGTTTGATAAGCGGAATCAAATGCGCCCAAATCGCAGCAGCATCATGACGAACACAATCACTGATAGTACATATCGATGTTGGTTTAATATTTCCTAAACTAAAATCATGAGTATAGATAACTGATGTATGTAAACTAACTTGTTGTCTGCTCCCACCGAAATGAAATGATTGAACTTCTTCGGCATATTTAAGAGAGTAGTTTTCTGAAAAATCTACATGCACAACAGCTTCAGTTACAAGTAGATTGGCCTTTAAGTATTTCATGGTAGTATTTTGGGACTCAATATTATGAATATGTGGAAAAAAAATATTCAAGCTAGTTTCCAATTCATTTAATGCTGCTAAAGGTGTAGTAGTTATTTTATCCTTTACCGTCAATGTTTGTTTTTTCTTTTGCCCATTTTTAGTTACTATTTCTTTTGTAGCCTTCCTCCACTTAAAATATGTTAAATCAATCTCGCTCGAGAATTCTTTATAATTTAACACTTTATCTTTACATAAAATGCATTGTCTCAGCAGACAATTTGTAGTTTTAGGATCACAACATAAAAATGAAACTACTTCATCTGAGTCTTTTTCATCAATAATACGTGCTTTATATAAAGATTGTATCAATAGTTCCATATTTGTATGCTGCGCACACAAACATGTGTCCCTGACAGGTTTAGGCGGGAGAACCCAGAAAGGACGATGTTTAGTAAAGAATGAATAACTTACTCTTAGATCTGTTTCCGACAGCAATTTTTTGTGTAACTTTTTTAATGGAGCTGTAAGATATCTCTTCTGCATTCGTACCTTTTTTTTAGTAATGAATTCTTTTTTACCAGTACAAATAGTACTAACAGCGTCATCATTATAAAAATTTTTAATAGACTCTATCACTTGCTGACGAAGTAAGCGAAAATTCGTATCTTTTCTGGATTTTAAATTGCATATAGCACTCAGACGTCTCTTTATTACTTTTTTTGATGTATTTTGTGAATTATCTTCATCTTTACTGTTTGGTTCATTCTTTTCTTGTCTATTACTTTTTTTGAGGAGAGATTTTAACCTTATTATAGTCATTTTCTGATTATTGATAGTTTTTTGTAGTTTTTTTACAATACCTGTCAAATGCATTCTTTTCTTCAATTCCCTGTATCTTACTCTTCTTTCCGCTCTTTGCAAGTCTTCTTTAGTGTACATATGAATTGGATCCTCAGCTTGGATATTAGGTTCATCAGGGATGTCGGCTTGAATATTTACGACACATGGCGGGCTTATTAACGTTTTCTCCTTTTGCCGCTGTCTATATTTTTTTGAATTTTCTTTCCACTGTTTTCTTAATTTTCTTTGCTCCCGAGGACTTTTTTCTGTGATAGGTAATTGTTTTTTTTCTTTCTTGCGTTTTTCATACTTTGCACGTTGTTTTTCTTTTTCCAACGCGTATAATTCGGGATCATTTTTGATCTCTATATATTTTCGTCTTTTACACAGTCTCTGTTGGAATAAGCGCTCTTCCTTAGTTTTAACCATTTTGTACCTGTGCAACAAAACAAAATGTTTCTTTATATAATTCTTAGCAGCGTATTCCAAATTAGTAAAATGTTTGCAATATTTAAGAAACAATATATAACACAGTAATTTAAAATAAATCTTTATGCGAAATAGTTGAACTGCCTAATTTCCTCCTAATTCTCTTGACGAAGTTCTAAATTATATGCAAAAAATATTTAAATGATTAAAAACCATTTTAAATGTCATTAACTGCAACTATGAATAATTAATCTCAACAAAAATGTCATTTCCTTCATAAGAAATCATTCACCACAACACCGATAATTCGGTGAATGATGTTACTATAAATGACGAAACAAAACAAAACCTGTCTTATCGAGTTTAAACTCGCAGAAACAATTATGGAATTAAGTTCAATGTTTATTGAATTCTGAGTAGAACATCATAGTTTGAATACTTTAAAAAAGAATCATTACTTACCATAAATATGTCCAGTAGTTTAATGACGTCTTTTTCTGCCAAAAGTGTGGAAATTCTTCACGATGCGCACTTTATGTTGTGACAAAATTTTAAATGGTCAAATAATGTTGATGAAGGTGTGTAGGGATTGTAAATAATTAATGATTACCCAAATTAGTTATTAATTAATACGTTTTAGACAGAATTAAGCAAAACTTAGGGAGGACTTTGAAGTATTTTTAAAAGAATGATAATTATCGTATAAAGTAACGTGGAGGTTAATGACTTTTTGGGAACATTTTTTGTAAAATGAATACTTAAATATTACAAATTTGGGTTTTAAATTTTAACAAGTTAAAAGTAATTAAGTATACTTTTTGTTCATAGAGACACAAGATAAATAAAAGGAAAATTTGACTGAGTTTTATTAAAGAACACAAATATATTGTTGTTTTGAAAATCCACCCAGCCACTCCAGTTTAGGCAATGTTAATCTATTAGTTAATCTAGTATCATTGTTTCGGTTTTTACCTGACTGCACCAGAAGGAGGGTTATGTTTTTTTAAGTATGTATGTATACTATGTATAATTATTTGGCACGCTCTGCAGCCTGAACGGTTCGATGGATTTTAGCTTGAAAGGTGTCGTTAGATTCGTATTTACTAAGTGACACTAGGTATATGAAAATGTTTAAAAAACAAAATGGCGGATTTTGGCGCCAAATTCCAATGTTTGGCACGCTTTGCAGCCTGAACGGCTCGATGGATTATAGACTGGGAGGTGACGTTAGATTCGTATTTACTGTGAGAGTGACACATGATATATATAAAGGCAATCGGTGTATGTTTTAAATAATGACTACTTGTTAGTTAGTTATAGGCGCATTTAGCGACACACTGCAAGTTTCTTGGCTGTTGCATACAAATTAATTGAAGCAATAAAAATTTGTGGTGTGGTGTGATAATCTGGCGCTTCTTGACTAGACCTGGAAGTCCATCGCGCAAGACGGAGAAGATCAGTGGCGTAGTTACTAGAGGGGAGGCCTTTGTTGGAATGCTGTGACAGTAAAGGCTAAAAATAGCATAAACAAGTCATTATAAAAAAAAAACAACTACCTTTTTATATACCCATTATCACTCTCACAGTAAATGAGAATCTAACGACATCTCTCAAGCTAAACTCCATCGAGCCGTTCAGGCTGCAGAGCGTGCCAAACAATTATACTTATAAACACACTCTCGAAAAACTCACTCTGTGTGTGCGTGTGTGTGTGTGCGTGCGTGCGTGTGTGCGTGTGTGAGGGTGTGTGTGTGTGTGTGTGTGTGTGTGTGTGTGTGTGTGTGTGTGAGGGTGTGTGTGAGGGTGTGTGTGTGTGTGTGTGTGAGGGTGTGTGTGTGTGTGTGTGTGTGTGTGTGTGTGTGTGTGTGTGTGTGTGCGGGCGGGCGGGCGTGTGCGGCGGGCGGGCGTGTGCGGCGGGCGGGCGTGTGCGGGCGGGCGGGCGTGTGCGGGCGGGCGGGCGGGTGCGGGCGGGCGGGCGTGCGTGCGTGCGTGCGTGCGTGTGTGTGTGTGTGTGAGTACAAGCAGTATGAAAATGCAACGTTTACTATCTTTTATCACCTGGCCGTACTTCCATTGTGGTAGAAAATATAATTAAGTTAATGTAAGTCTATGTTCTTTTTTGTAAGTATGTATTATTTTTATACTTTAAACTATTTTTTATGTATATTGGGATTTCAGGAAGGCTTCTGTATCTTCGTAACTGAGCTTATTTAAATAATTCCGTATAAAGCTTACATTTATATTTTGTGCATGGGTATATATTTAGCGTTTCATTTAGTTTGTTGTACAGGCTGCAGCTCAACACTCTAAAGCTGCGTTTAGCTGCCGTGGCGTAGCGGTCACCATGCTAGTCTGCCACCCAGAGGTTCCGGGTTCGATCCCCAGTCAGGGCAAGTTGGAAAATGGCCTTTTTCAAATTGTCTTGGGTCTTGGATGTTTGTATATATATGTATTTTTTATAAAACATAGTATCGTTAAGTTAGTACTCCATAACACAAGTCTCGAACTTACTTTGGGGCTAGCTCAATCAGTGTTATTTGTCCCTATATATATTAGGTTGGGGAAAAAGTATTTTCGCATATACTCATATAGTATGTATGAACTTGTAATAAAACCACTTTGGCTATACTATTTGTACCTGGCTGGTTTTGGTATCATTTAAAAGTTTAAATTTTAAAGAAGATAATTCCAAATTCAAATTAGGAAAATACGTGTTTTCATTTGTTTTTCTTAGCGTCAAGTTGAGTGAATCTAATGAAGAAATTAGATACATTTTAAAATTTTACTACCAAAAAGGTAAAAATGCAACGCAAGCCGCGAAAAAATTTGCGATGTTTGTGGACCTAGTGCAGTATCTGTGAGAGTAGCACAAATTTGGTTTAAGCGTTTTCAATCCGGAAATTTTGATTTCAAAGATGCACGTCGCTCTGGTTGCCCTGTTACGGATAAAATGGATTCTATTTTTGAAAAAGTGGAGCAAGATCGGCATATCAGTAGTTGCGACGTAGCTGAAGAACTGGGAATTGACCACAAAACAGTTTTGGCGCCTTTAGAAAAAAATGGGTACACAAAAAAGCTCGATATTTGGGTACCTCACGAGCTCTCTGAAAGAAACCTAATGAACCGTGTACTCATTTGTGATTCTTTATTACGACGTAATAAAACCGAACCATTTTTGAAGAAATTGATAACTGGTGATGAAAAGTGGATCACGTACGACAAGAACGTGCGAAAAAGGTCATGGTCAAAGGCCGGTCAGGCTTCACAGACTGTGGCGAAACCCAGGTTAACTCGCAACAAGGTGATGCTGTGTGTGTGGTGGGATTGGAAGGGCATTATTCATTATGAGCTGTTAACACCAGGCAGGACCATCGATTCAGAACTCTACTGCGAACAACTGATAAGATTAAAGCAAGAAGTTGAGAGAAAGCGGCCGATATTAATCAGAAGACTTGACGGGTATGGCCTCTGCCTCTCCTATCCATATGGATAGAGCTGCTCCGACCCTCCCGTCAATCTTGCTGCCGTCGGTGTATATCTTTACTTGGTATGCGCTATGGGCGTCAACCAGTTCTTGATCTATCAGGCTTGTGAACTTTAGGCTTACCTGTTCGGCAGGGTGAGGAGCATCTATAGCACGTGCCATCCGCTCTATCTCCCTGTCTCCCAGTCCCGTCGGCCGGAGCCCCCTCCTGATCTCGTATAATGCTGCAGTTTCCCGCGCCCGGAGATCAAGAGGGAGCATGCCGGCCAGCAGGAGTGCGGAGTTCAGGGAGACTGTGCGGTAGGCTTTGCAGATCTTCTGGGCGAAGCCTCTTTGTAATGTCGCCAGTTGCTTTTGGATGCCTTTTTTATTTGCGGCTGGAGCCCAAACACTCGCAGCATACATGATAATTGGCTCAACAGCCGCTGTGTAGATGGCACGAGTTACCTCCGGGTTAAGCCCCCAGCTTACTTTAGCGGCTTTGGACAGCTGCTTGTACACGCCTATCGCTTTTTTGCAGGTGTTGGTCACGTGCGTCTTAAAAGTAAGCTTGGCGTCTATAGTCACACCCAGCAGCTTTAGCTCGTTTTTCATGGCTATGGCAATCCCGCTCATGCTCAGGCGCGGGGTATCGTACTTAAGCTTCCTCGTTACTATCATGGCGTTTGTTTTACGCGCGGCGAAGTTTAGCTTGTTCCGTTTTCCCCACGCCTCAACATGCGCAAGGGTGCCATTTGCTTGCTGCTCAATTGCCATCGCCGTGTCACCATCGAAGGCGAGCACAATGTCGTCCGCAAAGGCCAGGCAGAACACCCTCCTTCGATCTAATTCTTTAAGTAGCGGATCGATCAAAAGATTCCATAGGATCGGTCCCGCTACGGATCCCTGGACACAGCCTTTATGAGTTCCCCTGGTGGCAGTTTCTCCGGCGTACCGGACCGTCACAGTCCTGTTGGAGAGGTAACTGTCGAACACTTTCCTTAAGCCAATTGGACACTCTTCTTCTGCCAGTCGGATACGTATGGCCGGCCACCAAGCATTGTCGAATGCTCCCTCTATATCCAGTGATATCAACGTGACAATCCGTTTTTGCGCCAACTTGTCGTTTATGTGACAGAAGAGGTGTGGTTTTTCATCATAATAACACTATACCTCACACATCTTTAACCACTCAGTAAAAATTAAGAGAGTTTGGCTAGGAGGTTTTAATGCATCCACCGTATAGTCCTGACCTGGCACCTTCAGATTTCCACCTGTTTCGGTCTCTTCAGAATTCTTTAGGCAGTGTCAGGTTAACATCACGAGAGGACTGCAAAACTACTTGACGCAGTTTTTTGATCAGAAGCCCCAAAATTTCTATAGCAATGGGATCATGTCCCTACCTATAAGATGGCAAAAAGTTATTGAACAAAATGGTACCTACATATGTACTTTAATTAAATGTAAATAAACTATGTTAAAAAATATTTTGAATTTTCATATAAAATGCGAAAAGACTTTTTCCCCAACCTATTATTATTTATTTAATGAACTGTAAGGTGCATATTTCAATAAGAAGACACATCAAGATCGTTTACATTTATTTAAATAAAGTTAAATGAAGTATAGATCAATTTTGGTTCGTTAAATTTACAAAGGTTTATTTAAGAATTTGACGACCTCCGTGGCGTAGCGGTCACCATGCTAGTCCGCCACCCAGAGGTTCCAGGTTCGATCCCCGGTCAGGGCAAGTTGGAAAATGGCCTTTTTCAAATTGTCCTGAGTCTTGGGTGTTTATCTATATATGTATTTGTTATAAAATATAGTATCGTTGAGTTAGTATCCCATAACACAAGTCTCGAACTTACTTTGGGGCTAGCTCAATCAGTGTTATTTGTCAAAAAAAAAAGAAGAACACCTTCATGAACTCACCGAAATATAACATTAGACAGAAAAAAACAAAGACATTTTAGTGACTGATAAGGTAATAAATTCATAGAATACACACTGATAAGAGATAACATTAACTAAGAGTGGTGCAATATGTACAATCAATGTTTATTCAAAAACTTTTCCCGTAAGTTTATATACATACATTAGGTAAAGTATTCAGCAATGATTAGCATGATGATAACAGTGTAGGTGGAAAGAGTGAGAGGAAGGTGGAAGTGATGGGTTGCTTACCACATTCCCTATTAACATGATTCATATTCCTATCCATTCCCTTGATAAACTTTAACACTCTGCAAGAAAAGAGAAGCAGTTGGCAGGTACATTTAATGTTTTTTTTTACATATTTTAAAAATGTTACATTTCTATCACGTTTTTGTAACGAATCCCTATTGGTAGGTATCAAAACATCTGTGTATTAAATGATAGGCCTAACTTATTCACAAATAATTACCTAATAAATAAAAACTGACCCAATTAAATTTGTACACCTACTTGAAATATTAAATCTTAAATAATTTAGTAAAACCTGTATTATTATAACATGCAGATGTTTTGTATGTGTTAAATTTTATTGGTGTGTATGCTGGTGAAGCGGTAGGGCGATCAGACCGACCACGAAAATCCAAGTAGACTGGTGGCCCGCCATAGCTTCGTCCAATGTTCAGTAGAACATAAAATTATGAAGAACAGATCCAGACCAGTTTCAAGAAAACATATTAAATATTGAGATAAGAGGCACTTACCAAAATATAATCTGATTGTTATTCCCAAACACTTGCGCTTGAATGCCTCGACAAAATAAACAAAAAACTAGTTTACACACTTCACTAAAACAAATCACAATTTTCGCGGTTTTGCAGAACTGTCTTGGGACGTGAGGTAGACCTTATATTTTAAAATCAGACAAGTCTTTATATAAATAGTAATTTTATTTTCGTTATCTTTAAGAAAGCAAAGGTGCACACGGCTATCTAGTATAATAAACACCGCGGAATCAAAAAAAGAGTGCGCGGGCGGAGCGAAATAAAAATAAGATAGCAGTGTTGCCAGCTCCTAAATTGAAAAAGGCCGGAAGCTTTGTTGAAAACGCCCGATGTTTGGCACAAAAGGCTGCAAAAAAAGTTTATTTTCTAAACCTTTATTTTATACGTTTTAACTAGCTTAAAGGGTAAGATGAGGGACAAATTTCTTTGCATGGCTTGAGGTGTCATCTCTTTCATTCATAAGACTTTAATCGCCACATGAAGGAAGACGTGAGACAGTGTGAGCAACGTGAGTAACGGGACGCATTTTTCAAATCATTTGTTACATTACGAATTATTACGCGAGCGTTTCCAAACGGGCGCATTTTTGAAATGATCGTATGCGAAGGATTTGCAACGATTGTTTTCGACTAGTCAAAGAAACCTTTCATGAAGTGCTATTTTTTCAAACGCGGAGTCACCGTTCGTTTAGTGACTCTGGCTTTGAAAAATCACACCAATGGAGAATCCCTTCCGATTCATGCTGCTTTTCTATTCATGGTGAAATTCTTAGAAAACCATATATTCTATGTTTTCTGCGTAAAACAATATTGTTTTTAGCAGACACGATGGTTTCAAAAATACGGCCAAATGGTTTTTTACGCAAGCGGTGAGGTGGAAAACTACACGGTTTGTGTTTATATGAGTCCTTAAATTTAAAAATAGCACTCCAGATCTGATGCACAGGGAATTTGAAATTTATCAAGACCTTATATTTGCCCTTATAGCTTCACCATGTGTGTCCGTCTCTTTTTTACTTTCGTAAATAATATTTTTATCATTTATTAATGGCTAGGAAAGGTCACAAAAAAGGCCGATGGCTGCAAAGGGCCGACATAATTTCAAAAAGGGTGATAATCGGCTCTTTTGGACCGACTGGCAACTGGCAACACTATAAGCAAGGTAAATGTCACATTGACATTGACACAATTATCTGACAGTGACTTCAAGAAAATACGTTCAAAACAACTAAATTATTAAGAACCCAAACTATGCGCACATAAATAAAAAAATAAACAGAAACGTAACATACATACATAACTTCCCTAACAGAGTTAGATATTGGGTAGGCCGTAGGACCGTCCCAACTCCTACTTCACTAGGTAACTATCTATACTGCATCGTCTGTAGCTAAGTAACTGTTTCACTTAAAAGTTATAACAAAAATAAAACTCCAAACAAGTAAGTCGGTAGGTACTTACCTACACATTTTATTTTCATTTGAAGCTAAAAAAAATTAACTATCAAATAGGTAAAAATAACCTTAGATGGCAAACAAAGAACTTGCACCTTTACACGTTTGCACCCCCCTAGCATACCTACTGAAATCCGCTTTGGCAATTTTTGAATTAAACTCTCTATAATAACATTAAGAACACAATATGCACTGAAAGAAAAAATAATTTTAATTTGCCAATTTTTTTTCTTTTCTAATATGACTAAATGACTACTGACTTGGATACGTGCTGTCGCCTACTCCACTCGCCGCCCGCGGCCGCCTGTCGCCCAGAAGCGGGCGGTGACATTCAGTGTCAGAATGATTTTTGTTATACATTTGTCGATTAATATCTTTGTTTTTTTTTTATTGTAAAACATGGTAGATTGGTAGATAGTTACAGCTAGACAGTATGACAGCTAGAATATGTATATTTTTATTTCACAGTATCGCTTGCGATGCGACCAGCAGTTTTTATTTTATTTTTCATTTTGTGCCTACTGGACCGCCCTTCATTTCGACAACACTCTGCAACCACGAGGTCTTCAAATGTGTCTGAATCACAACATAGCACACTCTTGCTGTTCCGCATTCTTAGCGGATTCCTCCAGTCAGATCCTCTCGTTCATTATCTCTTTCTATTAACCGGCGAGCACTACTCTTCAATTACAGTAACACTGACACTCTTCTATTATCACAGATCCCCCTTGCTGTACCATACTGCTCTGTATCTGATCCTTCCAGTCCGATCCTCTTTTCATCATTTCCTTATATTAGGTGCGTCTGGTGAGCACTACTCTTCAGTAGTCAACTGACTTAGTTACTGCTTTCTACTACTACTGTTACAAAATCCCCTTGCAGTGCCGCATCAGTACCTGATTTCTCAGTCAATTCGTCTCGTTCATTTTTTCATTGTTTTAACTAGAAGGCACCACTCTTCAGTCGACCTATTATCACAAAGCCCCTTTGCTGCACCGCATCTGTAGCTGATTCCTCCAAACAGATCTCTTCGTCATCATTCAACTGATGAGCATCTCTCTTCAGTTGTTAACTGATACACTCCTTTATCACAAAGCCCCTTTGCTGCACCGCATCTGTAGCTGATTCCTCCAAACAGATCTCTTCGTCATCATTCAACTGATGAGCATCTCTCTTCAGTTGTTAACTGATACACTCCTTTATCACAAAGCCCCTTTGCTGTGCCGCACGGCTCTGTATCTGATCCCCTCCAGCCTGTTCTTCTCATTCATCATTTCCTTGTGCCGACTGTGGACCACCACTATGCAGTAAGAGGACACACCTGAAAACAAGGAAAGAGATATCAAATAAATTGTTACGAGCATGATAATTATGGTCTAAGTCTGAGTGTCTAAATTCGAGATATCTTTTATTTGTAAAACTAAGACATCTGCTAATATCATCATAATATCAATTTGACCAGCCAGATGGTCCACGGCAGGGTCATGTCCAAGCTCGTCTTTAGATCTCTCACATCATGATGATGGATATTTAACTGTTGTTTCTTACTCTAAGCGAACTATTGTCGATTGTGGTGGTTTCAAAACTTGTGATTGTACCTCGTTCTTGGACAGTGGTGTACTGATGGCCGCAAAACTTACATGCCCTGATGATGAGTAAGGCCACGAACACGGCATCTTCGACCATGATCTCATCCCAGTCTTGTAACACCAGACTGACGCCCGTGAGTCCCATGACGAACACTATTGCAGTCATGATTCCCGTGATGATGGTCCACGGTAGGGTCATGCATGCCAGCTTCTGTAAAATTAAATAGTTTGTAAGAAACTTAAGAACTCGTAAAAGAATAGGTAAGATTGGGATGGGAAATCCTCAAAAAGAGGTAAGTTACTTACCTTATATTCGTATGGTACCTTGGATTGTATCTGTACTTTACTTTAAAGGGTAATTAAGACATTAGAACTACTGCCTATGAAGATCGTGCACCACTACAGGGTTCACCTACTTCTGGTTTAAGTGGCTCGAGGAAATCATGGAGTATGGAACGACCACACTATTTAAGCGCATTATTTGCTGTTCTACCATCTCCATCAAAGAAGGGTACCCTTCGTCTATGACAAGGTAAAAACCCTATCTCTATCCCTTGGGAGGAATGGAAAGCATACTTCTTTTGATCATTCTCCTATCAATTCCTCGCCAAACACTTCTCCCGATGTCATTGATTATGTTTGCCAGTTTTCGCAAGACGTGACGTAACGTAGACGACTCTCTCGAAATTTGACTGCTTTGTTTAAGCTGTGTGGAATGAAGACTTCCCACCCACCTTCAATGCTGCTACAACCAGCAAGATCGACAGCAGAAGATGAAGAGAACTGACTGCAGCAGCGGCCACGTACAGCACTCTCTTGTGTGTGGACGTGGCAGCGTCTCCTTCCTTGTCAAGTGGTCGTAAGGTCACCAGGAGTGTGTAGCCCACCAGCTCAAATAGTGCCCAGAGCTAGAAAGTAAGTAATAGATATATACGAATTTAATTAAAAATACTAAGAGTAGCTAGTTATCTTAGGTGATTATCAAATCAAATCATGTTTTTGTTTTCAGGCAACATGTACATACCTATTAGTTAATAGATACGATACGAGTATATATTAGTAATACCTATGTAATGCTAATGACTTTTAAGTGCTATTGTGTTAGTTATAAAAAAAGGGCTCTTCGTGATCGATTTTACGAAAAAATCTAAATATATTTACGTTAGTATTCATTCAGAAAGTAACTGCACAAGATATTTGAGTGCAAAAGAAATTTTAACATTTCATCCTTTTGGAAACAATGAATATCAGTTATCAAACAAACGATGATGACTTACAATTCTAAGTTATGAAATAGGTTATCTCAGTAAACCAATATTCGCATAAGGTAACAAGAAGCCGGTAACAAGGTAAGGAGCTTCCTGATAAGCCTATCTTATCAAGGCCACTGATTCAAAAGCTATCAAACGCCGCCATGCATCATACGCAAATTATATAAAAAATAAAACTCAAATAGATAACGATTTTACACAAGTTCAGAATTGTTTTTTAACCAATTTCAAAAAGGAGGGGGTTTCTCAATTCGACCGTAGGTATAATATATTTCTTGGTTACAAGCGATGAATACTATTTTGAACAAATAGGATTTCGGTTAGCCCAACATCATCAATATATGAAGTGAAGTAAACTTTCATTTAAATTATTGGAACTTTCTAATAAAGCATTTTATAAACCTCTTCCTGATAGATAGGCATCTACCAAAAAGACGCATTTTTCGAGCATTTAATTTTTCAAATCATCAATTTTTGTTTACTGAGCAGTAACAATTTTCCAGGAACTAAAGTCCTCTAAACAAGTAAATACCTACTATTGTTTATAATTAGATTCATATGACATATCCCCAATCAAAGGAGTGACTAGCCAAGTGCTATTACTAAGCAAGTAAATAAAACAAAACAGCTTAAGGCAAAATCAGCACGTCGGTAAAACTAACAAAAGAATATATATTATCTGCTGAAACATTGATAACCGATAAACTTACGGAATACAAACACCCAATAACCAGCGTGCCCGTATGCAGGCTGACGCAGCAGCAGCACTTCTTCACTATAGGCACTCCCATGGCTACAACTTGGCTACGACTACTGGCTACAACTGCAAACACTTCATGACTACAGTAGTATCATGATGGCGCGTGTGAATGTCGTTACAGACACGTTATCACTGATACGGTCTCGATTCACCGCTGATAATGGTAAGCTATGACGCGAATTTCAGCCTAAAAATGATTTGTTATTGAAACTTCTTTGATATTTACTAACATTTTTAGCGTGTCTGGTATACAATATTAGAAATAGGTTTTGACTTCTTTACAGAATTAATATAAGTATCACATATATAATATGTAACCAAAACCCTGTCCGATCCTTGTAGGAGTAACTCAGACCGTCAATATGAACAACTTTTCCTATGGGATCAATGTTTGAAACTCGAAAAAAATCGTAATTTTCATACAAAAGTATTCATTCGGCCAGGAACTCTGTATGAAAATGTCGATTTTTTTTCTTAGAGTTTCAAGCATTGGTTCGATAGGAAAAGTAGTTCACATTGACGGTCTGAGTTGCTCCTACAAGGATCGGATAGGGTTTTTGTTACATTTTGTAGAACGGAATCTCCTAGGGTCCCGCGCAGTATGCATCCCCGTTCCTCGTACACTCACCTCTCCCCCATTCTCGCCTTGTGGAGGGCGTTAAGCGGGCGGCTGCAGGCCCCTGCAGCCGCCTCTACAAGGCGAGGACGGGGACGGGAAGCATATTGCGCGGGACCCTAGCAGTTTTCCTTCTGTAAGTAATACTTATGGCGATGTCTGACATTTGGTTTATTCGTTTGGTATTTCGTGTGACATTTGGTATTTCGAAATCCCTGAGTAACCGAATTGGCTTGTCAACTAGATAATAAGTTTTGTAGATGGTTTTTAACCGACTTCCAAAAAAGGAGGAAGTCAATTCGTCGCGATCCTTTATTTTTTTAAGTTATTGCATAGCTTTTATCGCGGGCATTGGGGCGGCGACCGAATCCAGAAATTCCGTAACGAAAATTAAACCTAACACTCGTCTATCGTCGTTTCAGTTCGGCAGACTTCGGCACGGTGTTTTTGTGCGTGCGACTAGACGTATGCGTGTAGAGAGATTATTCAAATAAAAATTTATCTTGTCTTGATAATTATTAGAATAAAAATGTATTCGTGGAAAATTATTCAGGAATAATTCATTCGCTAATAACTTATGATTTTATTCGTTATTCTAAATAACGAATTTTTTTTATACTTCCCCTTCTCTTTTTAACCGATTGCGTCGGGAAGAGTTACATTTTGGAGTGTACGAGTGTTTTCTTTTTAATCGATTACATCGAAAAAATTGGTCGCCATTTTGAAATTTATTTTTTTATTTGGACCGATTGCCTTTAACGTCGATATCTGGACGGCCCTGTGGTCCCTCATATTGAATCTATGCTCAAAATGTAAAAAAACTGGCAGCAATTTAAACTCTTTTGTTACTGCGCCGATTACCTTCAAAATCGATATCTGGGGGTCCCTGTGGTCTTTTATAATGAATGTATTGCCGAATTTGAAAAAGGTAGCAGCCATTTTGGACTCTTTTGTTTCTGGACCGATTGCCTTCAAAATCGATATCTGGGGTCCCGGTGGTCTTTTATAATGAATCTATGCTCAAATTTGACAAATGTAGCCGCCATTTTGAACTTTTTCGTTTCTGGACCGATTGCCTTCAAAATCAATATCTGGGGGTAAATGTAGTCTCTTATAATTTAATCTATGTATGACCGAAATTGGAAAAATTTGTTTTTTGGTTACTGAGCAGTAACCATTTTTTTTTTTTTTTTTGTTAATGGACCAATGCCTTCAAAATCTTAGATCATTTAATACAGGATGAGTTACGCAGACAAATCTTCTTACAAAACTTTCTGCCGCTTTTGGTGCGGGGGTAAGCTACTACTACATCTAAACAAAATCATACATTCACACAAATAATTTGTGTATAAAGGCACACTACAAAAAACTCAAACCAACACCAATAAAACTCACACTGAAAAAAATGTGTAAATACACATAATAATACACTCTTGGCAAGAAAGAGAGAGAAAACAAAAAATATATCAACTCTAATGCACAGGGAATAAAGACGAAGGTTGTAAATCATAAATATAAAGTCTCGTGAGGAGTGCGCTTTAGTCTCGTGAGGAGTGCGCAGCAGTGCGCTATAGTCTCGTGGGGAGTGCGCCTACGTCATCAACTAATCGTCTTTCAAATTGAAACCTTATTACAGAACCTTAAGAATGTAATTGATACATTTAAAACGGGAGTTAATGAACTAGTCTCGTATGCGATCTTAGATTATTTTATGGGCTGGAAGGAAATCAGTTGCAAACGTGATTCGATTATTTTTTCCTTAATCGATACTAATAGATATTTCTTCGATTTTTCAGAAATTACATTTAAATAGAAAACAACGTTAATAAAATAAAAAAAATACCTACTAATGAAAGCTTATGCCATCTTTTGGAAGATTAAATGTGTTTGACCTCTTTTTACACGAGAAAATTGCATAGCATGTCATTTTAAACGGAGCACTTTTCGATGCCTTACCGATTCACATAATGATCATAATCGATTACGCAACTAGTTTTTATGGACGTATTAGATTTTTGTTCTTATACTTTGGCAGAGGGGAACGCGCAGGTAAGGCTTATCCTGTATTAAATGACCTAAGTTCAAAATCGATATCTGGGGGTCCCTGTGGTCTCTTATAAAGAAGCTATGCTCGAAATTGAAAAAAATTGGCCAATTTTGCCCAACTCTGAGACTAGCTGCTGCTCATAATAAAAATTCCTGAATAATCTACATGTATTGCAAGATAATAATAATATTTTAAACGATATTAATTTCTTATTTATTCAATAAAAGACAAGGAATTGATTTCTTATCGGTCACCACGCTCAAAAAGAGTAACTTAAATTAATATCAAAGAAAAAACTTGAATTAATATTAAAGAAAAAAATACTGCATAAATAAAAAATAAATAAATAATTATAATTGCATAAGTTGATAAAAATGCTATGCAATAGCTTTACCGCGGCAGTCCCCGAGTGTCACACGGTTTTTTTTAATGTATGTTTACCGATTATTCAAAGACGCCTGGACCGATTCAAAAAATTCTTTTTTTGTTTGAGAGGGTATACTTTCCAGGATTGGCTATGTGACCCAGATGCAGACTCCAATACCTTATGGCAGTTAACTAAGCAACTAGTTAAAGAATCAGTGCATGAAAGTCAACCAACTCCAGTCAGAGAGAAACGTCAACACTGGATAACTGATAACACGTGGGAATTGATCAAAGAACGACGATACTTAAAAGCTCAAGGCGCTGATGTCCACAAGCTCAATACTTATGGCGCTAGAATACAGGCAGCTTGTCGTAGAGATCGAAATGCAGCCCTCAACAAGATCTGCGAGGAGCTTGAACAGAACTCACAAAAGCTTGAAACTAAAGACTTGCACCTAAAGATCAAATACATCACTCGCCAGTTCAAACCTCGTAATTGGGTTATAGAGAATACGGCCGGGGATACGGTCACTGAAATTCGGGAGATTGTCAATGTTTGGAGAGAGTATTGCAAGTCTCTGTTTGTGAATGATCTCTGTGTAGGGTCTGCACATACTCTTGAAATGCCGGACGAACAGGAGCCTTGCTTGCTGAAAGATGAAGTCCGTGCTGCCATCAACCATCTATCAAAAAAAGGAAAAGCTGTTGGGGCAGATGAAATTCCCATAGAAGTCATTCAGGCAATGGGCGAGACTGGAGTGAACATTCTACACAAAATCTGTTCTGGTATATGGAGTACAGGCAAGTGGCCCACAGATTGGGCACATTCAGTATTTATTCCACTCCACAAGAAAGGATCTACCAAGAAGTGTAATAACTACAGGCTCATTTCCCTTATCTGGCATGGCAGCAAAATACTTCTACGTTTTATGAATACTCGACTTCAGGCGTTTTTAAGTTCCGAAATTGCACCCGAGTAAGCCGGCTTCGTTAAAGGACGAAGAACACATGAGCAAATTCTCATTTTGAGGCAACTCATCGAAAAGTCGAGAGAATTCAACTCTCCCTTGTACGTTTACTTCGTAGACTTCCGCAAAGCCTTCGACACAGTTAATTGGTCCAAACTGTGGAGTGTTATGTTAGAAATGGGTGTACCACACCATCTTGTATACCTTATTCAATCACTATATGAGAAGGGCTCAGCATGTGTGAGAATCGATGGGGTTGAATCTGAGAATTTCAAGACGCAGGCGATACGATAGGGATGCATTCTTTCACCACTCCTGTTCAACGTTTACACAGAACACATCATGCGGATTGTTCTCGAGAGATGGGAAAGGGCATATCTGTTGGAGGGCGGGTGATTTCGAATCTAAGATATGCTGATGACACTACTCTTCTTGCAACATCTGAAGAAGACATCAAGAACTTCCTCCAGCTATTAGAATCAACCAGCCTAAATTTTGGACTCGCAATTAACCGTGAAAAGACCAAAGTAATGATAGGGGACCATAAAATAACAACAGACCAGAAATCACCAACGTTGCTAATTGCCAAGTGGTTCAAAGTTACATTTATCTTGGTTCCACTGTGTCCAATGAGGGAAGTTGTGAGGACGAAATAAAAAGACGCTGCACTGTGACGAGATCAGCCGTTGAAAAGCTCACGAAAATTTGGAAGGATCGCAGAATTACCAAAAACACCAAGGTTCGTCTGATGTACTGCTTAGTCTTTCCAATTTTCCTATATGAAGCTGAAACATGGACATTAAGACTAAATGAGCGGAGGAAAATCGATGCCTTAGAAATGTGGTGCTGGCGACGACTTCTTAGAATAAGTTGGACGGCCCACACCGCACTAATATCTCCATATTAAAGAAATTAAGAATTAAGAAAATGCTCTCGTCGATTGTGCAGTTACGAATCCTTAAATTCTTCGGCAATGTCACCCGCAAAGAAAACTCTGTGGAGCGCTTGGTGATTCAGGATCGTATTGAAAGCAAGCGTTCACGTGTTCGGTCTCCAACGAGGTGGCTAGATCTCGTCAAAGCGGTACTGTCTGTCTTAACATAAGCTTTAAACTTTTTGTCTGTCATATCAAGGACCGATTGTGGCAGTTTATTATAAAAAAGTATACCGTTCCCCATAAACGTTTTACTAACTGTTTTGAGCCTATAATACGGGGCAACTAAGTCACTCTTACTGCGTAAGTTTCTGACGGTAAAATCGCTTACTTTATTGTATGAGGAAATATTTTTCCTTACATACAGTATATTTTCAAATATATAATATGATGGTAAGGTTAGTATACCTATTTCCTCGAATAGTTATCTGAGTGAGTATCTAGATCCTAAGCCGTAGATAGCACGAATTGCCCTTTTTTGTAAAATGAAAATAGTCTGAATATCGGCTGCACTCCCCAATAGCAGTATGCCGTATGACATCAAACTATGAAGTAACTAAAGTACACTAGTCTAGCAGTTGCTACATCTGTCAATTGTCTTATTCTCCTAACAGCATAAGCCGCAGAGCTAAGTTTATTTGAAAGTTTAGATATATGAGCGCCCCATTGAAGTTGCGAGTCGATCGTAATTCCTAGGAAGGTAGTACTTTCCACAGGATCGAGTTTTTCGGTATCTATCAGTATGTCAACGCAGTCTTGCCTCACATTGGGAAGAGAAAACCGAATGCATTGGGTCATTGGTGCGCGAGAACTATTCGCACTTGGCCGTTTTTTTATCATATCCATTTCTAACATGATTTATTAATACAGAAAAACTGATATTAAGAACGCTATTTGACTCCAAAAAAGCATGACGTCACACTTTTATAGTTCATACTAATCCCATAAAAATGATGCCAATGGGAACAACTTAAGGCCATCGAGCTTCCTCCATCCGCTGCAAGTTCGCCTACACCGGAGAAGGGTGTGGTCGTACGCAGGGTATTCCCAAGCTATCAATGAAACTATACCTACTTAGCATATTGTGTCATTTAACTTTCTTCGGCTATCGAAGGGATTAGCGGATTTTGTCACTTTACAGAATGTAACTTACTTCGGCTATGGATTAACTTAGGCCGTGAAGTCCGGTGACTGGGAATTACTGATTTTCTTTCGGATCCCGAACGGAAAAGTGACTGTTTATCGCCAGTGTATTTCACGTCTGTATGTATCTCTTCCGGTAAAGACAGCCTAGATTAAGTAATTCACACTCATAACAAGTTTAGCTTAGTTTGTTGTTAAACTATTTACATAAGTAACTTTATATGTTGGCTACTTTCCGACAACTTCGAGAGATTCTTTTTTCTAAACTTCAAAACAAACATTTCATCCATTTCGTAAAGGCTAATGACGTCATATAGAGCCTCGAAGTCAAAAAGCGCTCATAATACATAATTACATATTGACGACCTCCGTGGCGTAATGGTCACCATGCTAGCCCGCCACCCAGAGGTCCCGGGTTCGATCCCCAGTCAGGGAAAGTTGGGAAATGGCTTTTTTCAAATTGTCCTGGGTCTTGGATGTTTGTATATGTGTGTATTTGTTATAAAAATAGTACCGTTGAGTTAGTATCCCATAACACAAGTCTCGAACTTACTTGGGGCTAGCTCAATCAGTGTTATTTGTAATAAAAAAAATAAAAACTAATCAGTTTTTCTACACTATAAATCTAAAATCACGTTGAAAATGAATAAGATCTATAACAAACCACAATATTTTGTAACTTTTTATTTTATTAACTGTACGGAATAATTTATTTTTGACCCAGTCATTTTTCCATTTAGCTTATACAACTTATAAATAAATAAATATATAGGGAAAAACTACACTGATTGAGCTAGCCCCAAAGTAAGTTCAAGACTTGTGTTATGGGATACTAACTCAACGATACTATATTTTATAACTAATACATACATAGATAAACATCTAAGACCCAGGACAATTTGAAAAAGGCCATTTTCCATCTTGCCCTGTCCGGGTATCGAACCCGGGACCTCTGGATGGCGGTCTAGCATGGAGACCACTACGCCACGGAGGTCGCCAGTTACTTGTGGTACAGATTTATATGTTGCATAAGCATTCTTTTGATGGAATATTATTTACTCTAGTTGTATACTCCCCGATTTCCGTGCCGCCGTTTGGGACTGTTTTCCCTCTATTGCGTTAAGTATAGAGTAACCTACCTACCACCACTACCACTGAAAATAACATTTGTTCTTATAAAGTTTTAAAAATTAAAATTGCCGCCTGTCTTTAATTATCTTATCATATCACCATCAACTTATAATTACATAGTGATGTGTAAAATATTTTATAATCAATCAATCAATAAATATTTATCGATTACCTACCTATGAGTACGCAGTACTTATCGATGCATCAATTTTCATCATTTTGTTATGAGCTATTGTGCTGCAGCTCGCTTTCAGCTTACTTAATTGGTCCTAGTAGTCTGTGAGAGGGAGTTTTGAAGATTAAATTTATCAAATCTTACACTTCAATCGAATTTGAGAAACGTGCACCTTTACAATTCCCTCTTGAATACCAAGGATACAATCAAAAAAATATCGGGTTCTATATGAGTTAGTATCGAAGTGTCTTAAACGCATTATACTCATAGTCTATGTAGGAACTCGTCTAAAACTCACGTTTTTTTAAATCGTACCTTTGATTATATGATTTATTTTGATGGTTATACATAAATCCTATATAAAATAAAACGTAAAACGATAAAACACTATCTAATAAATCACGTATTTATTCTTTTATAGGGGCAGACGCCTCAGACTTACGATTTTGGGGCATAAGGCTAAGGTCACAGGAAACCGGGCAGGCTTTGGAAACATTGGAGTGATGACATCAGACATTTGAGAAGAATTGGTCACAGGTTGCACTAAATCGGGATGAGTGGAAAGATATGGGGGACACCTTTGCCCAGCAGGGGACAATAAAGGTTAATAAAAAAAAGGCTCTAACTCTAAGCTGTCAGAGCCCAGCGCTATAAGGCTCAAAACCCACTTTAAGCCCAGTGCTTGGCGAGGAGGTGTCAAAAGGAATCAAAATAGTGATGGGTTGCCAGCCGCATCATCTCACTTGATTCGCGTTTTCGTCCGTTCCCGCGCGACAAATTCTACGATCAGCACGTACTCTCACATTATAACATTCTAAGTTTTTTTCTTTTCTCCCAGACCGCAGACATATGGAAGTTGTAAGTGTCCTTCACAGCTCTCGGTTTGGAGTAAAGCCAGGGACGGTCGCTCAGGTATCCACCACAAGGCATGGAGCGGGAAAAACCTTTTTACCCGACTATATCTAAATAGATACCGACAGGAGAGTGAAGTCTTTTCCCTGAACCGTTCTACCTTAAGATCAATGGTTAAGATCCTTATGATGTTATGATGATACCTTAAGATCAATATGCCTACATACATTATTTAATATCGTTTTAATTGATAACTTTCATAGGAACTGCTAGCTTATTTCCGATTTACAATAAAGCTAAAATTATACGTCGTATATGTTTCGTCTAAGATAAGTCGAATACTTCATTAAAATCGATTGGTATTATTCATTTCCCGTCACTCATTAAGATTTAGATAAGGATAAGGCGTTTGCTAAATGCATGGCATATTCTGAAATATATATCGCATTCTGTTCACAAAACATCTCAAACACCGTCAGAATTTAGTGGAAGAAAGTGTGAGGAGAAATCTCAAGTGGTCCCACTCCCCAATATGTGTGACTTTGCTGTGCTCCCCAATTTAAAACAGTGCTGTTGCTGCATCTCTCTTAGATGGAGTACCATAGGATTAGCCTTTATTTACACGGTAGGTGTCAAATCATTATATATTTTGGCGCCTTTTCATCACAAATTCATGTATGAACTTGTGTATTATGTATCTATAATAAATGAATAACATTCTATGTATGATATTAATTTTGCATAGGTCAGAATACATTGTATTATGATATTATATTATTATAACAAGCCATTTCTGTCCCAATGTTGGGCAAAGGCCTTTTTCTCTCTTTTCTATGTCTGTCGGTCTAAAGCTTTTATCTTCTAGTCGCTATAGGTAGAATTTGTTGATTTCGTCTCACATTTTGATATTTTGGGAATTTCTATAAATTGTATTATGTATGGATCTCGGAAATCTGTGGATGAAATTGGGGCAAAAAGTAGAAAATCTCCACGAAAAAGGAGGCGTGTGCCCAACATTGGTTTTATGTCAGTTAATAAGAGGTAATAAATATAAAAATATTCATGACAATAACCACATCATTCCGTAAAAATAGGAAGATAAGTAGATACTAAATTACTAGCTTTTAATATTTTTTCTAGAAAGTGTTTGTCCTTGCCGTCGCACGTGGTGTTTGCAGCCATTTTGTGTAGGTTTTAGGTAGGCCACATTGTCATACATGCCTGCTTTCTTGTAGATATCTGCTTACATGTAACATGTACTTCGCTTGCACGTACAATAGCTTACATTTGTAAATTTATTTCATTTCCCCTGTTAATTAAGATATAGCCTACTTTTTAACCGTCTTCCAATAAAGGAGGAGGTTATCAATTCGTCGCGATCCTTTATTTTTTTTTATGTATGTTCACCGATAATTATTCAAAGACGCCTGGACCGATTTAAAAAATTCTTTCATCAAAATCGGTTGTGTAGTTTGGGGGTGAAGTCGGTTTTTGGTTTTGAAAAATTATTTATTCTTTAACATTTTTCATCTCGGAAAATAATGTCCTGTTAACTTACGACATTATTTACAAACCTTAGCTGCTGTGATTTCCTCAAGTTAATGTGGATATTTTTATTTTCTTTCTATGTGTGAAAGAAAGTTGGACAACTCTTTAGCGTAGATACTCGTTGGTATATTAAAATATAAGCATAATCAATCAGTTTTGTTTCATGCTTATTGATAAGCTTAAACTTATGTTTGTAGAATAGACTAAGGTATAGTTTCATAAAGAGAAAAAGTGAGAATCTTGGTTAATTTAATATTAAAGCCACGCTTGGTAATTTTATCAGTGATGCAAAAGTCATTAAGTGAATCATATTTAACAGACTAGTATCCATAGGAATAAGCAACATTTCCTTCATGTTGATATTTACACTCTAATCTATTATTTGTCTACTCGAATCAAGTGAATTTGTAATCCGTGTTATGACATGACCAATAAAATTGAGAATTTGAGAAGCGACAGCAACTGATTTATTCGTGTCAAATATGATTTGTTCTCTTGTTGCAGTTCATGTCGGTACTGCTTCTGGTGCTGTACGGCGCGCCCTTGTTCCTGTTCGGACCCATGGACGACTCAACCCGCTATTTCTTCTACGTGACTTTCCTGAGTCTGGTCGCTCAGTTCCTTGCCGGCTGCCTGCTTGTCTATGCGGCTATTAGGGTAAGGTAATAAAATATGAAGCCATATCTGCTAACCCCCGTCCCATGAGAAACTTGTTGTTTTTAGCCTGCTTCGGTGTAATACCTAATGCTGGGCATAAGTAATTTTGAACATTACGCTTTGCAGCGCTCCGTTGTCTTCTTCTGTAACTTTTCTTATTTACATTTTTACTTCACCTGGCTGTATTTGGTAGCATAGCTCTTCACCGACTGCCTACTAGTCTTTGTAGCCATTAGGGTAAGGTAATAAATTATGGATCCATATTTACCTAATTTTCTGTCTAAAAACATTATTTTTAGCTTGTTTTCGATATCCTCTGGTGGACAAAGACGTCCCTTTTTATATCTCTCTTATGAGTTTGGCTGAGCGCAATAGTCAAGGCAGCCTTAGACAGTCTCTTGGTTTACACAAACTATAGAATTTGCAGACCAACCATCCATCCGCTCAATGAGCCTACCAAGGTATATCACATTGTTAGATCTCCAATTCTACCAAGAATCTTAACAAAACAAACGATTCTTCTTTTTTCTTTCTCATATCACCCCACTGAACGTGTGGTCGAGGTCGAGATAGTCATCTTTTCGACTTCACACGTTCTATTTATCCATACCCTCCTATCGTCATCCTCATAGTGTGTGTAAATTGTGTATGTGCGACACTTTATCCACCTATCCGTCGGCCTTCCTTCCTTTTATCAACGACGCAACATCTTGCCTAACATTAGGGAAGTAAGACCGCTAGTTTCACGCATTAGATAGATAGATAGATAAAAGATTTATTTTGTTTTATCTGTAACACACATTATACAAGTGAAAAATTACATTACATTAATATCTTAACACTAATTTAACCTAACACGCATCATGTGTGCCACAGAAGCACAAAAGGGCTACAGCTCAGCGAAGTGTTGCTCGAGATGAACAACCGCTGATTTTCAGCTGTCACCCTGGTAGAGTTGACGCGGAGCTCTCAATAATAACGTTTAACATATTCTACTGTGCGGACATCATGCTCTCAATAGTAGTCTCAAATTCATTTATATATAATTATTAACTTAATTTTTTTACATTATTCCTTTATGGCATATTACATTTCAATAAAATAGATTGATAGAATTTGAACTGAATTGAATACAACCAATAATATATAAATAACCTTTATAATTAACATGAAAACATGACCATTGTGGATGGTTATAAATTAAATTTATCAGTTAAGATTGAACTATGCAGCAACCAAAGCGTCTGGGAATCCCAGATTTTTGAATATTTAATAAATATATTTTATACTGATTTTTAAAAGTTGTTTTTGTACGTATATTTCGTATAGGTGGAGGAATGTTGTTCCAGCACTTTGTTGCTGCATATCTAAAACTTCCCTTGAAAGCCATAGTTCTGTGTCGTTGGAAAGCTAAGACTGGACGTGCTGCCCTGACATATCTTCCTACAGTGAATTGTAACTTCTCGAATAGATAGTTAGGCTGCTTTAATTTGACAATATCAAACAACAGGTTAGCGAGGTGCAATTCTCTACGAGCTTCCATATTTAGCAAATCCGCTTTATTTAAGTATGGTGTTATGTGACTACGCGGTGGGACGTTATAACAAAACCGAATACATGCATTTTGTACTCTTTGCACTAATCGCTTAGTCTTACATAAAAGACGCGAACCATACACGAGGTCTCCGTAATTAAGTTTTGATAGGATCAGTGATTCACATATCTTTTGCCTCGCTTCTTCAGTAAGATAGTCACGAACTTTGTACAAAAGGCTTAATCGGTAGAAACAGTTTTTCACCAATCCCACTAAATGAGACTCAAATCTTAGTTCACCATCCATGACAAGTCCCAAGTTACGAGCTTCCTCTACTCGAGCCAAAGCCTGACCATTTACCGATACTGTTGGATTAGCATTTTTCATTTTAGTGATCTGCCATTTTGTCCCCAATAACATATATTTTGATTTGGAAGAGTTCAGAACCAATGCATTTCGTTGAGACCAATCTGCAATCCTCGTCAGATCCTCATTCAGTCGTGGAATGGTGCAAGAGATATCTTTAGGTACCGCAGAGATATAAATTTGCACATCATCAGCGTAACAGTGGAGTTTGCAATTCTTTACTGTTGAAGGTAAATCGGCACAGTAGAGAATGAAAAGAAGGGGTCCCAATATTGACCCTTGAGGTACACCTCGCTGGATCGGTTTCAGCTCCGAAATTGACACACTGCCATCGCTCTTTTGAAGTTTGACTTGTTGGCATACGTACGTATGTACATTACGTAGTTACGCATAATTTGTACTTAATTCTCTCATATCATTAATTCTCCTTTGTGTCTGACAATTGGTTGAATCAGTTAAACATACTTAGATATTAGTAAGAACAATTGAAGTAGTGTATAAAGAGAATACTTTACCTATCAATTTCAATACAGCAAAGACCAACAACGAAGCTTTGGCCAATATTTTAATGTTCTCTTGTATCACTTTTCATATGTGACCAAAGCAGAGTGATCGAGATCTCAATTTTTTTTATATTTAGCGCCGTGTAGGTACAATAGAGGTGAAACAGGGTTAGAAAACTATAATTGTAATCAGTCCGTCTTTTAGATTATCCAAAAATAATGGACCCATATTTTTCAGTTTGCCAAAAAATTTAAGTAGTAAAAATTCACAAAGATATGAAATATCAAAGTGGAGGCTTGCAACGTCACCTCTATGTAAAAATCGCAGGTAGCCGTGACGTCATGCGAAATTTCAATGCGCTGTATCTTTGTATTTTCTTTTTGTGTTTCAGAGAAAAGAATAAATAAGTGTACAATATTTTTTAATCGTATAACCGATGGGCTAAAAATATTTTTCCATTCGTCATGCATGCCTGGTTTGCGATTGATGATAATTTTTCAATGGTCTATGCCCTTTCGCAGAGGTACGCTTCCATGATGTTTCCCTGGGTGGTGGTCTCCTTCTGCCAGGGCGCCGCGCTCGTAGTGCTTGCCATGGTGTGCACCTTCATCTACATCTACAAGGTCACGCGCGGGGACATATATGACGATCCGGAGGAGGTCATCACCTATATGGTTTACGCCATATATGGATGTACGTTATTCTTTTTTCTTTTTTATCTTTATGCCTGCGCGTCGTGAACCTCTTTTTTCTTTTTCTTAGCTATAGGTAAGTTCGTCCAGCGAGATTGGAAAACTCTTTGGTTTCTTATTTTTGAATGTTGTTACCAATACTGTGCGTACCTATATCGATAAATCATAGACATAACGCCGTGTAGTTTCCGATAGATTAGAATAGGCCCACTTCAAGTCTACCCGTGGATGTCGTAGTAGGCAACTTAGGAAACACCACCTAAGCAAAGCTTACGAGTAAACACATCAATGAGACCTCTCCAAACAATCTGACCAGCGTGGAGAGCGTAGGCCAAATCCTCTGGCTGCTCTGGCCGATTATGATTCTGAAAGTACAGAGAGTGTCGTGAGCCTGCAGCGAAGACTAAAAAGACATGATGATGACAGATATAGTTACAATGACGTAGATTTCATCTCATTTGCAAACAGAAATTTATTTCAATATCATATTCAAACTGCTGACATAGCATAACGAGCATCATCATCTAGCGATCACAATCTGGACCAATGGCGACGATCATGATACTACTTGGGCTTGGATACTACATGACCTAATAGGGCTGGTAATTAGAATAAATTAAATTAATGAAGTTATAATTTTCTCAGAAAAGTTGCGCGTTTATTACTTTTACAATGACGTAATTCTGTAATCTTATCTCTCTATAAGGCGGGGATGGATAAGTGATACTACGTCATACCTACGTAGGCTCGGCTTGGCTGCATATTATGCCTAATTAGGGTATTTTTTGTTACAGTTGTTTTGTACTACGCTGCTGCAGTGGTTAATAGTTACAGACAGCAAGTGATCCAGGAAAAAAGATCTACCAGAGCTGCCGGGATTTTTGCCGGGAGCGAGGAAGACTGGGGCGAGAGCTTGCCTCTAAGCGACGTTTAATTACCTCGAAAAAGGCGGAAAATGATCCCAGAGGAACAAAGCTTTGTTTTTCCTAATTTTCATCAAACTCAGCACTGGATCTACTTAGTTATTTCATTATAATACCTACTTAACCTCCGTGACGTAATGGTCAACACGCTAGACTGCCAATCCGGAGGTTCTAGGTTCGATCCCCGACCAGGGCACGTTGGAAAATGGCCTTTTTCAAATTGTCCTGGGTCTTGGGTGTTTATCAATACATGTATTTATCATAAAATATAGTTTCGTTGGGTTAGTATCCCATAACACAAGCTTAAGCTTCCTTTGGGGCTAGCTCGATCAGTGTGATTTGTCCGTATATATTTAAAAAAAATTGTCAATTATATTCCGTTTATAGGCAATGCGGCTAGCTACCCAGATAATTTGATTCTCTCTTCTACCCGCCTACCATGTTGAACATGCCTGTGACTCTGAAACATGACTGTGTATCCCATAACACAAGCTTAAGCTTCCTTTGGGGCTAGCTCGATCAGTGTGATTTGTCCGTATATATTTAAAAAAAAATTGTCAATTATATTCCGTTTATAGGCAATGCGGCTAGCTACCCAGATAATTTGATTCTCTCTTCTACCCGCCTACCATGTTGAACATGCCTGTGACTCTCTACAGGGTAAGAAGGTTAATTCACGTGATAAGTATGTGTGTTATACTAATAAGCTGTATTTCTTAGCAATAATGGTGTATTTTATATCTCATAATAATAATTTATATCGGTACTGAAGTTATGTATACCATGTAAAATATTTACTACTTAGTATACTAGTAAAAATTAAATTACAATATCGTGCTTTGATATACGTAACCATTTGAGATTAAGTATTGGCACCTAAGTTTTAATTATGTTAGTAAGTTAATTACGAAAGTCAAGATAAAATTAAAATAAAAGAAGGAAGATTACTACTATCTACCTTTATAAATGAACTTTGCTCATATTGTATAAGTTTAGATGCCCACAAGTGAATATACTAATTGTATTTAATTAGGAATGTATTTAGTTTTATATAAAGCAGCCAGGATAACTTAAGACTGTTAATGCCACCAAAAATGTGAAACTATCTAGGCAATTCCAAGCCGCGCTCAGGGTGCTAAACTAAGCCGATCCATAAACTTGACATTACATAGTATTACGGAGTATATAATACCTTTATGAGACAATCATTATTTTCATGAATTATGATTATGTGGACCGGCTTTTTTTCTGTATTATCTTTTTTTACGCAAGACATATTATGATTGTTTTGATTTTTATTTATAATTTTTGGATTTATTGAAATTAGCGTTTAGCCATCAGTCAAAAATTCATTTAAGGCGGTTTCGCTATACTTTTAACAATTTGTAAATGTCATTGTGGTTATTGTGATAAAATCGGTCTAAATACTCACAGGAAGTTTTATTGGAAGGCGTGATCTCGAATCTTGGGATGAAGGATTTTTTTGAATGGTGTTAGTTGTGACCTTATAGAAGACTGATACCTTCTCGCCTCACCATGAAATTGATATTTATTTAAGAAATGATTATATTTTAGTTAAGACTAAAACAATACCTTACTTAAAATGTTGAATCTTGTTTAATTTTTTGATAAATATAGATCAAAAGTGTACTTTTTGTAATTCAATATTTTTAATAAATATTTTATTATAACCAAGAATTGAAGTTCTTGTCACTCCTCTTCAGCGATTGAAATTTACCCACCTGGCTTGTTTCTGGTATACTATGTTATAGTAAAAAGTACGTGTTAGTGTAATAACATTTATTAGTAGGTACTCGTACTTGAAAGTAAGTATGATGTTAAAATCTCTCTCAATCTTCTCTTCTTGTAATTGAAGAACTTGTTCTTGTCGGTGCAGTAAGGTGGAGATGCCTTCAATCCAGGCGCTGTCCGACGGGGGGGGTCACAGGGGACATGACCCCCCCCACAAAATCTAAGGTCAAATTGAAAAATCTAAAAAATTTGCCAAATAATAAAAGGAAATTTCTAGCTAACAGCAACAAATTTATAGTTTGCTGACGTCTAGTGGTGTTTTTACGCAATAATGTTTATTTTATTCTAGTGACTTATTTTTTATTAGTGTAGTGAGTGACCCCCTCCAAAATTTGTGATCAGGTGATCAGGCTGCGACCGCGCCTGCTTCAATCCTCTCTTTTTTCTGCCATCCTTTTAATGTCCTGGTTCCTACCCAACTCGTAACTTTGATTTGTAAGAAATCTTTATTCTCAGTCCCCTTATACTCGTCTCTAAATCTTAAAAATGCAATTTAAAAAAGATAATGGTACCTATAGCTCGTTATTGAATTCAATACTTGTGGTCCTGTGCACATATGATCTTCTTCATCCTTGGGTGGCTACTCAAACTCGAAAATCACGTTTAGAGGAAAAAAGATTGGAAAGTGAACCACTAGCTTCGAAGCATCACTAAGGAAGGATGCAAACCACTAAGATATAAGATCTCTGAATTTCTGCGTTCACCAATGTGCTGACGTACTATCCGAAGTAGATAAAATAAAATACATTTTTTAGGTAACTTTGACCCATATACAAAACAATTTAAAATAATAATGTCAGTCGCTCGAAATTACACATACAAGAAAACATACAATTTAAAATGTCAATTAGTAATAAAATTATTTAAAAATTATTTTACTTACAGTTGCAGCTCAAATGGGCTGCGCGGTACGTGTCATTGCACTGTCGCATGTAGGGACAGTCCTGTCTGTCAGCTATCGACGCCAGGACGGTGCTGGAGCTGGCCCGCACCCTGCGCACCAGGGACGCGGCGCGCTTGCGCATAGTAGCATGAAAACAGCCAGTATGCGCGTTTGCAAACATCCCTGAAGCGCTACAGAAGCAAGGCCCCAGCACCGCTCTGAACGCATTGTTGAATTGTACGTGGAGAGCGCTGTAGATAAGGCTTCACCCTCCCGATGATATTTCTTAATAGTCAAGAATACCTATGTCCCGTTAGTTGCGTAAAGTATAAACGTCTTCTGGTTGTGCTTAAATATGATAATTTAGATGGAATCTCCACGTTACGTATGATAATAATTACAAATAGCTGTAGTAGCTGGGCTACGACGCGTGACGTCACGACGCGACAATGAGCGACTAAACATAATATGTAGAGGAGGAAAATTTACCTCCGATTATCTAACGCACCTTTGACTTATAAGCAGATCATCGACATTATATTTATCATACGAAAACCGTAAGCCACCAAAAACTACTTGCAAAACGAAATGACATAGGCTTCAAGGGTACAGCTTTAAATATGTTCAAATCGTATCTACAGAATAGGCGACTAGTTGTAAAGATAGAAAATTAGACAAGTTCTCGTCAGACTATCTCATACAGGATACCCCAAGGTTCTATAATCGGTTCACTGCTATTTTAAATATACATAAATCAGATAAGACTTAAAGGACATCTCACACTATGCCACATGTTTGTTTACTTAAGCAAATCCATTAACGACATAGTAGTTGTTACACAACAAGTGTTAAACACCCTTAACGGGTGGTTGTTACATATTTTATTAACAATTAACACATCAGAAACGTCCTATATGGTTTTGTCAGCAAAAAATAAAAATATTCCCAAGTTTGAGTGGTGTAGCTTTTCAAAGATCAATCAGTCTAATAATTGGCTTGTCAACTAAATAATTAAAATTGTAGTTGGTTTTAATAGAAAATATAGACCATTTTAAGAAGGTAATTTGAAAAAAAAATTCTACGTGTTATCAGGATTTTTTCATATCATTTTAAAATTTGGACCGGTAGTGACGACACACAGCAATCAAAGTTTACATTTTTACTATGCCTGCACAAAAAAAAACAATGACAACGGTCATCTGTCAATGTCATCTGTTTAAATTATTTTTGTTATGTTGGTTGTAGTCGTTTGACATATATTGTTATAGGGAGATGACAGTGACAGTGACAGTACCATGGAATTATATGTACTTCACTAGACAGTACAGTACTGAAAGCGGAAATTGCCAATCTTCATCGTGACTACACTTCCTCAAATAAGTTGACCTTGCTTGAAAATGAAGGTCATTTAGAGTTTTGCAAATATCTTAATAACTAAGACCTTATTTTAAAATCTGATTAGAGAAAGCTTCTCCTAGAGGCTATTCCTCGAAAAGGTTTGTGAATTAGATCTTTTTTCAAATTACTTGACAAGCGAATTGTCGATAAACTAACCTAGAAGCCACACATTGGACATGTCAAAAACAAATTAACAACTGTAATAGGAGCAATTCGCAAGACCTTTGACACATTGCATACCAAAAACAGGTAGGGCTTTGGCCAACTATAGATGATTGTTTAGTTAAGTCGCATCTCGAACAATACATGTGTTTTGATTTAAAAATTATTTCTAATACTTCGAAATCCAACGTGCAGCTTAAAACAAGGGAAAACAAATACAACCTTCGAACCAAAAATAAACTTAATTACACCACGGACTAATTACGGGAAGAGACAATATTTTTGAGGTACGTACGTATCTATAGGTTTAAAAAATTCTATGCTTCTTTTAATTAAAGAATCTGTTTTAAATATTTAGAATTCAAATACAACTGAGGAATTTGACCGTCGAGAGTCGAGACACTTATGGGCGCTGCGCGGGGCGCGTGGAATACTTTACTTCTGCTATATTGTCTATTTAGGATAATGTCAAAGACTCCTCTTGTCGTTGTGTAGAACCTGTTCTTTATTTCCTGTGGGGTAAGTAAAATTTCATATCATATCTTCTTACATCTGAGGCATTAAGGCTAGGCGCACATGCAGGCGTCTGCGCCCTCGGGCGGAAAATCGCAGTTTTCACTACCAGAACAATGGCGACAACACCTCCGGGTGTTTCTCAAATATTATAAATAATAGTGTCGCGTGCGCCCGCGCACAGTCTTCTACGGAGGTGCCTGCTGGACAATATGGTAAGATTATGTTATTTTTTTGTAATTTCTTCGCGGTCACAGTGTCCAGTATTTTCATTCAGATTTTTCCCATTCTCTCGATCGGTTTAACCATCGGGAATTGAAGCAGCTGGTACATTTTACGTTATTTCTTTTCTCCTAGACCATGCAACCAGGCATGACAGTAAAGACCAGACGAGAAAGAAAAAATAAATCAACGTAGGTACTGAAAATAAGTCTCTACCCCCACATAATTATGTTCCAGTGTCCGCTCGCTCTTGTGTGATGGTGTGGCATTTTTAGTCTTGCGGTCCTAATCTAAAAGCATATGTCGTGTCGTACAGGGTGGTCAAGCATTTAGCCGAAAATAGAGACACATGGAAAATACTTGGATGATGGTCCTAGGCTTCATTTATCACGTCAGCAGTAAAGGCCGTCTCGATCCTCTATGGCTCTACGGAGGGATGTTGCATCCTTGTGCATTTTTATCGCATTTATCATGGGGAATGCTCTGAAGAATTGTTCGACCTAATACCTGCTGCAAAATTTCATCACCACACCACCCGCCTGAAATTAAAATTTCATCCACACCACTTGGATAGTTGGCAATCAACCACTGTATGTTTTAAAGGGAACTTTTTACCACGTACGACCAAACTGTGGAATCAACTTCCTGCAGCAGTGTTCCCGGACCGATACGACATTGAAACCTTCAAAAAACGAGTCTATATCTTTCTGAAAGGCCGGCAATGTTTCTGTTACACCCCTGGTGTTGCAGTTGTCCATGGGCAGCGGTGATCACTTACCATCAGGTGACCCGCTTGTTCGTTTGCCGCCCTATGACATAAGAAAAGACGTGATAGCATGTGCGATTCTACCTTCCACATTCTGAATAACCAAATAAAACATTACTCACTTTCAAGTGGCAAAGATTTGCAAGTTCATCAACATTACGCAACCTATGCGAATTCAAGCGCTGACGGCTTCAACAACGGTCGTGTCATCTCGCTTTCCGTACTTTCCTTTCATCGTACATATTTCTTCTTATTGTTATCTACTAACACTGATGATTTTTTTTTGACAAATTACACTGATTGAGCTAGTCCCAAAGTAAGTTCGAGACTTGTGTTATTTGATACTAACTCAACGATACTATATTTTATAACAAATACATGTATAGATAAACATCCAACACTCAGGGCAATTTGAAAAAGGCCATTTTCCAACCATCGAACCCGTAACCTCTGGGTGGCGGACTAGCATGGTGACCACTACGCCATGGAGATCGTCAAATTTATGGAGCTAAAGATATTTAGGCGGGAGACGGTAGTTAAATTTACCGTACTTAAGTATTAGTCGTGCCAAATAGAGTTGGAACTCATGCTACTGACTAAACAGCTTTTAACGTGATGGTAGGCAGCAGAGGCATCCTAATCCTATCCTTATCCTAATTTCCTAACTAATATTATAAATTTAAAAGTGAGTTTGTATATTTGTTTGTTTTTTACCACTTCACGCTTCAACCACTGAAGCTATTTAGATGAAATTTGGTATGGATATAGTTTTAGACCCTAGGAAGGACATAGGATAGTTGTTATCCTGAATTTCCACAGAGAGCAAAGCCCACGGGCAGGGGGCATAGCTAGTTTTAAATAAGATTAAATTGGCGCGGGAGGAAAAATAGGTGATGCATTCTAAAGCCAATCTGTATCCATTCGCCTACCTGCAGGTAGTTTTCGCCGATTTGATCGGGCCTATGGTTTGGCCTAAGCTAGCCAATGGCCTTGAGGAGCTTATTTGCCCGCCAAAGTGTGCATTACTAACGCTTTCGCAAGTAAAGCGACACCGGACGTGGTCCACACTTGGATGAGTGCGCCTCCGTGCTTCGAAAAGCACGTATAACACCGATCCCAGTTGCCATCATTGTATGGCAATCGTCAACTACGTCAGATGCCTTTGGGGGGACCTGAAAATTCTGACATCAGTTTTGACCTCACATAAAAAACAAACAACAAGCTGGCCAATGTCAGTTTGCATGTTGATCCCCAAACTGTTAGGTAGGGGTCAACTTGCGGTGCTATTATATTACGTATTGACGCTGTGTCCAGCGCAGGCGCAGCGCAGTTGCGTAACGGAGAGCGGTCGCTTTCACCCAAAACAGTAAGTCACTGACCGGCATACACCTCAAGGAAGGGTGTCAAACTATCTTGACGTGCTTAGACACAGATACACACGTCTCTATGCTCTACAGGATAGACAGTGCCAACTAGGTCGCTACATCTACAATATGTAACAAAAACCCTGTCCGATCCTCATAGGAGCAACTCAGACCGTTAATATGAACAATATTCCTATGGGACCAATGCTCAAAACTCGAAGAAAAAATCGACATTTTCATACAAATTGTCTCAAAAAAAATCGACTTTCAAGGATTGGTCCCATAGAAAAAGTTGTTCATATTGACGATCAGAGTTGCTCCTACAAGGATCGGACAGGGTTTTGTTACAAATTGTATAAGTCACGGTTAGCGAAAGGGTCGACGCAACGGATGCTACAAAATGCTTAATAAAACAGCCAAAGTGCGAGTAGGAGTCGCATACGAAGGTTTCCGTACTCCTCTATTTTAAAAAAACAAGTCTTTTGTTCGGGAGCCCCTCTTAAATATTTATTACATTTTGTTTTTAGTACTTATTTGTTGTTATAACGGCAACAGAAATACTACATCATCTGTAAAAGTTTTAACTATCTAACTATCAAGATTGTCACGCCTGGTGACAAACGGACAGCGGAGTCTTAGTAATAGGGTCTCGTTTTTACACTTTGGGTACGGAACCCTAGAAATAAACAGATGCAAATGTCCACTAAAGATGTTTACTTCCCAGATAAAATGGCCGTACTTACTAGTATGGTCATTCTTCACCACCGTCGCTTGCCACAGAGTAACCGAGAGTCTGGAGAGCGAGGAAGTCTCAGAAAACACCACTACTCTGTACCCGGTCTCAGATGCCACAGCAAATAATACCAGCGACGAACGGAAAGACAAAAATGATAATCCTAAAGGTAATTAAGATTAATACATGAATTTGAAATAAATTATTTAAAAAGAAAGAGAGATATATAATTTTGTCTCATGCAGCTCTAGATAAGCCTTCACGTTCTCACTTCTTTAAACCGTAAATAGTAGTATATGTATAATATAGTTTGAAGGGTTATCTAGAATCACACGAGACAAAATTTTAAATATATAGGGACAAATTACACTGATTGAGCTAGTACCAAAGTAAGTTCGAGATTGTCTGACTGTTATGTCATCCTAACTCAACGATACTATATCTTATAACAAATACGTATATAGAAAATAGGAAGAAGATGAAATTACAAGACTACGAGATAGAACGTAAATAGCGGGCGTAGCGAAAAATGGTTTAGCGCGACACACCGTCGCACAGCACGCGTCTAAACAAGTTGAAAACAAACGTCAAAGTAAACAACGCAAGTGCGACCACGCAGAGTAAATTGTTAGCGTGGTTAAATCGTTTGATGTATCGCCACCCGCGCGATAACTAACACGAAGTCCGAATATTCGGGACGATACCCGATAACGGCCGGTCACATTTGCGTGTATCGTGTAATAGCACGAAGCTTCGTGACGATAGGCGCAGGTCCGGCCCAAGCAATAGAAAATAGCGTTTTTGCGAGTGAGATAGACATATTTTCGTAAAATCGTTATTTCTCGTTCGTTTTCAACCAATTTTTATTCTGTTTTTACTGTTAATACTTCACTTTTGAAAATTTATGGATAAACTAGTTAGATAACACATATTTTTTTCATGCATATTCTCTATTGTCACCCAAGGCCGAACCGTGCTAAGTTTATTACTATGCTATCACATCTTTATCCCTAATAGACAGTGGTCGGAATTAGGTAGAGTTATTTATGTACTTACACTGATTTCATACAGCGAAAGAATAAATTGGATATGCCTCAAATCCCGGGATTAATTTTAAAGAGCAAAAAAATCCCGTGATTTCTTTAATAAAAAGTTATTAACTACTACACAATTTAAACCACTGCGCGCGCGACGTTGCCAATATGTAAAAACGAATAAAAATACTACCGTAAATACTAATAAAAAAAGTATGTTTATTATCTTCGTTTTATTAGTCTTATCTATCCCTGAGGTTTTTATGATTATTTATTTGTAATATAGTTGGCAACACGGGATTGTCCTTACTACCCCTAGATACCTATAGATACCGGGAAGATCCATATTAATATCAACATTTCCTAATTCCGACCTCTGCAGTAATAGGGTAGACAAAGTATCTGCAGCTCTAAGCAGACAGAGCCCAAGGCACAAGACCCAGAAGAAACTTTTAGCGTGATGGTGCGGAGTGGATAAGAAAAAGCCGGAACCAATGTGTGGTTTGTAATATGTGGTTCTGACTTAGTAGGTATAGACATTTTATGACGCCGCGCGCTGCAAGGTGACCGACATTGGAGGCTCGACGTATCGTACGAAAATGATAAAATTTCATTAGTAGTGACGTCAAATGATGCAATTCTTTATTTTCCAACAATTTAAAGTAGATACATTTTTCTAAACGTCAAAACAAACAATTTCCATAGGATGTGTATGCAATATGAGTAGTATGACAGTAAAATAGCGCTTTTCTGTAATAATAAATCTAAAATCATATTGTAAATGGATATGATCAACACAAGTGACATTATTTTGTGAATTTTTGTTTTCCCACCAGTATTGAATAATTTATTTGTGGCCCAGGGAAGTACCCAATTATTGTAGAAATTTATCGAAATGACAAGAATGATAATTGAAAAGTATGATGATAAATGCATGCATGTAAGTCCCGCTAGATAGAAAAATAAATATTTTTGGATAAAACTCATAACATTAAACTTAAAATTAAAAATAAAACTGTCCCCTATATACCCGATAAATAAAAAAATACATAAATAAATATATAGGGACAAATAACACTGATCGAGCTAGCCCCAAAGTAAGTTCTAGACTTGGGTTATGGGATACTAACTCAACGATACTATTTTTTTATAATATATACATATATAAATAAACATCCAAGAACCAGGACATTTTGCCACTATCCAACTTGCCCTGAACTGGGATCGAACCCGGATTCTCTGGGTGGCGGACTAGCATGGTGACCACTACGCCACTGAGGTCGTCAGATAAAACATACGTAAATCGTATGTTTTAAATAATTAAAAAAGAAGAATTTCTAAACAAACAACTGATATCAAATAATTAAGTATAGTCACAATAAAAAATCTCTTAATTTCAGACACAACATCATGGAAGATCGAGACAGCATTCGCTGAATCCAAACTCCCAGACTTCAAGGACAACCGAACTGAGTCCAAAGAGTCGAAAGAGGGCCACCCCGGGAACTGCACCAAGGAGTTCCGGCCCAGCCCCCCACTGGGCATCCTGGAGGAAAATGGGGACAGTTTGCCCACGCGTGCACAGGACAACTTTGTGCCGTTGAGGAAACCAGCTGGTGGATTTCACAGGTATTTTTACATCATGTACATATTCAAAAGGGTGTTTTGTCCGTAAAAAAAGGGAAGAGAAACAACGGGACCCTATTACTAAGATTCCACTGACCGTCTGTCTGTCACCAGGCCGTATCTTATGAACCGTGATAGCTAGACATTTGAAATTTTCACAAATGATGTATTTCTTTTGATCCTATAACAACAAAGTCAAAAGTCAAAGTAAAAACTAAAAACAGAATAAAATAAATATGTAAGTGGCTCTCATTTAAGAAACGTGATTTTTATACTGAACCCTTCGTGCGCGCGAGTCTGACTCGCGCGTGGCTTGTTTTTAATAATGATAAGAGCTAGACCCAATAGACCTAGTTACCTAGGTACTAAGTCAGGCCTACTACCGATAGCTCTAAATAGGAACTTTATAAGTACACTAGATTTTGCCCGCGGCTTCGCTCGCGTAGGGGTGTAATTTATCAAAATCCTTTCTTAGGGGATGCCTACGTCATAGTAGCTTTAAAGTCTCAGCCCGATCGGTTTAAAATTGACAAAGTTTCATACAAACTTTCATCCCCTATTTTATCCCCTTCGGGATAGAATTGATCAAAATCCTTTCTTAGCGGATGCCTACGTTATAACATCTACCTGCATGCCAAATGTCAGCCCGATCCGTCCAGTGGTTTGGGCTGTGCGTTGATAGATCACTATGTCAGTCAGTCAGTCACCTTTGAGTTATATATATTTAAATTTTACAGTTTATTTTATTATTTAGTAATTATAACAATAAAGTACATTCAGAAATCAAATGTTTTCGTCATTTTAGTCATGTGGTTGCCCTCGTGGATGCCTCTCGCAATCGCTCCCTGCCGTTCACAATATTTACGCCCACTACTACTGGAAACGTAACTACACATCTGTGCACACGTCAAAGTGTGTGTTCGCCCCTTAACACACGCAAAAAGGCGAGAACGGGGGAGAGGTGCGGGGACGAGGACGCATATTGCGCAGGACCAGTCAGACAGTCTCGAACTTTATTTGGGGCTAGCTCAATTAGTGTTATTTGTCCTTATATATTTATTTAAAGCCTTGGGAAATTTCGTTCTTTACTTATATTAATCCTGTGCTAAAAATAAGAAGTCTCTTTCATGCTAAAATACATTAAACTTCGATCGATACTACTCGAACATAAATCCATACCTACGTGAAATCTTTTCTGAGAATCGTATCTTTTATTTCCTAGAATTCAGTCGTACTGTTTCGATTGAGAAGCCATGAAATCTCTCCCTATATTAAACCAATCACGTTTACTGAACTCGGAGGCTCGCCGTATCACGCGAGAAGGTAAAACATCGATGTAGGTACATAAAACACACACCTACATGACTTTTCCCTGGAAGTCGGAACTAGAACTTGTTCCGTGACGTCTAAAAACCATACAATCAATGTATTAACCAATCACATCGACTGACCTCAGAGGCTCGCCGCACGAGAAAGATAACACTATCATTTGACGTAGTGGGTACTACGAGTATGTTGTTGATATCGGTATTTTGTTTACTTGCATTTTCATTGTAGAAAGATGCTTTATTTTCTATATCACAGTGACCTTCTCCCCAATTTATCTGTAGCTATTTGTGTTGTTCTATTAATTCGTTTGATTCATAACAGCCAATCGGTTATTTTGGAAATATACTGAGGAAATATATGAAAGCCAATGTTAAGTAGTAAGCTTTTGATACTTAACAAGTAATATATTTTTCCTCTAGATACTTATCATTTACAATATGTGACCAAATCCCTGTCTGATCCTTGTAGGCGGAACTCAGAACGTCAATATGAACAACTTTCCTATTGGACCAATGCTTGAAACTCGAAAAAAAGACATTTTTATACAAAAGTATTCGCACGGCCCGGCAATTTGTATGAAAATGACGATATTTTCTTTAAGTTTCAAGCATTGTTCCTATGGATAAGTGGTTTATATTGACGGTCTGACTTGCTTTTGTTACTTATTATATAACTATAAACAAACCTCACTTAGCAATGTCATAATCTTTCTCACATATACGAGTAACATAAAATAGTAGAAAAATTGATTACAGAATCTCATTTTGCAGTTCACCGCACGAGCCCTTCAAATCAAGCCTCTACAGCCCCCCAAAGGACATCTTCAGGCAGAACAGCTTCCCGTACAAGATTGAGAACACCATTTTCACTAGAGCTAAGGTATTTATGTAAAGTTTCTACAATTATTTCTTTGAAAAACAATAACTTCGTAAACACTAAACGAAATGTGCAAATCGCAGGTCAGATTTTCTTCATTATGAAAAAATATAACTTTGTAGCAGGAGCGAGGTGATATGCTTCCCGCCAGGCATGGTGTTGCGCCTGGGGAACCGCGGTGTATCGTCGGAAGTTGTATATATGCAGCCTTATCGAAATAAAGAAAAAATTACTGTAAACAAATAAAATTACTGAAATGTACGGAAAAGCTATATTTCTGTGATCCCATGGTTGGTCCATAGAGCAGGCCTAAAGGTATACAGCGAATACAGCTATATTGCTCTTAGGCGCCTTATACAGATTATGATTATTAACCTTTTATAGAGTATTCATATCATGGCTGTAGATAAAGTTTTGTATGCAACTGTAATAATTAGGTATTAAAACACTAATGTGATACTATTATCATACTCGGCTTCGCCTCGTGTAATAAACCCACATTCGTGTTTTAATACCCCTTATTATACTACAGTTGCATAAAAAACTATTTTATGTAAAATAAAAATGCCCTTTTTTCCATGTTGATATTGTATCGATATCTTAAAATTATAGGGCGACTGGTCCTCCTTGGAGTCCAAGCCCACGGTTGAGGCCCCGGTGCGGGTGCCGGCGGGGGGCCTGTACCAGTCGGCAGACGCCTTCAAGGACAAGCCGGGCGTGGACAGCGATGACGATAACTTCGGGCTGGAGTTCAACCGGGGCGTGGCTGGCAAGGACACCCAGGACATCAAGAAACGGTGAGATACGGATATCACTTCTTTATTTATATATTAATTTTCTTACCTATAACAATCATAGTCCGGATAGCACGTAACAGTGGCGCATGCTTTAAAAATTAATCTCTAGAGGGGTAGACAGAAACTAAGGCCGCAAACCCACAGCATGATTAAAAATCCCTATTTTTAATAATATAATAGGTCTAGCCAATCCGTTCGCTTAAAAACAACACAGCTGATACAATCCAAGTCTATTCTTTATCGTGAGGTCTCCATAGACCATGGTGGAGGTTTTGGAAGAAACATTATGAAAAAAAAAACAAATAATTAGGTTTATATTGCGTTCAGGATACCCAGTAGCATCATCTATTGAAAAATATTTGCCCGAGAGAAAGAGGCAAATTGGTATCTATCTATTTATTTCGAGGTAACTACTAAAGGCGTTGAAACAGAGGACGAAAATTCCAAAGAAATATTTATATATTGCACATACAATATGACATCTAGTGGTAGCTAATCGAATCACTTATTGAAAGAGATGCTTTATAGCGTATGATAGTACTAGGTATGTAATGCAATACAAACCATATAGATGGCGCTTGTGTTCAACATTTATCATTAGGCAGAGTAGAATTATATCTTCAAAGTCAACTTTTACATAGGGTCTTAAAAACACCAGATATTAGTCAAATATCGTGATTTCAAAATTTTGGGTAAGCTTGATTATTTAATTAAGTATAGACTTCTTCTACCATTGAGCTATAAGTATGCAATTTTTTACATTTTCGTGTTCTATTAGTCATTCTGATTCTAAGATTTGAATAAAGCTAGGGAGTTCAAAATCATCCTGTATAATATTGGTCAATATCTTCTATAGCAAAAATTTGAGTATTATATTTAAAATGCCCTGTGTTTAAAAATACACATTTGTACAAATTGAAGGAACAATAAAATGAATTTATGAATTCTTTGGTGCACCATTAGCACTTTCCTCATTCCGCAAAAACAAGCCTTCACATGCAATGAAACAAATGAAAATAATAAAAATCATAAAACATCAAGTCATCGATTAAAACGAGCGGGAAAGTAAAGAACATGTTTACTCGAGTCCTTTCACTGGCCGGAAGTAATCGCGGCGGAATCAATCATTTTAATGGTGTACGGTGGGTTGCCGGCCAGGCGTGATGTTGCTAAGCGATTATCAACTTTACGATAAAGACATAAGAGATGTAATGTTATAACGGTTGACGTGTCACTACATACGAGGGTACAGAAGAATAGCTCATGATGTATAAGTACTTAAAGGCGTAGTAACATATCTAAAAACTCAACTAAATTAAATAAAAGTACAATATAGTTATTGTATAAATACATGTCTGAAAAAGCCGTGTGGTTTCCGGCAGAATAGAATAGGACCACTCCAAATCTTCCCGTGGATGTCGTAGAACAAAGCTTACAAACATCAATGAGACCTCTCCAACCCGTCTGGCCAGCGTGGAGAGCGTAGGCCACATCCTCTGGCTGCTCTGGCCAAGTATGGCTCCGGTAGTACAGAGAGGGTCGTGCTCCTGCAGTGGAGACTAAAAGGACCTGATGATGATATCTGAAAAAAAATTGAATTTATCAGCTGCTTCTCTTCCCGAACAAAGCGTAAAAGCTGATCGAAGATATGGGCGAAAATCCGAATAACGTAAATGGACGATGCTGAAGGCAACGCATTACTAATTTATCTTTACAAAGTTTATTTAATATGTTTTTTAAATATATATATAAGGATAAATTACACAGATTCAGCTAGCCCCAAAGTAAGTTCGAGACTTGTCTTATGAAACACTGAGTATATTTTATAACAAATACTTACATAAATAAACATCCAATACTCAGGTCAATCTAAAAAAGATCATTTTCCATCTAGACCCTACCGGGGATCGTACCCAGGACCTCCAGTGTGACAGCAAAGCATGCTATTTTATATACTAGACACGCGACACACTTGCTAATGGGGCAATTAGACTTATGTAACTTACTGGGACATTTTGACCTAAGTGCCCACAAACCCTCTCCACGCAAGTTTATCTTGCACTTGTCCAGATTTTTATTTATAAACAAGGACAAGGTAAACGTCAATTCTATACTATCGTTATTTTGTAAGAGTGCATGTGCATGCTGTAAGCAATACGCGATACCATCAAATTAACTGTATGTAATAATAATAAACCAGCAAATGACGCGAAAATATGCAGAATTATAGTGATTTCAGTTCCATCCTGTGTGGATGTCATTCTACTACAGGATATTCTACGTTATTCTAGAAAGTTTTATGCAATTTCGGATTTCTCTGAAATCATATAATATATTTATGAATTCAACCAAACATTTAGTTTAAAAAATTGCTCTAGAAAAGTTTTATAAGTAGTGAAATGTATTTTTCTTTCGTGCGAAATGAAAAATGGTGAATGTACTAGTTTGCTTTCCACACTGATCTGAGAATTAAATGAATTATGAGGAAACATGTCTAAATTTGGCGCCTTATAATTCTCTATTGGCTCTTATTGCCTTACAGGAGTTTGTATTGAAATAGTTATTTTTAGAATTTAATGTTAATAAATAATCGAAAATGTTAATATAAAATATCTGTAACTATTGTCATTAACCACATTTGCAATACTCGCTGAGTTGCTATGATTAGAAAAATTATACATAACACCTGTATTGTTCATAATATGACTCATAGTGGCAATTAAATGTTTAAATCTTTGAATCTTTGAGGTCACTATTTTGATTCTTTTTTCCTCCTACATGCACTCGCTGAATGTGGCCTTTGAATTGATGGTCCCAGGTTCTGTTTCTAAAATTACCGCACTTATAATTTACAAATATATACAAAAAGTATATAATTATGTCTCCACACTTGGCCTCCTTAAATAAACTTCGCATGCCTTCTGTATTATCAGATATTGACCCTGATAGACGTAGTCTACTAAAAACATGTGATGAAATTAATCATTACGGTTGTGCAATAACCATCTTACTTCCACTCTAGAAGGAAGTGATTTATTTATTTTCTACGTAGGCATAGAAACATGTTCTTCAATCTTCAATCTTACCCTAAAATCCTTAACCAACCTGAATTTTCCAGCGCTGCCGCCATTTGTAATAAATCATTTGAAAGAAAACGAAGATATCATTAAAAATATGGTCTTGTTCAGACCCTAGATAACCCTCCAAACTCCAAACTATTTTATGAACTACACAATTGCGAAAAACTGCCACTTTTGGAGTATGTGTGTAGAAAAACTTCACGTTCTCACTTTTTAACTGTAAACAGTAGTTTATAAAATAGTTTGAAGGGTTATCTAGGGTCTGATCAAGACAAAATTTTAAATGATGTCTCCGTTTCCTATAAAATGATTTATTTCAAATGGGGGCAGCACTGGACCCCGGAAAATTCAGGTATCTCCTTTATGTATTTCTTTTCGAGTGATTTATTCCTAAACTGGTGTCAGAATTTTCGAGCTGCCTTTAGGCATCTGACTGGACTCAATGACTCTCATCTAGTGACAACAGTCATTATCACACACTAGTGAAGTAAGCTCGGTGGCCTGGCGGCGGGAGTGCGCATCACTAGCGCTCTCGCAAGTAAAGCGATACCTGGCGTGGTCTGCACTTGGATGGGTGACCACAAATAGCATAAAAAGTTCTAGAGTCCCTCCGTGTTTTGGAAGGCACGCATAAGCCGTGGCTTCAGGCTGCCAGATGCCTTTAGGCAGCTTGAAAAATCTGACATTGAAATAAATTGAAAAATCTGACTCTAGTGCCACTTGCATACACGAAAATCTAAGCAACTAAGTCGGAAAATGAAAATCAGAAATATAAACAATATACATGTTGATAGCACATTGCCCAGGATTAGGAAAGTCCATTGCCTTATTCGACTTTTACGATCTGCACGGTACGACGACTGAGTTTTGTGGCATGGTGGTCAAAGTGGTCATCTCGCCACGCGGTCACTCTGGAGGTCCCGGGTTCGAACCCAGTCAGGTCAAGATGGAAAATGATCTTTCCCAGATTGTACTGGGTCTTGGATGTTTATCTTTACATACATTTGTTATAAAATATAGTATCGTTGAGTTAGTATCCCATAACACAAGTCTCGAATTTGGGGCTAGCTCAATCTGTGTGATTTGTCCCATATGTATATTTATGTAAGTTTGTATATGAGAAGGTCGAGCGTCTGTGCGCGTTCTCAACACGCCCCAAAGTATTGTATATCTTTTGATGTCTGTCTCTCATAGTTGATAAGTTATCAGAGATTTTTACCGTCTGTTGCAGTATCAATCCTTGGAAAAACCTTCTGCGGTTGGTGACCGCCTTCATCCCCGTGGGCTTGATCATTTCCGCGCTCACTCCGAATGTCATCACAATCGAGAACACTGGCCCGGACAGTAACAGGTGAGGAACTTTTTGTTTTTAAATTGTTTATATCTTAATCAAACAATATTATTTGGGTCGTTCATGAATGAGGTAAAAGAAAAGGCAAAGTCATGTCGTATAGGGAGGTCAAACATTTAGCCGAAAAGAAGGAGCATGTAGAATACTCCACTAAGTAACTGTTATGAAAAACGACTAATATAGATGTAGTAACCAATCTTCAAGTAAATGTATTTATTCATGCTGCCAGTCTTTTTGATATTTTAGAATATAGATAAATAAAATTTATTTGCAAACATGTGTTACAAAATATTGTGTTCAGTTCCGTCCAATAAATTTTTACCCTCAAATGTGCAAATTTAGTCAGAGTTAAAATTATCATGAATTACTTAATGAAAAGTAATTCTTAAAATTATCACGAATTACTAAATGACAAGTATCGTCGTCAAATATCTTCTTATCGCATTAGGTATCTAGTTTATTTGGACCATTGCGCGTTCTTATCTAATCAACTTTAGGAACAGCATTTGTTGTTTTAACCTCAATCTTGACAGTGATTTAGAAAGTACTTTTATGAGAAATCCCTAAACGGTCTGCGGCTTTAATCGCCAGTCGTGGTGTAAACAATATCACGTGTTTTCCTAACGAAAAGAAGACATTCCGGTCATCGCCGGTGAGCCGTGTAATGTAGACTAGACATTTCCCCAGTGTAACAGGGGACGCATTTTTTAAATTACTGCGAGCGTTTCCAAACGGGCGCATTTTTTAAATGATAGTGTGCGAAGGATTTGCAACGAGTGGTGGAGACGTTACCACTCGTAATTCTGACTTTTGGGCGCTGGCGTAGATATATCAAAGAAACCTTTCATGGAGAATCCGTTCCGATTCATGCTGGTTTTTTATTCATGGTGAAATTCTTAGAAAACCATAGACATATTTTCAATGTTTTCTGCGTAAAACAATATTGTTTTTATCTGACACGACGATTTAAAAAATACGTCTAAATGATTTTTACGCGAGCGGTGAGTTGGAAAACTACACGTTTTGTGTTTCGGTGAGTCCTTAAATAAAAAAAACTCCAGAAGTGCCATTTTTCAAACGCGGAGCCACCTAAACGAATGGTTTTTCCATACAAAAAACTGTTCGTTTAATGACTCCGCGTCCGCGTAAAATCGCACCACAGGTCTCGTTAGTGGGAAAAACAAACAATAGGATGCTTCAGTGTTGCTGCTAGACAGCCCACTTTGATTCAAAGATTCAAAAGTTTATTTAGTAATTAGACCTTTACAGGCACTTTTACACGTCAATAAGTATAATTTTCGTTACGTTTAAAGTATATTAAAATATAATTTATTTTTAAAGAAAAGCTACCGATACCAGCGCTTCGTAACGACCACTGCTAAAACTCATTTTCACAGTATTGGTCGCCTACTCGCCAGAAGGGCTTTGTCATATATTATTATTGTCTTTTAATTAATAAATACTTATAATATAATTGAAATTATCGATTATAAGACTATCGATTATTCAGCAACACTATCGAGACCTGCTTTATATTTCTCATTCCCCCAGATACCCGTCACCCTTGCTGAGGCGTTCTGCATGGTCTGGGCTGGGCAGCATCAGCGAGCCGTGCCGCCGCCGGCTACTCTGCGAGCTACACTCAGAGCGCAACTACGTGTGAGTGACGAACTGACAGCCCATTTCTCAATTCCAAAAAGTTAATACGTTTTTGAAATATCTGGACTGACGTTTGTCCAGTGTGAGTTAAAATCGCGTGAAGAGGGTGAAACCGTTTTTATAGATTTCCTTCATTTGCTTCGTTGAGTTCTTGCATTGTGGGTGTAGGGCATTTGGGTCAGGACAATAGATGGGTCATTGACTGGACATCACCGCAATCATACTACATACATGTAATTTTTTTTTAGGGTTAGGCTACATCTATCAGCACGGAACAGCACTTTTCTATCATCATCAACATTATCATCATCATTTCAGCCGCATAACGTCCACTGCTAAATATAGGCCTCTCCCAAGTATTTCCTAAATAACCGATCAAGAGCGGCCTGCATCCAACCTTTTCAGCGACCTTGGTTAAGTCGTCTGACCACCTTGTGGGCGGGTGTCCTACGCTTCACTTGCCAGTACGCGGTTGCCATTCGATAACCTTTTTGCCTCATCGGCCATCGGTTCTTCGCGCTATGTGTCCCGCCCACTATCAATTAAACTGATTGAACTAGCCCCAAAGTGAGTTTGAGACTTGTGTTATGGGATACTAACTCAATGATACTACACTTTATAACAAATACATATATAGATAAACACCCAAGACCCAGGACAATTTGAAAAAGGCCATTTCCTAACTTGCCCTGACCGGGGATCGAACCCGGAACCTCTGGGTGGCGGACTATCATGGTGACCACTACGCCACGGAGGTCGTCAAGGAGGCTCATACATCATCATCATCATCATGTCCTCATACATCATCCCTGATCAACAGAGTTAGGAGTAGTCAGAACAGCATCCTAAAGATAGTGGCTGATAATTTGACTTCTCCACTATGAAAGTGCTTAGTGAGAAGAGTAATTTAAATCTAAAACAAATAAATTAAATAATGATATAGAATTAATTAATGATTTATTTTAAATTTGTATCACGTATGTGGCTATGGATTTTAATTATATGAAATAAAAATTATTTTACTTTTTTACATATATATTCCAGAGGCCAGACACCTCGCAGGCGCGGCAAGCACTGCTACAAGCTGCACTGCGAGGACCCCGAAGCCCTGGCCAGGACCCTGCAGTGGCTGCTGGCCTACCACCGCCAACAACCAGGCAGTGACGACAGTCGCGCGCGTCTTTATAACTAGACATAACTCAGGAATTTAATTAAATGTTTTGTTATCTACAATATTGTTAAAAATTAAATCTTATTTTTTATTTTTTTATGTTACTTCATTCATTCATTCATTCATTTCAGCCGCACAATGTGCACTGCTCGACATAGGCCTCTCCCAAGGATTTCCAAAATGACCGATCAAGAGCGGCCTGCATCCAGCGCTTTCCAGCGACCTTGGTCAGGTCGTCTGGCCACCTTGTTTTTCCATATTTGTTCACCTTGTAGAACTAATTTGAATAAGATAAATTTCCATAAACAGACATAATTAACGTTTGCCAGCAAGCAATAACCACCAGAAATATGGTGCCATTTTTCAAAAGCTGAGTCACTAAACGGACAGTGTTTTGATGGAAAAATCATTCGTTCAGGTGACTTCGCGTTTCAAAAATGGCATTTTTAGCTTAATTTGACCCGGTAATCGGCTGCCCTTGATCATGCCGGCTCCTGAGAATCGATTAACGCGGTCGGTCTAAGCTCACAGTCAAAGCGCAGCGTTTTGCGGCGGATGTCGACGGTGCGCGCGGCACTTCCGCCGCCGCGGCGGACGTATCGTCTTGTAGGCTAGGAGCTAGGTGACAACGTTTTAGCGTAGTCTAGACTCAGGACTGGAATTTATGTTTAATGGAGTAATTTCATTGATAGACTGCCTCCGTTGTCAAGGCGTTCGCCTTGTGACCCTGAGATTATGGATTCGAATCCCACTGGGAACCATACTTTGTAAAAAATTGTTTCTAGTCGGGTTAGGATATTGCAGGCTAGAATCACCTGATTAGCTGAAAAGAAAGATGATTCCGTATATGGGAAGACACGTATAAACTGTGGGTCCGAAATGCCATCTAGTCTTTGATCATCAAACTATCCAAAGATTGGTTCTGGTTTACCCTTTGGGTTGCGGCGGTCAGACGGCAGCCGCTCTGTGTAAAAAACCAGTAACCTCGTCATATCTAATTGGTTGGGTAGCGGACCCCGGGCTCCGAAGCGTTACTGCTGAAGATGCAACCGGGGAAAAACGTTTGGATGATGATGGAATGATTTCATTGATAATACTCAATAATTTACATCGCCTGTAATCTGTGAACATCAATCTAAATCTTATCTTTATCAATACAAAACCAGGGTATAGATCGCTTAATTTAAAAGTGCTAGCCCCGTTCACACACATCACCGTGATCACATTCAAAATAAGTTTTTATTCTGAAGACTATTTTCAAACTCACTTTAGCAGGGAATCGAACATCAGTGGGCTCCATGGCCGAATTAGATTAAAAAGATGTAGTCACATATAAAACCTATTTCTTTAATAATTTCTTTGTTTTGGTTTATTTGTAAATTCCTTATATCACATAAAAAGCCACAATTAAAAATGCAAAAAATAATAGTACAAAGGCGGACTTATCCCTGACAGGGATCTCTTCTCTCCTATAATTTTAATAATCCTATTCATTCCTATAAATATACCTCCGATAAGTCCTCTATCCCCTAGCCCAGGAGAGCACTGCTAATAGCGCTCATCCAAGACTACACGAGAAACCCTTCCACTCAACATCAACGGCCAAATAAGAATATAATCATGTTCTCACATATTAAAACCTTTACCTACGGAGTTTTCCTCTATTCTCAGAGTATTCTTCTATTTTCTTTCTCAGAGTATTTCTAGTACATAGTGGTAGTTTGACGACCTCTGTGGCGTAATGACAATCAGGAGGTTTTGGGTTCGATCCCCGGCCAGGGTAAGTTTGAAAATGACCTTTTTCAAACTGTCCTGAGTCTTGTATGTTTATCTATGTATGTATTTATCATAGAATTTAGTATCGTTGGGTTAGTATCCCATAACACAAGCTTAATCTTACATTGGGGCTAGCTCAATCTGTGTGATTTGTTTGTATATATATTTATTTATTTATTCCTCCAATAAGTTCGCTATCCCTTAGACTAGGAGATTACAGCACTGCTAATGATAGCGCTCATCCATATGATTACGCGAGAAACGGAGAAATTCGCAGCGGCCGCCTCGCATCCGCTGACCGATATGTGTCTAAACATTGGGTTAGCACACATTAGAGGCGGCTTCACAACACATTAGCATACAAATGGGCTTGCATATATTAAACGAGATGTTACAAGCTTTTATTTGATTTAATAACGTCCGTAAAGAAATTTTAAGCCTATTTTCACCTTCTTGAGATATTCTCACCATATTTATGTTTTTTTTTTTTTTTTATAAAACGCGGAAGGGACATACCCGTAATAAATCGAACTAAGGGCTAAAATAGATGACCTTACTATAGTGAAATTCAAAATACCATCAAAAAAAATTAGACATTAACATAAAAATCGCCCGGTCGGCTGCACACTTTTGTATGGCAATGCCGAATTTTTTTGTGGTCGTTTGGTTGTTATTTTAATTTCATTGTACTATTGTGATCTAGTATAGCCCGTGGTTTAATTTATAACGGGTATGTCTCTTTCACGTTGTATATTAAGCCAGTTAATCAGTGGCGGATTTACCAGCTAGGCTGGAGTTATAAGGTGGTAGAATTTAGGGACGGCTTTCAAATTTTTTTTAGTACTTTTTAAAAGAAATAATAAAAAAAAACTTTATTGACATTAATATTATTTGACACGGCATATATGAAGCCTCTGATTTTCGAGACTTTACACTGTGTTTCGAAAACCAGCATCTCCCATGACAAGTTGGAGTTTCACTTGTGCATAGGTATTCAAGGAAGTATATTATTCAAAGATTTAGAACACACAAGTAGTCATATTCTTATAGAAAATTTAGGTAAAAACTAATAACCTCTTATTTCATAAAAAATATCGAAAATTTGCTAAATCTATTGTAATTACAATACATTTTGTCTAATTCTTACTACTTAAGTCAAATATTCAGAAGAGAGATATGGACAACGTATATTTTAACTAAGATGGGTTTGGCTAATATTAGATTTTTTTATGAATTAGAGTTTAAGAGAACAAAAGAAACACAAAACAAAAGTGGCCGTCTTGTGTGCGTAGAAAAGCTTCACGTTCTCACTTTAAACTGTAAACAGTGGTTCATAAAATAGTTTTAAGGTTATCTAGGGCCTGGTCAAGACAACATTTTAAATTATATCTCCGTTTCCTTTCAAATGATTTATTTCAAATAGGTTCAGCACTGGACCCCGAAAAATTTCTTGCTTGGATGCTATTTAAACAGTTACGTCGTGTGCATTGAAAGAGACAGTGACAACGTCTGTACGCATTCGAAGACACCCGAAATAGAAAGAATCTTAGAAAGTAAACCACGTCCTTGCCGACAGCGGTCCTAACCTAAGTCTTTATTTAAGCTTTCAAACCTGTTTTTATATTAGACACTAGGTATTGCATAAACAGATTAATGTCTCTGTTGCTGATTGGTTTTTGTTTTGGTGTTTGAAGAAAGCAGGAAGTGGTTATTGGCACTTGCTGGCCCCGGCATAGAGATGTCACGTAATCGCAGTTCTTTCCAAATATTGTCGCAAAGTTTGTTAATACGTATCTTCATAAAAAATCTGCCATTTTAAACCAGCCGTGTAGTAAATAGTATAACAAGGAGTTTATTGAATTTGACAGGAAAATCAACGCTTCTTAATTCGGTATCATTCTTTTATTAGGTAATTATTGTCAGATTTTTCAGCCTGCCTAAAGGCATCTGACATGCATAGTTTGACGACTGACATGCATAGTTTGACGACTGCCATACAATGATGACAGCCGGGACCAACAGCTTATACGTGCCTTCCAAAGCAAGGAGAAGCACCACTCTAACAGCGAACCACGCCCGGTGTAGCTTAACTTGCGAAAGCGCTAGTAATGCGCACTCCCGCCGGGCTACAGAGCTCCTCAAAAAGGTAATAGCGGTGTCCTGTCTCGTCATGTATGACGAGACAAGACGCCGCCCTATTTACCTTTAATTTATGTAGCTCGGTCATAGCGTATTCCCAGTAGCATCCTCAGCTGTGTTGCTTGGTGCTTCCAAGGGTTGCTTCGGATGGTGGGACCGCTTTCCAACTTTTCCACTTCGCATGACGATACGATACTATACTCTTTCTACGAATACACGATCTATTTATTTGCTTGATAACATGGTGCTTTATGTGATGTTACTTTGTGACGACGGCCCTCTTGCTCCGCACCGCACCTCACCGCACCGCACCCCGCGCCGCCCTTATAAAAGCGGTTGCGAGCTGGACCTCATCCCGCGGTCCGACCCCCCCGCATTTGTCGTAATCGAATACGTAGGCGTAGGAACATTAGCCCGTTTACTAGGTACCGCCCGGCGGTACCTGGACGATTTGCGTCCGAAGTAGGCCTTTCTGGCACCGTAGCTTCGGCCCTTTCGGCAAAACATGGGTGTTGCAGCACCCTAAAATTTGCCATAATCCCTAGCGCGTCCAAAGCCGAGGTTTCCCCCTTGGGAGCCCTTTGCGCTGCTGCTAGTAGTATATAAATATAGGAAGCCGGGCCTCTGGCCCGCTCCTCAAACCTTGTCCGGGTGAAGTAGGAAATGCCGTCCGAGGCAACCTATGTATGTCATTATTACAAAAAAAAAACAATAAATGGAACTCATCCTTTTTCCACTACTCGTTAAGCCGGGCAGCAGTACAAAGCTGAGTACTTCCTATCATCCTGGATCACGAATCACGTGGCTTGCTAACTTGCGACCCCTATCTGTGACTATTTTTAGTGTTCATTACCTAAATTGTTAAAATTTGAATTAAAGAGTTTGGTATTCTTAATATTGTTTCTTTAAAATAAATCTTATCGTCACAGTACAGTATACAAAAATATTATGGAGCACATGTTCTGCTGACCATGATAGCATGCAAATAATTGGATAAGGGCTTGTAGCTACTGTAGCCATACCATGTACCTCTCTTCCCATGCAAATCATAAAAGCCCATCGCGGAATTGTGAATACGCAATGGTGTTAGCAACCAGTCAATATTCGACTCTCTTTTCTGCTTACACCAGGATGCTTAAAGTTGCCTTTTGGTGTTAAGAACTAGGCTCTGTGTGTTCCGTTAAGGGTTAGAGATGTATGTACTATACAATGTCCTTTTTAATTAAGTACAAATATTTTAAGAGGTGATTCAGTCCATCATTTTGAACAACTTTTCCCAATAAATATATATCGAAATACGAAAAAGTTTTTTGCATTTTCATAGTAACGATATCACGTGACTACTTCAATCTGTATGAGAACCTAATTTTTTTTTCGTATTTCGGTATATATTTATTGGGCAAAGTTGTTCAAAATGATGGACTGAATAACCCCTTAAAATTTTTGTACTTAATTAAAAAGGACATTGTATACGCCTCTTCTCGGTCGTCATTTGCTCTTATTATGGCCAATTTCGTTATGCGCGGTCAATGTTTATCGCATTTTGTCGCATTTCGCATAATTATGTAATAAATTTAGATAAAATAGACACCTTCATTTTCTTGGTATGTAGTCTCATTCGGGATCGTCATTTTAAGTGTGTCACGGCGGGCGCGGCTCGTAGCTCTGACATAACAGTGTCATCGAGCCGCATTCCACAGGACCGCGGCTTTCACCGCCCTCCACACTTCTGTTCGCAATTACATCAAGTTACCTAACACCTGTAGCTCAAGACACGATTTTGCAAACCAACTCCCTTTTTACCGCAATACAAGTTGCCTGTGTGACCACTCCACCTCTTCCTGTGGATGTCGTAAGAAGCGACTAAAGCCCAAACATCTCGTATTACAACTGCATTCCCTAGAGTTCAGCGGCGGCTGATTGTAAAACTTATCGCACAAATATATCCCCAAACTGAGTTGACGTCAGGCAAGTGGCCGATAGAAAAAGCAGCCAAATCGTTTAAACTGTTCCGCTACCTCTTACCAAACACATAATTCAAGAGCTGAAGGCACCGGCCATGCTGAAGCATGCCATCGCTTTCTCCCGCTCTAGCAAATGACAGTTCTAAGAGACAGAAAAGGATAGCAGCTTAGAAAAGAACTGGTCCGTGCTGACAGATGTAGTCCAATGTTACAACAACTTAAAAATCTGACAACAGTTTTAGCCTTTTACACGAAATACAAAACATAATTTCAATCTGTTAATATTTGTACGTTTAACGATATCCATCTTTATGTAACGTAACCTAAAGCATCATCATTATATCATCGATAAACGAATTCAATCACATTTTCAAAAGAACATAATTTCTTCGAGCAGTTTCTATCGATTTCTATCGATTCTTGCGATGATTGGGAGTCAATCATTTCTACCGTCTGTCAGTCTGTGTGTCTGGTAATCAGCGAACTTTGGCTGCTATTCATCGTAATAATATTGTGTGAGTTTACAACATTTGCGATACGTCATGCGGCATCAGAAAACTAATTTAAAATTATTGAGAAGCTATCAATAGATCAGGTAGTGGATTCCATCATTTCACTTTTGTATAACTATTTTTAGAAGTTTATTGTGATGCGGTCTTATTACAAAACATAGGTAAGCTCGCTTGCTCTTCCAAGTCGGTCTGGAAGAAAAAAAACTTAAAATGTACCAGCTGCCTATCTTCCCGCGTAGATCGTAAAAGCCGATCGTGGGAATCGGCGGAAATGTGAACCATGTTAATAAGCGAAGCGGTTAGCAACCCATCACTATACAATATGTAACAAAAGCCCTGTCCGATCCTTGTAGGAAGAACTCAGACCGTTTTATTTCGAGTTTGAAGCATTACTTCCATAGCAAAAGTTGTTAATATTGACGGTCTGAGTTGGTCCTACGAGGATCGAAAAGAGTTTTCGTTACATATTGTAGTTATTGATTGCTTTTCCATCTTGCAAAGTGGCTTTTGAGTCTTGCCCTGGGCGCTGTCTGGTTTGAGCCACAAGATACAAAATGCTCTTTCTACCCTCATAGGTTCAGCGAAGACCTAGAGGAACACTGTACGAGCTAGCGTACAGTATTACCTTTGGTCTATGACACTTTGACGTGACGCGGGCCGGCGCGTGTAACCTACATACTGCATATTTTATAAGTTAACTTTGTCTTACTAGTGCAATAAACGCATTCCGTGGTACCGGTCGGGTTTTAATTATTGCCGTCCTTGACTCCTGCATCCAACTTCCCGAACACACCGTGTCCGCCTGCCATTGCATAATTTAAATGTACTGAGACCCAACTGTCCGGTACAAACACTGCCCGATCAATTTACTGGCTCAATTGAAAATATTACTGTATTACCATAGACCATAGCCGAAAGTGCATAAATGTTTAAACCTAGACAAAATGCTCGTGCGGCCTCGAGGCCACGCGAGCATACCAAAGCTCGCTCGCGTCTTGCTCGTAATGCCAATTCTTTAAAGTAATTTACGAGTGTCATAAAATAAAATAAATAAATATATACGGACAAATTACACTGATTGAGCTAGCCCCAAAGTAAGTTCGGGACTTGTGTTATGGGATACTAACTAAACGATACTATATTTTATAACATATACATATATAGATAAACACCCAAGACCCAGGACAATTTGAAAAAGGCCATTTTCCAACTTGCCCTGACCGGGAATCGAACCCGGGACCTCTGGGTGGCGGACTAGCATGGTGACCATTACGCCACGGAGGTCGTCGAAAGTGTTGAAAAGTTATTTATTTTATTTTATGTATGACGCGATTTATGTATGATAAGAGCAAGACGCGAGCGAGCATTGGTATGCTCGCGGGGCCTCGTTTAAAATTTATGCACTTTCGGCTATGGTCTATAGTAATACAGTAGTATTTTCAATTGAGCCAGTAAATTGCTCGGGCATGTTCCTCATTATATTAAAGGTACTATGCAATGAAAGCGATTTCTCACTACCATTTTCATTTATTCAAAACCAGCCATTAAGAAAAAGGTTTCCGTCAACAGCCGAAATGCAGATGTGTGTCATTTCATTCATAGTTTGGTTAGCGTCTCAATTAGCGAAGCCATGTTTGTTCGGTTTGTGAATGGTAGTTACATAAAAATAAAAGAAGGGACATCAGGTATCATCTATACTAATATTAAATGTGAAAGTGTGTTTGTCCGTTCTTCACGTCGCAAATAGTTGCGACAAAACAAACACCGATCTATTGCATAGGCTCGAAGTTATTCTTCTTTATTGTGAGTTTTTTAAGTTTCCGTAAAATCACTCAAGTAAGTAGCTATGTAAAAAGATTTCATGAGAAATAAACTTTAAATACAACCAGCTGCTTGTCTTCACGCGTAGATCGTAAAAACCGATCAAGAGAACGAGTCAAATTCAATTTAAAATCAAATATATCTTTACTATCGAAGGATATTTATAATATCTCTTAATAATCGTCACTTTGTTATGCACAATTTGAGGTCAACAAAGTAACCATTTGAGGTCAACAAAGTAACCATTTGAGGTCAACAAAGTAACCATTTGAGGTCAACAAATGGTTACCTACAGCTTTATTTACTGCGGCTTCCAAGTCAACAAGTCATGAACAATTGATTTTTTTGTTTTCCTTATGGTACCTAGTAGATATTGCATCATCAATAAGTCGTAATTTGTACCATTGTGGTCAATAAAGATTGAATAAATAAACAAATAACAATCAATAAGTAATGCGGATATCACGTCTCTATTTTGATTTTCTTCCGAAACCCAACCATTATATTTTTGTTTTTAGTATGTGTTAGTGGCCAACACTGGTGTCCGATTTTCAAGGGAAGGATTTCTCTGCCTAAAGGCATCTGACATAGCTTGACGACTGACATACACTGATGATAGCCGGGACCAACGGCTTATACGCGCCTTCCGAAGCACGGACAACCATAACGCTAATAGTGGTCTTTGACTAGACTGCCTAGCCTATAATGGACTAAAGGATTATATTTATATGCTTAGGTACTAAATATTTAAATCAGTTTTCTTAGAATAAACGTCAGAAGTTTAACTTATTACTTCACAGTCATCTCTTCAAAATGAGACTTGTTGAGAGCCCTAAATGTAGGGCATGTGAGGAACCTCGAGAAGACAATGAGACACATCCTGTGCAGCTGCGACTCAATGGCCGGAAAGCGTATGGACCTCTTTGGATCAGCATATCCTAAGTTAGAGGACTACATGCACTACGCACCAGGTAACATTCTGAAGCTTATGCAGTCCTTCTTCAGAAATCCTGATGCGGGTGAGTAAGGCAAGGGGATAAGTACAATATAACCCAAAGGTTCGACGTGCTTCCAAATATGGACCCCAAAGCAAAATAAGATAAGATAAGATAAGATACTTATTACTTCATTCGAATTCCATTACACCGAATATTTCTTTATTTTCATATTTATTTATAACACTTTATTGTTGCAAAGTAAAAAAATACTTTTAACAAATGGCAGACTAATGCTAAAAGCATTTTCTTCCAGTCAACCATGGGGATGAACAGAAAAAAAAATGTTTAGCGCAAAAATCAGAAATATCGATGTAATAAATACAAATACTTCATAATTATGAACATATATCTAAATTATCACCTAATTCTAGAATTTAATGTTTATCCTCCCAACACCTGAGCGAACCGGGCCAGGTCAACGTGACCACGCCATAAAGATAAGCGTGGTCATCAACATAAAGTATTATTAAGTATATTTTCTTGCGCCCGCGCCGCACCGAAAGTGGCCACTCTCGCTTTCTCGGGTTTGGTTAGAAACACTCGTTTGTTTTATGCGCTGAGCCAAGATGGCGGACAATGTGGATAATGGTGTATGCATAAGTCATGTAATCGCTCGCTACACCTGTTCGGTGTGAAGGATGCCTGTGGCACTGTAGAGTGTAGAGGTGCATCTTAGAGAAAATGTATCCTACTTATAGATACCTACTTACAATTTTCGTTTTGTTTTTCATGTGTGTAAGTGGCGTACACTGGTGTCAGATTTTTCAAGCTGCCTTAAGGCGTCTAACATAGTTTGACGACTGCCAAAAAATGATGACAATCAGGACTCACGGCTTATTAGTGCCTTCCGAAGCACGAAGGAGGTCGAGGATTTTTTTATGCCGCTTTTGGTCACCCATCCGAGTGCGGACCACGCCCGGTGTCGTTGTACTTGCGAAAGCACTAGTAATCCGCACTCCCACTGGGCCACCGAGCTCCCTAACTTATAATATAATGCAGCCATATCCATAGGACCTTTATTGCAAAATTAAACACCATTTTACTCACGTTGCGTAGTGGGAAGAGGCCGGCTACTTTCGATCGTTTTAGGCGGTCTTCATCAGAGTGAGTACTAGGAGCGGCGACCCGACGGTTTCACTATGTCCAAAGCACTGATAAACGTACGCACGTAGTGGTCACCATGTTAGTACGCCACCCAGAGATTGCGGGTTCGATCCCCGGTCAGGGCTAGTTGGAAAATGCCTTTTTCAAATTGTCCTGGGTCTTGGATGTTTATCTTTATTTGTATATGTTATAAAATATAGTATCGTTGAGTTAGTATCCCATAACACAAGTATCGAACTTACTTTGGGGCTAGCTCAATCAGTGTTATTTGTCCCTATATATTTATATTATACTCGTATTTATAAGTATCAACCCAACATGCAGAGTATTGCTCGTCCTATTGTGTCGAAGTTTTCTCCACTGCAACACTTGCATCACAAGCGTCGCACTGCATACCAAATGCACTTAATGTGTTGGGACATGAAACTAAACATGTGTACCAATCACTTATTTTTCCCTCACGGGGTTGACAGAGTCTTAACAAACTGAAAGGCTGCGCCTAGCAATATACTAAGCCTAAGATAGAAAACAAAAATGAGGTAGTGACAAGTTACCAAAAAGAAGTTCAAGAATAATTAAATAAATTAAATGTTTTTGTTGACAGCCCATCACCGATTGACAGGGTCTCAGGTTTACTCCGTGTTTTATTCATCTTCTTATATTTAAGAGCTTGGGTCTTGTCGGTGGTGTCTCTCTTTCCTCTGCCAAGATCTTAACCTCCGTATTTAATTTTCACGTTATTTTTTTCTTTTATTTGATGTTATTGTGTTCAATATTATTCTTATATGATAACCAAGAGCCAATTGCATCTCTTTATCGTCTCGTAATTAAAATTGCTAATTTTATAGGTAAATACTTACTTATTACAGGTATTGCGAGTACACGACTTTATTCCTCACGGAGTAGGCAGTGCCCGAAGGCAATAAAGTGATAGTGGGTCGGCTTCCTTGCTACATCACCTCTTGACACGATTCCTCGAGATTGTCACAAACTTCCCCTATCGGTTTTTACGATCTGCGCAACCGAAAGAAGCAATAACTAATCAACCAGAACATTACTTACACATTTACGTAATTTAAGAATTTGTGTAGAAGTTGGCAACACTTTATAATATGTCAATAACATGGATTCCAGAGTATGCGGTTTTTATTTCGCCTAATCTAAATAAAAAAATGAAAGAAAATAATGGGCAAGAAGACATTTGTTTAATTTATAGTTTACTTTTAGTTTCGTAAAGTTTTTTTTTTCCTGTTGTTATTTCTTTTTTCTCAATAAATCCATTTATGAGTGTCTAAGAAAAAAATGTAAGAAATCTTTTACTATTTAAGTTTGTAATGGAAGTATACAATGTCGCGAGTGGAGTTACAATATAACAATCGGAGGAAAACCTCGGTCAGTGATACATAGGTACCTAGTACTTAAGCAATAGGCTCCATGCAGGCTTTATCTACGACGACTGAGCTGTGCATTTTAAGTACTTTTCAATGACCTACTTAAAGCCGACTGATAAATTTATCGCTTTTTAGGAATTAAGGATTTCAGATTTAAGTGTAGGTAACTTAAAGGAATATTATATAGGTACTTGTTAAGAATTCGATAAACATATTACATCAAGGAGGAAAAACACTAAAACTAAACTATACCTATCTAAAATTTTAAACTATTCTTAAAATTAAAAAAAAAAACTTACAAAAAAGTCATCTAAAGCGCTACATCAAGGCAACGTGCCCAAAATGCTGACAGCATTCTCCCGCTGGTTCCTAAAAATAGGCACTTCCAAGAAAAAACTACTTTGCTAACCCAAAACTCTTTAAGATATAAAGGTTACAAAGTCACGTCCGCCTTTGGACTACGTGTCAGAGCGCCTTAGAAAAACCGGACAGGAGTGACGTCACTTATGTCGCATTTGTACGCGTGATATAAGAACATTTGGTCGGGTGCTATGTCAAATATCTAAGCGCACGGTAGTGCGCAGGCCAAGTTCCAGCAACAGGCCGCGCGTATGCCGTGCACTATTTACACGAACCGTTTCGACCCACTATTGACCCCCCTGTAACTCAGTGCCTATTGCAAGTACAGAGATAAAATTGAACCTTCGTAATTATATACTAGTACTAAAGCAGTATGTCAAATTTCATAGATATAGCTTCAGTAGACCCTGAAATATGACCCTGTGAAAATTGCTAATTTTGGCACTGACTGACTGACTGACTCACTGACCGGTAATCAAAACCTCTAGGCCACTTCCAATTGTCCTAGCGTTATGAAATTTGGCACGCAGGTCGTGTTTTATATGTAGATTAACAGAAAATTAAGAAATTTAAGAAATCGGTCAAGCGTGAGTTGGCTCAATCGAATATCACATTTTTAATAAAAATATGTATGAACTATTAATACAATGAAATTACGATGAGGAGGGGAGGGGGGAGGGAGTATAAAATATTGTCATGTATACATAATGCACACTGTATAGCTTATTATTAAATACTGCTTACCTAAAAAATCAGGCTTCTATTGTTATAAATTAGTTTCGATAGATGGCGCTAGCGGTATAATTGTAACGCGATATTGTGTTTTTCGTCTGCAGTATATACGAAAAGTTGGTAAGAAATCGATGGGCATTTCTTTCTACACTTACGCCGTTTTGATATCTTATCAAAAAGAATAATTTTTCAAAAATAAAAACCGACTTCACCCCCGAACTACACAACCGATTTTGATAAAATTTCCATGGTACCACCTGGAAAGTATACCCTTTCAAACAAAAAAAGATTTTATTAAATCGGTCCTTGCGTTTTTGAATAATCGGTGAACATACATAAAAAAAATAAAGGATCGCGACGATTTGATAACCTCCTCCTTTTTTGGAAGTCGGTTAAATAATAGGTACGATTTCTTGAAAATAAGTATTGAAATCCCACCAAAAACATACCTGTTAAAAAGGGGGCCAAGTTCCTATCGGCTAATTATGCGCCTAAAAAAGGGTTGTGGGTAAAATTATAACTTTATTAACATTGAATTTTTGTGTAACTGTCTACGTATACCCGGTATTAATATGTTCTTGGAGAAAGTTAAAAGTTTATGAATTTAAGACACTGAACTTTCCAAACAAAATGAATATGTCGTAGAAGAAAAATATATTAAAAATTAAATTTAACCAGATTGCCGACAGAATAGCTGTTTGCTTGTTCTCTGAGCGAATTCATAAGAACAGCTTTGTATATAATGTGTTACAATAATTGATTGCTTTTGTATCGTATAAAAACGATAGGTTATAACTGTAATGATAGATTTAAGTTTGTTGAAATAAATAAATTAATAAAATAAATATTTCCGATTAATTAAGCTTTTATGGAAACCAAAGTAGCAAAAAGCTTTTTTGGGAAAATTTCCTTAACTAAATATCTACTAATGCATATAGGTAGGTGCACAGGGTCAGGTGTAAAGAATTGACGTCACATCAGAAGCGTCAGGTTGAAATCTCCGTCTGGTTCTGTGTAATCCCCTAAAATACGACCATAGAAGTTTCATAACATAACACTTCACAGCCTCATCTCGCCGACTCAATATAACCCTTATCTCGTCTGCATAAAGTTGAAAGTATGTCGTCACACGTTTAGAACGGCTCTTACACAACCAACACCTGTGGGTTGACTCTCTCCTTTACCACCAGTCGCACCTGACGTCGCGGACAGAAACCACGGTTCAAACAAACACAAATTGCGTTCCAAAAAAAGATAATTCAAATTTTGAAATTGCGAATTCTGTGACTTATTGAGTGAGTGATACACGGATTCCGCTCCTGTGAGTGAGTGAGTGACCGATGCAAGCCGTTTTCACTTTTTAAGAGACGGGACACACTGACGGTGAGTCGATGGTTGATAACTTTTGACCGCGGTTTCTCTTTCGTGGGATCTGCTTGCTTTACCTGTGCATATGTGAATACTCACATAAAAGTGCATGTAATAGACTATCGTACTCATTTGTACCTTCAAAAGTATTTTTAAACAGATATGTTCATTATGTCATGTTCATGAAATCATAAAACTATAAATTCAAGTTATTTAATATAGTTACGACGGTAACTAAAAACTAAACCTGATATTATAGACATACAGAATTAGACCAGGTTACTAGGACTTCTTCTATTTACAAGAAACAGTCATTCACAACAATTTTCTTAATCTAATTTTACAATCGAGTACAAAATGGAACAACATGCATTTTCTTCGATGTTCCCATCATGTTCTATATTATTCGTTACGTCAGCATATACCGTATTTTATATTTTTATTTAGATCGTAAAAGCCGAGCGCAAGAATTGGCGGAAATACGAATCATGTTAATAGGCGATGCGGCTAGAGCAACACATCACTATTTTGATTCCTTTTTCTACCATCACGCTAAGAGTGGCCTTTGGGTTCTACGGCCCTGACCTCTGTCTGCTTAGAGCCGAAAGAACAAAAAGCTCTGTCTACGACATTAGAGCTAAAGATGTGATAGTCTACCCAGATGTCTCCAAAAACTGTTCCTTCAGTTGTAAGGATAGCCTTTAGAATTTTTAAACGTGTTTATGTCAGTACGTAGGTATATATGGGAGATATACATACATATATCCTGGTTATAAAACTAAAGCTTTTATATCAGTATAATCAGTCATTTATTTACCAGAAATATGAGTGTATGTAAGTTCGCTGTTTTCTACTTTTCGTGTAATTGCATTTTAAAATTATCAGTTACTCTGGTTGTAATTAAACATATTTAATAAACATAAAGATAGATTCAAAATTTTGAAGATTTAATCATTAAAGAGAACCTTTAAAAAATTATTATCTTTCTTGTTTTATCGCGGCATCAGGAAGTAGGCTATAAAAGGTTAAATAAAAACTTATTTTTAAATGTGGATTAATTAAATTAACTACTGACTAAACGTACTTAATTAGTAGGTAAGTACATACACGTAAGGAAATCATAAAACTATAAATTCAAGTTATTAAACACAGTTACGGCGGTGCCTAAAAACTATACCTGATACCTACTACGCATTTATGTAGTTTAAAATTATATTATTAAGACTTACATAAATACACACAATTAGACCAGGTTACTAGGACTTCGTCTATTTACAAAAAACATTCATTCGCAACAACTCTTTTGATCATATTTTACAGTCGAGTACAAAATGGAACAACCTGCATTTTATTCGATGTTCCCATCAAGTCACCATGTCCATAATGTTCTACAATTCGTTACATCAGCATCATCATCATCAGGTCTTCTTTTAGTCTCCACTGCGGAAACACGTCTCTCTCTGCGCTACCAGAGCCATATTCGGTAGAGGATTTGGCCTACACTCTCCGCGCTGGCCAGACGGGTCGTAAAGGTTTCATTCAGCTTGTATTTCCTAAGTCGCCTTGAATTCATTCACGGGAAGACTTGCAGAGGTCAATATCTACTTTGCCGGTAACCACACGCCTATATTTCTATGTATAGACTTGTATCTAGAGTAAGTACCTAGTTAATTACATGCTTATCTCAAAGCGTCTATCGCTAATAATTTATTTCTGTTTTTCCTTAAGGTTAACTGGTAGAGAATGCAATTAGCATTAAGTCCACCTTTTGTGCCATAGTGGTCAATAAAGATTTAATTAAGGCGGCCCTTCCCGGCTGCTCTGTTTTCAACGCGAGAATAGTTTGAAAAGCTTGGTGTTTCATCCAGGGCAATGATAGAAAAAAAAGCAAACCAAATAGAGAAATATAGCGCCTAAGGGCACGGTTTGCATTCTAATGAATGCAATTAGTATTATTATTACCTATCTTTTAAACGAATATTAACTATTCATAGGGTGCGGAAATTTCATAAAACTTGTTCCAGGAGATACGTGTTTATCAGCAAGCCTTACAAGTGTGTGAAATAAATGTTTTGTATTCAAAGTTTTCATTACATTTGCGAGGTTTGTATGGAAATATTTTCTTTACTTTTACAATTTATGAATACTTTATGAACGGTCGAAGTTCAGCTAAAATTTGTGCAAAAAAGCAGATTTTTAGAGGCTTATATTGACTTTGTTTTCCTTAATTTCAATTTTTTATTTCGATCTAGTAATAGCGCTCAAGATACCTGTGACTTCGATTTTTTTTAAGAAAGATCAGATACGACGCCATGATCACGTTTAAGCGTTTGTATAAAAAGTAAGACGGGAAGGCTGCTCTTAATATATTTGAATGACGCTCACATATTTGAATTCACATACAAACTCGAATCTGCTGATTGTTCAAGGGATGTCAATTTTTTTAAAATTTAGATTTTAATGTTCCATGGAAAGTTTTTCAGTATCATATACAGAATTCAGTTAAATATGCTAATATAAATAATACATGAATCAAAACATTTTACAAGAAGCGAAGAAAACAGCCGTGCTTGTGCGCCCGAGGCGAAACGAAAGGGAAATCCACTAAGTGTAGTTTATACAGTGGACGCGCATGCGTGTGTGGAACGTAGAATTGTATGTGGCGTGGCTGGATATATAGGAAATTAGGTCACAAGTTGAGTTATACCGGTTGTTACACCTTCATACACGTCGATCGTACATTTACTGTGAATATACGTGCATAAAAAACAAAACTTATAGCTCATCTAAATTAACTATGGAAAAATGCAAAAAATAAGGAAGGCTCTTTTATCCTAGATTCTTTATATCTAGGCTTTAACCTTGTTTTAAAGGCGGGAAAATTTGTGTTTAGAATTTTTCAATGTCAATGGTAAAAGGTTAAGAGGATATCTGAATTTCCCGGGGTCTAGTGTTGCCCCTATTTGAAATAAATTATTTGAAAGGAAACGGAAACATCATTTAAAACTTCGTCTTGACCAGGCTCTAGGTAACACTTCAAACTATTTTATGACCGAATATTTACAGTTCAAAGTGAGAACGTGAACCTTTTTTGCGCACATTTGCGAAAAACGGCCACTTTTGGCTATTTGTTGTTTGGTTATTATCAGTGGTCGGAATTAGGTAGAGTTATTAATGTACTTACACTGATTTCATACAGCAAAAGATTAAAGTGGATATGCCTCAAATCCTGAGATTAATTTTAAAGAGCAGATAAATCCCGTTATGTATTAAATAAAAATTTATTTACTTTTACGTTGTCAATATGTAAAAACTAATAAATAGACTAATGTAAATACTAATAAAAATTTTATGATAATTATCTTTGTTTTATTTGTCTCATATATCTCTGAGGTTTTTATTATTATTTATTAGTAATATTGTTGGCAACATGGGATTGTCCATCAGAAATCCGATTTATTATCAACATTTCGATGCAAGATAAATAACTCTACCTAATTCCGACCTCTGGTTATTACCCTAAACAAATAAGTCCCTAAATGTTAATAGTTACCATAACATGAGCCTGGTTATTATAGTTATGCAACGGTCCAAGTGTGAGAGAAAGGTTATTACTCAACTGGGTTCATTAATCTAAAGCTCGCGATCTGAACTTCGGTCGCGAGCTTTCGAGAGCAAGCACCCGGATCGTGAAGTGCAGGCAGCTTCACCAGAGTAAAGACTTCAACAAGCTTTTATACAAACATTCATTTCAGAACACTTTACTATTTTTATTTTTCAAGTATGATTAAATAAAACAAATACTGAATGTAAAACTAAAAAATGCGAGTCGGATTCGCGCACGAAGGTTCCGTACCATTATCTATAAAAAATCACGTTTTTTGTATCGGTGCCCCACTTAAATGTTTATTTTATTCTGTTTTTGCGCTAGGCGTGGGCTCGGCGTGCGTGTGTCGTCTGAACACGCCCTAAGTATCGTTCTTTGTTTGCAAGACCGCTTGTTGACATTATGTACTGAAGAGTACATAAACTTGAATATTCAAGGATAAATGAATACAGTTTCAAGTATCCGTAGGGGCTGTAAGTCCCTACATTGATAATAATGATAAATTACAGGCGTTGTTTTTGGAAATTATGTAAAAACTAGCTGCGCCTTGCGGTGTAACCCGCGGAAAAAGTAGCCTCTGGGTTAAACCAGGGTGTCAGCTTCGTAAATATCAAATTTTATCAAAATTGGACCAGCGGTTTGCTCGTTAAGAAGTAACAAACATACACACACAAACTTTCGCCTTTATACTTAATATTAGTGTGATGACCGAACTGAGTGAATAGATGTATTGCACTGATTTGATACTTTTAAAATTAGGAACTCACAAGAAAATGTAATGTCGAAATTGGAATGTAGGCATTTAAGCACCACTGCCAACAAAAAAATAGGGTTATGTTATTCTGTACAGTGTTCCGTAAAGTATTGATCATCATTAATTCATTCAACCCGATTTCCTGAGATGTTCAAGTTTCCAACACCGTCCAGAATGTAGGGTAAACGACACCGTACTGGGCGGGGGCTAGAAAACGGACGCCAAAGCGGGTCACCCTTACCCGCACCCATACTCGCTGATAAGAAACGCACTGATACCTTCATCAGCTCGTGAGTTTATCAATTTTGATGTTTGAATTGTCAACGGCCTTGCAAGGCAGTCGTGTTTATACGTTACAAAGTAAGGCTAGGTCTAGGGCTAGATACGTCACAGATCCGCCAATTTTAACCATTGTCTACCTATCGTGGATCCATAAAGTTATAATAAATATGTAAATAAACTTTTCATCTCTGTTTCTCGTAGTCTAAACTAAACGGGTTGATGAAAAGCAGCCAGCATTTCTTTTCAATTTCGCAAGGTCTTCGGCGTCTTAGAGGGATCATTGACATGCGTAATGTCTGTGGACAACAAGTCATTATCTTAAAAAAAAACCTGACTGCCTTTTTATATACCCAGTGTCACTCCATCTCCAGTTAACTCCATCGAGCCGTTCAGGCTGCAGAGCTTGCCAAACAATTATACATACATGCTCTATAAAAACATAACCCTCCTTCTGGCGCAGTCGGGTTAAAAAACTGAGCGGCTGAGGATGCAACCGAGAAGGCGTTGAGGTGATGAGAAGGTTAAATAAACAGCAATAAAATAATTTTAATTGAATGAGATCTCCGTCATGATCTTGGGTCAGTCGGAGCGAGTGAATCCATTGACACAGATCTAGTTGGCATCTACGCGGAACCGAGAGAAACCGGGCGCGGGCAGTGTGCGGCTCTGCCGTTTTACAAACTGCATAATTTTCATAATTTGTATGATTTAAAATAGATGGCGTTATCCGAAGTTAGACCTCGCTATGAGTATTTTTGGAAAATAGATCAAAAATGTAAAAGACTCAGCGAAAACAACGGACAATAAACGTATATATGAATATTTATCGGCAAGTTTCATCAAGAGAAGTTTCAGGTATTTTGTTTACAAACTAATTCTTTCATCATATGATTTAAGCCTTGCAATATCTTAACCAGACTGAAGACAGTTTTTCACAAAGTATTCTTCCCAGTGCGATTCGAACCCACGACCTCTACTACTACTCGACCTCAATCAAAGCTATAATCCGTCTGAAATACCACAAACAATCTGTTATCAGAATGGAAGGGTTATCAGCTTAATGTAATTAAAATTAGTGTAAATTTGTTTGTGATGAAGTCACAATCGAATTATGTTAATCGATTTTTTATTACCGTGGATATCGATACTACGCGACATTCTCGGTTTACCTACCTGGTTTGTTTATTTAATGTTTAACAGTTGACACAAAGCTTTTGTATACGTAAGCAGTATAAAGTTATGTGTTAATAAAGTAAGTATAATTAATAAAATAAGTTATATCTTTAGCCTTGTGTTTCCGACAAAGAAAGCTTAAAATCGACTTGACCCTCAAACTACACAATCGATTTTCATTAAATTTCTATGGGACCACCTGACAAGCATATCTTTTCAAACAAAAAAAGAGTTTTTCAAATCAGTCCAAGCATTTTTGTTTTTTTTTTATAATTATTTTACGGCTCTGGATACTAGTCCTTTAGAGCCTATCTTTATTTAGTCAGTTAACAAGCCATTATTAAAAAAGAAAACAAAAACCCGACTGCTTTTTTATATACCCTGTGTCACTCTCAGAATTAAGACGAATCTGATTGCACTTCTCAAGCTTAAATCCATCGAGCTGTTTTTTTTTAATGATTATTTTACGGCTCTGGATACTAGTCCTTTAGAGCCTATCTTTATTTATTTACTTCCTTATTCCTAACCCTAACCCTAACTATACAATCAAAGGGTGGTGTAGGTCTTTTGATTGCTTCAAGGGAGCTTCTGGCAACAAATCTATACGAGCCCACTGGTTTTCATAGCTGATTGAGTGGCGGACGGCGCCTAAAGACGCCCACCACAGTCCGAAAATAAATATCACTACAACCGCACTATGAGTGTCCACTTTAATTATTTTACTTATTGTCCATGAGCATGAGCATTTATAACACTAAACTACACCAATTTCATATTATAAAGTCTACTAGAATCAATTTGGAAAACAATTTAAAACAAACTCCAACTGAACCCCTTGACTTCCCGCCAAAAACTCCATCGAACCGTTCAGACTACAGAGCGTGCCAAACATTAGAATTTGGCGCCAATAATCCGCCATTTTGTTCTTTTTATTTTGATATACCGAGTGTCACTCTTACAGTAAATACAAATGTAACGACACCTATCAAGCTAAAATCGATAGAGCCGTTCGGGCTGCAGAGCGTGCCAAACAATTATACATACATACGTACATACATAGTCTCAAAAAACATAACCCTCCTTCTGGTATTAAACGAAGTTTATGCACATTAATGAGATCTTTCCAACCCGTCTGGCCAGCGTGGAGAGTGTAGGCCAAATACTCATGCTGCTCTGGCTAAATATGGCACTAGGTTCGTGCTCCTGTAGTTGAGACTACAAAAGACCCGATGATTATGAATTGACAATTAAGGGTTATACATCAGTCGTATTTTGTCATTTTTTCCAACAGAAAACAAAAAAGGCGTTTTATTTTGGAGAATCCTTCTGCACACGAGCACAGAATAAGTACTAGTATTCACGTACAGAAGTCTTACTCAGAAAAGAAATTCAAAGAAATATCTACTTAATGTGGTTAGCGCTATGGTTTAATTTAGCTCGCGTCAGAACTTCACCTCTTCCTTTAGATACCTAGACATCAATTGCAAGCCAATTTCATTATTATTACTCTAGACAAACCATTCATGTAACTGAATTTTCCCCTTCGAAGTGGTCGCCGCGCGCGTAGTAATAATGTAGATAGATTTTTGATACCTAAACGGGGAGTGACATAGGTTGTAAAAAATTTTTCAAATCTATGCATAGGCCTGACACGAGGTATAGTGATTAATTGATTATAAACCTGCATTATTGACCGATTAAAAGGCAATAGCATGTCAGTACATGTAATTGTAATAAGTAATAACGATAACACGCAGATAAGGCGATTCTTCAATGAAAGTCCGTTATCGCGACTATGAATAAAATGGGTTTATTTACCTACGTTGCGTACGGGTTCATACTGTCACCGGCAGTCACGTCTACATGTATTTTTGGTATTTTTTTAACAAATACTTGTTCTAATGAAGTGTAATGTGAATTCAATGAATTAATTTTAACTTTTATCTACACCCATGCGCTATAAATCCTCTATAAAAGTTTCTGAAGCAGTTAGCTTATTGCCTACATTAAAACACCCAGTATCATAGTAACCATTATATCACCCAAAATAGTGTTATAATGTTGTACTAAATTTCATTATGTAACGCAAACTTAATCCCTTCCTTACTCATTAAACAGCCACATATTATAGTTTCAAAAAAAGAACATTGTCATGTTCGCGCCGTTCTCTACCACCGCTCCGTAATTTAAAAAAAGAACTTCTTGGATAAACCCACATTCGTGTTTTAATATCCCTTATTATACTACAGTTGCATAAATAACTATTATATATCCACTAGTAAAACATAAAGAACTTACCTATCTATCTATATCCATTAACATTTATCTATTTACATTTATGCACATAATTATTCTGAAATTTCATATCGATTTCGCCGAACGTTTCTCAAGGGATCGAAGCATTTATATAACAAAGAATTGTTTTTGATGCAAATAGAGGCCCACATATGTCATTTAACAATAGAGTGCTTGCAGGCAGTAGCTCTGGTGTTGCATAACTCTGTGCCGATAGGTTGGGTTCTGTTCCCATGCGAACTAGAACGAATAATCAATTTTTTGCTGCACCTAAATATTTCATTATTGTCAGATCTTTCCATTGTGCTGAATTTCGTATCATTGATATGTGGAAACAAATAAATATTTTATCTGGTCTGTTGTCATCGGATGGGCCAAAAATATATTTTCAGTTCCCATGCCTATATTGTTGAATAGACATGTTATAAATGTATCATTGAAATCTTAGTTATAGAGTATTTATCTAGTGGGAAGAGACTAATAAACTTGGTAGACTACTACTTTGGGAGCCAAGCTTGGCGATATCGAAAATTTCGGAAATATATAACGCACATGCAAATTCAATGAGCCAGCACAGGGAGTGTCCCCTCGCGCACAGGCCGAAAAATTCGAGCAAGGTCACAATCTTGATGATCTTTTCTAAATATGGCAACAGGCTAGCAATCTATCACATTTTTAAACTCTAAGTGGGCGACCAACTCGTTAAGTGTGGCCTGATTCTTGCGATCGACGTTTTCAGGGTTCCGTACCCAAGGAGTAAAAACGGGACCCCATTACTAAGACTCCGATGTCCGTCTGTGTCCGTCTGTCTGTCTGTTTGTCTGTCACCAGACTGTATCTCATGAACCGTGTTAGCTAGACAGTTGAAATTTTCACAGATGATGTATTTCTGTTGCCACTATAACAGCAAATACCAAAAACAGAATAAAATAAATATTTAAGTGGAGCTGCCATACAACAAACGTGATTAATTATAGACGGTACGGAACCCTTCGTGCGCGATTCCGACTCGCACTTGCCCGGTTAATATATACTGTTTTGAATAAAATGTGTGTAGATGACTTGCCAATGACCTTTTCTATTTACTATCTTGAATGTTTATCTATATATGTATTTGTTATAAAATATAGTATCGTTGAGTTAGTATCCCATAACACAAGTCTATAACTTACTTTGGGGCTAGCTCAATCAGTGTTATTTGTCCCTATATATTTATTTATTTATTTATTTATCCACTAGTAAATTTAACAGACAGTGATGTGCAGGTTTCGGTTTGGAAGCAACTTTGGTAGTCTTATTATAGTCTTATCATGAGTATAGAGGTTCATCTTTAAGACATCCAAGTTATTTCTAGACACTTGTCCTACCTCAAGGTACTTTTGATTTAATTTCTAGACAAAGTTATATCTTAAATTAAAGACCGTAAAATTTTAATTTAACGTGCGCTAAATTGTGACTGCCAGTGATTTTACGCGGAAACGCGCTTTTAGTTGCAATTAAATGTGGTTTATGAGTGCGTTAATAACGCAATTATGTGTGTGTTGATACTTTGTTAAGATTCCGTGTCGAGTGCGGGCACGGATGGAATTGGGGCATGCGCATGACTAATTATTGCACACGGGAATTATTGCGAAACATACTACAGCGAATTGTCAGCGATGCAACGCCGAACGTGTTTTAAAGTAGCCATTTGGTAGTAGGTATATACACATACATACATATTATCACGCCTGTTTCCCAAAGGGGTAGGCAGAGACTATGGACCTCCACTTGCTAAAATCCTGACAGACCTCTTTCGCTTCATCTACACTCGTCACTCTCTTCATGCATGCCCGCCGGTTACGGGTACTTCTGATCTGTCCTTTTTTAAGAACTTAGGAACTTGTGTATATTATAAATGAGTCGGTCTTTGCATAGCTGAAAACATTTTGCCTGAAACCCTAAACTCTTTTGTATGGAAGTAACTACTTTTCAAGAATTGTTTTGTCTTGACAAGTTTTATCGGATCTCTGCGTCCCAACTCTGGTAACTTTATATATACTTAATCTATTTGACACATTCCATGACACCCAGCCAGACACAGTCCACAGCCGTAAGTGTCCCGAAATGTGTTAAACAAAAAATCCAGCGTAACTATTGAGAAACTACAGAATTTCTTCAGTCACTTTAATAAGTAGATCTCCAATCGATAACACACTATAGCTGTTAATTATGAAGTAAAAGTGAATCTCTCGCGAATTCGGCGCTCGCTAGGTTCTCTCTGAACTCGAAATATTGGCTATTATGTCAAATTGGTTCTCAAATGAGTAATCACGATTTTGGTTTCGTAACGCCGTGGGAACCGCGGACAATGGCGCATGCGCATCTTGAGGCTGGAGCTAGATGTTGACGTTCTGCGCTCGCGCAGCTATCTTGCAGTGTGAACGTAAACGAAATTACAGAAGGATAGCTCATTTATGTCCATCATTGTTAATTAAAAATACCTTTGGATGACAATTTGAACAGGAGATCTGCTGGCGTTGTTATGGAAGTACAAGAAGCTGGATAAATGCGATCTAATCTTACGTGACTTATTACTTCATTAATTAAGAATTCAGTTAAGTGAGATGACTAATTTTTTTTTTTTAAATATCGAAGGAATTTAAACTAGTTGTACAGCATTCTTTGGACTGTCAGCATGCAATGTCTGTAGTTTAAAGTGTGAGTACATTTCCTGAATGTGATGTTACGAAGTAAAAAATCAACTCTTGACAACTTACAAACAGCAAAATCAACTAAAATCTAGATATATACTCAATACTCAATACTCAATCCTTTATTGCTTCCTTAATGAATATAAAGTGATTAGATATAAAGTGATGAGCCTGCTAGAATATTTGACACAGTTAAAGATTTAGTTGAAGGTGCCACTTCTGTAGCTGTTTTAAATATTTGCCGGCGGCAGGTCGTGATGTAACACTTTCACCGCATCGGCCGGCACTCGGCACCCAAACACGTCGATTCCGATTTTGTAATTAAATCGGAATGCGATGCTTTCTTATTTTGATTTGCTTCGGTTTCCTCAGCTCTTTCGTAACCGCGCGCATTATGCATAATACTTCCGTTTTTGGCCACGCTTCTCATTAATTCGTTTGACACACTAACAATCGATCGCTGATAGTTCGCGTGACGCGAACATTGTCTTATCACGTCTTTATCCCGGACGAGGTAGACTGAGCCACGGTTGCAAGACACAATGTCCACTCTTAGCATGATGTTGGGTGTGAGGTGGAAACAGGTCAAAGTCAAAGTCAACATCATTAATTTGTCTTTGGCTGTTTGTTTGAATCACTTGATAATTCTATTTTTTTATTCGATTACATAAAAGTTGTTATAATTGACATATTTACGAATAAAAAGGAAAGTTAAATACCTTCTTCAAATTAAAAAAAAATGCTGCAGCTGGCTGCATTTCCACGTTGGATCGCAATACTGATGCGTAGTGCGAAAAAGCAGCCAGCACTCTTGTCACTAGCGGCGGAGCTCAGTCTTGGAGAGATGTCTTTAAAGATCTCTTTGATGTTACTTACATGAAACCAAGTTTTGATACATATTATTGATATATTTAAGATTTTTTCCCGTGCCTTCGATCGGCTTCTACGATTTGAGGTACAATTTTTGAAACGCTGAGTCACTAAACGACCGGTTTTTTTTATGGAAAAAACCATTCGTTTCAAATCAAGCTCTCTTGCGCGGGAGCTGAAGCAACTGGTACATTGTACTTTTTTTCGTTTCCCCGAGGCGAGCAGCATGGAAAATTAGAATCGGACACAGTAAATTTAAAACTACCGATTTATGGGACTCGGAAACGTCCAAAATTAATTTCATCACGGTTACATCACTAGCAGGTGCTTGCTAATGAGATTATAGAGTTGTAAGCTAAGTTCTTACGACATTAATTTATAATTTATTGTCATAAATTTTATTTATTTCCTTTGCCTATTGCCGAAAAGTAAGTAGCTGTCAAAATCAAGAATTATATACCTACTTACCTTTGCTTCTCTCATATTAATATCCATATCAGAGAAACAAAATATGTACTTACAAATATTTTTATACGCATAACGTAGTGTAAATTGCTAAATAGGTGGTTTGTATGAACTTTCCGAACAATTTTTTTTCAAGAATAATTATTATACCTTTCTCTAACGAGGCCTTTGTCCATCCGTTGCGTATGCATGAAGGCCTAAATTATATTAAACGTTTCTTAGCTTTGTTGTATTTATTGACATACTTGTAAAAAATTTTGTACAAAAAGCAATTTAAAATTAAATTTAATAAAAAACGTTTATTTTCCCAAAAGTATATCCAAAGTTGTCCTAACATGTTTGTATCTTTGTTGACAATCTTTTAAGTCTTTAAAAGCTTTATCCGTCACCTGGTGTTCGACAAAAAATTAAAAGTGTGCAACACTGGCAGTCAACGTGTTAAGAAAGATTATCATCTAGGTAAAAAAGGCCAACTGAATTCGATGCTCAGCGTGCGGTATGGGTTAAACTTAACCGATTCAGAACTGGGTATGGCCGATCTAACCACCATCTCCACATTCCAGAATATCTTCGGAGTGTGACTGTGGTGCTGTTGACCAAACACTACTACATATCGCCGAAGGATATCTGCTATACCAATTGGCTTGTCAACTAAATAATTAAAATTTTTGTAGTTGGTTTTAATAGAAAATATAGACCATTTTAAGAAGGTAATTTGAATAAAAAAATTCTACGTGTTATCAGGATTTTTTTATATCATTTTAAAATTTGCACCGGAAGTGACGACACACAGCAATCAAAGTTTACATTTTTCCTATGCCTGCACAAAAAAAATACAATGACAACGGTCATCTGTCAATGTAACCTGTTTAAATTATTTTTGTTATGTTGGTTGTAGTCGTTTGACATATATTGTTACAGGGAGATGACAGTGACAGTGACAGTACCATGGAATTATATGTACTTCATTAGACAGTACAGTACTGACAGCGGAAATTGCCAATCTTCATCGTGACTTCACTTCCTCAAATAAGTTGACCTTGCTTGAAAATGAAGGTCATTTGGAGTTTTGCAAATATCTTAATAACTAAGACCTTATTTTAAAATCTGATTAGAGAAAGCTTCTCCTAGAGGCTATTCCTCGAAAAGGTTTGCGAATTAGATCTTTTTTCAAATTACTTGACAAGCGAATTCTCTGGAGGACTTAGCGAACTTTATACTTTTACTCTGCCAGCTGTAGACTAGGAATAAAAACCTACCATTAAATGTTTAGGATTCGTCATTTCATATGGCAATAACATGCCATATGAAATCACGATCGTGTAGGCTACACATAAACAGATAACAAAACTCCACAGTCTGAAAACCTTCGTGCAAATAACTCAATAAACATAACAATGGTCATAAACCACATTGCTCTGTCGTAACCTCAGTATAATTGAGCTTGGATGAATGCAGCAAAGTTCACGGTGGTCAGCTTATTCAATTGTGGTACAGTCTACTTCTAAAGTTATCTCTATTTTTACCCGCCTCGCCCGAAGGAGGGTTGTGTTTCCTGTGTATGTATGTGTCATGCATGATTCTTGAAAATAGACACATTATTCTGTTAATATTTAAGTATAGCAATGTTGAATTATTCAAAAAAGTGGCGCCATTTTGTAAAAATGATAAACGAATGACATTGACACATGAAGTACGTGACCATCGCCGTATTTAAAAAAAAAATAGGTATATCCGGTGTAATGGCGGAGGCGATGATAGACACTTTTTGTGGGAGCTGGGTTCATTCTTATCGCAGCGCTAAAGGTGGACACGAGGAGTTGGAGACTAAGAGGGACACTACTACAAACTCATTACATATGTATATTAATTACTTTGGCACCCTCCTTAACAGATTTAAACCTGAGAGTTTCGTTAGATTCGTCTTAATTGTCAGTTTGACACTGAGTAATATCAAAATACCTAAATGGTGATTTTTAGCACCGTCTTCAAATTATTTTATTCAAAACCACCACAATGAATTGTTTGATTTTCCACAACTGCCGTAAACTGTACGGTTCCAAAGAACGTTAGTACATGTTTCCACGGTGTCTAGTTTCATACTTTAGCCAATTCAATAAATATTAACGATTCAATCAATCGCACAAAACAAACAGTTAACCTTCTATTTTACAAGCGTGAAGACCTTTAAATAACAATAATCATAACTACTTCACAATGTTTCATCTCTTATCTAAGCTCTTTAAACTTTACTATTAAAGTTCATCCTTCATCACGCTTAAAGTGGCCTTTGTTGAGGCCCTGGGCTGTGTCTGCTAAGAGCAGCAAAGCCCAAAATGCTTGGTCTGTCCCATTGGCATAAAGCAGAGGTTCCCAAACTTATTTTGTCAGACGCCCACTTTAAAAAATCAGTTATTATGTAGCGCCCCCCATTTTTTTCACCATAAAAACCTGAATCACATATTTGTCTTGCCTGTAGTTTAATTCAACCTATATTCTAAACGAGAGAGCAATAATAATACATACACCAGTACATTAAAGTATCTTTTATAAAAAATAACAATAATCAACATTGTTAATTTTAAATAAAAAAATAGCAATAATAATACAATTTTACAATAATAAAGAGTATTGGAAGTGGGGACCTCACCTGCGAAACTTTAAAACACGAAATTTTTTCAGTGTTTGAATTACTTTAACGATATAAATAGCGTTATGAACGCATTAAAATAATAAATATTAATTACATTTTTAGTTTATTTTTGTACAATAAAAAAGGATATAAATATGAACTAATAAATGGATGTTGTGTAGTAAGAGGATTTTAATTTCAGTGAATTTTAAAATATGAAATAGCTGAAGTTATAAATCACTCATTGCTTAAATCACATCAGCGCCTCCCAACTTTATTCTGGGCCCGTTACCGCCCCCATTAAAGCCTCCAGCGCCCACAAGGGGGCGTTATCGCCCACTTTGGGAAAGACTGGCATAAAGACTTGATACAATGTATGTATAAAGTTCAGCTTACGCGTTGATAGGTGACTATAGTCGGACAAATCTTTGTAGAAAATGCTACATTGCAGTTTGTGCAACAGCCTTGATTAGACGATTCAGTAAGTTCGGAAACTTGCCCTATCTTCTATTAGTTATCATTAGGTAATTGAATTCAGATTGGCTAGTTTTCGCTGTCGACTATACTCATAATATTGAAAACAGCCCACACAAATGCCATGACATTAGGCAAAGCTCCACTCACCTCAGTATGCGTGCTGCGACTATCTTTATATTATAAGTTACTCATATTCTCGTAACGTTAAGCAACCTCGTAAACTGTTCTAACTTTAGCATTCACGCTAAAACATCATAGGGCTAGAAACTAAATGCGTATAAGGATATAAGGACATTTTTCTCTAAGAACCGCCCACTCTGTATTGGAACTAATACGACTATCTTTCTTTTGCTTTCTGGCTAAAATCGTTTGAGTCTTTTATCTGCCTCATGCGTATAAATCCTAGATAGCTTTTTAAAAAGATCTATACACGATATATCCTAATTTTCGCACCGAGTGTAAGGGATAGTGTAAAGGCACCGAGTGTAAGCGCAAAAAAATGCTTAAAATGCGGTACGAGTAGACAGAGCCCAGAGCCGCAAGATTCAAAAGCCACTTTTAACATAATAATGATATATCGTATCTAAATTTTTTAACACATTCCATGACACTATTCTGTGTAATTTGTCCGTATACAGGGTGTGTTAAAAATCATTGGCATCCTTTCTACTGCTGAAAGTACTCATGAATATGAGCAACTTTTTGTATGGGACCGACTCAATCCAACCGAAAAAAAATCAGCTGTTCCATACATTTTGGGATTCTAAGTATTGTAAAATAGTATAAAACAGCAGATTTTTTTTTTCAGTTGAATTGAGTTGGTCTCATACAAAATGTTGCTCATATTCATGAGTACTTTCACCAGCAGAAAGGATGCCAGTGATTTAAAAAAACACCCTGTATATTTAATTCTTTGTGTCTGGCTGGGTAATCCGGAATGCGCTAAAAAGCTATCGCGGATTGATGGCATGAGGCATTAATAAACTACTAAAACGTACGTTCGTACGATCGTTTTTATAGAAATAGCTGAAAAGAAAGATAGTTAGTCGTGTATCTTCATGTCCGATCTAGCCCTTTGATATATTAGGGTCAATGCTAAAGTTATATGTAAGCGCTCTAAAAGCTAAAAAAAGGTTTTAATCGATGTTTCAACCACACAAGTTCAACTCTGTTGACAAGTTATATTAAGCAAACGTTACATAATCCGAAGAGGAACTAATAAAAGGCGAGTATAAGAGAAACGAATTAAAATTAGCTAATGGTAGCCGGTCGTCGGCCCCGATGCGCGGCCACCATAGAAAGTGAAATCCGAGAGCGGCCGCGTGCGCCCGCGCAGGACCGCCGCCTGTCAGGGGGTGAACAGTCGCGTTTCTACAGAACCTGTATGGACAATATGGCCACGGCGGGAAAAAGTCTTTTCTAAGAAAATGCGTAGATGTGGACATAGTTATTTTTTTTTCTAAGGGGCACAAATCAATAAACGATTAATTATTCACTTAGTTTTGGAATTATGTTATGTTATGTTATGTAAATTATTTATTGTACAAAAAGGATACAACACAAATACAAAAGAAAACATTACAAAGGCGGACTTATCCCTTTAAGGGATCTCTTCCAGTCAACCCAAAACCAAAGGAAAGAATGACATTGAGTAGGGTGGAACATTGTACAACACTTATGGGCAACTATACATCCAAATTTATAAATAAATGTACATAAACATACATATAAACATAAATATATAAAAATACATAATATATAAATAACTCAATCCTGGTCAGGAATCTTCATAAAAGTTTTTAACCCTAGCTTTAAAGGAATACAAGGTAGTTGAATCTTTAATACTAGATGGTAATTCATTCCATAAATGAGCAGCCATGACAGCAAATGACTTTGCATTAGCTCGAGAAGAGGAAGTAGGTATGTCAAGAATCTTATTACGAGTTCGCAGGCGGGGATCAAAAACTCGAAATTGGAATTTGTCTCTAAGGTAATTGGGTAGGATAGGATTGTGAAGCACATTAAAAAGAAAAGTAAGTAATTATTAACTATTATATTGTTGGAAAGAATCTCTCAATCATTAACAAAACTTTGAAAATACTAATTAACATTTTTTTTTGAAACATTAGATAATAATTCAACAACTTTATTTTATTTAAGGTATTACTTAAGTATTTAATTGAAAGAAAATTATTTCAAACAAAGTTTAACTTATAAGTATATGGGGGGTAATAAAATTAGAAACAGCAGTTCACTTCAGATATCTGTATTCTTCAACGACCAAGTGAAGAGAGGCGTCAGACTATTGCTCATGTTACACATCTACTCTTTTCTGACGAAAGCTACTTTACAGGAAATAGTGTTACCCTATTCGTTATTAAATAAAGTAATACAACTGAGTATCAAATATATATTAAACAATTTAAACAACTATTTCTGCAATAAGTACATTAACATTACTTACAGTAGGCATTTACTACATATAAAACTACTGTGATCTTTACTTTCATTACATATTCTTTACAAACCAAATTTTAAAATATCTGAGATATAAAGGTCCTAAAAGTCATAATCTAAGTAACTTCATCATAATTATAAATATATAATTTTATATGATTTTATCATTTTCAATCTTTACACTATTGCCTGATAACAAATTATAGAACGTTAATAATTTCATATCCAGTATCGATTACTCACTCAAATCAGTCATGTGAATAATTCTTACAATCTACATTCATCGATAAAAACTTCGAAACATCCATCAACATAAACGTCACTTTGACTTACACTAATACATTTGACATAAAAAAATTAATTATTCAATCCTACTCAATTTATAGTCTACTGCTACTTTGTTATAAATAAGTATACGTTTCTAATTAGAAAGCCTAGCATTTATGACAAAAATCACAAACCGTGAGCGCGACCTAGATGCATCAGAAACGTAAAAGAACAACAATAGGAAAATAAAGTGGAAAAAGATGAAATTACGTGATACATGGAGGCATTGAAATCCAAAATGGGTCAAAGTCGAGTTCACATAATTGGCGGGAGAATACGTAACAATATAGGTTTCTAGAGGTGGAGGTGCTCCGTGCGAACATGTGTGATGGTGGGGTTTCCAATCGGTACAATGCCGCGGCAAAGAGAAAATACTTGAACATTAGATATTACTACAGAATTAAATATCATCAGCACTAGTATAGAACGGAAGCTTAACCCTACCCGGGATGACGTACCTGAGTGTCCCCCGCGATCAGTATAATATAAATTAACGTTTGTCGCCATGACCTGAATCTGACATAGCTTGACAACTGCTGTGCAGAAACGACAGAAATAATAAGACAGTTAGGTTATGAGTCGATCGAACAAAGCACATCGACGACAGCCCTACGTTTCCCTAGCCTAGTCAGATTAAGGGGCTACATGACTTTTCCGTGGTCCAGTGCTGCCCCCATTTGAAATAAATCATTTAAAAGGAAACGGAGATATCATTTAAAATTTGGCCTTCATCAGACCCTGGATAACCCTTCAAACTATTTTATAAACTACTGTTTACAGTTTAAAGTGAGAACGTGAAGCTTTTCTACGCACAATTGCGAAAAACGGCCACTTTTGGCGTATGTGCGTAGAAAAGCTTCACGTTCTCACTTAAAAATGTAAACAGTAGTTCATAAAATAGTTTGAAGGGTTATCCAGGGTCTGATCAAGACCAAATTTTAAATGAAATCTCCAGTTCTTTTCAAATGATTTATTTCAAATGGGGGCAGCACTGGACCCCGAAAAATTCAAGTAGGGGCTTAAGCCGAAAAGAGGCAATAAGGGGAAATAATTCGTGTAGTTTTTATAATTGGCACTACTACTAATATTACCAATATTTATTATACAATCAGTGGCGTAGCTTGTCTTTGCGGGGCCCCGTATAAAAATTTGTTTGGGGGCCCTTAGGAAGGTAAAGACTTCTCACAAAAAAAAGTGTGCATAAAATTAAAAGTATGTATTCATCATAATTATCTATCACTCACTTTCAAATTTTTTACAACTGATTTATTAAATCATTTATAGCTGATGATAACTTTAGTTTCTCTAAAGTTTTTGGCTCTATGGGCAATAGTGTCAGGTCTGACAGGCGTTAAAAAAAAATTGGGAAGTTTTTATTCATTTTTTGCTTACGCACGCTGGGGACCCCGTATCATTGATACGGCAGATACGGCGGTAGGTACGCCCCTGTATGCAATACAGTTTATTTTTAAACAACACGAACTATTTCCCCTAATTCTTCTGGGCTATACACACGGACCAACGTTGCATCTATGGTTGTTGACAAATTTGTATCAAGCTGCACAGCATTATCTGTGATATATCACTATGATATTACCTAGTTTTAAAACTTGAGTGACATACGTATACCAAGTCATGTATATATGAGGTGCTTTTTAAAAATACTTTAAGGGTTGATTCACTCCATCGTTTTAAACAACTGTTCCCAATAAATGTATATCGAAATACATGTTTTCTGAGGTTACCAATAAATAAGAAGTATTCGAAGACAACGCCGCGCGCCGGACGCGCTTCCGCGTTTTCACCCGCCTCGAGATACATCTCTGCCATTTTCCATGAGTTTTAGAGAAAACTTGCACGGCTATGCTCTTTAAGGGGATACTTGAATTTTTCGGGGTCCAGTGCTGCCCCCATTTGAAATAAATTATTTGATAGGAAACGGAGATATAGTAAAAAAATTGTGTTGACCATGACTGTTACATATACTGTTTACAGTTCTCAAATGGAGGCAGCACTGGCCCATGAAAAATTGGCAATAAATACTTTTTAACTTAACTACTTCGTCATTAAATAGTGCAGAGGTAAACATTTACTTAAGTAAATGTCAACATTGTCAATTAATGACTACGGTAATTTCATTATTACACAATAGTAAACTAGTTAAAAAAAACAGTTACCTCGTCAAATCTACTAGGTCCTAGCGGACCCCGGGCTCTGAAGCGTTACTGCTGAGGATGCAACCGGGAAAGTACGCTCGGATGATGATGGTGACTGTAGTGGACTAGTTCTCCATCACCGGTAGCAAGTACGGTTATTTTCACCGTACCTAGTTGAAAATTACCATAGACAAGAACAAATTCCCAGATATACTAGATCCGCGGCTTGTGTAGTGAGTTCACACGCACATATAAAATGTATACAGTGTCTTAACCGATTACTCACCACTCACCACCGCTTCCTCATCAGACAAAAGAATTCGAAATTGAAACTAACGCAAGATTTTATTCCATATAACAATAGTAGTGCCGTGCATTGCCCCAGTGGCAACCACTCGTATTTGGAGAGACATCTCTCCGACGCTCCAGTTGCGTCGAGCGGATAATTGTCGGAGAAACCATGCGATTTGGACGATAGCAAGAAAACGGGGTAAGGGGCGATGTCATGGTTCGAATAATTGGTTAAATAGCTAAAAACTTGACGGTTGCGATACTAATGTCAACTTTTTGAGGTTGGACTTATCCTGAAACAAGATCGCTAAGTTATAGGACTAAGTTCGCAAGTTGCGACTTTGCAACTCTATACTTGTATTACAAAATATAAACTAAATTAACTTAATAATTAGTTTAAAAATAACGGTCAAAGTTTCCAGCTTATGCGTTACAAACAAATAAACACACAATCAAATTTCTTGATGTTAGTAGAGTTTGAATAGTAAGAGCGAATTACACTAGATGGCGCTCTTTCATAACAATAGTTTCTGCTTCGCGCTATGGTTATTTTTTCGCGATTAGTGGCGTCGGCGCGACAATCTTGTCATATAATCTCTGGTTTCCCTTCAAAACGTATAAATCTTTCGCCTTTTACTAAAGATTTCCGTGGTGGGGAACACTCAAATGAGTCTTTCATATTTTTGACGGCTTTGCTTCGGCGAAGCCTAAGATGTAACATCAATATTTCACTCAAAAAACAAAATGTCCCCAGATGCACTTTCAGTAAAAAGTATTATTTCATCATGTATACTACTTTATTTTGTGGCGTTTTATTAACTGTATCAAATCATTTTTAACCCTGCATCTACCCACTTATCTAGATCAGATTATCGTTACAATTTATTGTTTTATTTGCATTAGTAATATTAGTATTTATTTAAATTATTAAAAAGTTAAGTACCTTCCTTCCTACCCTACTCTACTTTCCATATTAGTGCACCAGCCAAAAAGACATGGTTTGTTCAATTTATTGTTAGTTGTTGATTGTTGTTTAAGTTATATAAGAATTCTAAGTTATAATTTTTTTTGTGAGTAGGTATTATGACTAAAAGAAGGGATAAGAAAATCACAGAATAGATTTATATGTAAATTGATACTCGTACATTCATTAGAATAACATATAGAGAGGAGAGTAAAGAAACATGACATTCTTTCTGTAACTGGCGTTTTATGTAACTTTTTAAAAAAATTGCCATGACAAGTCATGACGTTGCGGCAGTCAATCAACATTGCTGAAATTAATTTATTTTCCCCTTTGCCTGGCCGAACTGAAGCAGGAAGAAAGAAAAAACTATAATCGCGTAAATATAAATTACCCACTCAAAATTCATATCTATTCCTAGCAAAGTTTCAAGGATCTTCGGCTTATCTATGCATGTTATGGTTAAAATAATTTATCATCCAGAAGAAAAAGTCGGAAAGTTGCCACCTTTCGCATAAAGAAACTCTCTGATTAAATACTTTCTCACGCCGTCAGTTTCGGTAAATAATAACTCTTCGACGATTTGATGTAATTTATCTAATTATGAACGTTCGACAGGAGTTATATCATCATCACTGATTAGTTGCTAACTTTGTACTATAATCGACCCTAAACAGTCGACACTGAAAATGAGCTATTGGCTCAGAAAGATAAATTAATGATTTTGTACACTGTTATTATGAGCTGTTTTAACCCCTTAAAGACTTTTTTTAGATTATGTCTTTGCCTCTTTCTATTATTATTTTTATTTATAACGATTTTTATTATTAATAAAATATATTTATAAAGTTATAAAGGATGGTGAAAGAAGGTTGAGAAGGATGTTGGTGTAACACGAAAAGACAAGATACTAGGAGGCAATGACTCTAAAACAGAAAAAGAGACGCTGTAAAAGTTGCACCTATAACAGAAAAATAGCGTAATAGTTTAGGCTGGTATGGACATGTTAGGACCAGGCCGGTTCTGTCAAAGGACATCGAAACAGAGGAAGATCAAAGAAACGTTGGATGGAATGTGTTAATGAGGATATGAGTAGGTAGGGAGCGACGGACGTGTTGACTGGAGATAGGCAGTAGAACCAAATTGATAAAACTCACATGCTGTTCCGACCCCTCATAAATAGTGCGTTATGGATAGCGCGCAGAAGAACACATATTTATATTTATTTATTTACAAATTTATGCACACGGAAAATGTATACAGAGAATACATCAAATAAAAGTTGTACAAAGGCACTATACTACTTATCTCAAAAAAAAAACTCTCTTCCAGTAGGCCTGTGAGAGATGTTTATGTAAGAGAGGCATACAGGCGTGTTTATACATAAAATAAAGGAGGAAGATTTAAATTACATAAAATTACACAAACTACAAATAAACATACATATACATACATATATTATTACACATATACTTAAAGAAATACATATGTCTATTTAGAAGGAAATATAATATATACTTAATATGAACATAATAATTATAAGTTACAATTAAGATGATTCCAATAAATAATGATCTTTTACTCGTCTTTTAAATACAGAAATCGTTTTAGAGTCAAGTAGAGCAGGTGGTAATGAGTTCCATAGTCTGACTGCATGTTCCGAGAAGGATAATAAAAAATTAAAATACTCTTTTAAACTTGAAAATTTTATTATTTCACTCATCATAGGTTGATAAGCTATCCACCTATGGTATGTATGTTTATTTAGTAATGAAATGAAAAGGAATCTATATACATCCAAAAGACACAATAATTACAGTGTCTGATGTCATCTTGCAACACAGTCCTTCTAACTTACCTTAATAATTATTAACATAGCATAATAATGTCATCATTGCCTTGTAAATACTTATTTACGAAAAGGTATATACCTATATTCGTATCCACGAAGATCCGCAATGAATGAACAATACAACCGTGACAGATTCCATCTGTCACGCTCCAATAACTGTGGCGCCATCTGGAATAAACCAATGTCTATGGTTTGGTTGGTGTTACCTGTCACTGCCAAACGAGTTTCGCGCCGAAAATTGACTCATCTCATAGACTTAGATTTTTTTTCCACAGACACAATTTGTTCAACGTCTTTTGTGCAAATTTAAAGCTTATCAAACATTGAGTTTGGTATCAAGGGTGCCGCCAAAGGGTGGGCAGCTGCCCTAAAATGTGCAGCTTACCTACATGTAGGAATACTTAACACTGGTGGTTATAGTATACTAGGCTCATAACTTAATAACACGTATAGATATGTAAATTACTTTGTAACAATTTCTATGTTGTTTTAGAACTTAAGAGACACGAGAATAAAGTTTATTTTATGTATTTATTATATATTAATGGTGTTGGTTACGTAGTTATGTACCTGTTTACTTGCTAGACAGTATTGCGTTGCTAGAAAGTGCAAGTGTGAACAGCATACGACACGCGGTTACGTGAGAGTGCGCCGCGAATATCTATCCGTAAATTATGGTTGTTTTCGACACTTACTGTAATGCTCACGTGGTGAATAAACATTGTCTTTAAAGCGTCCACTTGTTTCCAAAGAGTGGAGCTGTTAAAAATTTCTGAAATCTGATTCTGTTAAAAAAACGTGTGGTTTGAAAGTAAATACCCTTTTTGGTGACAAACATATTACTCTTTTTAAATGTTTTATAAAATACTTGTTAGATAAAGTGACCGCGGTCATGCATCGGCCATCGACTCGACAGTATTTCACCTCATTCAGGAATGTGTTCAAAGTTCCAACTCTCACGTCACGACTCTCAAAATATTTTGTAATTCTATTCTATTTTATGCTTAATAACCCGGTCACGCTCCCTTCACGCCTAATAACGTCATAAAATGACAATAACTTAGAAAAGCCTCCAACGTCGGAATTTAAATGCGTCAAATCAGATTGTACGGTCCATCAAAAGGCATAATTTTTGTGAAAGTGACGGCGAGGTGGACATATCATGAATATACCACAGACCCAAGATTTTTATTAATATAATAGACAGGTACAGATAGGTACCTAATATAAATCGCGTCACAAACTCTTGAAATGGTATTTGTATTGAATCTAATTAGTAACACCAACTATAACTAGATGGCGCTCTTTCACAACAAGGGTTCCTGCTTCGCGCTATGGTTATTTTTTCGCGATTAGTGGCGTCGGCGCGATAGACTTATATTATTATCTCTGGTTTCCCTTCAAAACGTATAAATCTTTCGCCTTTTACTAAAGATTTCCGTGGAGGGGAACACTCAAATGAGTCTTTCATATTTTTGGCGGTTTCGTTTCGGCGAAGCCATATAAAACAAATCTGAATTGATTGAGCGTTTCTTCAATGAAGCGATGAACAGTGTTTTAGTTATTCATTCAACATTGATAGAGAATGTTCGTTCAAAATACTCTCATTTATTGCCATATATGCGGTTTAAAACTGACATTTTAATTTTTTTTTTTTGAAAGGTTATATTTTCCAGGTAGTCCCATAGAAATTTTATCAAAATCGATTGTGATGTTTGCGGTCGGTTTTTAGTTTTGAAATATTATTTCCTTTTGTATGGATTCTCCAGTTTTCCCTTTTTGTATAGACTAGTGCGCACTATACTTCCCTCTTTAACATTAAGGCGCATAATGTCAAAAGCGCAAAATGGTAACCGCTCGCAAATGGTAAAGATTTCAGTGCTATAGTATATGAGCTGCCAGGACTATATTAACATCATATTGGTGAATTGTGACTGAGATTATTCATGTTTTTCAAGTTCACGATAGTACCGATAGAAATCCGATATTTTATATTGATTTAATATTGATATTATCACTACTTTGCACGGTACTATAATAGAGGAATAAATCAAAATAGTCAGACAAAGAACTGACAATCTTTCTTCATGTTAGCGCGGTTCACTTGCATCCTCACCTGTTCTACTTTGGAGCCTGGTGTGCAGTATCCCGCTTTTTCTTCTCCAAATATTATAAGATGGATTTTGCCGCTGCCCGAGGTCGACCCTTCTTGGGAATGCAGCTATAGCACAAGATAAATAAATAAATATAAATATATACGGACAAATAACACTGATTGAGCTAGCCATACACAGAAGTAAGTTCGAGACTTGTGTTATGGGATACTAACTCAACGATACCATATTTTATAACAAATACATATAATAACATCTAGATGTTTGTGCTTTGTTCTTTAGTCGCCTTACGACATCCACAAGAAGAGATAGTGTAGTGCTATTCTAAGTTCTAACCCGAAACCACACTATTGTGATTATAATGTAAATGTGCTGTTTATAAGACTTAAACGCGTCGCGTAGGCGCGCGCTGCGGCTACGCTTACGTTAACGCATTTTTTCAAAGCAAGCTATTAGAATTTACATTGCTGTAAAGACTTACGCTAAAAGACAGAACATGATTAACAAAATACTTTTAAAAATCAACCTTTCATTCTTATTTAAATGATCATCACGTCAATTAATTGATTTGTAAGGGGAGACGAAAAGGATTTTTTGTGATTCGCCATTCCATAATGTAAATTATAAATAGGTAGCACTATTTTATTTCACGCTAGCTGTGTCTGCAGACTCCGTTCCAAATTGGAATTTTGGAATAAAATTATATTATTATATTCTATGTCCTTCCTCGGGTCTCTAACTACATCCTACCAATTTTATTTAAATCGGTTCAGTAGGGCAGATAGAGAGTTACTTTCGCATTCATAACATTAGTATGGATATTCAAAGTTAAAAAATTGCTTTCCAAGCTTAGTATAAGACACTGTATAAATATTAACATATACATACATAGTATCATAAATCGAGCGACGTGACAGAAACGGCGACAAGTTTACGTAACAGACACTGACCAACCGACACATCTGTACGCGGCTCACATAAGAATGGCGTTACTTTCTAAGCAAACAGTGTATATTTACTTATTGCTTGAAACAAAAGCTATATACGCACCTACTCAAAAGACAACTCTGTCATAATCATTTGCACGGGGTCAATTTTGTACGGACAGATTATGCAAACCAAGTTTAGTGTATGATGCTTATTACATCATATAAGATTTCACGATTATCTGAACGAGACATCGTAATAGTACGTGAATAGTTGTTAATATTTTAAGTCTCCAACAAACCCATGCATTTTGCTGATATGGGTGACGACAGGGTTAGAAAAGTATGATTGTAATTCGTCTGTCTTTTACATTATCCAAAGCTAATGGACCCATATTTTTCAGTTTACCACAAAAGTAAAAATTCATAAAGATACGGAGCATTAAAGTTCCGAAGTAGAAGAAATACGTGTGCAATATTTCTTAATGATCTAACCAATGGGCTAAAACTATTTTTCCGTTCGTCATGCCTATTAAGAATATACTTTTGTCCTTATTTACCATCAATTATAATTCTTGCAACGTTTTGTAGATTTAAAGAAAAATCCTCGTACATTTACAACTTGGTAACTATTTACTTCGCTAACGGATTTTTATTTGTTGTTCCAGATGACTCCCGTACACATACGACCGTGTGCCATAATATGGCTCTTCTGCATCGCGTATATCGCAGCAGAGTCTGCAGATCAGAACACAACCACCACCAAGACCATCCGGACCACCATCCTGCCGTCCCGAACCACGAGAACAGAACTCAAAGTGTCTAGAAGTCTCAACCCGCATGACACTCAGACAGTTAATGTCAAGACCAGACAAGGTCACATGACACAACTTATAGTCAAAAAGAAGGACAAGTCCACAACGCTTCGTGAAGCTAGCACCACGGTCGCACCGACCACAGCCTCGCTAAAAACAACTGCAACTGTCTTAAACTTGACAGAAGAAAACAAAAATAAGACAGAAACTAGAGACCAAAGGAAATTGAGCTTCATGGGCCCATTGAACAGCGATCTAGCTGGCTATGACTACTACTTGAGCAGAAGTAAGAACCCTGAGGAACTCGGTAATATCAAAGCTGAATACGGCAACTGGTCACCTGTGTCAGTGTACCCAGAATCTCACATCCAAGAGGATGGAAGAAAACCTGAAACCGACCCTGAAACATCCAGTTACTATCCTACGTACGACAATGAAAAGAGAACTGAAAACAAGAAAGTGTACATTACATCAACCAGTTTCATGGATTATGGAGCATCGATCAAAAACTACAGGTATGACCCTCACAACCCTGTTATCAAAAATGACAGAAATCCTGTTTACATTGAAGTTGTAAGCACTAAAGTAGCTGACGGTGAAGGAAAGTCATTCAAAGTTCCCGATCCAGTCATGGTCAGCTCTGAGCCAATGTACTTGAAAAGAGCTATAGACAAATATAACAATAAGCGAGGACGTTCAATATTGACCTTGGGCGATGACGGCATTCCTGAAATCCAAGGTGTCAGAATGCCTGATGACGAATCGGATAAAAAAACTTGGCGTAACGCACGTGTTGTCAACGGAGAACTTATGCCCTACCCAGAAGGCTACAAACCAGCTAAAGCTGTCCCTGAAGCTGATGTGTACCCCGACGTAGCTGCAGCAGAACCCGAACAAAACTTTGGTCCTTTCACGAAAGACGACAACTTTGAACACAAAGACGGGCCTTTCACCAAATTTGACAACGTTCGATACGACTACGACGACAACATCGGGCCGTACATGACGAGCGACAACCCGATGTATGCATACAAACACAAAAAAGAGACCCTTCTGAAGTCGGGCTATGGTCCATTTACCAAAGCCGATAATTCTAAAGTAGCCAACTCGAAATTGATTGAATACATAAAACAGATCAACGAACAGGAACTGAAACGCGACTACTTTAGTGGACGGAGCTCGAGGGCACACAATGGCGATATGGAGTACTCTGAAAGCCACATTCAGAGACGCATGCTGCAGCATCCTGGCGAGGCCAACTTTCCCAACTCTGAGATGTACACACCCAAGAACGCTAAGCCGGGCTTCGACGAGAGCGTGCGCAATCCGGTTCTGCAGTACGCGCACCCCGAACTTGGCATTCAGCCAGCGAAGACCACTAATGGAGAAAACGAAAGGAAAGTTAAATACTACACTACCAACGTACCTAAGAGTGCACACCCTTACCCTATGGAGCCAGTGAACGGCTATGGACAACAACGATCCCAGAACCCGAACAGGTACTACGAGGATGAATACAAAAAGTTCTCCTACTACGAAAACAACCGTCCGAGCTATCCCTACCACTATGGCTACATTAAGCGAGTCCAAGAACCATCTCTTTGGAAGAAATTCACAGACTCCATGAAGGATACTATCAACACGGCAAGTCAGACAGTGCAGTCACTGACCAGGCCTATCATTGACCCTATTGCCAAAGTGACACAACCCGTAATTGATCCTCTAGTGGAAGCTACTCACAAAATCTCTCACAATCTCGGTCTTTATCCATCAAACTCCATTCAGACCCAAAGATACGCACAAGACAAGATGGGTGTAGCTGCCGCGGCTGCGGCTGGAGCGCCGGCCATGCTGCCCGCGATCGGCCTCATGGCCGGAGGAGCTGCTTTAGGCCTTGGTGCTGTAGCAATGGGAAGACTACTAGACGTAAACTTAATGCGCAGCTCAGGCCTCAGCGAGGAAGAAATCGAGGACGAACTGGAGAAAGAGCACAAAAGGTCTTTCGGCGCCGTTCCTTACGACATCGACCGCCAAATCATTAGCAGTCAGAAAGTGTACGAAGACAATTACAAAATGCCAAGTGAGAATGTGTACGTGGTGATGTCACCTGACGGCAACGATGGTAGCCGTGCTAAGAGGGAGATTTCAGAAGCTAGTCAAGTGGTGAGGAGGAAGTATCGTAGAGCATTATCTGGGGATATAGACGATGATCTCCAGCATATCGATGCGCACGCGCCGCCGTCGAGCCTGACGTCAGGCGCGCTGGAGCTGGTGCGGCAGACGGACTGGCGGGACTCGCAGTGCGCCAAGCTGACGTTCTGCAAGGTGTTGACGTCACAGCCGTCGGATTCTATCTTCGTGATGGAGAAGAAGATGGAGGCATTACTTAAAATGTAAGTACTTACGATTTATAATCATTTTCCTTTCATGGCATTATACTAAAACTCAATAAGTAGGTAATGCTTTAAAGTATTTCTTAATCAATTTTTAATTACCATCACGCTGTTGATCTTAAGAAGGGCAGAGGCCCTGCCTGCCCCTTTATGGGTAAAGACGTAACATAATAATTTATCTATTAGTATCTGTAAATTTTTAAAGAAATTAAACTAAGTTCAAAGAAGTCATTCGTATTGAAGGACTAAACATGCGCCCTTAAAGTATGTCATAGATCTAAAGGAAAGTAGCAAAGGGATCCGGGTGCACTCACCTAGCTGCGGGAGGTCAACAAACATCGTGACTGCCTCCACTCCAGGTTACGCAATGCATCTCTTACCTTCAACAGGGCAATGCCTTCATGCGCCTTTGTGGGACCATCATAGTGTCGAAATTGCAATAAATTTATGTGAAAGTTACACTCCATTCATACTGGTAAATTGAAAACCAGTGCTATACTTACAGATAGGCTTTTTAATTACAAGCCAAAATTTTGGAGAAATTTCAATCCATGATACTGAAATACAATTTAAATAAATTCACTTTAGCTGAGCGTTGATTTGTGATGACAAGATCTATCAAAATTATAAAAGCTAGTGGTTTTTAGAGTTCCTTAGCCAAAGGGTAAAAACGGGACCCTATTCATAAGGCTCCGCTGTCCGTCCGTCCGTCCGTCTATGTCTGTCTGTCTGTCACCAGGCTGTATCTCATGAACTGTGATAGCTAGGCAGTTCAAATTTTCACAGATGATGTATTTCTATTGCCTCTATAACCACATACTAAAAACAGAATAAATACATACATAATAAGAATACAAATAACAAACGTGATTTTCTTGCCGTTTTTTTGCTCGAAATTAATAACAGCAACACGTTCAAATATTCACAGAATATTTCGTTGTCTATTACCTTTAAAAACAAATATTTAAAATAATTGTCATTCATGAACCACTAAAATTATAAAAGTGAGTCGTTTTTAAATCCGCCCGTCGCGGTGAAAGCAACGGTTCCCGTCATTTGATCCGGCCCATTGCGATACCCAAATTAATCATCTCACTTTCAATTCTGATAGTTGCACTGAGCACTGCCTTTATTTGTCCAAGCGAATCATATTACTGTACGATGAATTCGTCACGCAGAAAATTTATGGGCACCTTTTTTTTATGTCCACACACATGTCGTTAGATGAATTTTCCTCTTCCGGAAGGCATATAAACAGTAATTCTATAATCTAGTATTTTCTATATGTACTTACTTACAAAAATCTTCCGTCGATTCCTGGGGTGAGATCATACAAATAGCTGAATTGCCGAGTGTGACTGACTGACTGTGTAAATAAATTATTAGTAAATCACACGGTTCTTCAATCACCCAATCGCTTTGGAGACGGAGTGTGAAAACGTAGGTAGTAAAGTGAATTATTTGTTGTTCAAAGTCACTTAAAATGATTTAGTTGTTATGTACATACATGAATTTATTTGAAGTCACTCGAAAATGATTTCCGATAGCTACTTTATGTAGGTATGTTTTCTTTTACAAAATAACCGGGCAAGTGCGAGTTGAATTGGTATTAAATTGAGTTTACCACTTTATTTTCAATTGATAGAACTCTTATCACTCTTATTTTAAAACCCAGACTAACTTTGTTACTAGGTTTAAACCATTATCCGACCAAATCAAGTTGACATCTGGTAATATCACACACTCGCCTGTCAATGTCAACTTAATTTTGGGCGAATGATGGTTTAAACCTAGTAACAAAGTTAGTCTGGGTTTTATAATAAGACGGTATAAATTTTCCTGTAACCTACAAGCAAAGAAAAATGTTTTTTTATCAATTTTTTTTAAAGTTTCCTAGGTCCAGGTCAATTTTCGTCTTCTTTCATGAATAAAAACAAAACTATTTATTTAACAATAATAACAAAAATATATTTGAGGTCCTCATAACCAGCCCTTTTATGATGAACAAAGAAAGGTTTGCAAAACGTTGTTATTAATTTCCTAATTTGTCCCCGAAAAATAACCCTCATTTAATAAAAATATATATTTTTGCACACCTCATTTGGTCCAGTAGATTCGGAGCAAATTGGCTTTGACAGACGGACGGACAGACAGACACACGAGTGATCCTATAGGGGTTCCGTTTTTCGTTATTTGTACGGAACCTTAAAAAGAGTCCAAGAGAAGAGTACTTACTTGAAACATGGTCATTACCTACCATATGTATTATTGCTCAGTTATCTACTATTATTTTAATATAGATTATGCTAAAGAAAATTCAACTGAACATCGATATTGTGCAATCAATGTTTTGATCTGCTTTACGACTGACCACTCTGCAAGCCTACACTTGGAAATATCTACAGTGCGACGCAAATAAGTTGAACAAAGATGGCGGACTTCAATATATTTTTGTACAAAATGCCGGTTATCGGCGCAGGTACAAATAATGCGCCGACGACCGCCATTTTGGTTCAATATACGTGTCAGGAATTTGTAAAAAAAATGCTTTGGAGTCGGCCACTTTTTGTTCAACTTATTTATGTCGCATTGTATCTTTGTCTATGTTAAAACATTCTATTTATTATACAATTATATCGTCGTTTCCATAACTATAAATTACACTTTCCCTTCGTAATTAGTAATTTGGTGGAAATTAATGGAATCTGGTACATAATCGCTCGTCTTATTAAATTTCACTTACATACTCCAAAACAAAAATAAATTAAAATGGCGGGTTGTTATCGTTGCCACGAGTGTGTTCACGGTTGGGCAACGGGGTATGTCGGCCAGGTGTGCGTGGTAGCAAACCGGCACATCGGTCCGTAGTGTACCTACTTACATTTTGATTTCTAATTCAATTCAATTCAAATATATATATTTATTATCATAGGATATTTATAATATCTCTTAAGACGAAGTGGTAGCTAAAGTGGCGCCCCCATTTGAAATAAATTGTTTAAAACTAAGTATGGAGGTTATTAAAAATTTGATTTGTATAAATGTGTAGAAAGACCTTTAAACTATTTTATGAATAACTTTTGAAATAATTACTAATAGTCCAAAAGTGGTCACTTTTGGCGAAAACCCGTTTTAAAACTAGACGGACTACCAATATTACATTCAAAGGGTATTCATAAAATAGTTAAAATGTCTTTCTAGACATTCATACAAATCAAATTTTTAATTAGCACCATATTTAGTTTTAAACAATTTATTTCGAATGGGGGCGCCACTTTAGCTACCACTTCGTCTTAATAATCGTCACTTTGTTTTGTTGCACAATTGTTGACGTCAAAAAGTTACTTAGAGCTAAGTTTACTGCCGCCTCCAAAGCGCTAGTGCAGAAGAAGCGGTAACAAACTGCACTGCAGAATTTTCTCCAAGAACGTCAACTCACAATGAAATTAATATTTATAGTTGATATGTGGACAGAGTACACATTGTTTGTTGTAGATTCGGTATGTACCTAATGTACCAAATTATGACCATTTCTGAGTATACAGCGACTCAAATACAAATTATATAAAAAGCCCGAATCTTTTAGTTGCTTTTCGTATAATTTCCACACAAAGATTTGGTTTTAGCGCATTTTTGTCACCTCAGAAATATGTACTACCTACTTCTTGACCACATCATCAACTTCTCCCTATATTGGGTCGGCTCTGTATGTCAACTCCCTTAATAGTTTTCTATCATTTACCATATCTTTACTAATACCTCCTCTTCTCCATGCACTTCTAAATCACGTAAAGACGTTAAATTGTTTATTTACGCTCCTCAACGAGGATAACACCTCAGACTACATATGAGTTCTTACTAAATAATGAAATAAGGGGCCGTTCAAGTATTACGTAAGCACTATGGTCTTTGTTTTACTTATTTTGGATGACATGGGGGGTAGGGGAGTCTAGATGATGATTACGTCATCGGTACTTATTTCCTTTTTACTCGAATGGCAACCCTCACATTGTCTATGCTTGAAAACGAAAGGCAATATCGGGAATTCTCGCAAATAATGCATACGTTTAGGCACTCGTTTTAAAACCGATTAGGGGAATTACCGCGCGCTATTCACTTGTCTAAATTTTTAATTTCCTCTGTCAGTGTATTGTTTCTTTTGGATACTACAGCGAGTAGACGTATTGTAAGCATAACAAAGCAATTTAACATTTGTGTTACCGTTGATTCAATTAGCCAAAGATAACTTTTAAATAAGATGTCATTTCAAATAGACAAATCTAAGTCATACCAAGAAGTGAAGTAAACACGCACACTGATAGGAAAGTTAGACCGGTAAGAGTGCTAATGAACTGATGTGCATTATTCAAAAGTTAGAGCACCATGATGTTGAACGGATCGATGAGAACGACGTAGACATTCCAAAATTGGATGAAAGTGAGCAGACTCACAACACTGAGCAGCAATCCAAGCAATCCAATGTCATCGAAAACTTAGAATCATGGATTCGGGTTTCTTGGACTGAAAACTGTTAATTTGAATTTAATATGTGTACCAAAAATTTAAAATAAGTTTGTTATATTCGTAAGATTATAATATTTTGTCCCTTACTCTATGTTGAATACTGTATCAGTAAAATTTAATCTCTATCCTAAATCTATTGTCTTATTCTTAAAATTATAATTATAATATAAAGAAAATACATTTATAATTGAAAAATGTTTACTTAAGCATGGGGGGAGGGGGTAAGAGCTTTGCTTACTTTTGCTGACAAGGGGGATGGGGGGGTAAATAATTTTAATAAATCTGCTTACGTAATATTTGAACGGCCCCTAAGCAATGGTGAAAAAATACCATTTGAGCGGGGATTGAATCAGCGGCCTTGGTCTTGATACGACCATTCTCTTATCAAGTGTTCAACACCACACGCCGATTTTTTCCAACATCTCCTATTCCTTTAACACGCATTAGGCATGCGTCCCCTAACACTATTACAAGTAAAGGTAGTTGAAAATCAATTTAAAGTGTAAGAAGGCATACAATATTTTTATAGAGTTTTTAGGCATTCAAGAGTACTTCATCTTAAATACCCTATAAAAATATAAGTACTTACTACACTCATAAAGGCGAATTACTGTATCCAAAGTCATCATCATCATCCGAGCGTATTCCCGGTTGCATCCTCAGCACTAACGCTTCAGAGCCCGGGGTCCGCTACCTAACCAAGGAGATTTGACGAGGTTACTGGTTTTTGGTTTTTACACAGAGCGACTGCCATCTGACCTCCACAACCAAAGGGCAAACGAGGAACCAATCCTTGGATAGTTTGATAATCAAACGCTAGGTGGCGTTCGGGACCCACAGTTTTACGTGCCTTCCGAAACACGGAACCATCTTTCTTTTCGGATAATCAGTTGATTCAAGCCTACAATATCCTATCTAGACTGGAAACAACTTTTCCACATAGTATGCTTCCCAGTGGGAATCGAACCCATGACCTCCGGGTCATAAGGCGAACGCCTTGACCACTGGACCACGGAGACAGTCAATTACTGTATCCAAAGTAGCTGTAATTAATGTGAGCGTCTTTTTTCTTTCGCCGCGCCCTCGGACAAGAAATTTCAATCCAATACATGAACGTAACACCGAATCATACTCATCAATAAATTAGCAGCTTATTGCCGAACTAATCGGCTGGTAATCACACGTTTTACACCTCTAATCTATTCAGGCAATTACTCTACCCTGTTCCAAGTCATCGGCTGCCAAAGTGATATATATACCTACTCCGGAAAGCTTTGCATTGGATACCAGTTTTGCGTGTCGACGGTTATCGAGTGGAACCGATGTAGCACTAGATTGATTGGCCCAGCCAATGGAACCGATCGTGCCTAATGCCTGATATGCTTCTACGGATTTGTGAAATTGATTCGTGCGTCGTACAACAGTGTTATGTACTGATAGTAGTAAATTACTTGCGTATAGGCTACGGAAAGCCAGTCGTATATCAGTTTACTTACTTGTCCATGATAGTCTAGGATAAAAAGAAACATTGATGTACCTACCAGCTGTTACCACTTAGCTGGTACAGCTGGTTTACTTTTTACCCAGTATCCACATCGCTATTTCGAGTAGGCTTGCTTGTTTAGAAAACTGAAAAAATAATTTTTTTCTTTATAATCATTTATTTGTACAAACATTCTTAGTTTACAGTGTAGAACTTCATGCTGCGCCGTTAGGCAAACAAATTTGGTTTTTAGAAGTAAATATATTGTGTCAATTATGGTTGTTACAATTCGCAATTCGCAAAAATCGCAAAATAAAAGAGTGATAATAAGTTTGTAAACTTCATCGTACTACAACGGGTTAAACAATAACAGACGCGTCACAAATAGAGAAAAATACTCTATAATCATAATAAAATTAATAAGAGTAATGTTTAAAGTTTTTTATAAACGTAATGTTAGAACACAACCACAACATTCGAGGTATAGTGAAGAGTTTCATAACGCACCAGTCACGTGCCGACGCATTTCACACGCGACGCGCGTGCGCCGCCACAAGCGCGCGCGCATTCACATGCAAATGCACCATCCATCACACGTCCGCCCGCCGCGCCGGCGACGGCGAAAGTGAAGCAGAAAGCATATCCTCTAGTTTCGAACCAGCTAATACAACACTCATTTACTCGTGAAGTGAGAAAATGAAATGGACAAGTCAACGCGACGAAAAACATGTCCAATTACATCCGAATCACAGTCTTTGTATGCAAATATTATCTAGTGATCAGTCATCATCATCATCATCATCCGAGCGTATTCCCGGTTGCATCCTCAGCAGTAACGCTTCAGAGCCCGGGGTCCGCTACCTAACCAAGGAGATTTGACGAGGTTACTGGTTTTTACACAGAGCGACTGCCGTCTGACCTCCACAACCCAAAGGGCAAACCAGGAACCAATCCTTGGATAGTTTGATGATCAAACGCTAGGTGGCGTTCGGGACCCACAGTTTTACGTGCCTTCCGACACACGGAATCATCTTTCTTTTCGGATAATCAGGTGATTCAAGCCTGCAATATCCTATCCAGACTGGAAACAACTTTTCACAAAGTATGCTTCCCAGTGGGAATCGAACCCATGACCTCCGGGTCACAAGGCGAACGCTTTGACCACTGGACTACGGAGGCAGTCTATCTAGTGATCAGTATCCCCCTGTAACATGGGGTTTACTTTGTCCAACATTCACATATCTCTCCATTCTAGCGGAAGAATTGCCTCCAGGGTTTTGTCTTTGTTTGAATCTAAGGTTTGAATTGTCCCCATAACTTCTACAAGTCCAGAAGTGCCTAAATTGCTTATGAAATCAACTGCCGTAGCAAAGGACTGTGACAAGAAGATTGTCAGTGTTAAGGATACTACGGATAAAAACAAAAGGTGTACAATAATTAGTAAATACGAAAGATATAGGCCTAAAAATTTTTTGCTCTTTGGTAAATACTCTATATTGCAATAAAAGGAAAAACAAAAACATTAAAAGACAGAAATATACAGTCAACCTTTGGGTAGAGAGAGAAGTGAATATGCTATTTATTAAAAATTCACTTCTGCTATTTCTTAAATATTCATTTCTGTGCGGTGCAATATCTCAGATTAACTGTAAATATATACAACCAATAGGTTTGGTCAAGGATAGAACCAATAAAGTATCTACTCTCCCGACCCATAAAGAAGTAGGACAAATGTCAAGAAGAACAGGAAGAAGGTGTTTAAATGGGCTAAAACACATAAAAATATACTATTACATTTGACACTATTGTTACATTACAAATCAATCAATTATCATCATTATGGTCAGTTCTTAACGTCTCAAGGAATCAATATTATTCAGGTAAGACCTTAAAGATTAACAAAAATATGTGATCCATGTCCATATGAGTCAAACCACAACACTGGTTTTAAAGTTCTTAATGATTTTTCCCATAATCTAAAACCGTTCGACGGATATCTAAGTAACAACATAAAATTTTACTTCTTCTCATCGACTCTAAAATGGCTTAAATAATATTTCTTTAGACCAAAACCTAGTCTCGGCGACAATACAGTACAATACAAATCAACTTTATGCACCACACAAAAATTACAAAACAACAAGAAACAATATAGGCACAAAGGCGGACTTATCGCTATAAATGCAATCTCTTTCACCCTGTCCACAATCAGATCTGCCTTAGTACAAGGAGTCGTACAGTTGCGACTTGGTGACAAAAGGTGATCCATGGACTAAGTGACCCCACAATCACACAAACCCCATCTCTTTAAGTTATTGTTAGAAAAACCCCATCTCTTTAAGACCATATTAAGTAGGCCTAAAACAAACCAATTCACCAAAACGGCATTCCGAAAGCAGGTCAAAAATTCACAATAACAACACTTCACCCAAAACACATCGCCAAATTCGGCATTCGAAACAGAATTCCACCGCCCGCTGCGAAACGGGTCACGTTCGAGTATCAAACGTATCTCTGTGATATCACATAACAGTTGCGTGTTGCGTCACTCTCAAATCGGATGAAATGTGTTTTTTGCAGAGACTGCTTGCCGCCGGTTGCATAACGGCAGTGAAAGTGTCCGCGCCGCATTCCATTGGCTAGAGATGGACGACGCGGGACAATGTATCGATGGTCAGCATGCCGGAATAAATCTATCGACAGATATTGATGATTCAAAACATCGATATACCTGCTTCCATATGCGTAGTAGTAAGACTCAGTGACCCAAAGTGGAGCCTGGTCCCCAAACATAATACTTGTTTTTTTTTAAATTAATACAAATCTGTACGTTGCAAATCAAATCATTTTTTTTTCAACATAATATTCGTCTTCCAAAGGTGTATCAGTTAGGTTCTTTGTTGAAAAATGTTGATAATGCCTTTTGGATTTGCAAACCTTTTCTCTGTATTAGCTGTGGAAGCTTCGATAACAGAAAATTATATAGAATTTGAAGATGTCCACATCCAAAAATCACCTTTATTAAAACATGACTTTCTTGCCGAAGAAGAAAAACAACGTGAAGAAAAATATCAAGATCATTAAGAAATTTATATGTGAAAGGTACTTATATTTGAGTACTGTTATCGACATTTACTTACGTATGCCCACCCTATGGCCCACGATGTCCGGTCGTCCGGCTGTCACATTACAAGGAAGTTGCGTCATACATAAACAATACTCCTTTTGGAAACAAGTTCAACGTTCTAAACATCTTCGATTTATTTGATTTGTTTCGTTTATATTTTCCGTCACCGCCGATTGAGAATGACCCCTTCTATAGCTTTTATCACAGAGTAATTAATATACTACGCACAACCTTTATTATCATTTTTAATAACAATTACAGAATATAAAAAATATCTTTCTTATTTAAAAAAAAATTAGGCGCTGGCCCCATAATTTACTCAGTTCTTAAAGTGTAGATTTGACACCTATTCAATTCAATTCAATTTGCTCAATATTGGTATTGTTTGATCACGTGTTTGACATTGACTATCGCATTCGCGCATCTGTATATTCTGAATCTTTAATCGCGTTCTATTTTGATGATACATCCAGTTCTCAGATTCATGTTTTCAGAATATAAATATCTATTCTCTTCCAAACTGACTCGTAACGACACAATGCCATCGTCAATAGCCATAGACATAAACAAAATACATACTCACGTTGAGGAAGACATAAAACTTTGTCTGTCAACATACAGCATGCAACTTTCCCGAATTTTTTTTATTCTCGGCCAAAATAACACATCGATTAATCGCTACAGTAAATACTCGGAGGGAAAGCAACGCCCAACCCCTGCGAATCACAGCGGTAAAAGTGGCACGGTCACGCCCTTTTCAAAATAAGTACTTTAAGCAAAGGCATTGCCGCGTCGATGTGGGAGGTCGAAAGTTGAACAAATTAAGTACCTGACTGAAAGCTTTGGTCACTCATTTTGTCTGCGTGATTTTCCTTTATGTCGAAATAATCGGTGTTGCTTTAAGAACTTTTTCCAAGCGGTGGTGACCAAGCGGTTTATAGGTTCTGGCAGTCCGGTGTGAGGAACGAGATCGATCCTCACTAGGCTTGTTCCTCTAAATTTGAAATCAGATACACGTTGCGGCACATAAGTTTAGCGAGCGATGATGTAGCGATGAGCGACATGTGGAGGGGATACTGCGCACGGGCACGGTATCAATTTTTGACTTCTGCGCAGGCAAGGTCAGCGCTAGAGTTTCGTGCCGCTACCTGTAGTCATTATCAACTACCACCACTTAATTTCTTCTGGTAAATGAAAACATCGTGAAAAAACCTACACACTACTTCACTAGTATGTGATAATTACTGTTGTCACTAGATAACAGTCAATGAGCTATGTCAGATGCCCGAAAATCATCACGATCTTAATTATTACGAGCGAGTAATCCTCGTCTTTTATTTGATCGAAAAATTTTCTTCTGGGTTTTCCTACTCCTCTGTTTTCTTCTATTTTTCCTTCCATCATTGTTAGAAGGTATCGTAACGTAGTAGATGACCGAACATTTTCCCTATTTTCTATACGTAATTTGTAGTATTAAAAGAATAATTCCCGGCCAAGTGCGTGTTGGGGCTCCTCTATTTACTTCATTCTTTTTCAGTTTCTAGTATTCGTTGTTATAGCGACAAAAAAAATACACCATCTGTGAAAATTTCAACTGTCTAGCTATCACGATTCATGAGATACAGCCTGGTGACGGACGGAAAGCGGAATCTTAGTAATAGGATCCCGTTTTTACCCTTTGGGGTACCCGTTTTTACCCCTAATTAAACGTGAAAACATATAATTAGGCTAAGAACTTGGCGGAGTAAATAAGTAAAAAAACTGACTTTGTATAAAAAACTACTTGACTTTACCTATCTAATAAACTACCATACAAATTGATCTTTATTTGGTTAATTACTTTGATTTAGCATTAATAAATACTAACAAAAAATCCGCATGCCGTTCCATTGTTTTCTGTTGCAATGCCCTATCAGGGTTCATTTTGTATCTACTAATTTAAGAAGTTACTATGTAGAAAGTGTAATATATGTACAATGTGAGAGCAATAAATAAATTGAAATTGAAAATTGAAATTGGAGGAAAGAGAGACATAGAAAGCACTCCGCCGAGAAGAGCCTAGCTCTTAAATATAAGAAGAATAATAAATAAATAATAAATAAATAAATATACAGGGACAAATAAAACTTTCGTTCGAGACTTATGTTATGGAATACTAACTCAACGATACTATATTTTATAACAAACACATAATATAGATAAACCCCCAAGATCCAGGACAATTTTAAGAATGGTCGTATATAGTAAGATTTTCCTATAGAGTAATGTCAGCGGCCATTCCAATTACTTACCTAAACAAATAAAACAATGTAACGTTACCTAAGAAAAGGTCAGCCATATCTACCACACTCATAATAAATAACATATCTGTAACCAATCATTTCAATTTGCAACCTTAAGAGCCATTATGCGCTAACCTTCCGTGGCGAATAATGTCAATATTGATGTATGGCAGTTGTTGGAATTACCTAAGGCAATGCAGACTTAACGTTCTAAAGGCGGCCTTGGCACACTTCGCCACCACCTTTTCAAATTGTAAATACATTAAAACACACATAAAATAAAATCTCTTCTAATTGGAAGAGACTTTAATGCGACTAGTATGCTCTTAAAAGCACATAGTGGCAGTAGTGATGCACGACTGAAAATTGTTATTCAAGCAAGCGAGATTTTTGAACTGAACGGTGCCCGCTTTTGTCACAGCGTATTCCTAGTTACATCTTCAGCTGAAATGGTGAGAAGCCTGGGATCCGGTTAATGGCTTTTTCTGCTCCACTTCGCCAGTGTTGTGCATCCTAGGTTGTAAGACCATTGGCGCGCATATCATCCTTGACGACGTCAAGGCAGCATTTCTAAGTTCTTCCACGTCTGCCAGGGGCCGGCAGATATAGGGGGCGCCTATGCATTTTTTCTCCACGTAACTAAACTTAACGGTGCAGGACTCTTAGAGGTCAATATTGACATCCATTTTTAAATATCATCGTCATTTTAGCCGCATGACGTCCACTGAAATATAGGCTTCTCTAGCAAGGATTTTTGTCGGGGGTTTAAAATCCCCCACAAAAAGTGAGTTATAAGTTTCACTCTAATGTCTGTTTATCTGTCCATTCTATATGTGGCATCGTAGCTCTCGTACCATATGACCGATTACGATGCAGTTTTTTTACGTAACGTCAAGTTCCCTTGCTGTGATTCTTAGCTATGTTTGATCAAAATTGGATGAGCCGTTTAAAAGTTATTGGGGGTTAACGCTTGACAGTAGGAGTTTTTTAGTTTGCCTATAAAATAATAGATGGCGCTATAGATATCAATTTGGAGATTATGTAGTTCCGCTACTCATCACTAGATGGCGTTCTTGAAAATCGGGTTTTTTTTAGTTTGCCCGGCAAATAAACTTATTACTTACAAATCTACCCAATCATATAAGAACAGAAACAAGAACAAAAGAAAACTTTACTTATAAAGCCTCATTCAAATTGCAGGATCTCACGCGGCGGCAGCGGCAGCGCGGCGTCGGTGGCGCATCAACTCGGCGACGTCATGGCCGCCAGCCGCGACCACGACTGCGGCCGCTTCCATTGCGACGCGCATTGATACCACCACACGCGGAGGATCTAACCCACGATGAGTTATGCTGATGAAATGGCGATGCTATGTGTACCTGTGCCTTGACGGTTGCTTCGATTAGGTGCCTATTGTCATGGTGAACTTTTTCATCCTAATTTAGCATTGCCATACTTAATTGGTTTACGATGAATGCCTGTGTAGCCTATGCATAAATAATATGAAGAATAGAGCTCCCACTTATTCGTAATAGAATATTTAAGGCAATGTACCAACAAAATTTGCATAGAAAAAATACTTACATGACAAAAACCGCCGCATCGCCAGTCATTTACGTGGGTTAGCAGAAACCGTACAGTGTAAACCCGCCATTATTAGTGATCAACGGACTGCTTCGGACTTCGAATTGGTCATTGTGGTGCATGATCAGACCACTTGCATGGTGAATTAATAATGAGTGATGATCGTCAATGCAACGGAACTGTGGTATAAAAATATACTAATATTATAATCTGTTATGGAAAATGGTCCATAGAATATCAGAATGGAGACAGATGAAGGTCCTATGCTTACTACAATTATCTTCAGTTGGTCAAAATCTGTGTTGAAAGTTGTACACTGCGAAATGCCGAAACACACCCTGTGTATTGATAGAAACGGAGCTTGGCGAGGAATCACAAAAGAGCAGAGATCTCGAGTATTCTGATTGTTCGATACATGCATCTCTAGACTCTGCGGCCAGCTCCGCTTCATTCGATACGTCTTTTGTATGTCTATAGTTTAAGGTCTTTCTAAAAATTTTACTACTGTAATAACTTCGATACAGATACAGATATTATATATCTATTCACTGCCAGAAGTCAACGAATGTGCGATTATTGTGCGTATTTTTGTCGCTACTGATATTTGTATTATTACAATTCATATGATGAATCACAGTTATACGCGCTGTAATATAATTAAAGGTACTTTTTAATTTTTAGGCAAGAGTTTAGTGTGCTACTGATAGCTTGGTTGCAAACCATGATAATAAAAATTGCTTTTATTTTATAGCTGGAGCACTTATTATATTTTGGACAGCATACTCCGGGCTTAGAAGTAGCAGGGAGCGCACTACAATGTCTGTCCACTGCAGGGCAATAGCAGTATCTTCCAACACTCCAACTCTCTCTCTTAATCTAGGAATTCGAGGCCCAATTCCTGCAGTAGAAGACAAACTTCTCCCTCCATCTTTTTCTGCACTGCTTGTTCACAAAAAGAATAGATTTGAATAAGAGTCAGAACATTGCAAGACCATTTGACCAGACATATGGCTGAAAGATTATTTTTAAACCCATCCTACAAACATAGATAATATGCCTCGATTCAATATCATCATGATTTGCGATCACATTTTTATTGATTTTACAAATCGTTACACATTTCCTGGCGAAATGCATAGAGATTTGTAAGCTATTCTATTTATTAATAGTTTTAGTTTGTTTGTGTGTAGCAAGTGAAATAAATAGTGTACAAGACGGTGGAATAAGTTGCCGTAACTTTTGGCGGGACTGCGATGAGAAGATGAATGTCGTTAACACAATAGTTGCTCGAGCAATGCTCGCAGATTTCGGCTGCACGCGGCCACATACTATGTAGGTCGCATGTCAGCTGTCTTTACTTGAATCAAATACAAATAACAACTGAGATACTTTCGAGCAGCGATCTAGAAAGGATCCGTCACAAGTGTAACAACTAACTCTACACCATGTAACATAACGACATTAAACGTTTCTACATGACGTGGTCTTATGCCTCCAATTCTCCGTAACATTAACATCTCTTCATTTATGGCGAGTGCCTATAGGTGACAACCGAAGCCTGCATAATGGTCCTTAGCCGACTAGTTTCTGTTGACCATCATCAGTGCAAGTGTAAGAGATGGCAACACGACCATTTCGCTCCCACAAACCATAGTGCTCGGTGTGGCAACGTGATGGTCACACCACCTCTTTTGCCCTGTAACCGTTTGTGAACTCATCCATATTCAACTAATATCCGATTCGTGTTTCACGGATGTGAATCGGATAAGAATTTAATACGGACAGTGTATAAACGCTCTAATGATGTCCACAATGTCAGGCAAGTTGCTGGATAGAACAGAATTGTGATGGCAAGGACAGAACAAGGTGGCGAAGACAGAAGGATGCTTTTGCCCAGCAGTGGGTATTTGAAATCTGACAATGATGATGATGATTATGGCCGCCTGAACGGTTGAAACTAATCGGCGTGTCTGACTTTACTACTTGATCAAACCATAAAAATAATTACCCACATGTTAGTTTTTTTACAATAATAAAACAGATAAATCATCATCAATAAAATTTATATCGCTTTTTGATTAATGACATATCGCTCGGTATTATGTAAGTATTACATAAACCGAGAGGTATCGGATATGGGTTATTTCCTTTAACTATTGTGAATTTTTCATAAACGACACATCTTCTCAGAGCATAGAAATGTACTCTTTCCACTTATATCTAGTATATTTTCTAGTATAACATGAACATGTTTAGAATTCAGCATTTGAATACAATCTATTTATTAATAACTTATTGTTAATATTACTTACTTAGGTAGACATTTAAAAAGTATATTGTATGCGTGTATATTTTCTTCAGAATATTTTCTTATTATTGCATATAATGCAATAATAAGAATTTGCATATTTCATATGTGCACTATACTTTGGTTAAACGAACGTAATGAAATATAAACATTTCCTTCAAGATTGTTAGGTACTAGAAAAAGCGTTTTTATATATACTATACAAGTTGTTAACTATATTTGTGCCAACATAATATTATATATATGAACAATAAAACAACAAAGTGTTATCGTGCAATAAATGAAGTTTTATATAACTTTTGAAATAATTTTAAAAGCTACATTTAAAGTGTGAATTTGTTGCACGAATATCAACGATAAGATACCTATTTGCATTTTGAAAATATAATGTACTTATTACAACAGCACACATTTATCTAGTCCTTAAGCCTTCTTACAACAATATACTTTGTTTCTAACTTAACTTTCTGTGTATAAGTAGGTACCTTCAAATGTATTTTCATTATTATGTATTGTTACCAAATATCTAAATTATTTATTCGATGCTTGTAACCGTATGCTAATTATATGATTAATTACTTAATTTATTGAAGTATATAATCTTCATTTCTATTTTATATTTAAACTCCAAAGCTCAATATTATAATATTTATATAATAATTTGAATAATTTCCTTATGAGTGTTTAATGTAGATGATTATTATATAATTCGGACAAATCGTAACTGTAACTTAATTTATGCGAAATATTTATTTAAATTATTATAGAATGCGTTGGTAAGTTGTAAATATGCTTCAAATAAATGTAAATTATTTATTTATTTTTACAATTAAAACTTAAAGAATTTATGACCAGTTTCCTTTTTGCTCTCCTTAAATTTTACCTAAATCTACGTAAGTATGCTCCGACTAGGTATTGTAACAATTAAAAACATGTTTATTTCTTTGTTTATTTGTAAAACTTTATTGTACACATAAATACAAAAAAAGCACCGTACAAGTACAAATAAACACAATATATGAAGCAACCTCGACTTGTCTCATATATTTTTTATAGGTTTATAATATTACATGCACAGGGCTTATAACATAGCATAAGTGAAAAAAAGAAAATTTAAAATAATCACAATATTTATTACTTTGACATAAATCCATTAAAAAAACATATATATCAAACCATACAAATCACCGAACGCGATTCGGTCTAAGAACTTACATACGCTTTTTTCCCTACGTCCATGGATACGGCCAGTTAAGCCGGTTGCCCTGAAAATACAAAAAAAAAACTAAAAAAACTAGATAAAAATAGACATCTAATACGAGTATAGGCGGGAAATTATGGGGTTCAGTTGGAGGTTGCTTTAAATTGTTTTGTAAATTAATTCTAGTGGACTTTATAATATAAAATTGGTGTAAGGGGTTATAAATGCTCATGCTCGTGGTCAATATGTGAAATGTGTAAAGTGTGTGATAGTGATATTTATTTGCGGACTGTGGTGGGCGTCATTAAGCGCCGTCCACCGCTCAATTGGCTATGAAAACCAGTGGACGTATAGATTGTCGCCAAAAGCTCCCTTGACGCAATCAAAGGACCTACACTACACTAACCTTTGATTGTATAGTTGGGGCTAGGTAGTAGGAATAAACAAGTGAAAAAAAAACAAAGATGGGCTCTAAAAGACAAGTATCCAGAGCCGTACAATAATTAAAAAATAAAACTCAGTGTGGTTTTGTCATAAGAAGTGACCAAGGAGTTCTTGGCGGGAGGTCAAGGGGAGTGGAGTTGGAGTTTGCTTTAAATTATTTTGCAAATTGATTCTAGTGGACTTTATAATATAAAATCGGTGTAGTTTAGTGTTATAAATGCTCATGCTCATGGACAATATGTAAAATGGTTAAAGTGAACACTCATAGTGCGGCTGTAGTGATATTTATTTGCGGACTGTGGTGGGCGTCTTTAGACGCCGTCCGCCACTCATTCGGCTATGAAAACCAGTGGACTCGTATAGATTTGTTGCCAGAAGCTCCCTTGAAGCTATCAAAGGACCGACACCAACCTTTGATTGTATAGTTAGGTTAGGGTTAGGAATAAAGAAATTGGCGTCATGGGTTAACTAGACACTAGCAAAATAAGCTTCAACGAAGTTTAATCGCCAACAACAAGAAAAAAAAAAAGAAGTGGCCAAAGGACGAGCGTAAATATTTCTTATCAGAACCGCACTACCAAAAAGGGTTGACGTCAGAGCGTTTACACATTCCGCTGCTCCGCCTGCGGTTTTCGCAGCGTGCCGCCCGCATTTAAGGTACTCATTGAAGTTGCGCGGCAGCTGCAAGTGCCGCGGCACGTGCTGCTCGATGAGCTCAGTTCAGTTCATTGAGACCGTTCTCGGCAGCTGCCGCACCGTGTGTAGCGTTGTTCTAAGAAAAAATCATTCGGCCGTATTTCCATACAAACTTAATCCCCTGATTCCTCGTCAGACAGGACCAGCAGAGCAATGACTTTTTACGAAAATAAAAAAATTAATATATTAGCATGTAACTATGTTTTCGTTTTTTTTTTATTTCATAATTTTATTACTAAAAGAGATACGGTTCGTGTCTCTTTGAACCTGAAAAATTGATAAGATTTTCCACTATTATCAAAAATCTAGCAAACAAATATAATAAGGAGATTATATTGAAAAAAAGAAAACATAGGAACACAGCCAAAGCTTCTCTTCAAGTAATAAACAAAAAAGAAATGAAATCAGTCAAGTTTTAGAGGAGAAATCGGAGGAGTAAGAAACGTTGAGCTTGCCTATTTTTCGTTGGTTATTTCGTTCCGGACTGCAGTTGTCTCAATCGCACATCACGACAGGTGATGTATAGCGCGACTACACAAATATAAATACCTATTTTTCAATTCTCTCCGCACGCACGTGTAGCTGTCGCTGCCGCCTACCGCTCAACATCAAAGAGTTCCTTTCGATGTATCGGTTTTCGCTGCAGCTAGGGCGGCATCGTGTGAAATGGTCAGAATCAATTCATACAAAATCCAATGCGCGCAGCGGTGAAAACTGCTGACGCGGCAGCGGAACGTATAAGCGCTTCTTGATAGTCTATCACAGTCGGTCTGTCACAGACAGTCTATCAGGACAGTGTGAGACAGATAGTCTGCGACCACATAAAGGATAAACTCCTGTTCAAAACGTTAGACGCAACAAAAAGGCTTCGTACTAAACCCCGTTTATATTTACATTAATAATAATGTGTTCAAAGCACGACAGTTTAAAAACCAAGTGTTACCTTGCATGGGCGGAAGTCCGGCCAGCTCGTCCGCCGGCTGCTCCTGGCCGTCCCCTTCGTGCGACAGCCGGTTGCACTCCATGCACGGCTGCAGCTGCTGCTCCATCATATACAGCTGGGGAAACATTGCAGGTTCCTTACTAATGGTACACAATTAATATAGGCATTACACACAGGACGGAATCTCCTAAGGTCCCGCGCAATATGCGTCCCCGTCCTCAGTCCTCACAACTCTCCCCCTTTCGCGCCGTGTGGAGGTGTTGCGCGGGCGGCTGCAGGCGCCTGCAGCCTCCTCGACAAAGCGACAAAGGGGGAAAGGTGCGGGGGGACAGGGGACGCGCACGCATATTGCGCAGGACCTTAGGAGATTCCGTTGTACACATGTATATGTAAACATGTGTACTTACAACGGAATCTCACACTATGACACTTATATTAATTCTGTGGTTTAGGTTGGACCCAAAGTTACCAGTCTTAAGGTCCGACAGGTATCTTTTATCATAAGTTCTAAGTAACTTCTTCATGTGATTTAAGTTAGTAATTTAATAGCTGACTGACTGGTGTCAAATTTCTCGAGGTGTCCAAAGGCAACTAATATAGGTAGCTCAATGACTGTCATCTAGGGACAACAATCATGATCACTAGTGTACTAGTTTCCTCACCATGTTTTCCTTCACCGGAAGCTAAAAATGACCGTACATAAGTTTTTTTTTTACGGACAAATTACACTGATTGAGCTAGCCCCAAAGTAAGTTCGAGGCTTGTGTTATGGGATACTAACTCAACGATACTATATTTTATAACAAATACATATATAGATAAACATCCAAGACCCAGAACAATTTGAAAAAGGCCATTTTCCAACTTGCCCCGACCGGGGATCGAACCCGGGACCTCTGGGTGGCGGACTAGCATGGTGACCACTACGCCACGGAGGTCGTCGAACTAAAATAAGTATAAACTTTGAGGTATAAGTCGCGTCTAGGACGGATTGTACTGCTTCCTCACAGATACACAATCAGTGGCTAAACTACATTGCCACCACCGCGCAGAGCTAACTATAACAGACCGAGAGAATAGGGGTGATCAGGGGATCGGAAAGTATGGCATTGCCGGATGAGCAGTTTTCAAGGCCGAGCGTTAGGCCTTGACAAAAATCACGAGTTTGGCAATACCATTCCCGCCAAGGCATGTATAGTGCTTTTCTCAAAAAATGTGAGAAAATCATTACAGAAATATGCAAATATTTACCGACAGTAATTAATGTTTACTGCAAAGAATACATAATCAATCAATACGTGCTTTGAAAAAAATGAAATTGCTTTCTCGCGTTTTTTTTTTTGTGCAAAGGAAACATAGCTCATACAATACAGCCCCGTCAAATTTCACGCAAAAAATGTAATACTTTAGATTATTGTTTTTTCCTCTCGCAACGAAAATCAAACATTTTCATGTGATTTAATACCAACATTTTAAAAAATTGTGGTCATATAAATGCTCAGAGTGCAGTTTTATAATTGGTAGGAATTGGCTGTATGACAAGTGATGAAATTAAACGCTTAGTGTCTTTGCCAAATGAAACGTTCGTGTCTTCTTTTTACTACAATTATGCCTACATTTCCGAGCACGTTTGAGAAAAGTATGATTATGATTATTGTAATTAGTCCGATTTTTAGATTATCCAAAAATAATGGATCAATATTTTTCAGTTTGCCAAAATAGTAAAAATTCACAAAGATACGGATCATAAAAATTCCGAAGTGGGGTGGGGGCTTGTGACGTCACCTCTAACCGCTAAATATCGTACCTATAAGCCGTGACGTCGTGCGAAATTTCAATGCGCTGTATATTTGTAATTTTTTGTTTCTCAGAGAAAATTAAAAATACGTTTACAATATTTTTAATAATCTAACCGATGGGCTAAGGATGTTTTTCCATTCGTCATGCTTATTGGCTACTTTTCCGGGTCAAAAAAAAATTGTTTGGTATTGTTAATAAAATAAAACGTCACAAAATAATGTCACCTGCTATGATCTGTCATATCCCTTTTTAACGTGATTTCGATTTATTACTGCAGAAAAACTGATATTAAGAGCGCTATTTGACTTCAAGTAACTATGACGTAAATAAATACATAAATATAAATAAATATATATATATATATTTTTTAATATATAGGGACAAATTACACTGATCGAGCTAGCCCCAAAGTAAGTTCGAGACTTGTGTTATGGGGTACTAACTCAACGATACTATATTTTATAACTTATACATATATAGATAAACACCCAAGACCCAGGACAATTTGAAAAAGGCCATTTTCCAACTTGCCCTGACCGGGGATCGAACCCGGGACCTCTGGGTGGCGGAAGATGGGTGACCACAAGTGGCACAAAAATTTCTCAAGCTCCTCCGTGCTTCGGAAGGCACGTATAAGCCGTTGGTCCCGGCCGTCATCATTGTATGGCAGTCGTCAAGCTATGTCAGATGCCTTAAGGCAGCCTGAAAAATCTGACACCAGTGTGGGCCACTTACATACACGACAAAGAAGTAATTGTAAACATGACAGATGCACCATACCCGTCCATCCCCGCCGTAGTCCGCGAACCTGGTGGTGGGGAGGCCGCTGAAGGCCAGCGGCTGCGCGAGCCCGCGCGTCACCACGCCCGGGGTGAGCAGCGTGTGCGACCCGCCCACCCAGCGCTGGCAGATGTGCTCCCTGAAATTCAATTCAATTATTGCATTCCATAATGTTAATCAGTTTTAACTACTAAAAGTCACTGTTTATAAATACACTATGAGCCCTGTCGGGTATCGCAAACATGAAATGGAACGGCCAGCGAGTTTTTAACATAATATTAATAAATGTATTACATATCTAACTCCGTACGTTAGATGTTTAAGGGGCTACCTGAATTTTCCGGGGTCTAGTGCATTTGAAATAAATCTATTGAAAGGAAATAGAGATTTCATTTAATAATTTGTCTTGCTCAGACCCTAGATAACCCTTCGAACTATTTCATGAACTATTGTTTACAGTTTAAAGTGAGAACGTGAAGCTTTTCTACGCACAATTGCAAAAAACGGCACTTTTGGCGTATGTGCGTAGAAAAACTTCACGTTCTCACTTTAAACTGTAAACAGTAGTTCATTAAATAGTTTGAAGGGTTATCCAGGGTCTGATCTAGACAAAATTTTAAATGATGTCTCCGTTTCCTATCAAATGATTTATTTCAAATGGGGTCAGCTCTGGACCCCGAAAAATTCAGGTATCGCCTTAAGGAGTAGTTTTCACGTTTGCATGCGGATGTAGATTAGTAAAAATAAAAAATATATTACTTTATTTAGTCCGTCAACTAGATTATCCAAAAACAAGAGACCCATATTTCTCGTTTAGCAAAGAAGTCAAAATTACAAAGATACACCGGTTCGAAGTTTATATAACATATGAAGGAAGACGTTTTGAAAACCCTTGGGGAGGCTTTTGTCCAGCAGTGGACTTCCAGGGGTTGATGACGCTGGTCCGATGTCTGACCTGGTGTCAGGCGGCGCCGGCAGCTGCATGACGGTGTCGCAGGGCTCCTCTAAGGCGGGCGCGCCGGCGGGCTGCGGGCGCGCGGCCGGCAGCCGCGGCGGCGCCCCGCGCCCCGCGTCCTCGGGCTCCATCAGCGCCGGGGCCATGCACGCCCCGCACACCGAGCCCTTCGTCAACTTGCGGGTCAGAATCGCCGCCTGGAAATGAAGGAGAGAAAAGTATCCAACAATATTTGTCCCACTCAAAAGTTGGCTGGAAGAGACTGCATTTATAGCGAAAACTAGACCCCGCTCTCTTGTCGCACAGACGTCACATTTTTGTAGGGATGCAAACATTTAATTTATTGCTGATATCGACCCCTTATACATCCTCTAGTTACATGGACGATGTAGAATTGTACCTATACAGTTTTTTGTGGGAGAATTATAAGTCATAATCAAAAGTGTCATAAAATCAGTGTTATTTGTCCCTATATATTTATTTTATTATACATAACTAACGAATGTCATCACATTATTTTTTATCAGTTAGTAGTAATTATCTTTAAGTGAAAATAATATAACTTAAGTACAATTAAATGCCATCGATATGTCAATGTCGATAAACTAAAAGTATCAATCCTTGCAAGAAAGCAATGTTATAAAGTGATACTCTGTGGTAATGTCCATGCGACAAGACAACGGGGTCTAGTGATAACTGATAAGTCCGCCTTTGTGCCTTTATTTGTCTGTGGAGCTGAAGAATCTGCAACCGTCACAAGGTTACAAAAATAAATCCAAAACATTTATTTTATTTTATTAATAGAGGTACGCTTACAGTGTTACATACATATAGATTTAGAAATTAGCATACACAGTTAGAGTTTTATATGTAGACACCAATTAATAGCATACCCAGCATTTGCTAATTTAGAAAGTCGTTAATGTAAATAAAATGTAAAGTTTTAATATAAAATTGTAAATTCAAGTAAAAATTAAGATAAAGGAACAATAATAATAACATGTTTCGTCAAAACTCTTAATCTAAGACACAGCTTCGCATTAGTGATGTGCCGTTACCGGGAGTTTTGGAATCTTGTTATAAAAAAATACTATTTAAATTTTTTTGAAGAAATAATACTGTTTGGGCGCTATTTTAAAAATTCAATATTGATTTTTTAAATAGCGCCCAAACAATAGGTTTTAAAAAAAAAATATTTTTATTATGTCAAATTCATGAAAACACGCAGCAAACGCCACAAATTGAAAATTAGGGGTTAAATAAAGTGTTAAGGAATACTTAGTCAACGATATTATATTAAATAACAAATACATGTAGATTAACATCCGAGACCCAGAACAATTTGAAAAAAAGGCCATTTTCCAACTTGCCCTGACCGGGGATCGAACCCGGAACATCTGGGTGGCAGACTAGCACGGTAATGACTTCGCCACGGAGGTCGACAGACATTGGAGCATACCTTCGGCTCGCCGAGCACGAGCGCCAGGTTCTGGCACATCTCGTGCAGCGACTGCAGTGAGCTCTGCACCTCGTCGCGCAGCCCCAGCAGCTGGATCAGGTCGGCCTTTACGTCCGTCACGGCCTTCAGGTCTTTGACGGCTCTCTGTAGACAGATAAGGGTTAGATCTCACTTGTCAGCACGGAACAGCACTTGCTGCTATCCTTTTCTGTCGCTGAGATCCGTCATTTGCCAGAGCGAGAGAGAGCGACTGAACGTTATGGCACCGGCCGTGCTGAAGAGTTCCGTCACGATTTTTTTTAAACTTCGTTCTGACTTTCCGACCGATTGTTGCCGACGACACTCACTCATTTTATTTTTCGTTTCTATATCGAGTGAGGTATAAAATGAAAGGTCTTAATTAGCACATTTTAAAAATGCCGTAAATGGGTCCCGTAGTTGTGTATTCGTTTTTTAAACTCATATCTTTTTAACTATCTGCCCGCCTTGGCAAGGATATATAATATTATTCATCTTAGAATCACTATCTATTGAAGAAAACTGCATTAAAAGCAGTCGCGTAGTACAAAAAAAAATATACATACAGAGGAAGGAAAGGCGGAGGAAGGCAACTTTGTTTTATGCTATGTATTGAAACATAAAACGCGACTGTTAAGCCCTAGGGACGTAAAACTGAATTGTCTACCATCCACACTTCGTCCTGGCGGCTGAACTTTTCGTGGCAGACGGCGAGCCTCGCTTCCAGTTCCAAGCGGCTCTTCAGGAACTCCTCCTCGGAGAGCAAGCCCGCGAGGCGCGAGTTGTCCGCCTGCAACCAACCAAACTGTCGTCTAAGGTACGATTCAGAACGACCGGCTCGCATCGCACCGCGTCGGTACTAGTGATGAGCCGCCGAGAAATTCTCTGTTCTCGGAAATTTCTTTAATTGAAAATTTCTGAAATATTCAACATTTCCAGAGAAGTTTAGTTTAAAAAAATTTCTTGAAATTTTCCAGTCTGTCTCGGAAATTTCTCGAAATTTTCAAAAACAGCACATCACTAAGCGGAACGGACGCTCATGGCTCATTTTCATTGGTCGTTAACTCAGTCGATATTGCACGCGGGGACTTCCCGTATGCAGGCTGCCGACCAATGAAAGCAACAAGTCGATACATGGTCGTTACGCCGTCTGCGGTTATACCCGAATGCTGTTTATAGTCGTAGGTTGAGAATCTACAGTGATTTCTCTATCGTCTTGTGAATACGGCTCCCCGTGTGCCTTGTGGAAATTTCTCGTATCCCGAATTCGGGCAACATCGACGAGTGAAAACTTTTACCTGCTTGCGTGCCCTATAGCATGCGTTTCAGAAATCCCTTGCGATCCGAATGCGTGCCAAAACAACCAATGAAAATGAGCCTTACGGCTGCGTCTTTCGGAGCCGTTTACATGACGCGGCAGCCGTACGGAGCCCTACGGCTGTCGCGACATGTGTATACAACATGCAAGGACATACCCATAATCAATCAAACCACGGGCTATACTACATCACTATACTATAATGAAATTAAAATAACAGTCAAAAAGCAAAAAAAATCGACATTCCCATACAAATTGCCAGAACGGCTGCACACTTTTGTATGGAAATGCAAATTTTTTTTTGCTTTTTGTCTGTTATCCAAATAGGATATATTAAATGTGCCGCCCCATGTCCAATCATCCCCAAGTCCAAAAGGAGGGGCATATTTGACGATTTTGGCGCCCGGGGTGAGTGCCCCGGTTTGCCCACCTCTAGATCCGGGCCTGATTCCCTCCACAGTTTATAGGTCCCTTCCACGTTGTTTTGCGGAATGTCAATGTAGTCAATGTGATCTTTCAAGTGACACAGGTTCAAAAGTTTTACCTTGTCTCGAAGACCATCTTGCACCTCGTCTCGATCAGCCTTCTGTTCTCTGAGCATTTCTACCGCTGCAATCAGGCCCTGCGCATAGCAATATGATCTTAGCTAGTCAGTTCAATATAACTTAAAAGTAGTATCGACACGCTAAGAAAAAGAAGATTAAGAGCGGACAACCCGTCTTAGGGCTTCAGCACACGGCGTATTTTAAACGCGCCGACGACGCGCAGATGACGCACGTATACGCGATTCAAACGAGATTCGAACGCAAACTTGTAACCTAAGCACACGGAGCCATCGTGAACACAGATTATCGTGAAATACGCGTCTACTGCGCGTATACGCGTGGACACTGCGATACAGACGCGCTGTAGTCGCTCGTAGCTGCCGCATTTTACTTTCGACAGTTGTACAATGGCGTCGTTAGAGACAACACTACTTATGCTGGCTTTAGTAGATACTACTTTTAAAGAGAAAAAAAAATAGTAAAAATAAGCGAATGTACTAGATAGACCCATTTACAAGTGAAAGAAGATTGTGTGGTCATTATAACATAACGTTTAAGAAATTGGAACAACATAGAAGATGGAAACCTTTTTCATAACTGTTATCGAATGTCATATTCGTCATTCCAAGAACTTCTTTCATAAATAAAACCGGAGTTAATTTAATTAATTTAGTTCCATTTTAATTTTAAATCGAAATAAATGTGTAGCACAAAGCAATTTATTGTTGAAACTGCTGCGCGAGCGGCGTAACGACGTCAGCGCATGATCGACGTGAGTATCGATTCAAATGCTCGTATACGCGCGTCAAACGCAATTCATGCGCGCGTTTGTATCGCGTTTTAAGCGCGCTTGAATCGGACAAACGGAAAATCGACATCTACGGCGCCGTAAACGCGCGTTCCTGAAAAATTAAAAATAGGCCGTGTGCTGAGGCCCTTACTTTTCATATAAACTCTCGTATGTGATTATTGCGTTGTAACTGAACTATCTTGAAAACTTTTGAATTAATCTTGGGCGATATTTCTAGGTTTTTATCGAAAAAAAAATTTAAATTTTGTAAAATAAATTCAGACTAAGCCTCCAAAAATATGTGTACTCATAAATTGCAAAGGTAAAAAAAATATTTCAATATAAACCCCGCAAATCTATCTGAAAATTTTAAATTAAAAACATTTATTTCACACACTTGTGAGGCTTACTGAAAAACACGTATTACCTGGCCTGGAACAAATGAAATTTCCGCACCATATGAATAGTTAATATTCATTGAATGGATAGTTAATAATACTACTAATTTCATTAAATAGAATGCAAACCGAGCCTTTAGTCGCTATCTCTCTCTTTTTGCTTTACCTCTTTTTCTAGCATTGCCCTGGATAAACCAACAAGCTTTTCAAACTATGCTCGCGTTGACGACAGAACGGCCGAGAAGGGCCGCCTTAAGTTAGGCTACAGAGAAATGGAGGTAAAGTGATTCTGACATCACCTAAAAAGTACTTTAAACTAACAAACTGCTACCTACAGCCCATTTGCCCAAATGGTTTGAACACTTTGTCGGCGGCCCTCGTGCTGTACATTCGAAGAGGACCCCATTAGATTCATAAAGAAGTGATAAATTTATCTGTATTTTTAAAAACGATACAAAGTGTAAGCATTTACAATATGTAACAAAAACCCTGTTCGATTCTTGTAGGAGCAACTCAGACCGTCAATATGAACAACTTTTCCTATGGAACCAATGCTTGATACTCGAAGTAAAATCGTCATTTTCATATAAATTGCCGGGCGGGCCGAACACTTTTGTATGAAAATGTCGATATTTTTTTTTTTAGTTTCAAGCATTGGTCTTATAGAATAAGATGTTTATTCTATTGGATCAATTTTTAAAACCAGCCGCCCGGGCATTATTATTTTATGGGAATATCCATATTTTTCTTTTTGTTTCTTGACTGTTATTTTTCTTTGATTATACTGTAGTGATCTAGTATAGCCCGTGGTTTGATTTATTACGGGCAAGTTCCTTCCACGTTGTATAATTTTCAGAATCTTCTAACAACATTTCACGAGAATCGGTCGAGAAATGCGACTTGTAGGCGAGAACAGCCGGACAGACAGACAAACTGACAAAAGCATTATTGGCCGATCTCGAAACTGAGCCGCTTCGCTCGGTCAAATAAGAGATGAAGCGAACGAACTCGCAGGTCCTCTCGCAGCTGCACTTGGTGTAGCGTCAGCTCCTGGTGCGCGTGCAGCGTGTGGTCCAGCTCCGTCACCAGGTTCTCGTAGCGCTCATGCAGCTCCATCACCGCTGTTGCAAACATGATTTTAAAAGAACAGTTATCTTGTAGTATTTTATGCAATTTTATATAATATGTATAAAATTATTATATGTAAATATGTATTTTAACGGTCAAAAAATGCGAGTGGCGCGGCATAAAAGTGCTCGAGCTCTTCCGTACTTCGGAAGAAAATTTCAATGCGCCGCATCGTTGTAATTTTTTCTTTCTCAGAGGAAAGAAAACGTACTCGCTTTAAGCTGTTAACAGTAGTTCATAAAGTAGTTTGAAGGGTTATCTAGGGCTTGGCCATGACAAAATTTTAAATGATATCTCAGTTTCCTTTCAAATCGGGGCAGCACAGGATCCTCAAAAATTCAGGAAACATCGTGTATACACTTTGGTTACCTATTTGTCGTAGTTACAGCGTATACAAATTGAGATACTTGCATAGTCCGGCCCCACGCTACTCAGCGGTGTGCAAATGCCTTAGAGCCTAAGTACATGGCGTATTTTAAACGCGCAGATGAAGCGCGTGAGATTCCAACGCAAAGAGTCTAGCCGTACTTTTATAGCGAAACTGCCCCCGATAGGAACCTATATCGTAACCTATGTTATATTGTACAGGGTACTAATAGTAGTTGATCCAGGAGATATTAGCTCTATATCTTAGTCAATTGAGGAGCTATTTGAAAAAAAGTGTCTGGAGGCGACTTTTTTTCAAAATCGTATATTTTTGTTAATTTTAAAGCTAGAATAATGAATCCAATTCCGTTTGTTATCGTAAATTTTACAGATTATTTTAAAATAATTTGCTATGAGCCAGCCCTAAATAACGATATAAAAAAAGGAAAAAAAAATTTTTTAAAATTAATTTCTATCAGATCGAATTGAATTACCACTTAGAGAAAAATCTATACTCATAATACATAATAAAAGTGTAAAAAAAATGTGTCTGTACATTGAAAATTTTTCAAAAAAAAATATTTGTGGCGATGGAGATATAGTAATAGAGTAAGAAAATAAAAAAAAATGTCTGTCTGTTTGTCTGTTTGTCTGTTTGTACACGCTAATCTCCGGAAATACTGGACGGATTCGAATGAAACTTTTTTTGTTATATAGCTGTGAAGCCTGGGCAACATATAGGCTATAATTGATTTTGGAAAATGGAACACATGATGCAGAACTATAATGGTCCAGCTAAACTATAAAAAATATTAAAATTCCGCCTTAGCAAAAGTTTTTAAGTCTGATGAGAACTTTTTTTTGAGTTATAATACAACTGGCCAAGCGCGAGTCGGACGCGCGCGAAGGGTTCCGTACCATAATCTATGAAAAATCACGTTTGTAGTATGGGAGCCCCACATAAATACTTATTTTATTCGATTTTTAGGGTTCCTTACCCAAATGGGTAGAAACGGGACCCTATTACTTAGACCGTCCGACTGTTAGTCTGTCTGTCTGTCTGTCACCAGGCTGTATCTCATGAACCATTATAGCTAGACAGTTGAAATTTTTATAGATGATATTTTTTTGTTGTCGTTGAACAAAAACATACTAAATCTATACTACAAATAAAAGAGTAAAAAAATGTGACTGTACATTGAAAATTTTTCCAAAAAAAAGTTGTTTCGTCCGAAGAAGAACTTATAAGTTCAGAATTTGCGGACCTTCAGAGCATAACACACCAGAAAAATTCTTAGATATGTGAACGCGCCACATTGACACCAAAAAATTAAAAATCAATTATTATAGAACTTATGACGCAAATTATTGTTAATTTCTTGGATAGAGTTGTTGACGACACCACCAATTATCCAGTTGAGTTTCTTAATTCATTTGCAACAAATGGACTCTCGGCTCACAAAATAAGTCTTAATGTCGGAGGGCCAATAATGCGAATGCGCAATTTGACTCCGCCGAAACTGTGTAACGGAACCCAACTTAGTGTCTCAGCACTGTATGCCGAAGTTCAGCGGCTGAATTTCAGCCAATGCATGCCTGCAATGTTATTTGCATTACTAGCAACACATAATGCCGATGCTTTTGCCTGAATCGGACCCGTACCCGTACCCGTACCCGTACCCGTACCCGTACCCGTACCCGTACCCGTACCCGTACCCGTACCCGTACCCGTACCCGTACCCGTACCCGTACCCGTACCCGTACCTGTATCCGTACCCGTACCTGTACCCGTAATCCCTCTTCCACTCCCGCCGCCGCTCCCACCGCTGCCGCCGCTGCCGCCGCCGCCGCCGCTCCCGCCGCCGCCGCCGCCGCCGCTCCCGCCGCCGCCGCCGCCGCCGCCACTGCCGCCGCTGCTCCCGCTCTCGCCGCCACCGCCGCCGCTCCCGCCGCCGCCGCCGCCGCCGCCGCTCCCACCGCCGCCGCCGCCGCTGCTCTCGCCGCCGCCGCCGCCGCCGCCACTGCCGCCGCTGCTCCCGCTCTCGCCGCCGCCGCTACCGCCGCTGCCACCGCCGCCGCCGCTTCCGCCGCCACCGCCGCTGCCGCCGCCGCTGCCGTTTCTGCTCCCGCTCCCGCTTCCGCTCCCGTTCCCTCTTCCATGTACCCGTTCCCGTACCCGTTCCGCTCTCGCTCCCACTCCTGCTCCCGCTCCCGCTCCCACTCCCACTCCCGCCGCCGCTCCCGCCGCTGCCGCCGCCGACGCCGCCGCTGCTGCTGCCGCCGCTCCCGCCGCCGCCGCTGCCGCCGCTCCCGCCGCCGCCGCCACCGCCGCTGCCGCCGCCGCCGCCACTGCCGCCGCCGCTTCCGCCGCCGCCGACGCCTCCGCCGCCGCCGCCGCCGCCACCGCCGCCGCCGCCGACGCCTCCGCCGCCGCTGCCACTTCCGCTCCCGCTCCCGCTCCCGCTTCCGCTTCCGTTCCCTTTTCCACTTCCGTTCCCTCTTCCGCTCCCGTGTCCGTTCGCCGCAGACGCGCCAAAGACGGAAGATTAAATTCTCATATCGGCACATCACTACAGTCCGGCGTTTCCACCGAACTTCAGCGGCTGAACTTCAGCGTATTTAGTATGTCATCCCCACCGAACTTTAGACACTGAACTTTAGCCGCTAAACTTCGGCATAGTCTGCTGAGACACTTAAAGTTTACTGTGAGTGGTGCCAGTGAAACTGTATTTATTCCGCGTATAACAATTTTCCTTTTGAAAATACACAGTTTTACAAATACACAGTGTTTACTTGCTTTCCTATGAAAATAAGTCACAGTTTTAGAGGCTTAAAGCTGCTGATGTTGATCTAAGGACTACTTTTCGCATGGCCAACTTCATGTGGCTTTCTCCAGGGTTAGTAACACTTCAGCTCTTTTCATATTGGCTCCCGAAGGAAAGAATTAAAATAATATTGACTTTTAACTCCTAACACTGTTACAAGTACTTTCTTATCTCTCTCTATCTTTCTCTCTCATTAGTTGTTATTTATATTAATACGCCGGAGTCATAAAGTCCACGCGAACGAAGTCGCGGGCATCAGCTAGTATATAAAAATTGTCTATACCTTGCCTAACAGCATGCCAAGTTTCATTAAAATCCATTAGGTGCAACATGTTAAAAAAAAAATATATAAGTGGACCGTCTATGACCACTTTGTTGACGCTTCCGAATTGTATTGAATCGGACTTTGCCCGCACGTACATGTTCCTACTCGATCACAGTGCATAGTCGTGGTACGCTTTCGTTGTTATTATTTGCGCAGTTTACAAATTCCTAATTCTGGGACGTATTGTTTGTTCATGTTTAAAAAAAAAATATATTTTGCTGCGCGACCGAACTGAAAAAAATGTGATAGTAAAACCGTAAGGATGACCTCGTTAAATGAGACGTGCGCAGGCGCGACAGTCGTATAGTCAAGCGAGTAGTGTATAATACCTTTGAGCACGATTTTTCTTTTGCAAATTGTGTCGATTCTACATTAGCCGAAGGAACTTCGTTCCTACCTGGTGTCCCACGACACCACATTTCTTTTTTATTTTTTTTTAACAAGTTGCACCTAATGGATTTTAATGAAACTTGGCATGCTGTTAGGCAAGGTATAGACAATTATTATATATTTTTCTCTAAGTGGTAATTCAATTCAATCTGATAGAAATTAATTTAAAAAAATTTTTTTTTCATTTTTTCATATCGTTATTTAGGGCTGGCTCATAGCAAATTATTTTAAAATAATCTGTAAAATTTACGATAACAAACGGAATTGGATTCATTATTCTAGCTTAAAAATTAACAAAAATATACCATTTTGAAAAAAAGTCGCCTCCAGACACTTTTTTTCAAATAGCTCCTCAATTGACTAAGATATAGAGCTAATATCTCCTGGATCAACTACTATTACTTCCCTCTACAATATAACATAGGTTACGATATAGGTTCCTATCGGGGGCAGTTTCGCTATGAAAGTACGGCTAGACCCTTTATAACCAAAGCACACGGGGCGATCATGAAACGCGCATTTACTGCGCAAATACGCGCAGACACAGAGATACAAAGAGACACAAACGCGCTGTAGCTTCTGCGTTTTGATCAGAGAGACTCGTCGTCACGCCCCTCCTCTGCTCCTCCTCCGCCCCGTCGTATCAATTAAAACGCGCGTATACGCGTTTCGAATGTGCTACAAGCGCGCGTTTGTATCGCGTACGCAACGATTGGCATCTACGGCGCCGAAAACGCGCGTCGCCGCGTTTAAAATACGCCGTGTGCTTAGAACCTTAGATGCTACAACACCAACCGGCAGTCTCGGCGTTGTTGTTGACCGACTCCAGCACCTTGAGCCCCGCCTGCATGTCGACGCGCATCTGGTTCATCTGCTCCGCGAAGCCTTGCATCTGCGGACGTCGACATTGTCTTAACGTGTTGCTTTCATTTGAGTGGCGACCATAGCACAGAATGAATAAGAGTATTATATAACCATAGGACAAGTAACGAATAAGAATTACTTTATAGGGCCGTAACAGACGGGGCGCAAGTTACGCCGCGTAACAGCTAGTGATGGGCGGTGCATGAATACTCAATCAACCCATTTGAGTATTTACTCAGTAGATTGAGTAAATACCCGATAAATATCCTTATTTATCCATTTGGTGATTAGATTGATTTATATGAGTTGCGACTTATATTTACGTTCATATTCATTATTTCATGTTTTCATGACAATTTTGAAACTTAAATCTAGTATACACTTGCAGTTCTTGCCGGAAAGTGTGTGCATACGCCATAATATGCTTAAAATGTAGGCAAACGATATATGCGACGCTAAAATATATGAAAATACCATACACATCATACACTGAAAGTAGGCTTCTTTGACTAATTAAAATTTTTTAGTGGGAGGTGTGCAAAGACGTAATTTTATGTCAAAATAAGTGAACAGACATCAAATGTGATGTCAATATAAGAGCACGCTCTATTTACTCTATTTATTAAATCTAGTGAGTAAATACTCAAATGGGTAGATTGAGTACTATCCACTGCCCATCTCTAGCTGTTACGCGACGCAACTTGCGCCCCGTCTGTTGCGGCACATATGCTCAAATACCTTACATGTCAAATGTGTCACGTATTCAACATAAACTAAGACATGCAAATATTTATGTAGTCACATGAATTTATCTATTATATAAAAGACTTTAAAAAAAGACGATCAATATTAAATTTTAGCCAAATTTTTGGAAACGATTCAGTCCATGATGCTGTTACGAAACTGGGGTTCGAGATTTGGAGAAAAACGCCAAACTTCGTATGAGGGTATTTATTCATTACGGAACCCTAAGGGCCGGCGCACATATAGCGAAGCGCAGCGCAGAGCATTTTTCACTGTCAAATTATAATCGACATTGTCCTCTTTGAATTAATTTATCACGCACATATGGCGAATTTCTTCTAGGCTATAAGTATTGTGGTAATTGATTTTGGATAATATTTCAAAGAGAACAATTTCGATAATAGTTAGACAGTGAAAAATGCTCTGAGCTGCGCTTTGCCATATGTGCGTCAGCCCTGAAATTCTAGACTACATGCTGTAAGGACATAAGGCCTAGTTTCGCTTGCTTCATACCGACGTATTTCTACGCGATTCTTGCTCGCGAACATTCTGCGTCTATCTGGTTCGCGACGATACTAAACCACTTTCTATAAAAAAGGTTAATGAACAGCACCCCAGTTGAGAGCGCTATCCTAATTTGGCCTAATAGTTGTTCTAATGTGAACAAGGGTTCAAAAATGAAACCACAGGTTCTGATCTGCGTAGACTGTATATTGTACTAGTTTAACACAAATACACAAGTGGTTCGTGTACAAATCTGATCCAAAGACCACACCTTCTCTTTTTTTTTTTTTGAAATGACATACATACATAGGTTGCTTCGGACGGCATTTCCTACTTCACCTGGACAAGGTTTGAGGAGCGGGCCAGAGACCCGGCATCCTATATTTATATACTAGGCACCTTCTCATGTATGAAAATAATAAGATGATGTTAACAAACAAAAACATATCGCGTTTTACATTTTGCGCAACGCCATCTATTAAGAATTTTAAAAACTACTTATGCTAAGTTATTGACAATATTTTGTTCTGATCATTAACAGTTAATAACATTTTACGTCCTTCCGTCTGGCAAAAGCTGATTTGTAAGGAAAGGCAAATTGTTTTTGTAGAATCATTGATTAAACTTCCCCCAAGAATTTGGCTCGTGGTTAAAAAGTCACCCTATATGGACACAGCACTGCGATGAGTGTAAAATCTGACACAGTGTTGGCCACTTACACGCACGTAAAACAACAACAAGCTTATGATATCTTGACCAACCTGAGTGGAGATCCCGGCATCAAAGCCGCTGAGCTGCTCCGAGTAGTCCGTCACCATGGAGTACAGCGTGGATATTCGCGTGTTCAGCTTCAGCGCTACGTCCAGCTTCTCGGCTGGAGGGAGCAGAAGGTAAGTGAAAGGTCAGGCTTGCTACCCAGACAAGCGGACTGGCAGTATTTGTCAAACTATAAAGCCATTATACAAATTGGAAGGGACATACCCGAAATAACTATGAGGAGCTCGGTGGCCCGGCGTGCGCATTACCAGCGCTTTCGTAAGTAAAGCAACACCGGGCGTGGTCCGCACTTGGATTGGTGACCACAAGTGGCATGGAAATTTCTCGAGATCCTCCATGTTTCGGAAGGCACGTATAAGCCGTTGGTCCCGGCTGTCAACATTGCATGGCAGTCGTCAAGCTTTGTCAGATGCCTTTAGGCAGTTTGAAAAATCTAACACTAGTGTTGGCCACTTAAACACACGAAAAGCAAGCAAACAAACTGAAATAAATCGAACCACGGCCTATACTATAGTCACTATAGTATAATGAAATTAAAATTACAGTCAAAAACCAAAAAAACGACATTCCCATACAAATTGCCCGGGCGTTTGGACACTTTTGTGTGGAAATGCCGTTTTTTTTTTTGTTTTTGGCTGTTATTTTAATTTCATTATACTAAAGTGATCTAGTACAGCCCGGGGTTCGATTTATTACGGGTATGCCCCTTCCAAGTTGTTTATACAACATTATGAGAGCACAAACAAGGGATAACACGGCAAGATGCTTGTAATTCGACACTATTGCGAAAAAGCAATGCTGCAATAATAATTTAAGTATGCTCATTATACGTATTAATATACATGTAAGTTAATTTGAATTTATTACCAAATTTTTTATATATACTTATATAATGTTATGTAATTAAATACATCCTAATTTATTCCTTTCGCTATACTTACTTATCTTATAAAATGTGCACCCTATCTCCATCTCTTCTGCTACGTCCCAAAGGTGAACTGGTAGACAATGCTTAGCATTAACTGTACTGTACTGTAGACGATAGATGTAGGGTGCATTATTTTGAAAATGAGAGCATAGACGAGTTATTTGAAGCACTATTGGGCTAAACGCATGCGAGTGTTTACTTCGGTTTTGTACTATAATCTTAAAATTAAAAGTGCGATAAATTAAATAAATTAATAAAAGCCAAACCGAAGCCACCATACTTGTTTACTGCGGAACCCTAAAAGGCATATACATTCGAATTTGTTTTTTTTTATTCGTATTAATTTATTTAACACATATTTTTAGACCATAATGGTATAAAAGGGAAATTAATAAGCCCCTTTTGAAGTCGGTTAAAAGTAGTTACTCGATGATGATGAAACTTACAAACATTCTTCACCAAGCTCACAGCTTGCTCGGCGGTGGCAGATGCCTTCGCCGTGACGGCCTGCATGTGCTTCGTCATATCTTCCTTCAAAACCCGGACTGCCTCGCTAAAAACACAGGCACAGTCAGGCATTGTTACCAACTCTTTAAAATGACATCTTTTTTCTTGACCATATCATATTAATAAATAACGGGGCGGGACGTGACGGCCCCATCGCCCACTGGATTCCCAGGGGGACCATACACACATGCGCTTACACACACACTTGTGTGTTATCAAGATGTCAAGAGGTTGGCGGAAAACAGAATAGAATGGAAGAAACTCCACAACAAGAGCACCGGTCTTAAATTATGATGATGATGTTGAGTACCACTGAAACTCATTGGGAAGTTTGTTTCCCTTGAGTAACAGTGGTACTCAAGAGGGTGTTACTTATCTGTTCTGTTCTGAGTCCGCCCAGCCAGCAGTTACACTGCAAGAGCGTATGAATGAGGTCTACCTTGGAGAGTACGTCATCACGCTTGCAGACCAAAGCCGATGCATGTATATCGTCCTCAGTCCCTATAACATGGTGACGCCAAACCTCGTTATACCAGTTGGACTCGTAGATAGGGATAAAGGAATGTAGGAGATATTCGCAGTCAGGAATTAGGGGAGAGAGGGAGTTGAGAGAACCGACCGAATACTTGCATCAAATCAGTATATAATTACTCAAGAGGGTGTTACTTATCGGGAACAAATGGTATTTTCTCTATCGCACATCGCGACAGGTGTTCGGGGCACAGCGCGACAGCAATAGTTTAACAAACACCTATTTTTCAATTCGCTCGACTTTAGTGTTTCCTCTTAAGGGTACCTATACTTGAATTTTTCGGGGTGCAGTGCTGCCCCGATTGGAAATAAATTATTGGAAAGGAAACGGAGTCATTTAAAATTTTATCTTGACCTAGCCCTAGATAAAACCCTTCAAACTTTTTGAAGAACTGTTTAAAGTTTATAAAAGAACGCGAAGCATTTCTCCGTACATAAAAGTAACGTAACAAAAGTAAACGTTTTCGCAAATGTGCGTAGAAAAGCTTCATGTTCTTACTTTAAACTGTAAACAGTAGTTTATAAAATAGTTTGAAGGGTTATGTATGGCTTGTTTTGACTTGGTCAAGACAAAAATTTAAATGATATCTCCGTTTTCTTTCAAATAATTTATGTCAAATGGGGGCGAAGCATAAAATTCAAGTTTAAATTTGAGAGCGGAAGCCTTACTGTCGTGCACTTGTGCTGGAGGCCAAGGCTCACTTTGGGTCGCTGAGCCAGGATAGTAAGTAGTAAGTAAGTTTTAAGCCTTACTCAAGTTCAGGATGGGTGACTTTGGACACGAAGGCGGAGACACCCGAGACCGCGGACACCGTGCTGGGGCGCGCGCTGCTGGTGCCCGCGCCGCCGTACTTGGCGCGGGCCGCCAGGATGGACTTGCGGGACACCGCGGACGCCTGCGACCTGGTCTGCTGCAATCCCTGCGAATGAGATACGCTCCTAAGTGCGGCCTTCCCGTCTTATTTTTCATACAAACGCTCGTATGTGATTATGAACGTTTTAACTGATCCTTCTTGAAATTTTTTGAACGAATAGGTATCTTGTGCACTATTTCTAAGTTTTTATCGAAATAAAAAAAATTTGGAAAAACAAATTCAGTATACGCCTCCTAAACTCTGCATTTTTGCACAAATTTTAGCTGAACTTCGACCGTTCATAAAGTCCACTTAAATTGTAAAAGTAAAGGAAATATTTCGATACAAACCTCGCAAATGATATAAATTTTTTAAATTAAAAATATTTGATTCACACACTTGTAAGGGTAACTGATAAACACGTCTCACCTGGAACAAGTTTTATGAAATTTCCGCACCCTATGAATAGTTAATATTCGTTCAATTGATAGTTAATAATAATACTAATTTCGCTCAATAGAATACAAACCGAGCCCTCAGGTGCTATCTCTCTCTCTTTTTGTAGCTTTGCCCTGAATGAAACAACAGGCTTTTCAAACTATGCTCGCGTTGACGACAGAGCGCCCGGGAAGGGCCGCCTTAACGCTCTTAAGGGAACATATATTATATGCACATGATGACGATTTCAACATTAATAAAAAAAAATACATCTTATTAGATATGATAGATATGCACTCACTGTTGGCGTCACGTGGCGGAAATATTGGGAATATTTCCGTAAATTTACGGTGGGTTAGATTTAAAATATTTTCAGCGGCACATCACCAGCCATGACACTCTTGTATAGCAGCCTTCAATTTACGCCAGCTAGGCAGCTTGAACTATCTAACTCCAGTAATGGCCCTTCCTTACACACACGAAAAAAGGAAGGATTTAAAACTAACTTGGCCATCATCCGCTTCACCGCCGGCCGCGCCGCCAACACCGGCTGCTGCGCCCGCGCCGGGGCGGCCGGCAGTGCCCCCGGCTTCCTTAAGCTCTGCTTCTAGGTTCATAGTAACTGCGTCCACCTGGTTCAAATCAACAACAAACAAAGACAAGCTAACTTTTGGTGACCTTTTTGCTCGATACACCGACGACAAAGCAGAATACCTACGATTGGTATAAAAATAAATAAATATATACGGACAAATAACACTGATTGAGCTAGCCCCAAAGTAAGTTCGAGACTTGTGTTATGGGATACTAACTCAACGACACTATATTTTATAACAAATACATCCAACTAATATTTTAAAGTTTGTATGTATGGATGGATGTTTGTTACTCTTACACGCAAAAACGGCTGTACGGATTGGAATGAAATTTGACATGTAGATAGCTTATTAACTGGATTAACACATAGGGTACTTTTTATCCCGGAAAAATGTGAGGTTCTCGAGGGATTATCAAAAATGTTCCACGCGGGCTTCAGCTAGTATATAAATAAACATCCAAGACTCAGGTCAATCTGAAAAAGATTATTTTCTATCTTGACCTGACCGGGGATCGAACCTCAAGTCCAAGTCTCAAGGACCTCAAGTCACAGCGTGGCATGATGATCACTAGGCCACAGAGGCTGTCATAGGATAATAATCAACGTTTATCGCGTTTACTGCTTGTTATCAATGTGTAATCGTAGATCTGCTAGCAACCCTCCCGCAACCCTATTTTGATTCCTTTTTCGGTGCTCGCCCACCATCATTTTGTCTAACGGTTCTGGGCTCTATCTGATTAGAGCCGCAAGACCCAAAATGCTTCGTCTGCCGTGTGTGTGAGCATGTTTGAGCAGTGTGTTCTGCCCGTGATGACATTGGCGCTGAGACCTGGGCACTTAGAAAGAAGCTTGTGACAAACTCAAGGTAGCACAGAGATCAATGGAACGAGCTATGTTGGGAATATCGCTCTTACATCAAATTAGAAATAGCATCACTCGGAAACGCACTGGAGTCACTGATACCGCAGTAACAGTGACCAGGTTAAAGTGAAGATGGGCAGGACACATGAGCAGATGAGAGGATGGTCGTTGGGCGCGTAAAATTGCAGAGTAGAGACCTTAGCCTGGCTGGAGAAAGTTGGAGACCACCATGGGCCGATCTTCTTTTTATCATTTAAGAGCTAAGCCTTATCTGTGGAGCAACAAATGCCTTCCGTCTCTCTGTTTCCAAAGACAACTCCTTTACATCGTTGTAGGTTGAAACATTGATTAGCTATTTTGATTGTTTTATGAAACTATGTCTAGGTCTTCCTCTGCCTCTTCTTCTTTCTATTTTTCCGTCAAATATTACTTTTAAAAAACTCATCATGTCTAACAAGACATCTACAAATTATTGGACAAGACCTGGTTGCAGAATGGAGAGAACTGGGTCAAATGGAAACACCATGAAGAGGCCTATACCCAATAATGGAGAAATAAAGACTGAAGAAAATGAATAAGAAGGGTGTGTGTGGAAATCTGCTATCAGTACCTGGCCAGCAATGTCTTCGGGCAGCGCCCCCGCCGTCGCCAGCTGTGTAAGGATGCCGCCCATGCGGCCGATCGCCTGCTCCGCTGCCCCCACTCGGGCGTTGACCTGCAATAGGTGCATTATTATTTTATCGTCCATTTTTAGGGTTCCGTACCCAAAGGGGTAAAAAGGGACCCTATTAATTACCCTCATATTCACAAAAATCCGTTAAAAAACGTTTGCTAAATCTAATTTTAGTTAAAATATGTTTTGTCTCGTTCTTTCAATGTCAAACATTGAAAAGAGGAAAAGGGACAAATTATGTTTTAACTAAAATAGGTTAAGCAAACGTTTGCTAATTTTTAATGAATAGTGAGGGTAAATCTCCGCTGTCCATTCGTCCATCTGTCTGCCACCAGGCTGTATCTGACAAACCGTGATAGCTAGACAGTTGAACTTTTCACAGATGATGTATTTCTGTTGCCATTATAACAACAAATACTAAAAACAGATTAAAATAAATATTTAAGTGGAGCTCCCAACAACAAACAGCATAGTTGGGCAAAGTCCTCGGCTCTATTTTTCCACAAACTTTAGTGGCGATAGTTTGCCATGTCAGCTCTTTTCATATGCCCTTACATCGTCTAACCACCGTGTTCGAGGGCGGCCTACGGACAGATCGTATAAACAATACCACCATTCGCTCCAAGAACAAAATAAAAGTTGTGGAGAGGAAAGCAGCCGAGCTCAAGTGGGACTGGGCTGGTCATGTAGGTATCACAAGTACGGCATTGTAGATTGCTGTAAACATGAGGTCAGATGGCAATACATAGGTTTGTGGAGCGTCTCACGAAAAAATATTTAATTTATAACTATGTCTGATCTGTCAGAGAGCATCGGAGCAAAGCATACTCGGTTTTACAAGGATGGATAGTATCAGGTGCACTACTCTTCGCTCAGACGGATATCGCTGATGTGGGACACAAGGCCGCGAACCTAAAGAGGGATTGGGCAGGTCACATGTGCAGAATGACCCAAGTAAACTGGGTTCATATAGCCATGAAATGGTATGCCGAAGAGGATGCAAGAGGGATAGGCAAAAAAAGGCTTATTCGCAAATAAATGATTTTGCTTTGAAAATCGTAATTTTATTCTAAGTCCCTGTCGCGACATTTTGCGAAAAAGACATTGTGCGAAAGAGACAATCTGCGAAAGAGACATTCTGCGAAAAAGACATTATAAAAAAGAGACGTTTTACGACTAGGGGAAATTTTGCGAAAGAGACGTTTTGCGAATAAGCCAGGCAAAAGAGGGGTAATCTTGAAAGATGAATCAACTATGGTGGAGACACGATGGTCAGAGATTGCATTGGAAACAAAAGTTTAGATTATAGATTATGTGGGTTATCTTTGTCCAAGGGTAGGACAAAATAAAATAAATAAAAAAGGACTGAGGACTTTTACCCCGATAATGCAGTACGGGTCGTCCAATATTGGGCAGGCAAAGGTATACTTACATATAAAGAAGCTCAACCATTCATGGTCTGCATTTGGAGCCATCAAAGCAATTTACAATGGAACCTCTTGAACAGATTGACAAAATTTTCTTTCTCAGTTTGAAGTTAAATAGATGAACTATCATACTTGCATGGCTCCCGTCATGTCGGTGAGCGAGGCGGAACCCTTGGAAGACCTTTTTAGCAGCGACGGCATGGGCAGCGGAGCCGCCTTCTCCACCAGGTGGCTCACCAGAAAATAGAGAAGACAACAGAAAAAAGGCTACATGGTCATTCTTGCATGGCTCCCATCATGTCGGTGAGCGAGGCGGTGCCCTTGAAAGACCATTTTAGCAGCGACGGCATGGCAGTGGAGTTACCTTCTCCACCAGGCACCCAACGGAAAGTAGATAAGACCACAGAGAAGAGACAATATGGTCATACTTGCATGGCTCCCATCATGTCAGTGAGCGAAGCGGTGCCCTTGGACAACCTCTTTAGCAGCGACGGCATGGGCAGTGGAGCCACCTTCTCCACCAGGTGATTAACCAGAGAGTAGAGAAGACCACAGAGACAAGACACATGGTCATACTTACATGGCTTCCATCATGTCGGTGATCTAGGCGGTGCCCTTAGAAGATCTTTTTAGTAGCGACGGCATGGGAAATAGAGCCACCTGCTCCACCAGGTCACCCAACAAAAGAGAAGACCAAGAGAACAGACAATATGGTCTTACTTGCATGGCTCCCATCATGTCGGTGAGCGAGGCGGTGCCCTTGGACAGCCTCTTCAACAGCTCCTTGTTCTGCGGCAGCGACGGCATGGGCAGCGGACCCGCCTTCTCCGCCAGGCTGCTCACCAAGTTGCTGAGCAGGTCAAACTGGGAACGCGTCACCACCTCAATGCTGGCGCGACCACCGGCGCCTGGCAGGATTTGCAAGAAGTAAATAAGGCAGATTTATTTCTAGTGCACAAATTTGAATGCAATTTCAATCGTCTAAACATATTTGTATTGTGATGTTTGTTTTTAATAAACGCTGGGGATAATTGTAAGTAGCTATGTTCTCGATGTAACAGTTCAAAATAAATAGTGATGACTTATGGCTCTGAAACGTGGTTCTTACTATGGGTCTCATAAGAAGGCTCAAGAACACTCAACGCGCTATGGAAAGGGGTATGCTCGGTGTGTCTCTACGTGATCGAATCAGAAAAGAGGAAATATCATAGGATAATAAATGTCACTGACATAGCCCAGCGGATTAGCTCGTAAAAGTGGCAGTGGGTGGGACACATCGCGTGACAAACCGATGGCCGATGGGGCAATAAGGTTCTCGAATGGCGACCATATACTGGCAAGCGAAGCGTAAGACACCCACCCACAAGGTGAACAGCCAACCAAAGTCGCTGAAAGCGCTGGATTCAGGCCGCTATAGTTCGGTCATTTTGGAAATCCTTGGGAGAGGCCTTTGTCCAGCTGTGGACTTTATGCAGCTGATGAAAATGATGATGATTTGTTCTCCACTTCGCTAGTCTTTGGCATGTTTGGGTGATCAATTGATCATTGTCGTGGATATTATATTTGGAGAAGAAAAAAGCAGCGCAGGCTCCGAAGCAGCACAGCTGATGATGCAACCGCGGAGAACGCTGAAGATGACGATTAACGAGCTGAATAACGCCCTCAAGTGTGTTAGCGTTTTATTTTGCTACTGTGGTCAAGGTTTTGGTTAGTGTCAAGTGCTGTGGGATTGGAAGTCAAAATGTAAAACACGTAACATTAAAAAGTACTTATATAAATAATCGTTAACTTTATTTGATATTGTCGCGAACGAGATAAACGTAGAACAGAATGTTCGCAAGCAAGAAATCCGTGGAATCTCGTAAGAATGTTGCAAGCGAAACTAGTCCTTAGTATGTCTATTCAGCATAAAGAATAGAATTGTTCGCCCCGTTGCTCTCACACACACGTACCGGCGCCTCGTCGTTTCCCGTCATCGAAAAGCATTCGTCTAGTTTGCAGAATATTCGAGAATAATGTAGACCTCTGTACCGGCATTACCGGCGCAATATAAAGGCGATCGAGTGCTCACCACGCCAGTTCAATACGAGCTACTGACGTGCTACGGAAGCTACTCGTATCAATTTGAAAGGGAACCTACCTACTCGTAAGTGCGACAAGTGGAAGTACCTGCGACATCTTTGGCGAGATAACTGGACCTCAGCTGCTACGCGACTTGGACTTGGACATCAGGAAGACCATCTTCACGTATCAACCTAGGGTTGCGTATTGAATAAATACCATCATAGAAAGTTTGGCGTTTCTTTCCAAATCTCGAACCCCAGTTTCGTAACAATATCTTCTTTTTGTGATTGAGAGTTTGCTCTCTTCTCTCTCTACCATACTTTTATTTGATATCTACAGTAAATATTTACCAGATCTAGCAGTAGGTCCCTTTTCAACTGAAATAAAAATAATAATAAGGTGTATTTAAAATTGCGACAATTAGATACTTTCAACAAAATATTTCACTTTCATTTCATTTTCGAAAGTTTTTCGAAACTTTAAGCATACATATGTTTTTGTACTTCGATATTTAAGTAGGTAGCGGTAGAAATTGTGTGTGCACAACAAGTTACGCAGCGAAAACAAGAAATTAACTAATTACGAGCGCTATCCTGGCACATACGTCCATACAGATCTCCGGACATCCATGAACTATTTTTTTATATGTTATGCTTGACAAATATTTTCTACAAGTATTAAATGTGTTTAAAAGGTGCGTACGGATTAGAGGCAGTCTCAGGGTGAGCAGCCTCGGCACGCACGGCTTGCGTTGAGGCTGCCTCGGTAAATAATTAAAACAACATGAGGCAGCAAGCTGAGGCAACGTGCCTCGGGTCGAGCCACGAAGGCTCGAAAAAATGGCGCCGGATCGTCTTTACAGCTGATTTCTGTGTCTGTCCTGTCCGCCATTTTACACCTGATCACGCACGACAAACCATGGCGTCGAACGAAACCCGTGCTGCTGCTGCGTTTATTTTAATATATGATTTGATTTTTTTCAACTAGCCATTTTGGTCCCATACTTGGGCAAAGGCCTCTCCTTGTAGTTTCCAGCTATTTCGATCTTTGGCTACTATAATTTAATTAAAAAGAAAAAGACCGCCACTTTGGAGCATAAACCGACCAGTCTTAGAGCAATATGCGAACAAAAATAAGTTACTGAAACAAATAAGGTTTTTTTGAAATTTTGTGGCTTTGGATACACGGACATTAGCAATTGTGCTCACTCGCTAAAACCTTGCTCAAATCACGTCCACACTTGCGAGGCACGTACGCGGAGGCGCCTGAGGGTTCCGTACTTTTATCTATAAAAATCACGTTTTTTGTATGGGTACCCGACTTAAATATTTATTTTATTCTGTTTTTAGTATTTGTTGTTATAGCGGCAACAGAAATACATCATCTGTGAAAATTTCAACTGTCTACCTATCACATTTCATGAGATACAGCCTGGTGACCGACAGACAGACAGAAAGATAAGTCAGACAGACGAACGGAAGGACGGACAGCGCAGCGGCGTCTTGGCAATAAGGCCCCGGTTTTACCCTTTGGGTACGGAACCCTATGCATTACTCTGACATGTTAAGAGTAGAGCACTACCTCAACGCTCCGCGTGAGGCGTGCAATACTTAAATAAAATAAATCAGACGTATGTAAAATTTCAAAAAGATCAAGACGTATGGACCTTAAGTTTTATAATATCTAAAGTACAATAACTTTCATAAATCGAGTAGGTTTGGGGTGAACAACGTTGCTGTTTTATAAGAAAAATATAAGAGATCTTATCACAATAGTCCTCAACCAATTTAAAAAAATAAATATTTACCGACTAAAACTTTCTCCTTATCGCGTTCGGCTTCTAAAAAATATTACAAGATTAGTTACATAAAAAAAAAATATTAAAATCAGATCAGATAATCAAAAAACTAAATTACCTTTTACCACGATGCTGGTTTCGGAACCACCTTTTCCAGGTTTCTGCGAAAATGCGAATACGGAAAATTAATTGATAGATTGTAAAATCCTATTGCACGTGTACAGTAAGCTAGGTCTATGGGCTATTTGACGTAGTTTGTTTTTGAACAATATATTATACGAATAACAAATAACACTAACGAGAAGCCGTTTTCCCAAAAAATAAAGTAAATTGATCTGCCTACCCTGTGGGAAACAGGCGTGATAATATGTATGTATATATTTAAAGTAAATTGATTATTTAATGAGGCAGCAATTATCATTTTAAGTATAAGAGTGGGAGCGTGGTATGGACATCTCGCTATCTCTTTCGTAAGCGTCACACCTAATGACAGTGACGTCACGCGGGTGTATGTGCATCCTTTTTCTGTTATTTGACAGTTTCCCCTTCCACCGGATTTGAAAGGCTTATAACTTGCTTATTTTTGAGTGGAGTAAAATTATTATTTATGTTTTCGCTTTCGTATCATGTTACCTTTTAATATGAATAAGAAAAAATTTTTTGTCAAATATCGAATCGAATATTAGCATAATATTCGTTCTGGCTATAGGAACATGACATGTTCATATTCGTTCGGGCTACAGGAACATGACACATGACAATTTCTTCCAGGCTGGTCTGGAAAAAAAGACGTAGAATGTACTAGCTGCTTCCCTTCTCACCAGGGGCGTAGCTACCGTATCTGCCGTATCAATTATACGGGGCCCCCGAGCCACGGGGCCCCCCAACGTGCGTAAGTAAATATTAATAAAAACTTCCCAATTTTTTTTATTTAAAAAATGACAAAGATCAGACATAGTTCAATTTCTTTCTTTCCCGCGTAAAGCGTGCGTTCAAAAGTTGACAACACCCTACATCGGTTATCGTGGGCTACTGGATTTCCCCGTTTAAGTCATTTACTTCCACGGGGAATTTTGGGAACTTTCATTATTTTGGAAATAATGACAGATAATTATCTATCTGTGATTTTGAATAAATATTTCTTTTAATTTTATGCAAACATTTTTTTTCTTTTGTGCGAAATCTTTACCCTTCCTAAGGGCCCCCAAACAAATTTTTATACGGGGCAAGGCACGCTACGCCACTGCGTCCCACGATGACCAGCCGACCGATGGAAAGGGCAAGAAAATGCATCGTGTTACTCGTAATACGCGATGCAGCTAGCAACCCATCAATATTTTGGTTCCTGTTTTCCGTCTTTACGTCCGCCATCATTCTAAGCGTGGTCTTTAAGTCTTACGGCCCTAGGCTCTGACTACCTCGAGGGATTAAGTTGTCTAAATGTATTGATATATAGAAATAGACGTACACTACACATAAGTTAATATAGACTTGAACATAGAAAAGAATATCTACTGGTCTCGAAAAACATGCTTTTTCTGCAGCCGAGTAGGAATATATTAAAATTTAAGATCTACAAAAAGTTTGACAAATTTCTAAATCTCACCGTTCCCCGCGCAACCTTCTCTGCTATCTCTTTTTCTTTCGCGGCCGCCTTGTCTGCCTTTTCCTGTTCTTTGGCAGATAGTTTTCCCGCTCTTTCCTGTTCCTTCGCTGCCTCCCTATCCGCTTTTTCTTGCTCTTTGGCCGATAGTTTTCCTGCTCTTTCTTGTTCCTTCGCTGCCTCCCTATCCGCTTTTTCTTGCTCTTTTGCCGACAGCTTTCCTGCCTTTTCCTGTTCTTTAAAAGCCGCTTTTTCTGCTCTTTTCCGCTCCTTCACTGCTTCTTTATCCGCTTTCTCTTGTTCTTTCGCCGATAATTTCCCCGCCTTCTCTTGTTCCTTTGCCGCTGCCTTTTCAGCCTTTGTCATCTCTTTATCCTCTTTCGCTTTAGCTTTTTCTTGCTCCTTTTCAGCTTTCTCTCTCTCTTTAGCTGCAGTTTTCTCGTCCTTTGCTGCAGCTTTATCAGCCTTTTCCCTTTCCTTTGATGTGGCCCTTTCCTCTCGTTCCTTTTGTTTGGCATCGGCGCGTTCTTCCTTTTCTCGTTCTTTTGAAGAAGCTCTGTCAGCTTTTTCCTGATCCTTCGCTGCTTTTGCCTTATCCTTTTCTGCTGATTTGTCTTTAGCCGCCAGTGCTTTTTCTATGTCTCTTTTCTCTTTTTCAGCTGACCTGACTGCATCCTTTTCTGTTTTAAGTGCGTCCTTTTCTGTTTTAGGTGCTTCCTTATCAGCTTTTTTTCCCTCTTTCGTAGATTCAATGGCGACCTTCCTCTCTTCTTTAGCAGCTTTGGCCCTGCCCTCGTCCTTGGAAACAGCTCTACTGCGGCGTCTGCTCTCTGCTTTATCTTCTGCACGATCTTCTAGATCTCTCTCCTTCATGGTTATGTACTCTGAAACCTTGATTTCCACTCTTTGCTCAAGCACTCGCATTTGTCTAGCCAATATATGCAGAACCGTTTGAAGTAGTTTGAAATTAACAACATTTTTCTGAAAATAATAGTCAATATAAGAGAAATATATATTTCAAGCCAATATGTTTTAAAAACAAAAAAAAAATTGATGCAGGAAGTCCACTGCTGGATGTAGGACTTCAAGGAATTTCATTTTCCTTCAACCTATTTTGAGTTATCTACCTAGCAGCCACTTGGCGCTTCGTTGGCCGGTTTTGATAGGCGCTGCATGATTTCAACTTATTTTAAAGGTATTTTTGGAGTACTTTTCACCCGAGATCATGCTCAAAGTGTCCTTTGGGTCTTGCGGCACCTTCGAGCTACGAGACTTAAATGCTCTACCTGCCCATTAGGGATGAAAACGTGATAGTGTATGTATGTATGGGTACTTTTGAAATATAGAAGTCAGTTCGGACAGAGAGGAAAATGCCCGAGGAATTTTCTAACTCATTTGAAAATAATACCGTATTATCATAGCCTATAGTATATAAACGTTTAAACATGACAAAATGCGCGGTCTCGAGTCCGCTCGAGCACACGTTCTGAAGTATAATAAGCTAACAGATTAAAAAAAAACCCTCTGCTGCGCTCCTCTGTCTGAACTGAAATATTTTGGGATGGTTTCATCAAAGTAGGAATAAGCAGCAGAGTTCAAGAATAACTTGCGACTCACGGTGTCTGGCCCCATGGCCATGTTGATGAGGTCCTCTACGCTCACGAGCAGCGAGGCAGTGCTCATGGGGGGGGAGGTCTCCCCCCCGATGCGGCGCGGCTTGCCACTCATATCGCCTGTCCCTTCTTATATATTTCTAAAATCTCTTAAAACTCCTCTACAAACTTTGCTGTCAATAGTGACCGAGTGTCACTTGTGCTTTAATCCTCTATGGGTTATAATTCTTTGCTTTAATCTTTAATTTTAATTAGACATAAAAGAGACAAGTGGTAAAACGGCCAGTTTTATGTGCAATTGGTTATAATCATAGAGCAACACGGAAATTCACGGAAGTTGTAATATATGGCATATGGCAAAATCTGCTAATTGATCTTTTGAAAGCCAAATAAGCAAAGAGCAACGCGAACGCGCGTCAGCGCGCTCTTTTTCGAGCCATAGTCGGCGCGCCGTGTTAATCAATACACATATTTATATACAACAAAATTACAGTAATGCAGTTTTACAACCATAGTCCTATAAAGACTGTCCACTATAGGCATGACCCTATATATATGCCCTTTTATTTGATATATAACACAGTAAGGTTTGCAAACCTTTTTTTTTTAATTTCCTAATTTATCCTTCGAAAATTACACTTATTTTAATTTTTTTTTACAACCGTAGTCCTATATAGACTATAGGCATGACGAGTACAAAAATATTTTTAGCCCATCAGATAGGTAGATTATTAAAAAATATTGAACACGTATTTTTCTTTTCTCTGAGAAACAAATTTTGCTAACGTCAGAGCTAGGTAAGATTCTATCTTAGCGGTGACGTTGCAAGCTCCCACTCCGCATCTTTAATGCTTCGTATCTTTGAGCATTTTTACTTTTTTGATAAACTGAAAAATATGGGTCCCTATTTTGGATAACCTTAAGGAAGGACTAATTACCTACAATCATACTACTCTAACCTTGTTGCTAGGCTTTTCGGAGCCAAGACGCTGGTTTTCAGAAACCAATTGATCAGATGGCTCTCCTTACATTGTTCCATTTTGATCGTACAATTTTTTGTGTGACCCTCGAAAATGACCCTTATTTTAAAAATATGTTTGTTTACTTATTTTTCCTGTAATCTACAAGCAATGAACTATATTTTGGATTTTTTTTCGAAATTTCTGGCTTCGTAATTTCGGAGATCAGGGGGGGGCAAAGGTCAATTTGCGTCTTTTTTCGTGAATAAAATCAAAACTATTTATTTTAAAATAATAACAAAAATATATTTGAAATCCTCATAATAAGCCCTTTCATTTGATATATGACACAGTAAGGTTTGCAAAACTTTTTTTGCAAACCTTACTGTTACTGTGTACTGTACACCGAATACAAAAGCCGGATTGTCCAAATAGGCTCAGAATCTCCAATTTAGTTAAAGCTTGCGCAGACGAGGGATGTTTGTTTGCGGACTTTTTGTCCGCTAAAATAGATCGCTTACAACTGTATCGAGTAACGCAAATGAGAGATCAAAAGTACCGGGTACAAAATGTCCCCCGAATAACCGAGGACACGCAGAGAGCGGACCGGACAAAAGTACGGGGGAGTCTCCGAAAAAAAATAGAACTATCCAAATTAAAACATGTGATGAAAATTTTCACCCCGAGTGGGATTCGAACCCGCGTCCCTCACGTTAACGCCGTGAGTGCACTACCAATTGTGCTACCGTGGCTTCGAATCCTCCTGACGAAATTTCTCAACACATAGTACACACGCATTTGAAGCATGCATTACTGCCGTCCGATTACTAAAATCACGCTAAGCCACAAAATCAAGTTTTGAGATACGAGCAAAAAACGCGCGAAATATTTAGAATTGTCGCCATTTCAAAACCAAATGTCGTACAACATTTTTTTAAATACTAAAAGATAGGCAATCAAAAATGCTATTAGATACCGATAAATTTTAATAAAATTAATCTACTTGTTTGCTGAAAATAATTGAATAAGGCAGTTTAGTTGAGCTTTGTTATTTTTTTTTTAATATGAATACATAACTAAAAGATCACTAAGTATACCTTAGCGACCTTATAGCATATGATTCAACCATAAATATTATTTGCATTTTTAGATTCTAAAAACTAGTCCACAATAAATTACTAAAACATCGTTAAGCTACTTATCGACGTTTTAGTTATTTATTGAGAGCTCTTAATTAGAATCAATACATGACTATATCCACCCAAAAGCTTTTTAACGACCTTCAAGGCTAGTTTTGCAATGTTACTACATTTCTGTATTTTTTTTTCTATATTGTTTACCATAAAAATAAAACATATAAAAGACGCTAAGCCCAAAACCTTGAGCACAAGCGATGTTTTAGCTGTGACTTAAGGTTGAAAAAGTTTATGCAATGAAAGAAAAATAGGAACGTTATCTACCAAATTGAAACAAAATAATATGTTTTAAAGGTTTATTTAAAAAAAAAAAGAGATAGGTGACCCTCCTCGCCATAGTTCTAACTCATAAGTCACAATTGAAACAAAACAAATTTAAAAAAATAGACTTAATACCTATTTTTAAAACGTAATAATTAACTCACAATGTTTCACAAATTGTAACAATAAAAAATTAGGAACATTACAAATTGCATTAAAATATGCATTTGAGGGTAAGCTTCTCAATAAATTTAAACAGGCCTGTTGTTAGTAAACAGCGTACCATTTATACTAAGTAAAATGAGATCACAATTAAAGCTTCTTATAAAATATGTAACATAAATATACTTATAAATAATAACTGGGACAAGCTTACAACTAAACAATTTTCTCACGTAAGACACGATATATAGAGAAGTTCTAAACTTCTAACTGTTCACATGGTTGTGTAAAAAACAATTACAATTATATTAAATTATAAAGTAGAAAAGGTCACCTCCAAGAGGTTGATACATTTGTTTTTTTTAAAACCTTAATCTAAAAAGGCACTTTTCAGTCTTTTGTTTACAAATTTATACTTATTATATATATTGATGAGATATTCTATTATAAGTTCGTATGTTGGTAAGAATAATTATAGGTATGTTAGTGACTCTTTCACGTAAACTATTAAATGAATTTTGAGAAAACTTTACAATATCATAGCCTAGCACATTTGAATAGCACGCGGAATAAGGCTAGTTTATAATAAAATAATTATAAGAAAACGATAATTTTTAAAAGAAGTACATAAGTAACTAATGTAAGAAGTAAAAAGAAACACATAGTTATGAGATTAAGTGGTTTTCCTATTTTTTACATCATTTGATGCACCATTATTGACTGGTAATTGTGTCCAGAATACTAGTTTATGAACAGGAATAATATTCTTCAATTTTTCAATTATATTATCTTTTCGCTCTTGCTCGATACCTTTAGGAAATCTGAAAGATACTGACACAGCTTTGGGATTTTTGAGATATTTATCATTCAGGAATCTCAATGCTATTTCGTCTTCGTCAAAATTATTTTTATATAATAAATCGAATTCATTTCTTTTAAAATTAACTTGCAATATATATTTTAAATATGCTCTTGGAGCTGATTTTTGAATTCGTCGATCTGAAATATTGTTGGGCATATTTATGAATTGTTGAGGAGTTAAAGATACTACAATTACTTTACTATTGTTAATAGATGATACTGAATCAACAAAGTCATGATAATCATACAATTTGCTTTTCTTTTTCATGGCCATTTCCACCTGGTGATGGACCTGATCTGCACTCATGAAAGTGTGTCCTGGCTCGAAATAAAATAATGATATCTTGTTTGTCGAAATCAAATCACTGTTGACCATGTGTATTAAAAATGAAAACAATAACCAATTTTTATTTTGTGCTGAACAGTTGTCTAGCCATATATTAACAACTTGAACATCACGATTACGGAGCAAAAATGCGTAGAAGGCACTCATTATATCCTCCTGCTTTCTGCCAGCTATCGCATCGTGCCAAAGTACAGTGATGGGTTTATTTTCTTTTGTTATTTTACCAACAGGCGCAAAGGTTTGGTTGAACGCAATAAGTCTCTGACAAAATATAACCGACTTAAAAGTCTCCATTCGTGGTAACATTATTACTTTTTCAAGATCAGTTGAATAAAAAATTTGACTATTGTCCTGTGGAAGTTCTTTATGCTCCTTATAAAGTTGTCTAGCTCTGGTATATTTAGAATGATAGTAGATATATAGTCTTTGTATTCAACACAAATGTTACATCCTACTTCAAGCTGAGTGAGTGCATCGTGTGAGGTTTGTTTACTGTGCAAGTTGTACGACTCACACGTCTCACATTCCTCATTACCAAGTCGCGTAAATGAAATGTTCATAGTTTTAACATATTTCCGATATAATTCGTACGATACTATATTGTTTGGGTTTTTCTTGCAGTAGTCATTATGCATGTACCTGATGGTTATGTCACTCGGTAAGTAACGCCGTAATGGCGCATGTTCTCTCCTGTAATGTGGTGAATACGGATGGAAGGATTCAATGTGAACATCTAGCAGCTGTCGGTCAAAAGCGGGCGTCTTATTGTGTTTTCCCCTTTTGTCAAAATCTTCGGTTTTTGTATCCAACCGTAACACTTGATCATTGTTTTTCTTAAACCCTAAGGTGGTCAAAAAGAATATTTTACATACCTCACATTTTGAGCCATCACTTTTTCTGAGTTTGAATGTCCTCCGAGGGTTTCTTTGAGCTTCTTTAGTATATTTTCGTTTTGGGACTGCTACTTCCACTTGCGACCTTACGTATTGTCTTCTTTGTTCAAAACTTAGGCTCCAGTATTCTTTATTCAAAATATTACGTTGATCTTCGCTTATATTTGCAGTGCATTTTTTCAAGCATTTATTATTGCATCCTGGCTTTACAGAATATTGGGTTATTTTAGTTTCCTTTTTTTCCTTCCTTTTACGAGCAGTAACTTTGTATTTTTTTTGGTTTATCATTGAAGTATCGTCTACAGCATGGATCGTATTTCTTCTCTTCTGAGACAGTTTTCTTGGCACATCGTGTCCTAATTCAACAGTGTTACGTCTCTTACGAGTATCTACTTTCTCTGTAAGATTAAGCGGTTGAAGCAATCGGAGTGGTGCAGCAGGCTTCGTGGATGTAGGCCTAGATGTTGTTGATGAGGCCAAACCTTTTTGGCTTGAACGTAATGCTTCATTGTCGTCAGAATCATCACTTGAGTCAGACGGAATATAATCCTTATCCCGCACCGAATCGTCAGAATCAAAATCTAAAGGAGTGAATAGCCTTTCAGATTGTAAGTGGTTATTCTGATAATTTTTACTTTGTGCTTCCGGCTTTTCTGAAGGCATTTCTTCGTGACATTTTAAATCAATAGAACAATACCTCATTTCATCAATTTTATTATTTTTTGAACTCCCTCAGGTTTTCCTTCAAAACTCTTATATTATTTTGTAACTCATTATTGTGATATGAGGTTAACGTTGTCTGTTTTTCACAAAAGTTTTTAAAAATCTCGGACTCCATCGAATAAGGTCGTGAGTAAAGGTCATCAATTATATTTTCTGTCTTTTTGTACTCATTTTCTGTTTTTTGAGACTGGTCGTAATTATGATTACTTTTAGCACCTACCATATCGAGTATTGCTTTGGCACGCTGAGAGACCATAGTGCGTCTAAATCTGTAATAAATGAAAAACAAATATAATGAACGTAGCGCGCCTTTATCATGCAAAAACGTAGCAAAATCAAAATATTTAAAGGAACAATTACTTCGCCACGACAACTTAATAAATTCCATGCAACAGAATTACATGCAAGCTAAACATCTTTTTTAAGTTCCATTTAACTAAACACTCAATTTATTAATAAATAAAGCGGTTTACCTTTGTATTCCGTCAGCCATGGCGGGAAATTCGGCGGGACGCACGCGCGTCCTCCCTCGTTGATAGCGCAGGCGACACTAAAACTACAGGTCGCGCGGGGTCGGGGTGCTAGAATGATTAGTGGGGTTTTAGCGTGGTATTGTTGCTTAGCGTTATTCTAGTATTTTAATTTTAATTTTTGTTTTGCTTACGTCCATCGCTTTGGGCGGTTAACGTTTCAGAAAAAGTAATAATTTTATTTATGTTTTAAAGGTCATACGCTAAAAAGTCGTTAAGTGATTTTAACGATCTTATTGTGTTTTATTTTTGGAAAGCGTTTTTATAGCTTAGTATACTTACGTAATATTCTAACACGAAAACCTAACTAAAAAGTAACTAAAGACTCTTTGCGGTTCTTTAATGTAGTAAGAAAGGATAACGTTATTATTGAAAAGTACATATAGGAATAATTTTGAAAAAATAACCACGTTAAGGTATTAAAGTGAGTTTTTGTTAAAGTATTGCTGGTTAACGTCTTTATAGCTTTGTACATTACTGTTTTCTTCTGCGATTAATGATGTATTTGGATTGGCTATTTTCAAAACTACAAAAGATAGAAAAATGGTTCTTAGACAGATCGATAGAGATTTTTTTTCTGAGTAAGATGGTATCAAAAAGTCAAAATTGACCCCTTGAGGCTTAGCGACTTTTTAGCTATTGGACGGCAGATTATTCTTCACTACTACCCACTATTGTGTACCACATTTTAAAAAACTAAAAATATTAACATTGCCAGGAATGTATATATATGAACTAGCCCTTTTTGTGAAATTAAACATACACCGTTTCCAATTCCTCAGTTCCACTCGCATCAACGACAGAATTTGGCCGGTGAAACACAAGACAGCTATGTTCGGAGCTAGTGTGTTTGGAATGGCTTCTATAGTAGGTATATAACAAGGTCCCAAAAAAATAAGGAACTTAAGTTTGCATTTATTTAAGAGACACCTGATGGAATTATTAATTGACAAATGCTTTTATATAGTTAATGAGTTTTTAAATGATAAAATATAAATATTAATAAAATACAATATTATATGTACTTAACTATTCAAAAATATGACATGGTACCTACTAACCTTATTTTTAACGTTTGAGTGGATCTCCCCTAGTATAACCTAATTGCTGTGCCCGACAGGGTCCATAAATGATCTTATATTGTATTGATAACATCCCGTGTACTTTGTGGTTTGCAATAAAATATTGAGTATTGAGTATTTTTAGAAGTATGGTATTCAACTTAATTCAATTTAGATAATAATCCGAGCATTGTAATGCTGTTAAAAAACCATTAATATAAAATAGAACTAGTGTGACTAGGCATACAACGCTCATGGCGGACTTTAGTCCGCGTTTGTTCTCTATTTCCGGGCACCAAATGATCGCACACCGTGTGCGTGGAGTTCGCGGTAAATCCGCGGCGGACTTTTTATTCGCGGAGCGTACTTTTTTCTCCGCGGCGGAGATACTCCGTCGTCTGAACAGGCCTTTAAAGGTCAACAACTAAGTTAGTGGACCTGAAATGGTGGCGCCACCGGTTGCTTTTTAGGGGGATCTCACTAAGTCTTGTCAGCACGGAGCAGCACTTTACGATGCTGCTATCCTTGTCTGTCGCTCAGAACCGTCACTTGCTAGAGCGAGAGAGCGACGGAACGCACGGCCGGTGCGATACTGCTCCGTGCTGACAGATCCAACCCTTCATGTGTCGTGGACGGTAGCACGTTAAGTTCCGATTATTTTCCGCAATCGTGCGAAGTCTACTAACATATTTGTTTAGCTTTATTAAGTGGCCGAAACAAAGACGATAAAAAATTTTCCTAACCGCGAGGTTAAATGAAAATCGAGTATAAGTTTTAAAACTTTATTTATAATAACTTCCGTCTCCTCTCAACACTTAACGTCACAGAAAACCAAACAGCAAGTTTATATTATTGCGATTACATTTGTACAATCTTATTGGACTTACTGTTAAGTTACTAAGCGAATGTGAACGCACTTGCCAGTACTGTCATAATACTGTATCATAAAATAAATCGTCGAGACAAGTGGCTGATACAATTATTACGCGACCGATTTAAACTGACGCGCGATTGTATAGTTCTCCATACGAAAAACACGTCAAATTAAAGCGGTTAATTGTTATCCGACACTAAAATTATCGTGGAATGCAACAGGGTATGCGATACCGACGATCCGATCTCACTGAATATCAATGGGCAAATAATTCAATGTTAGTGTATAAATAGAATATATTTAATAATATAAATAACAACTAGATAAAGGCGGGAGTCGTGCGTTCGCGGCGCGTATTGCTACGTTCACGTGATCTTAGTAACTAAGTAGACCATTTGTGCATAAAACAAGTGTGCAAGTGACAAAGATGTTACAAAGCCCCATTATATTTCATGTCACTTGTTGAAGAGAATAAAATTGAAACATGATAATGTACTTTTCACTTAGTATAATAGGCTGTGACGAGTTACTAATCATTTAGCTACTAAGCCCACGTAAACCAGACACTCCACGAGTCTATGGTACGCGAAACGTCAAATATTTACAAGCGAGCGCGCCGCGAGCGCTAGTGTCCCTCTACGATTGTCCGAATTTCAACAATGGAATCGATTTGATTGCGAGTAATATAGATCTATGCACTCTACGTAGATGTTCATAACACATAATTACATTACTATTAACAATACGCCTCCTCCACCGCGCTTTCTTATCTTTAGCTGCAAATAACAGTTATTTTATTAACTACAAACCTTGCGGCAAAACATCGAAGAGATCTCCCATGCAAATTGAGATTGACCTATTACATTAAAATATTTGCAGCAACACAGCACTTAATAAAATAACGTTTTACACCCGTTACAATTGTCATACAAAATGGGGCTTTACTTCGTTGGGTTACGGTTCTTTTTGCGCGGTCGCACCGGCGTTAGGGAGGGGGGGGAGGTGTTTAGTCCTCCAGGTTGCGGAAGGCAGCGGACATGTCCTCGAGTAGCTGGTCGAAGTCAGCCTTGATCTTAGCCTCGCCGTCTTTCACGGGGTCCTGCAACAAAGAAGCAACGTCTAAGTTAACGTTAACAAGATGATTTATTCAAATTACCACTTTATAGGGCACATGAATTTTAAGGGGTCCAGTGCTGCCCCCATTTGAAGTGAATCATTTCAAAGGAAACTGAGATATCATTTCAAATTTTGTCTCAACCAAGCCCTAGTAACCCTTCAAACTAGTTTATGAACTACTGTTTACAGTTTAAAGTGAGAACGTGAAGTTTTTCTACGCACATTTGCGAAAAACAACCACTTTTAGCTTATGTGCGTAAAAAGGTTTTACGTTATCTCTTTCAAGGGGCAGCACTGAACCCCGAAAAATTCATGTATCCCCTGAAAATCCCAAGGTCGTAAGACCACGTGTATTAATCCCGTAGAAGATGTATGCGTCGTAGCTCTATATGTCGTAGCAGATGTTTCATGAAAAAAGCAACGAATGAATCGTAGAGCGCCTATTACGAGCTCGTAGCCGACGCAAGCATCGTAGCACAATCGCCAGTTACGTCGTAATCGATATTCTCTTGTGACCATTAAGCCGCCCGAGATTTACGGTTTAAAGAGGTTTTTTTACACAGGTTGCGACCACAAATAGCTACTCTTGGTTTGGGAGTACGTTACGTACATTACGTTATAACACACGAGACGGAATACCAGCCCGAGCCGAAGGCGAGGGCGTAATAGAGCCGAGTGTGTTAATTCAATATCGTACGACGTTTTTCAACCCACTTCCGAGGAAAAATACTAAATAAACTGTTTTTTTTTATTTTAAATAAACTCAACCATAAAACTGTGATGCAGTGTTGCTTTCCCGCTGTTTTCCTTTTTTTTAATCAACGTGGCACGAATCTTGGCTGGCGCGGCGCGGCAAAACAATTTAAAGCATATAAATAATAAATAGTGCAGTTATAGAATATAACTTCACCATTTGCTTTTAAAACACGCGTGTTTTATGAGCTGCTTTATATAATTAAAACCGGTGAAATTAGATCTACTTTACGAGCAAGTGTGTTGTGAAATATATTTTGATGACATTTGGAGGCTTGCCTTGAATTTCATGGAGGACAGCTGGTAGAGCACGTTGCCCATGGCGTCGCGGATGACGTTCCACGTGACCTTGTTGTCGGACTGCGCGGTGGACTCCACGGCGTGGCGCGACATGTCGTAGAACGTGATGATGTTCTTCAGCATGCCCACCGTCTTGTAGAACGGACAGAAGCGGTCGTACGCCGAGTAGCTGTTCACAAAAGTACGGAAAATAAATACATACTGTGATTATTGTTGTTTTTTATTTTAAGCATCACAATGCTCGGATTATTATTAACCAATTTTTTTTAATTTGGATAATAATTCGAGCATTGGAATGCTGTTAAAAAAAAACAATAATTTAAACAAAAGCCTTCTTTACTTTAATCAACTTTCAATTCATCTAAATTGAATTAAGTTGAATATCACACTTCTAAATAGTGGGTAGTAGTGAATAATAACGCATGCTTCAAATGCGTGTGTACTATGTGTTGAGAAATTTCGTCAGGAAGATTCCAAGCCACGATAGCACAATTCGTAGTGCACTCACGGCGTTAACGTGAGGGACGCGGGTTCGAATCCCACTCGGGGTGAAAATTTTCATCACATGTTTTAATTTGGACATACTATGATTTCGTACATACATACAAGGTGTAACGGAAAGAAGGTATCAACCCGAAAGGGAGTAAACAATGTGAACAACTTTTATCATGGGACCATCACTAAAATTAAATAAATACCTTGTGGAGGTGCAGAATTTTTTTTATGATTTCCATGATGGAGCCAAAGTTAAAGATATTCACATTGATTAGTATGTTTACTCCCTTTCGGTTTGTTACCCCCTTATGGATCTCCACTTGCTACGATTCTTGCCTCTTTCGATTCGCTAATTATAAACTAAATGTGCTCGTAAATAGTGTTCACCATGCTAGTCAGGGCAAGTTGGAAAAAGGCCGTTTTTAAATTGTCCTGTGTCTTGGATGTTTAACTATACAATGTGTATTTATTTACTTGATCAAACGAAATGTGCGGATATAAGACTAAATATTATCGGTAAAGAATGAAATATTCATAAATAATGAATCGGAAAGAATGTCGTGTTTCGGTTTTAATTTTTTTTTTTTCTCTTTTAGTAAACGGTATATTGAGTGGTGGTATCAAAGTGGTCTCATTTCAAAGCTACAAATTTGAAGAAGCTTAGAAAGTAAAAAATAACTAACATACATACATATATAGGGGCGAATAACACTGATTGAGCTAGCCCCAAAGTAAGTTCGAGACTTGTGTTATGGGATACTAACTCAACGACACTATATTTTATAACATATAAAAATATAGATAAACATCCAAGACCCAGGACAACTTGATAAAGACCATTTTTCTACTCGCCCTGACCGGGGATCGAACCCGGTACCTTTGGGTGGCGGACTAGCATGGTGACCACTACGCCACGGAGGTCGTCAAACAGAAAATTAAATAAAAAATAATTAATTTAAAAATTAAAGCGCCTGAATTTTTGTAAATAACTTACATAACGATTTTATTCCTTGCTTTTTATCAATAATATTTCGGCTAATATCTGCACATTTCGTTTGATCAAGAATAAAAAATACACATTGTATATGTGTTTGTTATAAAATATAGTATCTTTGAGTTAGTATCCCATAACACAAGTCTCGAACTTACTTTGGGGCTAGCTCAATCAGTGTTATATTCATTGGATTTGTAGATAGAGTGACATTTATATATACCTATTTTCGTCAGTGATTGTATCTAACGTGACATCTATGTACACTTGATCGAAGGTTTGGATGCTGACCTGTTTTGCTGTAGGAAATCGTCTTTGAGCAGCTTGGCGACCTCCAGCGTGATCTTGTCGGTCTCAGCCAGCGACGCTTTGCCGACCAGCTGGACGATTTCTGACAAGTCCTCTTCCTCCTGTAGGATCTCCTTGACCTGCAAGATTAAACATAAGCAAAGTTACAACTACTCTGCCAAAGACATCTATTCTACTTGCAGAAATTTTATACTAAAGCCTTTGAACAATAGTGCAAAATTTCATCACAAGATCTGACATATACCTCTATGTATACAATATGTAACAAAAACCCAGTCTGATCCTTGAAGGAGCAACTCAGACCGACAATATGAACAACAAGCGGGTCACCTGATGGTAAGTGATCACCGCTGCCCATGGACAACTGCAACACCAGGGGTGTAACAGAAGCGTTACCGGCCTTTCAGGAAGATATAGACTCGTTTTTTGAAGGTTTCAATGTCGTATCAGTCCGGGAACACTGCTGCAGGAAGTTAATTCCAAAGTTCGGTCGTACGTGGTAAAAAGTTCCTTTTAAAACGTATGGTGGTTGATTGCCAACTATCCAAGTGGTGTGGCCACTTGGATTGGACAGAACTCTAAGATCGAGATGTAGGATACTGCTGGCGCCATCTCGTATCGTTCTTGTGAACAATGGTCCAACTCTTTATTCATTGTTGTTTGTGGTTGTAGTTCCTCGTAGTGGCGTAGAGGTCGCCACAAATTAAATGTTTTAAAAATCCTTTGATAAATGCTTATTACTTTTAGAAAATTTGGTGTACTTTACCTTAGTTCTGAGGGGCACGAATTCGGGGTAGTTCTTCTCGTAGAAGTCATCCAACGCACGCATGTACTTGCTGGGAACAAGAGAAACACAATCAATACTTATTCCTTCTGCTTAGGTGTCTCTTATATCGACATATATTCCTTGGAGAAAACCGGTCTTTAGGGGGCCATCTATATATTACGTTACAGCGATGGGGTGGGGGAGTTGTGGCAAATGTGATAGTACGTGTTAAAGGGAACAAGTTTATCTGCTAGGCAAATTAAAAAGCACCCCGGCCGAAAATGTCAAGAACGCCATCTAGTGATAAACAGCGGACCTATTAAAACGCTCATTTTTTAACGTTGACTTTCAAGCGTTAATCCTTAATTACTTTTAAGTGGCTACACCGATTTTTATGAAACATAGCTAAGAAACAACGCAAGGGAACTTGCTTTCATGAAAAAAAACCCGCATCGAAATAGGTCCATCCGTTCGAGCGCTATGATGCCACTGACAGACAGACATATAGACATAAGCGTCAAACCTATACACCCATCTGTTTCGTTGGGGGTTGCAAAAGCGTGACAAGGAGTGGAAGGGTTTGAAGTACTGTGTGACGTGATATGCGGACGGCCCCTTGCCGTCGATTGATTTAATACTAAAGTAGATACTTATATCCTATTCGATAATTAAGGAACGTCTAACAAAACAAAATATACTAAAACTATACACTCCATGATACTGAAGAACTTCTCCTAAGGAACATGTATAAAAATAGTTTTTTTTTTTCTTTGTTTTCACTAGTAACTCGAATCTGCTAATTGTCAACTTTAATGTGAGGCCATTTTTTTAATATTTCGATAAACAACTTGGAAGGGACACACCCGTAATAAATCGAACCACAGGCTATACCACGGAATAAGTACTAGTACTCATGTACGGAAGTCTCACGCAGAAAAGAAATTCAAAGAAATATCTTCTTAATGTGGTTAGCGCTATGGTTTAATTTAGCTCGCGTCAGAATTCCTCACCTCTTCGTTTAGATACCTAGACATCCGTTGCAAGCCAATTTAATTCTTATTACTCTGGACATGCGATTCATGTAACTGAATTTTCCCCTTAGAAGTGGTCGCCGCGCACATAGTAATAATGTAGTTATATTTTCGATACCTAAACGGGGAGTGACACAGGCCTGGCTATACTAAATCACTATTAGTATAATAAAAAAAAATAAGTACAAAAACTAAAAAAAAATTCCTATAAAAATTGCCCAAGCGGCTGCACTCTTTTATATGAAAATGGCAATTTTTGTTTCAATTTTAGACTGTTATTTTAATCTCATTATACTATTGTGATCTAGCCCGTGGTTCGATTTATTACGGGTATGTCCTTCCACGTTGTATATTCCTTAAGAAAAGTCGTTCAACATAATGAACTGAATTTACCATTAAAAAAGTTTAATTATATTTTGTTAGACCGTTTATATTTGATATTAGCGAGCAAATTTAGGTTATGTCACTCTTGTAAATTATTCTTTCATTCTTATGTAGACGAACCTGTATGAGATGAGCCAGTTGATAGAGGGGAAGTGCTTCCTCTGCGCGAGCTTCTTGTCCAGCCCCCAGAACACCTGCACGATACCCAGCGTGGCCGACGTCACGGGGTCCGAGAAGTCACCACCAGGGGGCGACACGGCGCCCACGATGGACACGGATCCTGGGGAAAGAGCAATCGGTTATCCTTCATCTACACTTAAGGCGAATTTGCTTAATTTTGGGGTATGTAATTTATAAATGAATGGATTTGTAATTTCCAAAGGTATTGGTTTTTAAAATGTATATTTTAATAAAAAGACAAGATTATGTACCTTTATTTAAGTACCTTAATAAATGGAGTGTAGACGGACTAACGCACTAACTTTCAACGGTTGTTCATAAAGACGCCGCGCCCCCTTGCTGCCGGGGTTGCCCAAATGCCCAGGCACTTGACCTGCCCAGCCCGCACGTAGATCGAAGCCAGCCTCGTCCCAAGGTAGGCGGGGTAGAACGAATCATGATGACGTACCTTCCCTGTCGGGGTTGCCCAAATGCACAGGCACTTGACCCGCCCAGCCTGCTCATAGAACGAAGCCAGCCTTGCCCCCAGGTAGGCGGGGTAGCACGAGTCATGATGACGTACCTTCCCTGTCGGGGTTGCCCAAATGCCCAGGCACTTAACCCGTCCATTCTGCTCATAGAACGAAGCCAGCCGCGCCTGCAGGTAGGCCGGGTAGCCCGAGTCATGATTACGTACTTTCCTTGTCGGGGCTGCCCAAATGCCCTGGCAATTGACCTGCCCAGCCCGCACGTAGAACGAAGCCAGCCTCGCCCCTAAGTAGGCGGGGTAGCCCGAGTCAGCCGGTATCGGCAGGCGGTAACAACACGGAGATGATGACGCTGCAATGTAGACGTACCTTCCCTGTCGGGGTTGCCCAAGCACTTGACCCTTCCAGCTCGCTCGTAGAAGGAGGCGAGCCTGGCCCCCAGGTAGGCGGGGTAGCCCGAGTCGGCCGGCATCTCGGCCAGACGACCTGAGATCTCACGCAGAGCCTCGGCCCAACGGGACGTGGAGTCGGCCATCATGGACACGTTGTAGCCCATGTCACGGAAGTACTCAGATAGGGTGATTCCTGCAAACGAATACATTAAATCATTTTAGTATGTTATGCAACCGTTGTATAAAAAGGGTAAAAAAATGCAAATGGTGCAGGTAAGAAGACGCCATCGAGCATTTTTAGACGTACTAATACAACGTTGCATTCATTACTCTTGCTACGACTACATTTTTACTAATAAAATACAAAAATAAACAAAGAAAATATGAACATGTTTCACAGATATTAGGTGTCTATGGTTAATGTTGGCAGTATGGTAGATCTAAATTAAAAAGGCTAAACATAGCTTTTTGACCAAATTACACCACACTTTGCTGTTATGGTGAATAACTATAGACTTTCCTGAAATAATGATCTGAATTTCTTATATTAATGTTCGTGGATATTAAAAAAACAGATTATGAGATTACAGTACAAGAGTAGGAAAATATACATAATATATTGAGCTAGCCCCAAAGTAATGGTCCAGGAGCCACAAAATTACCAGACCTTCCTTTAGAGAATGGAATGAATGTGTCAAAAATATAGGGTCAAATTAAACTGCTTGAGTTAGTCCGAAAGTAAGTTCGAGACTTGTGTTATGGGATACTAACTCAACGATATAACAAACACATATAAAGATAAACATGCAAGACCATTTTCCACCTTGCCCTTACCGAGGATCGAACCCGGAACCTCTGGGTGGCGGACTAGCATGGTGACCACTACGCCACGGAGATCGTCAAATTAAAAATGACATTTAAAGATGTGGATATAATTAAAATATGGAGAAAGGAGGTATGTAAGGACATGAAGGGTTATGAAAGTTTAATGCAACATCGGTACAGGTGTAGAGGTCGCCACAAGTATAAGTAACCTTTAATGGCTTACCGGTGTAGATGGAGGCCTCTCGAGCGGCCACGGGCATGTTGGAGGTGTTGGCCACGAGCGCGGTGCGCTTCATGATGGACTCCGTCACGCCTTCGATCTCCACCGTCAGCTCGGGGAAGTCCCGCAGTACCTCAGACATCTCGTTACCTGGGGGACAGGACGCTATGTCAATCGGCTGACAAATATCTTGTAATTTTATTGACTGAAATGTATTTTGTAGATACTCGGATCAACAGAAAAATTTTCCGTAAAATTTTTTATCGATTGATTATTATTTTATGATTCTTTTCCTATGTAAAGTATTTTGTAAGCAATTGTTACTATGCTATGAGCTAAGCGGCTGGATATGGTGAGAGTTTTATAGGTGGTGTTTAATGTCATATGGATTAGATAATAATTATAGTTGCCTTAATACATACAGATAATCTTAATAAATAACAATAATAAGAAATGCATACAAATTGCTCGCTAATTAACAACAAAAACAATTATAAATTTAATTATTAATAATGAATTAATAAAGCTTAGACTAATTAACGCAAAAGATAGGTAGATCTACATACTATACTCGGAAAAGGAAATAATTCTAGGAAATTCACAGAAAATATTTTACACAAAATATAGCCCCTCTCACATTGCAGCGCCCGTCAGGGTCCTTAATTGTTACACATCTATCATTTAACACCTGTATATTATTATTAAGGAAGCATTAAACATTTGAATTGAATTGAATTAAATTGACATCGTTTATCGTTACACTACATTAGTCACACAATGATCATCGTAGCGAGTTTCCGGCTTTGTCCTCAGCGCCATAGAAACTATTTGAATCGCCCGTAAGTTGGCAAAACTAGTAGGCGAAATTAGTACCATGTGCTTTCACAGAAATGGCAGCACACACGACTAGCAAGAAGTGATAAAAAGTATTGAATATGCTTTAAAAATGTTTATTGCATTCCATATGAGTCATATTCAATTAATTAAAGTGATATTTTATGTAAATACTAGTAATAAAAGATTTTAATGTTTTGATTGATGCCTGTAGCGCCATCTAGTGACGATTGAAGAGAAATAATTATGTTTATAAGGCGATGGAGAGGTATGGTTGTACGTACCACGCTCTCCGCAGCCGACGTAGATGATGACGTCAGAGTTGGAGTACTTGGACAGCGCCTGCGAGATGACGGTCTTGCCGCAGCCGAAGGCGCCGGGGATGGCCGTGGTGCCGCCCTGCACGCACCTGGACAAAAAGACACAAGTTTATTCGCCAGGCTAATTAAAAACCCCCGACTTTCGAGTAAACTATCTAGTGATGTCTTTTTTTGGGGTAACTGCGTTGACAGTAAAAATATATATTTAAAGCACAGAAACGATGTATTCGATCTATGTGCGGCTTGAGCACAACAGACAGTTGCGAACCTATATTTAAACAATTTAAAATGTTGACATTTCCTGCAATGTACATGTTTGAAATGGCTGTTTTTGTAAAAATGAATTCAGAATTGTGTGCAAAGTTATTTGAAGTAAAAAAAATTCCACAAGATCACAGGATAGGCATACTCTACGCCTTATTCTAGTCAGAAAAAACATTCTTGGTATGGCTATAAAAATTACAATAAACTACCTAATGACTTAAAATGTTTAAATATTTAGACTACTTGTAGATAAATCGTACTATTCTGTTAAAGAATTTTTAAGAAACGACAAGCTTTAATTTTGCCATTATTCAATGATTTTATAGACTTAATTATAGACTTCCTTTTTATTATATGACATTATTATACCAATTTTCTAGATATTTAAGTAAAGCTAGTACCTATTTTTATATTTTTTGTTCCTAAATATTTGTATGCTAAAAATGGCAAGACATAGCGTACTATTTTATTTTATATTGTAAAATCTAATCTATTTGTATCTATGTTTGACAAATAAATGATTGATTGATTGTCGTTCTGTGATGTCTAGAGTTCTTTGGCCGGTTTTCTCACTCACACACAACCAGCGCCTCGATGTTTCCAGTCATGGAAATACATTTGTCTAGCATGGAGAATATTCTAAAATAATGTAGATTTCATATAAAAAGGCAATAGGGAATATGCATAAAAAATGTGTCATCTAATCAGTTTATCCATAAATATTTAAAAGTAAAATCCTAACAGTGAAAACGGAATAAAAATTGGTTAAAAAACGAACGAGATATAACGATTTTACGAAAATAGGTCTATCTCACCGCTATTTTCTGTGGCAAATGTATAGATGATATGGACTTCGACGTCACAAGTCCATATCGGACTTCTCTTTCTAATCTTAAATTTCACATCTCCGTCACTGTTTAAGATATTTTATAAATTCTTTTACATGTGTTTACTGTGGTTAAAAAGGATTTTATTAAGCAAATAAAAAAAAAATCCCTATTGAATGCGCATCACGTCAGTTCAATACGAGCTATCAAAGCGATCACTTCGAAGCGAGCCGAAGCGAAGAAAACCTAAGTGCGACAAGTGGAAATAACTGCGATAACTTTGACGAGATATCATGACCACAGCTGCTACGCGACTTATACCATGGACGTGGAAGACCACTTTCACGTGTAATCCTTGGTTTCCGTAGTAAATGAAAACCCTCATACGAAATGTCCAAATGTGGAATCCCAGTTTGGTGACGATATGTGTGTGCACTCACGGGAAGAGCGAGTCGAGCACCCTCTGGCCGGTGAGCAGCGGGTGGTTGGCGGGCAGCTTCTCGGTGACGGGCCGCGGCTGCCGCACCGGCCACACCTGCAGCATCGTGTACTGCGCCTTCGTGCCGTCGAACTCCGTCTCCAGCACCACGTCCTGACACACAACACCACTCACGTTCATTTCAACATTCAAAGGTTCAAATGTTTATTCAGTAATTACACCTTTACACGTCAATAAGAACAATTTATGTTACGTGTAAAGTATATTAAAATTTAATTTATTTTTAAAGAAAAGCTACAGATACCAGCGCTTCGTAAAAACCACTGATGAGAAGAAAGAAACTCATTTTCACAGTGTTGGTCGCCTACTCGCCAGACGGGCTTTGTCATATTATTATTATTCTTTTAATTAATAAATACTTATAATATAATACAGTATTGACACATTACAACCTGCAATGCTTGCGAACAAGTAAACAAACAAAAATTGAGCAATAAAAAATAAAAAATATTAAGTAGTCAAAAAAGCGAAGCCGAGCTGACCAGTCCCTCCCGGCAGCACCCGTTCACGAGTTGACGCACGAATCAGCCATCGATCAGTTAGGGTTTCAACATTACTACTTTATTGTACACTAGCTGATCCCCGCAACTTCGTTCGCGTTATTTTTAAAAATGATGTCAACTTTTTTTTACAATTTTTAAATAAAGCGTATGCTCTGAGCTGAATTTAATATATTATTGAAAACCGCGTGAATATCCGTCCAGAAGTTTCGCAGATTAGCGTGCACATACATACAGATAGACAACAACTTTTTTTTCTCTTTTTTGTGTTAAGTCACTTATTTTTTACCGGCCACACTAATATTTTCATAAATTTATTAAATGTACAGACACCCGATTTTTACTGATTTTCGTTCACGTAGATGTCGAAAATGGTTCTAATAGGAGTGTTAATTTTTTTTTACGTTTTTAATTTTGTTATAACATATGTTAAAATTATTATTTTAAAATGTTTGAAAACTTATAAAATTTAACAATCTTTCTTATGGTGTAGGGGTTTAAAGGCCTAACCGACCCGGCGAACTTTGTTCCGCCCGTTCCGGTTTCCCGTTCCTGTTCCCATTCTCCTGCGAAGTTTCAAATAAAATGGTCTAACTAATCTTGTTTCTCATACAAACTTTGGACCACCGTTTTACCCCCTTAGGGGTTTTTTTTTTAAATCCTTTCTTAGTGCACCCCTTAACCTCATAAGGAACTTATGTGCCAAATTTGGAGTCTCTAGACCCAGCGGCTTGGTTTTCAAGAAACTTTGACGTCATAAGTCTATCATCATCATTTTAGCCGCATAACATCCACAGCTCGACATAGGCATCTCCCAAGGAAATAGTATACAGGGTTGCTGGTGACTAACGCAAAATTAACATCAAAATCAGACTCCTCGACACATTATAGATCTGCAAGAAAAAAGACAAAAATTTCTAAATAAAAATGGGCCTCCCGTACAAATTTACTAATCACCTGGTCGAGTTTTTTATGGAGTCCAATTTTTCTTCTTAGATATTTTATTTTTTACTTGCAGATCTATATTATGTTAGGATTCTGATTGCGATGTTAAGAGATTTTGCGTTAGTTACCAGTAACGTTGTATATTTATTATAAGTCTATATTTAGAGAATAATAGAGATTTAGAGAATGTTTATTTTGACGTTTAGAAACATACCTAATTTGAGTTGTTGGTAAGTAACGAATGAAACCTGTTTGTCTATACTGAGTATACTCACAGTGACTTTGTAGTTGCCGGAGGGCGCGATGTAGGTGACGGTGCCCTTCGCCTTGGGCGGCATCATCATTTTGTGCTTCACCAACGTGTTTTCGTGCACGATGGCGTACAGGTCTCCGCCGGTGATGTGAGACCCTACCTGACGACAAAAGCGCATACAAGATATAACATTTATTTTGACATTTTTATAGTAAATTACAATATATGTGCTTTATGGTGGTCATAACACACGAGGTGGAATTTCAGCCCAAACTGAAGGCGAGGGCGTAATAGAGCCAAGTGTGTTTAACCAATAAAAACACTTAATAAGCAGATTTTTTTGATTTAAATAAAACACAACCATAAAATTGTTATGCACACCGTTGCTTTCCCGCCATTTTACTTTTTTAAATCAGCGCGGCGCGCCATGCTTCCTACTGGCTACCACCGCAGGGCGGGCTAGTTCGAAATTTGAAACATACAAATAGCAAATAGTGTGGTTATAGAATAACAACACTATTTGCTTGAGCTGCTTTATGTATCTAAAACTGGTGAAATTAGATGCACTTTACGAGCAAGTGTGTTGTAATTATTTTATTTTAGAAATATTTATTTGTTGCTCACAAACTTACTTGTACAGTACTAACTACTGACACTGTAAACTGTCTTTTGTAGATACTAACTCACTTAGGTGTTTTTGTAATTTTTTATTCTGAAGTACATGAATATATGTATAACATTTTTTTTATATAATAATTATAACAAATTGAGGTGTAATGTATTATGAAAGCTTTTTGAGCATTTTTAAGTTTAAGAAAACTAAAACCCGACTACGGGAAAGTATTTACTGAAAAGTATGTTTATCCAGTTATTACGAGCAAAGCAGGGAAAACCGGTTTGATATAATATGCTCATTAAGCCGTTTCATTTAATGGTCTACACGGTACAGTTTGATTTTTTTTATAACCTTTTAACGCATAGAGGGCGCCATATTTAATCTAGTGTGACGTCACATATCTTATAACCAGCGGACAGCCAAGACGCTTCACATGCTTTGCTCGCTCGTCCAAAAGTTACCTTGATGTTCAAGGGGTTGAACTCCCACGAGGTCTCCCTGGCCAGGCAGGGCACGTTGACGCCCTTGGGGATGTAGATGGACTGGGTGAGCTCGTTGATGTCCTTCAGGGGGCGCTGGATGCCGTCAAAGATGGAGCCCAGGATGCCCGGGCCCAGCTCCACGGAGAGCGGCTTGCCGGTGCGGAGCACGGGGTCGCCCACCGTCACACCGGAGGTCTCCTCGTATACCTGCCAAAACATATACGAGTACATTAGCAAAGATAATATTATTACACTAGCTTTTGCCCGCGGCTTCGCTCGCGTAGGGGTGTCATTTATCAAAATCCTTTCTTAGGGGATGCCTACGTTATAGTAGCTTTATGCATGCAAAGTCTCAGCCCGATCGGTTTGAAATTGACAAAATTTCATACAAACTTTCATCCCCTATTTTATCTCCTTGGGGGTAGAATTGATCAAAATCCTTTCTTAGCGGATGCCTACGTCATAACATCTACCTGCATGCCAAATTTCAGCCCGATCCGTCCAGTGGTTTGGGCTGTGCGTTGATAGATCACGATGTCAGTCAGTCAGTCACCTTTGAGTTATATATATTTAGATAGATTACGATACAAGTGCGTTATGGCGGTTATAATAGAATTTGTACCATTTAAAACTAAATAAATAGCAAAAACACCTGAATTTGATATTTTCCACGACAGTTACAATAGTTTTAAGTCTAAAATACTGAAAAATTCAGATTGAGATGCAAGCACAAGTTTCAAGTTGTTACATAAAGATAACTACAAGTGACGCCCTGTACACATGCAAGGGCACAGCAAACATGAGGGCAGCTAGTTGCCACTTTACCTACAAATTAAATTTTACAATTAACTGTTTTTTATATAGTAGGAGAAACACTTTGAGTTATGAATTATATCACAATAATAATGTTAGTAATTCAAAAAAATTTAATCCTACAAAACGATATTGCTCTTTTGTATTAACTTTAACTTATAATTTTATATTTTATCCACAGTAACGAATTTGTAAAGTGGCAAATGCTGTGTATACTATTAATTGGTGTTTACAAATAAAACTCTAACTGTATATGTTAATTTTTAAATCTATATAATATATGTAACACTGTATGCGTACCCTTTTTAATAAAATAAAAAATGATATTATTGAATAATAGAAGGCCAGAATTCGAGAATTCTGGTCAAAGTGTCCCCTCACCTGGATGGTGGCCAGGTCGCCCTCCAGCCGGATGATCTCCCCGACCAGCTCGTTGTACCCCACGCGGACTAACTCGTACATAGCCGACCCGGACATCTTCTCCGCCGTCACGACTGTCGAACAACAAAATTAGTATCATTGTGTCACCCCAAACCGTAAGGCACAATTTACACCGCGGCGGAAGCGAAGCGTCAATTTCTTCGCTATCGCTAGAAGACGCGCAAATTCGCCTCGTGACTGTGTGGCGTCGCCGATTCGTGTTGGTTCGCTGGACTTCGGCACTTCACGCGCGCGGCACCGGCGAATTTGCGAAAATCCGCCGCTTGACTCGCGACTACATTTTGAGCTCGAATTTAGTTTGAACATTACACGATAGACACAAAAAAAAAATTTGTTTAGCTTGATACTGCTGCAGTGTAAATTAAGAGGCTCCCTGAATTTTACGAGGGCCAGTGCGCCCGAATTTGAAATAAATTATTTGAAAGGAAACGGATGACGCACTTACACTTACTTTAAACTATAAACAGTAGTCAATAAAATAGTTCGAAGGGTTATCTAGGGCTTGGTCAAAACAAAATTTTAAATGATATCTCCGTTTCCTTTCGAATACTTTATTCTAAATGGGGGCAGCAGTGGAGCCCGAAAATTCAGGTATTCCCTCAAGCCTAAGGAGCATTTTACGTCCGTAACATGCAAGTTATAAGTCACTTGACAAACTCTGACGTATTGGTAATCTCGCTAGTCCGCCACTATGATGGTGTGGGTTCGATCCAGTGGCGTAGCTACCTAGGGGCAGTGCCCCGGGACCCTCAACTCAGGGGGCCCTCGAACCCTTACCAGAAAATCTCGATCGAAATGAACTTTTGATTTCTCCCTTTTTCAAAATAAATATGACAGGTTGCAACCCGACTTTAATCATGGCAACTCAGTTGAGAGAAATTCGAAAGTTATACCTTTGGAATTCCCCTAAATTCTTTCTGTGGGTTGGCAGTGTTTTTCATTTGACGAATAGCGATATGTGCGTTTTATTGTCAATTCGAGTCAAGATTTTTTTTTCGAGAACAATTAAAAAATTAAAGTTGTATCAGGAGTAAGTAAGCTAATGTCAATAAACTTTTTAGTACTGGTCAATATAGTGGTTCAATTTTATTTGATTTTAGTACCACTCATATTGATGTCCGTTACGTCAATAAATCATGTCAAATCTATGAATTTCGGCTAATCACTGTATAACGCGAAATATCGTGAAAAAATGCAGGTCACCTACAGTAGGTGCATTAATTCAGGCCCGCGCGCGAGGAGATCGTTTTTGGTCTCCACGGTTAAATGTGGTAGCACTAGAGACGATAAATATTTGCCGGGGAGTTTAGATAGCATTGGGGCCCCATTTTTTGATTTGCCCCAGGGCCCTTGGTTACCTAACTACGCCACTGGTTCGATCCCAGACCAGGGCAAGTTGGAAAATGGCCTTTTTACAAGCTTTTATTTAGTTTCACCTGTCTCGTTGTCTGTCAGTTTGTCTGTCTGTAATCAAATCTTGCAAGTTAGATTTGTCCCACTTCCGATTTCCGATTGAGCCGAAATTTTGCACGCATACGTATTTCGCGTGACATTGCAATATTTGGCGACATGGATCTGATCTGATGATAGAGTTAGAAGGTGGCCACAGGAACTTTGTAATGAAACGTCACAACCCCATTAAGTTTGGGCTCATTTGATTCGTCTTGGGGAGCACTTTAGATAAAAGCTTGTTTAATTTTTTTTTTAATTAATGACTTTTTTAAATTATGCTGGGTCTTGGGTCTTTGCTTTTTATGTATTTTTCAAAAAATTATATCATTGTCAGTATCCCATAACACTAGCCCAGAATCTCCTAAAGTCCCGAGCAATATTCGACCGCATTCCCCGTTCTCGCACCTCTCCCCCGTTCTCGCCTTGTCGAGGCTGTTGAGCGGGCGGCTGCGTGCGAACACACCCCCAAATTGCCGTGTGCACGGATGTATAGTTTCGTTTGTAGTAGTGTAGGCATAAATGATACTCCGCTTCTATGAAGTGTGTACCTGTGACACTAGTTCAAAAACTTACTTTGGTTCTAGCTCGATCTGTTTGATATATCCCTATATATTTATTTATTTATGTCCTGGCAGATGAAGACTGCAGTGCAGAGGCAGTAGCGGGTTTCCGTCGAGATAAAGTAGGCCTAAGGCAGCTAGATGTTAAGGTCAATCAATTGATGTATGCCACCGATCAAAGGCGGTTACACTTATATGCGGCGATATCTTTATGAAACATACCATTTCTCACATTAAGTAGCTAATCTGATGCACACAACTGAACCCTGAAACTGCCATGACGTCACCTCCAGTTCTTGTGCCAAATTGTAAAATCAATAATACACTGGATCTGACTCAGGCTTCCTTACGCTTAAACGCCAATTTAAACTGCCACGGCAGCACACTTTTAACTATCAAACCATATTCTTTAAATTTTTTTTAGAGATTTATACTATGTGGTAGAGACATACCCGTAATAAATCCAACCACAGGCTATACTGGATCACTATAGTATAATGAAATTAAAATAACAATCAAAAAGCCAAAAAAATATTCGACATTCCCATATAAATTGCCTGAGCGGCTGCACAATTTTGTATGGAAATGCCAATTTTTTTGTGTTTTAGTCTGTTATTTTGATTTCATTATACTATAGTGGCTCAGTAAAGCCCGTTGTTCGATTTATTCCGGGTATGTCCCTTCCAAATTGTATAAATCTCCATATGAGTGATATAGAAGGATAACTAACTATTCTAAACTATTCATTTGAAAACAAAAGGATATTACTTGTTTTGGTTTTATATGATAACAAGTGGATATTGCTAGTTTTGCTACCATATCACTCATATGAAATATAAACATCCAAGATCCAGGACAATTAAAACAAGCTTATTTGCAAGGCAAATAAAAAAAAGACTTTCAGGTTTCATCCCCAATCACTTTTAAACCGCTGGACCGATTTCCATCAAACATAGCTTAGAACAATCTTAGTTAGGTCAGTTTTAACAAAAAAAAGCACATCAAAATCGGCCAATTCCTCTAGGCGCTACGATACCACAGGCAGACAGATAGACAGACACGTTAAACTTGCACCACCTCGGTTTTTGTCGGGAGTTAAAAAGGCCATTTTTAGGGTTCCGTACGCAAAGGATGAAAACGGGACTCTATTACTAAGACTTTGCTGTCGCTCCGTCCGTCTGTCTGTCACTAGGCTGTGAACCTCATGAACCGTGATTGATAAATAGAGTTGAAATTTTCTGTTGCCTACAAAAAATACTAAAAACAGAATAAAATAAATATTTAAGTGCGGCTCCCATACAACAAACGTGATTTTTTACATATATTGTACGGAACCCTACGTGCGCAAGTCCGATTAGCGCTTTTTCCGGCCTCATTTTCAACTCGTGCTGACCGGAGATCGAACCCGGACCGTCCGAGTATTACGACAGATGTACGCGGCACATACCGGGTCCGGAGACGGCGAACACGTAACCGAACTTGTCCTCATTCTCCTCGTTGGCGATGGTCTTCAAATCGCACTGCTTCATTCCGCAGCTCGCCATCTTGACAGATTAATACTCTGAAAAAGAAATTAGAAATAATTTGTACTAACCAAAAATAATAATTGTTGTTTTTTCTTAATCTTATAAAATTAACATGATCATATTTAATAGTGTGACCAAAAGATTTTTTTTGCGGTCCCCCATTCGCTTGACTTCGGCGCGACTCCGCGCGTCGCCGCCGGCAAGGCCATAATTTGAACGTTATACGATTGACATAAAGTTCATAATGCTATGTACGATTTCGTCGAATCGCTGCGACTCTGAATTTAGCCTTAGCATTGATGTGTAAGATGTAAAATCTTTTCTATTTGAAGGTGCTAAACATTATCACGTAGACATCTAGGTCACTGTGTCATCATCATCACAAACATGAAGACTAACTCCTACAATCGTGCCGTAATTCTGCCTTAGTCACACAAATCATATTTAGCCATCAGTAAAATTATTAAAAAACTAGCTTTTGCCCGCGGCTTCGCTCGCGTAGAAAATCCTTTCTTAGGGGATGCCTACGTCATAGTAGCTTTATGCATGCAAAGTCTCAGCCCGATCGGTTTAAAATTGACAAACTTTCATCCCCTATTTTATCCCCTTGGGGATAGAATTGATTAAAATCCTTTCTTAGCGGATGGCTACGTCGTAACATCTACCTGCATGCCAAATTTCAGCCCGATCCGTCCAGTGGTTTGGGCTGTGCGTTGATAGATCACTATGTCAGTCAGTCAGTCACCTTTGAGTCATATATATTTAGATATTGTACACATATTTTTTCTTTTCTCTGAGAAACAAAAATTACGAGGATACAGGGCATTCAAATTTCGCGTGACGTCACGGCTAGGTACGATTTTCACTTAGCGGTGACGGCGCAAGGCCCCAGACCAGAACATTTGATGCTCCATATCTTTGTGAATTTTAACTTTTTTGGTTAACTGAAAAATATGGGTCCATTATTTTTAGATCATCTAAAAGGACTCATTACAATCATACTTTTCTGACCATGTTGTCACCCCTATTATAATTTACATACTCCTGTGTATGAATTATGTTTGATTGATTGAACAGAAAACTGTGGCCCGATATAGTAACTAAATAGAATAATACTTTTCTGACCCCATCCACATCCCATTGGTAATATGAAAAATCTCAGCTGCCACAATGTCCCAATGGAAAATCCGAGTTGATCAGCTGATACATCACAGTCTACCACTGATAACAGCTCGTCAATCACTGTCACGGTGTTGGTATTATCAGATTTACATGCCTGATACTATGTTCTGGTTTTATCCTAGAAACATTTGCATTTTACATTGTAAAGACTTTGCAAATACTGAAGAGGTATGTGTCTGATATGAATATTAAACGTACATCTTGAAACCAGCCATGTCTTTCTTTCTTTTGCCATGCCTTGCCATTATTTGGGGTCGGCCTTCCTCGTACCGTGGCACCAGGACGCTCGGTCCTGAGTTGTCTGGATATCTAGTTGTGCCCGCTTGGTATCCCTATTCACTTAGTCCACCACAATTGATTTAAATCTTAGATTTTCTCTTTCTTCTAAGTTTACTCCTTATGGAACAACTATTTAACAGGGAAAATCCAGCAATTTGGATAGGTATAGAGTACTTTGAAATCGATATTGATTTCTAAACTATCATGCTTTGAACACATGATTTTGTCTATAAATGGCCTTTTTGTTGGGTCTAACATACATATATATCTGTGAGACTAACATTTCAAAGTAAGTGAAATTGATGACTATTCTGGACATAGGACAGCTATAATATTGTAAAAAATTTATCACTAAATTTTGATGTACAAAAAGTAAATATTTCGGCAAAAGGCCTTTTTTTAAAGTTAACCTTTACTGTCCCACTGCTGGGTAAAAGTCTCTCCCATTTTTCTCTATCCAGAGCAGCTTCTTCGAAAGGACATAGATGGTAAAAATTTATAAAATCAGGACATTACTTGAATTTGACAACTTGAATTGTACTGCAAGTATTTGGGCAATGATGATGAAAAGGGTATGCCAGTTTACCCCATCAGAATAAGAACTCCCGAACTTAACAGATAGCAATTAAAAACTCGAAGTCAAATCTCAAAATCATCAAACTTATGTAACAGATTTTATTCTTATACTCATCGAATAAGCATTGAATCCTTCTATAACTTTTCTGCAGTACAAAGTACTATTGACCTCAAGTGTGAAAAATACTCCACCAAAGAAGTAATTAACAAGGCATTACTTAAAAACTACATCTCTTTATTTACTTTGGACCCCGTCCTAGTCTTCTTTTTCTCAGCACCACCAGTGGGTTGATTGGTAGATAAAGCCTATGGCTTTAAGTCCACCTATTACATTTGTGATAAATTAATAAATAAAATAAAAATCAATTTTTCTACCAATACAGTCACGGATGTTACTTCATTTCAACGCAGCACCAATCAGTGGCTTCTGTATGACGGTGTGGTCATAGCCGACATTGGATAACAGTTAACACTGCATCATGTTTCAGTCATGTTCAGGGTTCTGTACCCAAAGGGTAAAAACGGGACCCTATTACTAAGACTCTGCTGTCCGCCTGTCACCAGGCTGTATCTAATAAACCGTGATAGCTAGGCAGTTGAAATATTCACAGATGATGTACATCTGTTGCCGCTATAGCAACAAATACTAAAAACAGAATAAAATAAATATTTACATGGGGCTCCAATACCACAAACTTATAATGTGTAGTTTTTTAGTTAATGGTATGAACTTGGACGGTTATTTATTTTTATAATTTTGTGGGACTATTTTACACATACTAGTATAGGTTAAAGTTATTCTTACATAGTATTATAGTTTGCTGATGAATAGTATCCAAATAGTAGTAACTTCAGTGGATTCAACTGGAAATGAGAGCTGTAGCAGTGGCTTGACTTTTGACTTTGACTTGCAGTTTTCTAACAGACAAAGCTATAGGTAGATTAATATATTGATATTTGCGAGTTAATTATATTACACAGTTTGTTTCAATTCAATTTCCTGCCTTTATTTTTACCATTAAACACAAATACAATTTGGTTTTGAAATGTTTAGTGAATTTTGCCTATCAGTCAGCTGATAGAAAGTAAATAAAATAAACAAATACATACCACGAAATAAAGTGAAAACCTATAGAGTTTAACCAGTTAGTGGATCAATGGATCATTCAATTAGGTAGCTGAAAAGGCTCCCAAAGAACATCACATGATTCAACTGGGCGGAACTCAAAGTCACTTATTACGACCAAATTTACACGTAACCCATACAGTATATACTGCGTACTCACCTTCCGATGCTTGTTATACTATTCAGCAACGTAATTTATTATAAAATACACGGAAACTATACATATATGCATGACATTATAGGGCGCAAGGAAAATTTTGACAACGGCAGAATTAGGCACGATCTTACCAATATTCACGACTGCAGCTACTTTTCCTTTTATCAAATAACACAAGCACCTCAAAACAAAGGTAACAAATTATTTTTCTGTATCAAATACAATAAAAATCCAACTCACAGGAGGAGAAAGACGAAATAGACGGACTGAGAATGGCGGAGATCGACAACTTATCACAAGACCAATGATAAAAATTAAGTCAGCTGACCTCAGCTCTATGCTTCATTGTCTATGCTACATTTCATTGATTTTTGCACGGCTGCATAAACCATGGAGACTACAGAAATAGAATAGAAAAGAAAAATCATTATTAATAAAATATTATTAATAAAATACTATTTCGCAGTTCCAAGCTTATTAAATAGTTAAAACAAAATTACAAGTTGCATATTTATACGGAGAAATATTTCAATAGTTCCTTATGAAGTTTCCTTATGAAGCGAAATTTATGAACGCAAAATTAAGAATAATAATGATTTTTGTCCGGCTGGAAAAACCATTCCTCAACTGTCTCAGTCAGAGTATCAAAACGAACCAAAATCCTGAATCCTGATCTGTACTTAGTTTGTGAAACGAACTGAACAAAAAGAAGAAAGACAAGTCGTACTTACCCTATGTATTATATTGTGTGCGATTTACTCACTTATATTTGAAAAAGCCTTAAAAAAGAAGATTTAAATTTTTATGTAGCGTTTAAATCGATCAAACCATGACGGTTTGATCGATTTAAACGTACTACATAAAAATTTAAATCCATTTCAACAATCATCATCAGTCACCTAAACAAATGGTTTTTCCATACAAAAAACTGTTTGTATGGTGACTCCGCGTTTGAAAAATGGCATGGCACCACGCGGCGAGTGTTAGCGGATAGTGCCAAGAATTCAGCTAAACCGTCGGGGACCACCGCTCCTAGGTTTCTTACTCGCTCCTGACCTAATCTAACTCTCCTAGCTAGCCCTGATGATGATTGTCTAGATCTAATATAAGCTAGCTTTTCCGACTATACTATGTAAATAAAGTTAACTTTTAGAGATTAACTTTGTCTCTAATCTAACAGTAGAGAGACCCTCGTCTCGTAGGAGTCGTAGGCATACTGTGAGACCGGCTAATTGTTGTCATATCATATCATATTTAAGGGGAAAAAAAATGTTACATGAACTTATGTCACATTGGTCTTATGAAAATCTATATATCCATCCTATATAACATGTTTTAAAAGTTCAATGGCTTGAGCCGCACCTGCGTTTATAATCCCGAAGCAATACGTGGCAAAGCTTTGTACGTTTTGTACATTAAAATGTTATCACGATAAAGCTGTGGTCATATAAGCGGCTTCGTTATTTTTCACGAACTATCGTGCAATAATCCAAGATGGCGGCATCTAGGTATTTAAATATAGACGACGAATTTCTTTACTTTTACATGTGTGCAAACATTTACATAATGCATTTATTGAAACCTAGAAAGAAAAACCTTAAAAATTCTAACACCATTTTATGGTTCCACTCCATTTTTACACATTAACAACCGTGGCACCGTCGCACCGCACGCGCCTAAATAAGTTGAAAACAAACGCCAAAATGAACAACGCTAGCCCAACCACGCAGAGCGAAATGTTAGCCCGCTAAAACCCTTTGATGTACCGCCACCCGCGCGATAACGAAGACGCAACCCGAATACTCGGGACGATACCCGATAACGGCCGTATTTATATATCGTCTAGCACGAAGCTTCGTGCCGATAGTTACTTGAAGATGTCTTTCGCAAACCAAATTCAGCCCTACCGGATACACCGGCAATCACAACACCGCCACAATTGCTGGATATCGATATATCTCCACCTACACGAGACGAAGTTGAAGCTGCCATTATATCTCTTAAGAGTAGTAAAGCGCCAGGACTCGACCTTGTTACGGCTGAAATGCTTAAAGCTGACCTGCAGACCGCTGTCGAGGTCATAACACCACTCTTAGAGAAAATTTGGACTACCTACCGAAGATTTTCCTGATGACTGGAACAAGGGTGTGCTGATAACCGTCCCAAAAAAAGGAGATCTCAGTCAGTGCAGCAACCCGGGACCTCCGAGTGGCGGACTAGCATGGTGACCACCACGCCACGGAGGTCGTCAAATTAAAGCTAATGATTTCAATTGCACCCTGTAGATGCCATACCATTATATAACACGTTCAGGGAAACCTAGGCGTTCAGGTAGATAGAAATGGAAATAGGTTAATAACACTACACCTAATATTCTGATCATACATACATACCAAGTCAACAAACTGAAATGTTTTATACCTAGGTACCTTTTTAATTTTGTAAAACAAAATTTGACATAAGGGTATGTATCTACTGAAACGTGCATGAAATGCAGTCCACAACGAAGTTAAAGATCAAATCAACCTGCCCGCCTACTAAAATTTATTAGAAAAAGAAATCGAAACGTTTTGGATTTTAATTTGCAAATCGGAAAAATTATAAACCGTTCGGAAATCAGGAATGGTCTATGGTCAAAGGTTTAGAAATCGATTGTAGGAATGTCATATTTGACAGCTGTCCAAACTCCAAATTGTCCAAGTGTTTTTTTTGCAGTTGCAGCTTTGGCTTGGTGGTGTAATTTTAGGAGTTGTTTGAATTATTCAGGAAACAGATCGAAATATTGACTAGTATAAAATAGTTTGCCTGCTAAAAACATAGCAATATCTATAAAATTATATCCGTAATTATAGAATTAAACTCACAGCCGCATGGTGACTTGGTGACCGTTACATTCTAGATTTTAGGTACAATTGCTGTTTTGGCAGCTTTTGGTGCTTTAATACCGTTACCTATCAGTTAATGTACGTTATCTATCGTTAAAACGTACGTATATAGACCAGAGTCGTTAGTAACTTAGTGCAACAACATAATGGTGTTTTTAATTGTAGGAATAACTTTAGCAAAGACGTGCAGTTGAGCAAGTCGTTGTCTTGGATTTTACGGCACGCGGCGACTCGAGAAGGATTTGTGGTAAGGTACGACGTCAAATCATTGAATTATCACTACTAATTAACTCTAGGTAGGTACCACAATACTTTATATCAGTTTTAACATAAATGCAGTTGTTGCATTCGCTTTGTTGTCTCTCTCATAACCTATATGAGTGAAATAGAGAGCTGAAGATTTTGACAGTTGAGTATCGAACGCAGTTTTGTTGTGGTAGGTATGTAATTATTTTCTGATAAATTATTTTGCTTACTTTTAATTATAGATGCTGTTGCTAAGATTTTTTTAAAACAAGTTCTCGTTTAATGTTGTCCCATGTATCAAATTAGTTTGTGACTGCGACTTGCTAGGTCCATAACCATATTGTCCCACTTACATTATCCTACCAAGTGGTGGGCAAGTGAATCTTTGAACTGGCAAGTCCACATTCTGGAGAATATTAGTAAAATTTGTGATAAATGTTTAAAATATCCTAATAGAACTCGATTTCTACCTATCTAACACATATAACTTGAGGTTTCAGGGTACGTCTGATAGAAAAATTTGATGAGTTCATTCAGTAAAGGTATAACTAACCTCTAAAGACCCAATGTCTTTAAATAAATTTGCTTCCTTCATTTTACTATTGTGTCTGGTATTGACGATATTTAACGGGTTAAAAGTCTCTTTCAAATAATTATAGATTCTTATAGATTCAACTTATGGAATGTTCATTACTTCATGTTTATCTCACTCAATGCAATAAAATATCAAAAAGGCCGCCTTGGGCACTGTCGGATAAGAGCCGCAAGACCCAAAACGCTCTGTCTAACCCATTTGGAGTAAAGATGTGAAAATATGTGTGTGTGTGAAAGATATCGCCCATGCTAGCATAAAGTATGAGCACATTCATTGTTTACCTATATCATCATCATACAAGTCACAGGAAGTCCACTGCTGGTTACATTACATGCCTTGTTACATTGTTTAGAGTTTCATGGCATTTCATGTTCTGGCAGCACAGATCAGCACTTTTCTATGCTGCTATCCTTTTCTGTTGCTGAAGCGAATGATGGTTCTGTGCGACAAAAAAGATAGCATAGAAAAATGCTGCTCCGTACGACAGATGTACGTCAACGCTTGTACAATATGTAACAAAAACTCTGTGATAATTTGTATGAAAATGTCGATTTTTTTTCCGAGTTTCAAGCAATGGTCCAATAGAAAAAGTTGTTCATATTGACGGTCTAAGTTGCTCCTACAAGGATCCATCAGGGTTTTTGTTGCATATTGTATGCTTGATGATATTGCAGCCCGGCTGGCTACATTCAAGTGAATGAAATACTCCAGCACCCTCGTTTCCAACACTATACACAAGAGGACATCAAGAGAGTGGTGCAGACCAATGACAAGAAGCGCTTCAAGCTGAGAGTGAACCCGAGCACTAATGCACTGGAGATCCGTGCCAACCAAGGACACACCATAGCAGAAGTCACAGAGTCAGATTGCCTCACTCCCATTCTTGAGGTATGTTTTGTGGCCTTTAAGTTATATCATTAATATTTCAGACAGGCTTAATAGGTCTATTCATTCTTTAAACAAGATTTTTGTTGAATTTTTTTCTTCAGAATTTTACTTTGAATAAATAAATATATATATGGACAAATTACACAGATTAAGCTAGCTCCAAAGTGACTTGTGTTATGGGATACAAACTCAACGATACTATATTTTATAACAAATACATATATAGATAACATCCAAGACCCAGGACAGTTTAAAAAAGGCCGTTTTCCGACTTGCCCTGAGGAACTTCTGGGTGGAGACCTAGCCACGGTGCCATTACACCACAGAGGTCAGAATATTATATTTGAAGTCCATAAAGAGCAACCATCATCATATTACAAGGATGCATATAAAAAGTCAAATAAAATTATTTAAAACACTACAAGTGTTTATAAATATTTTTTTACAGTAACCACTGTATAAAAAAAAAACACATTATCGGTTATATGGTATATGATTTTAGGGCAATTTTGTTCGTCAATTTTAAAAAAATTGCGCTCCTTGATTTGTTAGTATGTCAGTAGTATATGGATGGTGTAGTAAACATGCTATCAATTATATGCTAATGCTAGGAGGGCAGATTTTTTATGAATAATTTTGTTATATTATATCAAAATCTAGGTCACATTTACTTATGAAAATGTGAACATTACAGCCGAAATACAAAGTAGTAGTCCACGGCACATACAAAAGCTGCTGGCCTCAAATCCAAACTAAGGGTCTAAGCCGCATGAAGCGCCACCACATCCACTTTGCTAAAGGCATACTCGGAGACCAAGCAGTTCTTAGTGGAATACGAAGAAACTCGCAAATACACATTTATATCAACTTGGAAGCAGCGTTGGGGGACGGCATTAAGTTCTATGAGTCAGACAATGGAGTGATACTGACGCCTGGCAACGACGAAGGCTATCTGCTGCCCAAGTATTTCTCAAAAGTGGTTGATGCTAAGACTGGTATGTTTGCTCTGTAGTTTTGTATCTGGAATGTACAGTCAGGCTTCAAAAATGGAGTCATAATTTTTCATACTAGTTGTGTGAGAAATCATGACTCCATTTTTGAAGCCTGACATACTTATTAATTTCACATTTTGCGTTGGCCTACATCTGTCAGCACGGACAGCACTTTCGCATGCTGCTATCCTTTTCTGTCGCTCAGAACTGTCATTAGCTGGAGCGAGAAAGATGCGACGGAATGAAGCTTACCCGGTGCTGAAGCGTTCCGTCGCTCTGTCTCGCTCTAGTGAATGACGGTTCAGAGCGAAGAGAAACGGTAGACAAACCCTTTCTCTTCGCTGCAATTTTAATTATTATTATAAAACTAACACTTTTTGCTGAATTTTAAAAATTATCATGTACATACGTAGATTTTGAATAAGTAGTCAATTCATTAATTCTGTATCAGAAAACTGGTAAGTAGAGAAAGATAAAGTTTTGCAGAAAAATTGTAGGTATATTGTTAGAATTTTTCCGTTTTTTAGCAACTTTTTACATAAAATAATTAGTATCATTTAAAAAAAATACATTTAATTTAATCTAGATGATACTATTCATAATATATTTTTCAAAACTAACAATAGACTTCACCCCCAAAATTCACAAACAATTTTAATAAAATAGCTGGGATGGGACCACCTGACAAGTATATGTACTTTCAAAAAAAAAAGTCGGTCCAGGCGTCTGCAAATAATCGGTGAATATACACAAAAAAAAGAACGCGACCTTCGCGACGAATTAATAACCTCCTCCCGATGATATTCAAAGTCCATATCCAATAGATTTTTCGGGAGTTTTTCAAGGAGTCAGGGGAATTCCCTGTTTGTCAACTTTTACCAGAGACACGCATAACAGACTTCAAGGCCTTGATTTGATTTTTAAACTTATAGCTTAAAAATAAATAAATAAAGTTTGGTGTTCTCTAATAAATATTTTTATTTATGATCAAAATTCACTAAAAATCAATTCACCTGCACATAGCACGTTTCTTTTTTTGCATAAATGTGGGCTAACTTTATATTATAACAAATAAAAACTAAGCACCTAACTGTTTATAAAACTAAAGACAAATAAAAGAAATATAATTTCAATAAGATCAAATGGTTGATTATGATATCAAGGCTTGTCAACGAGCTATGGAGCGTTGCATCCTACATAGGTTTGCGACTTATAGACAAGGTGCGAAATACTGAGCTTCGTATGCAGGCGCGGAAATCGCGAAGTTAAAATTGGAACTGGGCTGGGGTTGACTGCCGAATGCGCCCCGAAAGATGGGGCAGATTGTCTGCATTCTGGCTTCCGAAAAGATGCATGGGTAGGGGTAGACCAAGGACCAGATGGAGGTACGACCTTTATTCTATGTACGGCTGGCAGAAGATCGCTGAAGATAGGGACGTGTGGAAGGATAAGGGGGAGGCCTTGCCCAGCAGTGGGGCACTACACCTACACGCCAATAAAAAAGAATCATTGTTAAATATTTATTGGTGTAATAAAAACAGGACCGAAATAAAACCGTTTAGAGCAAAAATGACATGCCTAAAATTTGTAGCAGTGTTGCCTACTTAGCTATTTTTTAGAAAGATCTAGCAATTGTTTAGCTACAAATTAATTTAACTTGTAGCTAGACTTTTGAGCTAATTTTTTTTAGCAATTTTTCTATTGCATGATATGACTAAATATTTTCGATAGTTGAGAGTAAAGCACCAGTTCTCAATAGAAAAATAAACCCCAGCCATCGGCATCTTCCATATGGGACAGTGAATAACCTTGTGAATTTGGTTGTCTCTGGCGTCGCGGTTCTGTGGTCCCATTTTTCAAACGCGGAGTCACTAAGCGATCGTTTTTTTAAATGGGAAACCCATTCGTTCAGGGGACTCCGCGTTTCAGAAATGGCACGTCTGCATCTTTTTGGAGTAGTGTTGTTTAAGGTTTCCGCTTTAGCGACTTTGCCGCTAGATCTAGCGAAATTTTCAGGCCAGTTAGCGACTTTAAAAAACCAGATTTCATACATTCAGCACTTTTTAAAATTTTCATTTTATACATTTAGCTATTTTTATCTCAAAAATTGCATTATCTAATGAGTTTTTCAATATTGCGACATTCCCAATGGTAAGACGGCAACACTGGTGTTGTTAGGGTATTTACCGAGCAATCTAATTAGTTAATGTGTAGTTAGTATTGTATCGGAGATATAAGTTTATCAGTGTTGAGTTTATCTATAATAATTGTTTTATTCATTTGTGTAGTAGTTAGTAATAACGCTAAACTTTGTTTTTAAAAGACGTTACAAATGAAGTTCCTGTCATAACATAACATTTTTTTTTGTTTCTTTTTCTACACAGTATTGAGGTATTTTGGTGAGTTACCTACTATAATTCCGTTTTAGTTCCACTCACTTAGAGGCTATCGCATATTTAGTTATGCAGATTTCTTTATATCTAAAATTCTGTAGCTCACTTACTTGCTGAGTGTGGTCTATGTCTTGTAAACCATTTTTCCATACAAGAAGTGAACTTGACTACTTTTTACTAAGTCAACTTACGTCGAGTAAGGTGAAAGCCCTATTGGATATGCTATGGTGGAGGCTGGAGGCAGATTTCATACAAAAATATGGAAATAAAGTTGCAATTAGAACGACGAGACGTCGAGCCATATACGGCTTCTGTGCGGTGTGTTGAAATTTCAAATAAAATATTTCCATGTCTTTTGTACGAGAACAAAATGGAAAGATATTGTATGTTGTTTGGAAGAGATCGCATGGCTCTAAGCGATGAGACAGCCCATTGTACCTATAAATATATTTTTAATTGTACATTTTTTATTGTTGTATTGGTGCAATAAAAAGTTTTTATTCATTTATTCATTCAAAGATGTCCACGCTTGCGCGACGTTTCTGCCTCTGCCATAGTTATATTCAGTAAAGCTTGCGTCTAAGCAGCTAAGATGCTTTGCAGAAAAAAGGGGCGGGTTGAACCGGTAAATTTAGCCGCGAACGATAGAATAAAGAAAGTTTTTTTATCCTCGTGCGTTGTTTAGTGTAGTATAGGATTCCCTTTAGGGTTGGATCGCTCAGAACCGTCACTTGCTTATTGTTCGCCTCAAGCGGTTTTCGTCTTCACGACAGATTAGTAATAAGTTACTACGTAACAGATCCATTACTCCGTACAAAACAAAAAACCTACGCTTTATGTATGTAGGTAGGTACATAAAGGACTAAACGAGGAAAGTGAACATTATGACTTTGATTTGACTTACATACTATATGATTTGAATTACTTTGTGCAATTCCGCCACCAGTTAATTCATGCAAACTATTGCCAGCCGACGCCCACCCACTTCTGTAAAGGCAGGTTTAGACGAAGACTATTTTGAGACGCCTAAATTACGGCGCCAGTGTCAACCGTACAGCACATCTTCAGACCGTTTAGAGAATGACTATTTTCAGGCGCCTAAATCTCGCCGCCAGTGACCACCAAACCGACACTAGTCGTTTACATGGTGCCTTTTCAGTATCAGTCATTAGCAATATAGGCGCGGGGGCAGCGAGAGACGCGGGCGGAGGTCACTGGCGCCAAAAAATAGGCGCGTGTTCTATTCTGTGCCAGCGCTGGCATGCCGCGAAAAAATGGCGCCAAAAGTGTTTATACGGTGCTATTCTTAGGCGCCGTAATTTAGGCGGCTGAAAATAGTCTTCGTCTAAACCTGCCTTTAGTCCCAGAATACCTGCCTGCATGCTCCCTCGGATACTGCTGCAGCCGCAGCGGATGCAGCAGCATCGGAGGGAGCATGCATCAGCAGTTGGTGGCGGGTGCACACGGGCTGTTGGTGGCAGGTAGGGCTGGTTGATTTGACTCATTGACTGAGCGCTCGTTCGGCCGGCGGAACGGCTGGCGGTAGGTACTTATCGTGCCACCGTTAGCGAGTGACGGAGGCACAATTAATATAGTATTACATACACAACAGAATCTCCTAAGATTGAACGCGGACGGCGAACGGGGACGCATATAGCGCGAGACCCTTTTTTATAATTATTTTACGGCTCTGGATACTAGTCCTTTAGAGCCAATCTTTATTTTATCACTTCTTTAATCCTAACTCTAACCCTAACTATACAATCAACGGTTGGTGTAGGTCTTTTGACTGCTTCAAGGGAGTTTCTGGCGACAAATCTATATAATACGTGTACACTGGTTTTCATAGTCGATTGAGTGACGGGCGGCACCTAAAGACGCCCACCAAAGTCCGCAAATAAATATCTAATATATAGTAGTGATATTTATATTATAGATTTATATATAGATATATTTATATTATTTATAACCATTTCACATATTGTCCATGAGCATGAGCATTTATAACACTAAACTACACCGATTTTATATTATAAAGTCCACTAGAATCAATTTGCAAAACAATTTAAAGCAAAAGCTTACTGAACCCCTGGACTTTCCGCCAAAAACTCGCGCGGGACCCTAGGAGTTTCCGTTTTGTATGTAATAGGTATATTAATTGTGTGACGGAGGCCTGTCGTCATTTCTTGTAGTGAATGTGGTGAACTGAAAGCAGCTTCCGCGCAGGTGCGGTAGTACATCCATGAGCCATGGCGGCGCGCGCGGCCGCCCCGCGCCCCGCCGGCCCGCCCGGCGACACCAGGGTGCACGTGTTCGGTGAGTCTTCTCCCCTTTCCTTATCTATGCGCGTTTATTTCTTTTTGTTTATTTGATTTATTGCACTTTAAATCTTAAGATTATAGTACAAAAGGTACAACTATAATACTCTACCAGTTCACCTTTGGGATGTAGCAGAAAAAATGGTAGGTGGGGTACAAATTTAATCAGATAAGTATATCGAAAGGAATGAATTAGGATGTATTTAATTACATAAACTTTACACAATATAAATTTAAATATTAGGTTGGGGAAAAAGTCTTTTCGCATATAGTATGTATGAACTTGTAATAAAACCACTTTGGCTGTACTATTTGTACCTGGCTGGTTTTGGTATCATTTAAAAGTTTAAATTTTAAAGAAGACAATTCCAAATTCAAATTAGGAAAATGCGTGATTTTCATTTGTTTTTCTTACCGTCAAGATGAGTGAATCTAATGAAGAAATTAGATACAATTTAAAATGTTACTACCAAAAAGGTAAAAATGCAACGCAAGCCGCGAAAAAAATTTACTATGTTTATGGACCTAGTGCAGTGTCTGTTCTCACAGATCAGTAGCACAAATTTGGTTTAAGCGTTTTCAATCCGGAAATTTTGATGTCAAAGATGCACGTCGCTCTGGTCGCCCTGTTACGAATAAAATGGATACTATATTTGAAAAAGTGAAGCAAGATCGGCATATCAGTAGTTACGACGTAGCTGAAGAACTGGGAATTGACCACAAAACAGTTTTGGCGCATTTGAAATAAAATGGGTACACAAAAAAGCTCGATATTTGGGTACCTCACGAGCTCTCTGAAAGAAACCTAATGAACCGTGTACTCATTTGTGATTTTTTATTACGACATAATGAGACAATAAGACTGATAAGATTAAAGCAAGAAGTTGAGAGAAAGCGGCCGGAATTAATCAACAGAAGGGGTGTGGTTTTTCATCATGATAACGCTAGACCTCACACATCTTTAACCACTCAGAAAAAATTAAGAGAGTTTGGCTGGGAGGTGTTAATATATCCGCCGTATAGTCCTGTTTCCTTCAGATTGCCACCTGTTTCGGTCTCTTCAGAATTCTTTAGGCAGCGTCAGGTTAACATCACGAGAGGACTGCCAAAACTACTTGACGCAGTTATTTGATCAGAAGCCCCAAAATTTCTATAGCAATGGGATCATGTCCCTACCTATAAGATGGCAAAAAGTTATCGAACAAAATGGTACCTACATACTTTAGTTAAATGTAAATAAACTAAAAATGTTTTGAATTTTCATATAAAATGCGAAAAGACTTTTTCCCCAACCTATTATAACGCGTTGCCATTATCCAGGGATTTTTAAACATGTAATTATTAAAAAAAAAAACAAGCTTATATCTAAAACAAAGTTTTAAGTGCTCAATACGAAACAAACGAGCCCAAATTTGATCAAGGTGCGGATTTTTTACAGTGTTCCTATGGCTACCTTCTGGCTCTATCAGCTCCATCCTCCATGTCATCATGATATTGCATTGTCACGCGATATACTTACGTGTAAAATTTCAGCTCAATCGGGAACCGAGAAATAGGTCAAATATAACTTTCAAAATTTGATTACAGACAGACAGACAACGGGACAGGTGAAACTAAATAAAAGCTTGTAAAATATCGGACACTAGATGGCCTATACATATTTTTGAAAACTATCATACTTAATTATGCAGTGTCGATCGAACGAAAAGGTGCATGAAAAGCTATTGGTCCATACTCTATGGCGATATTTGTGCGGTCACCCAAGGATAGCGAAAATCGTGCGAATCAAAGAAGAAAAATCCCGAAGCATTCAAACAATGCTGAGATTATCCGGCCGCGTGCTCAAGGGGCACAATTGCGAAGAACGGCCACTTTTGGCGTATGTGCGTAGAAAAGCTTTACGTTCTCACTTTAAACTGTAAACAGTAATTCATAAAATAGTTTAAAGGGTTATCTAGGGCCTTGTCAAGACAAAATTTTGAATGATGTCTCCGTTTCCTTTTAAATTATTTAATTCAAATGGGGGCATTGGACCCCGGAAAATTCATGTAGCCCTTAAGAGCGGCCCTCCAGTCTTACTTTTCATACAAACTCTCGTACGTGATTATGGCGTTGTAACTGATATTTCTTGAAAGCTTTTGAACTTACAGGTATCTTGTGCGCTATTTCTACGCTTCTATAGATATAAAAAAAAAATAGAAAAACAAATTCAGTATAAGCCTCTAAAATGTTTTTTTTTTGCACAAATTTTTGCTGAACTTCGACCGTTCATAAAGTACTCATAAATTGTAAAGTTAAAGAAAATATTTCGATAAAAACCTCGCAAATGTTAGGAAAATTTTAAATTAAAAACATTCTAAGGCTTTCTGATGACACGTGTCACCTGGAACAAGTTTTACGAAATTTCCGCACCCTATGAAAAGTTAATATTCGTTCAATGATAGTTAATAATAATTCTAATTTCGATCAATAGAATGCAAAGCGAGCCCTCTTTTTTGCTTTTTTTGCTTTGCCTCTTCTATCATTGCCCTGGATGAAATAATAAGCTTTTCAAACTTTGCTCGCGTTGACGATAGAGCGGCCGGGAAGGGCCGCCTTAAGAATGCAGTTGTATAGGTATTGTAAATAGGTCATAAACTCAGGGTTCATAAAACCTTTCACAAAGCTGACGAAAAGCAAAGGAATGTGTTCTTCCAGGCTACCCCGTGTACACCCAGCCCCAAGATCTAACGCGCGCTCTCGTCCACTTCGGCAACGTGCGCGTGGAGAAGATGAGCCCCAAGTTCGCCACGCTCGCCTTCCCCACCAGCATCGAGGCCAAAAGTGCGGTGCAGGCCTCCAAGCAAGTTAGCATCTACGGCATGCTGCTCACCGTGAAGCCGTTTGACCCTAACTTGGCCATCGAGGCAAAAAGAAGCCCGAAGAAAGAGAAGAAAAATAAGGAAATATGTAAGTATTTTACTTTTACCAGTATATTCATTGTTTGACCCGAGTCCCTACCAGCCTGGAGCCCAGGGCGCGCTGCAGACCTCCAAGCAAGCCAACATTTATGACAAGCCACTCACGGTAAAGCTGTTCAGGAAAGATAAGAAAAATAAGGAAATATGTAAGTATTTGTCTGATTATTGTCTTATGTTCATGGTTTGACATGAGTTCCCACTATCTTCGAGGCCTAGAGGGCGCTGCAAGCCTGAACGTGAAGCCATTCGACTCTTATTTGCCTGTTGGGGCCAAGAGGAACCTGAAAAAAGAAAAGAAGAATGAGGAAATATGTAAGTATTGTCTTTATACGATTATGTTCACGGTTTGATTCTAGTCCCCACCAACCTGGAGGCCTAGAGCGCGCTGTAGGCCTCCAAACAAGGTCTTTAGAAAAATTTTGTACCCCATTATTATGTGCTTAAACAAGCTCTGCATGCCTCCAACCAAGTCAGCATCTTTCTATAGCAAGTGGTTCACTGTAAAGCCATTCGACCTGTCAAGGCCAAGAGGAGCCCGAAGAAAGAGAAGAAGAATAAGGAAATTTGTTAGTAACTATTATATGATGTTCATGGTTTGACGTGAGTTTCCACTATCCTTGCCTAGGGGGCGCTGCAAGCCTTACTGTGAAGCCAATCAACCCTAAATGCCTGTTAAGGCCAAAAAGAGCCCGAAAAGAACGAAAATGAATAAGGATATATGTTTTTTACCAGCTCAAATCAGTTCACTGCTGGGCCACCGGCTTCTCGCTACAAAGGGAGGAGCTGCAAAAAATATCACGCTGGACAGCCAAGTTGGCGACCACAGCAGATCGTATAGCTGATACTCAGAAGATGATGATGCTTCTGTTAACTATTACTTCAGTCCCGACGCTGGTGGGAAAGAGGTTTTTGGTTTCTACCCTACTGTCACCACATGACTTCTAGATATTACAGTAGAGGAAAACTAAGGAAACTGCTTGTATTTGTTTTCAGTGCCCTCTATCGACCCGAAGAAGATCGACCTGTCGGGAGAGTTCCAGGAGCAGCTGGACAACATCCTGGCGCACGTGCGGCTGACGCAGGAGGAGGTCACCACCATCAGCTCGCTGTACGCAGACCTGGAGGAGGTGCTGCAGGCACAGTGGCCTGGTGCGTACTGCAACTTCATCATCATTTTAGCCACACAACGTCCACAGTACTACTGTACGGTGTCATCAGGTGACGCAGTAGGACGTCACCACCATCAGATCTCTGTACGCATACCTTGAGGACGTGCTGCAGGCACAGTGGCCTGATGCATACTGCAACTTCTTCATCATTACAGCCACACAATGTCCACAGTACTACTGTACGGGTGTCATCGGGTGACGCAGGAGGACGACACCACCATCAGCTCACTGTACACAGACCTGCAATTGGCTGTAGGACAAATGATGGAATCGAATGCTTAACGTCGTTGCCACATATAAAAACAGAACAGTCATCTGAAATGTCAATGTCACTGTCTTGTCATTGTGACTACACTTCTTGTCTTCTTGTTTTGAGCAACGGCCAGGAATGAATCATCTAGTGACAATTATGTATATCGTTTATAATTGTATGCTGACCTCAGAATATTTGTGGCAGGTTGCACGGCGATCCCGTTCGGCTCGATCCCGACGGGGCTGGGCATCAAGTCCAGCGACGCGGACTGCTTCGTGCTGCTGCCCGCCAGCGCGCGCGCCCCCGCCGCCGCCGGCCACCACGTCATCAAGGCCAAGCGCGTGTTGTTGCGCCACCCCGACGTCTTCAACGACGTGCTCGCCATCCCCCGTGCCAACACCCCCATCGTCAAGTTCCTCCACATCCCCACGGGCACGGCCTGCGACCTCACCTTCAAGACCGAACTCGGGGCCAGAAACAGCCGACTCATTGCGTTCCTCCTCAACGCGGACCCCAGACTACTCCCCATGGCCGTCGTCATAAAATACTGGGCGAAGATACACGAGCTGTCGGGAAGTGGAAAGCTGACCAACTACGCTTTGACGATGTTAGTGATATTTTATCTCCAGCAACCGGAGGTGGCGATCCTGCCGTCGGTGCTGTGGCTGCAGTCGAGGGAGCAGGAAGATGTTATCGATTTCTGGAATGTAGCCTTCGATGGACGCGAGGAACAGCTCCCTCGGATCAATAACGGTTCTTCTCTGTCCGAGCTGATCGGAGGTTTCTTCGAATACTACAGTAAATTCAATTTTAATGAGCTGATTGTCTGTCCATATCTAGGGTATCCGGTCAAAAAGGAACTGTTTAAAGATTTGAACACCGTGCCGCCAGGCTTCGAGAGATATAAGAATAACGTGCGCAAAGAGTTAGTACTGCCGATACGGTTCTCTACGTCCATCTGTGTGCAAGACCCATTCGAGCAGTGCCACAATGTGTCTTCTACGGTCAGCAGCCGTTTGGCCGAGGACATCACTGCGTTCATCAAGTTCGCTGCAGACGCCTACCAGGAAGAAAAGCCCTACGATTGCAAGAGATTCTTCCCTACGATCCTCCTGGACAAGCCAAAGCTCATTCGGCCCAAAGGCAGCCCGGAATTCCGAGCCAACTTGTTCCCCAACATGATCGCCTGCATCGAGGCCACTGACTGGAAGGCAGTCGTCAGGAAAATAGTCTTCGAAATATTCGAATCGATGCTCAAAATCAAGCTCGGCAAAGTGGAAGAGAAAATCAACCCGGACTCCAAGAAGGAGAAGGAGAAATACATGGGAGTGGTGGCGAAAGCCATCTGGAAGCGGAAGCAGTTCAACCGGCTCTGCAGCTTGATGAACATGGATTTCGTGGAGAAGAACAAGAAGATAACGGAGGAGATACTGAACACGGAGAAGGATTCGGTGAATGTTCACTTTCAGTTGACCGTGACGTTCACCCACGAGCCGCGGAGCTCCGTCATCTCGCTGAAGAACTCCAGGGGTGACGTCGCGGCGTTCCGGGAGTTCGGCAAGTTCGTGGCCGCCATAGTGCCGGTGTGGTACGGCCACCTGGTGCAGCCAGTCGCGCGCTGGCCGGGCCCGGCCCCGCCCGTGAAGCACCTGGACGGAAACATGAACCCGGCCGCAGGAACATCATCGCCCCCCGTCCCCCCTCCACCCTGACCGCAGCCCCCGCAGGCCCGGGCCGCGCCCCCGGCCTGGCCCTGGGTTAGGTACTACGACCTATGGTATTATTAAGCTGAATATCGACATTTTATAGAAATCTATTTTTAACTTTTAGTGCCTGACTTATTTTTTGTACCCGTATGACGAATGAATAGAATAACTGTTGTCTTATGTGTAAATAAAGAAAAGATATTTTTTATAAATGGAATTTTACTCGATCCATCTCTTGAGGCTCAAGGAACAGAAGGGAAGGGAAGCGAATTTTTGCAACGAAAAAAGCCCCAAAAGCGCGTTAGTATGTACTTACGCAATCTGTGGTAGTAGCGAGCGCGCAATGAGGCGGGTATTATATCCTATTCGTCCCCAGTGGGGACGTCAACACTAAACTAAAAACTTACCCATTTGTTACATGAATGGGATATACCCAATGAGGCGATTGCACGGCCGTGGCTGTGATGTGTGATGTGATAATCAAAGAGCGAGAAAAAAAGTTTCCTAAATCAACGCTACAAGGTATTTTCGTCGGGTCTCACTATCATCAAAATAAAGTATACATTTAACCATGCCAGGTAGTTGACAAGTATAGGTCAATCAACAATTAAGTGGATTAAAATGATGATTTTTAGGTATTCGTACCCAAAGCGTAAAACGAGACCCTATAACTAAGACTCCACTGTCTATCTGTCTGTCTGTCACAGACTGTATCTCACGACACGAACCGTGATAGCTAGACGGTTAAGATTATCACCTTGCCGCTAAAAAAACAAATACTAACTAATATAATAATTGGTAAAATGCGAGCGCGCACCAAGGGTTCCGTATCTATGAATAACCAGCCAAGTGCGAGTACCATTATTGTATGGGAGCCCCACTTAAATATTTATTTTACTTAAATATTTACTGTTTTTAGTATTTTTTGTTATGTACGTATGCGCGTGGCCCGAACGCACTTGGCTGGTTATGTTTCATTCATTAATTTTATATTAATTTCAAATTCAGGTAAATCGACCGTTGGTCCGTTGCGTCCTCTATGGTTGCGTCTAAAGAATGTTTTCTTTTTCTTGTAGTAAAAAAAAAGGCATTACCATACTTTGACATTGACAGTTGATTTGTTGACGAAAAGTGACGGAAGTCGGAAACCAAAACCATACGAAAACCTGACCTGCAAAAACGGGAAACGTGTAAATTATTACATATTTTTCGTAAATCCAACTAAATTTTGAGTCAGGTTTTTATTGGTAGCATGAATATATTATAGAATTTTCTTAATTCTCACACAACATGCAAGTTTACAAGCTATAAAACCATCAACAATCATTAGGTAAGGTCAAATGTAAGTTTTACATTTTACTTTACATCAAGGATTGGTATAATTATAATGATCATAAGCTTTTGATATGTTATTACAAAGTCTCTATTAATGTTATTTGTTTCACTTGTTACAGCAAGCATATACGAAATTAATCATGGCATCAGGTAAATAATAATACTGTAAACTCACGTTTAAGTAGGTAAGAAGGTACCTAGCCACTGACTGATATTTTTAATCATTTCATTTCAGACATTTCAGACATTTGCCAGGTATATTTTGATGGAGATTTTGACACGCAGGTCAGAAATATACTGGACAGTGTGAGGCTGACACGGTATGAAGTGGAAGGCCTGAGAAGGCTGTTCTTTGATTTGGAGCAGACTTTGCGAGCATTTTGGCCAGGTATGTGCATTTTGATCCTAAACACCACTCATTTTAGCTCTCTATTACGAATTGAATTGCTTTTTCTACCTTCATGCACTAATTGTATAGCCATTTGAGATTTGTTAGAGATGAAGTCCCTAAAGCACTAATTTTATTACTTAATAATTTGAATTTACATAAGTAGCTTGTTTTAATGATTACAGGTTGTGTGGTCATGCCATTTGGGTCAATAGTAACAGGCTTAGGGATAAAAACAAGTGATGCTGATTGCTACATTTCCGTGCCAGAACACCTCAAGAAACCTGGAGAAATATATGTAATGACAGCCAAACATGTGCTGCGGAGGAGGCCTGGCATATTTCAGCAGTTGTTTGCGATCACTGCAGCCAAAGTCCCGATAGTCAAGTTCTTCCATGTGCCCACACAATGTTACTGTGATGTTAATTTTAAGAGTCCCTCGGGAGTCCGGAATAGCCACTTAGTGGCATACTTATTGCACATGGATGAGAGGGCATTACCCTTTGCAGTATTATTGAAATATTGGTCAAAAGTACACAAACTAACCGGTACCAATTTGGTACCGAACTATGCTCTCACAATGATGGTAATATTCTTTTTACAACAAATGAACATCCTGCCTTCTGTAGAAGAACTTCAAAGAAATATTAATCCTTATATGGTTGAAAACTGGAACACTGCCTTTAATGAAAATTACTGCCACCAGACTAACAACAACAAATCCCTGTACGGACTTCTCGGAGGATTTTTCGAATATTACAGTACTTACCATTACGCTGAAGACATAATCTCACCTTACAAAGGCAGTTCGGTGAAAAAAAGTATTTTAAAAAAAATTCAAAATATTCCTAAGGAATTTGCGTTGTATAAAAACAATATAAGGACGAATAAATGTAAAATTTTTCAAACCAACTCTTTAATGTGTGTCCAGGATCCCTTTGAGCACAGCAGGAATGGCTCTATGGCGGTGTATAACAAGTTGTTTATACGGTTTCTCAGCCATTTGCGGTATGCTGCTGACATGTTCAAACATTGCCATCAGGATGAGTTCCTAAGATCCATACTAGATCCAAAGAATGCTCCACAGATGCCTGCAGTTACTGCACCCCCATGCATACCTAACAAAAAGATTCCAAACGTACCAAATGGAGTGACGAAACCAAAGAACAGAAACAGAGGGAAGAAGAAGATGAATCTGCACGCTCTTTACGCTGACGCTAACAGGATGAGGCGGCAAAATATGAAAGACCAACAGGAAATTTTATTAATGACTCAAGCAAGCAAGTGCAATTATATGAATTGAGGGCTTTCAAAAATATGTATATTAGGTGGAGGCACAGTGACGTCAGCAGTGGACAGGTTCTTTTGCTCTGTCAAATGTATTCAATAAGGCTTAGCTCACACCGGGAGAGAAGCGGCGGGCAGCGCACTTTCATTGTCAAAACATATTGCTTGAACAAAACAAAAGCCTCGTGACTGCCAGCGGCCCCAATTGGCGGAGTTTTTTCAAGCCATTCTATACCTTTCATAGTTAGAAATAAAGGTGACTGGTCTGACAGTAAAGTAGGCTGCCCGCCGCTTCTCTTCTGAAGTGCCATTTTTCAAACGCGGTGTCACCTAAACAAATTATTTTTCCATACAAAAAACTGTTCGTTTAGTGACTCCGCCTTTGAAAAATCGCACCACTGGTGTGACTTAGTTAAGTCTAAAGCAGCTTATTATGTCACTATGCTGCCATTTGGCATCCCACATTTTTGAAAACCTCATTTCTGCTGCATTCGGTTTCGTACGAAACTCGTATACGTGTGTTAGACGGCGACAAAAAAAATGTGTAGGGAATTTCTACAGCATGTAAATCTAAGCCCTAAATTTTGCAGGTCATTGTACCCGAGCCACGACTCAAATGATTGCGCTCGTTTGCTACGAGCCTAAGAGGTCACTGACTCTGTATATAAATGAATGTTTAATTTTTCGATAAAATTTTACACGGTACTAGTGTAAGCTTATTTTTAAATGGATCCTTAATAAATGAAAAGTTTTAAGTGTCATGTCGTTTCTTAAGTACACATATTTTTCTTTTAAATATTTTCTTTTTTACACAATGTCACTTTGGTGTTACAGGAGGTACATAAAAGCATTGTGCCTAACTGCTGTTTTCATAAAAAATCTGCAGTCCTTAAATCTAAGAAGAAACTGACAGACATATCAACGCACAGCCCAAACCCTTTGGTCTAGAGACTCTTGCGGTTCCTTTTGCGGCCTAGAGGTGCAGCACTAAGAAAGGATTATTTAAAATGGCAGTCGTTGTTGTACGTTGTTTGTCCGTTTAGAATCACATTTCTATCCGAATTACAGATAGAAATGATTTCGGCTTTGATGAAAGACCGAAAAATCTCTTTTAACACTTTTATCTCTAATTAAACATGCGCCGACGGGCGCCATTTTTGTGCAACTTACGTGCCGAGTACGTTAAGTACATAAACATACATATACTACATACCAACACCGATGATGACGACGGTGATAGAACCTATTAAAAAAATAACTAAATTATAAGATGAGAATGTACGTGGAATGTACTCTTCTTTTAAAAGAAAATTTTGTGGAAATTTCTTTGATATTAACGGGTAAAGCATTCCAGAGCCGTGAAGCTTGTAAGGCACAGAGTACTTTGTATATATATGAAATAGAGATACATCTCTCTGGGTCGAGCGGGAAACGACCAGTGGCGCCCTCTGATAGCGTGTGTGGGAGCTACTATGAATGAACTTGTATGCAACTATAGCTACCTACCTATATGTATATATCAAGCCACCTACATATATAGGTATAACCACTATAAGCTACTACTGCTTATGAACTTAATTATATTGTTCAATTTTGTCGAAACAGTTGTTAGCGGATTCAAATAGTCTATTGAAATTCGCTAACAATTGTTTCAGCAAAATTGAACAATATAATTAAGTTCATAGCAGTAGTAGCTTGATATGAAATCTATTAGATATCACGGATAACATATACTGCTAGCAACTGTTTCCGCAAAACTGAACACAGTTTTTTTAAAAATAAACCACAATATATGATTATATCGTTTATTTCTTTCTTTTAAAACATTTATAAAATAATCTTTTTGCTTTTAATTTAAACAAATCAGAGTCGTCATCACACTCTCTCTTGCTTATCAAAATATTATTTACGTCTTTACAATAATTGTGAATAAAAAATCTGCAGGATATTTTTAAAAGATACTCTATATTTTTCTCTTTATGTTTTTCACATTCTATAAAATTAAAATCTATACACATAAATACTATTGTTTTTACCAATTCTTTTAAATTTTCTTTTTCTAAATTTTCTTTTATAATAATATAATTAATATCCTGCAGATTCGATACACAATTTAATAGAGAATTACTGGGACTGCAAAGCCATTCTTTTTTTGCATATTCCCGATATCTTATGTATTCGGGTTGAATCGGATTAATTAAATCTTTTTTGCATTGACGACATCCCTTGAAAACGTTTTGTTTTATATTTTTCAAAAAATATCCAGCTACATATTGTAACCCGCTCATTACACGAGGGTCATTTTTATCCTCAAGAGGTGTAATTATAATATTGGGAATATGCAATTCACAATAATTACTGGTCACTTTGCTGTCCCCGCCTGTGATTAATATTTCAGTGAGTGTATGACACTCGTCAATTTCACAATTCGTCCCAGGGGCATGGGCACTAGAGAGACTATTAACTAATAAAGTAGCATAAGCTGCTTCGAATCGGTCTGGTGTAGGGTTTACATTGCGGCATCCATGACTCCTAATTGACCCAAAAAAATTTTCAATAGGATCCTGATTTAGATGCCGCATCCAGACTGATTTCACACCATATTTAATGTTAATGTTCTTTAATAGAAGCTCTATTCCCTCTAGTGTCCACACCCAATTTTTAAGGGTTGGCACATATTCAATGTTATTATTATTTTTATTTATAAATTTCATAGTTCCTAATATTTTAATGTTATCTTTCCATACTTTATGGTGAATAGACATAGGTGTAACGGATCCAAGAAGTGGTTTGGCATTGGCAGCATCAGATTTCTTCTCAGATTTCGATTTTTGATAGCTGCCGTTTACAGAGTCGAAGATTTCGTCAAACAGAAGTAGTAAATCGGCTGTGTCCTTTGCTTCTGCTGGAAGAATGCCTTTATCTGAAATGAGATAATAAATGTTTTTACCAACTTTTATTTTTAGTAATATTTCTTGCGTGGAACACATCAATGTTCCCAGATCCACAATTACATCTTTATGCCATTCGGCATATACAAAGCCTATGACCAAAAACACTCAAGGCCTTTTTTTGCACCATAGTGTGGTGGTTTGCACATGCACACCATCATGTCCCTATTTTGATTTCCTTTTTGCTCCTTCATGGGTGATTTAGGTGCAACAAAGACATCAAATAGGGACATAATTGGACACGAGCCACTGAGACTCTAGCAAATTCACTAGAACTTTGGTCCTCCATGATGGTCTTGGACTTCTTCTAATTAATAACTGTACCAACCATCATATCAGAAAAACCTCATAGGGGGAAACATGAATTTTTCGGGGTCCAGTGCTGCCACCAATTTGAAATAAATTATTTGAAAGCAAATGGAGATATCATTTAAAATTTGGCCTTGATCAGACCCTAGATAACCCTTAAAACTATTTTATTTACTGAGAACGTAAAGCTTTTCTTCGCACATTTGCGAAAAACGGCCACTTTTGGCTAATGTGCAAACAATAGCTTCACATTCTCATGTTTAACTGTAAACAGTAGTTCATTAAGTAGTTTGTAGGGATATCTAGGGCATACTGAAGACAACATTTTAAATGACATCTCGTTTCTTTTCAAATAATTTATTTCATATAGGGGAAGCCCCTTGTATCCCCTTAATGTATGATCTTATTATAAAGTTAGTTAAAACTATATCAGTTGACAATCAGGAAGAAATACTAAACAAAACGTAAGAAATCTACCTGCGTAGTATCCCATATTTGAAGCTATGGTTTTGCTGAACACCTGAGTTGCGAATTTCACTTTCATTTTTGGTATCCTCGAGGGATCACAATGAGCGGCTGTCAATTTCTTCATGCATCTTATACCCCTGTAAGCTGGGTTTTCTTTGTAAAGTAGTAGAATATGATCCCATTTTGCAATTTTACATTTTTCTTCTGAGGTAAACTTCAAATTTTTAGTCAGTAAATTATTTCGAATACATTTTATCAAATGAGGTGGATCGTAAATAGGTATGATCTCTTCATTGTTTACTTCAAAAACATTTTCCTTTGGTTCTTCTCCTCTCCTGAGGAAATCCCCTCGAGTTTCTTGTATCAAATACTTAATACAATTAACATTATTTGTGCCTTGATCACACACAGTTCCAACCACAATAAGGCCAGCATTTTGTAAAGCCGTTATTACACTTTTTAATTGTTTTGCCAATTCGGGCCCCTTTGTGGCGGATTGGGAAAAAGTATACGCAACTGGTTGCTTATAATTTTTTACTAACCCTCTCACCATAAATACTTGCGCGTGGTCTGCAAACTCTGGGAATGTTTGTTCCCCATTTGTGACAAACCCACTAACTTTATCTTTTCTTTCATTGTATGCAATATTTGCTTTCAATGACATTTCGTCGAATAGCACAATGCACAGTTTGTGTATGGTTTTCATTTTCTCTGTTGCTTTTTTTATTTGCAAAAATATATTTTCATTTATTCCTGCATTTATATTTGCCATATGCAGTAATTTTAATAGTGTCTGGCGAGAGGGAAGTATAAATATTTTTCTAAAAAATCTGTATCCCTTAGGGCTTTGTTTCATAAGACTTAGTGCTACAATTTTCTCCTTCATAGTAAACCGTCGTCCCTTGTCTTCTTTTTTATGCTCTCTGAATTGTAGAAGGGTCAACATTTTGGATGTGCTGGAAATTTTTTCTAATGTTTCTGCAAATTGCGGATGGGTTGTCAAATTTTCCAGGTTTTTTATTTTTAGTGCCTGTTTCTTTGCCCTGTTTCTGCATTTACTGAGTTTTGCACTAACTTGTTTGATTTTCTTATATAATTCATGCTCAGTTCGTGTTACAATAATACGTTTAACATGTTTTTTTCTTATCTGTAGAGACTTCTGCTGTTTGCGAGACCCTGAAATAAAAATATATATGTGTTGTAGATATAACACCTTCATATTTAAGTTCACTACCTAATTTTGTATAATTGAACGAGCGAGCGAAGTTCTCCGAGTCTACTTGATGTATGTATGTATGTTTGTTCGACGATAGCTTGAGTAGTTTTAATCAGAGCTTCATGAAAAGTAGGCACGTCAAAGCTACCCATAGAATTTCAAAAATAGAAAATTAGCCAAATTTGTCAAAGGGGTACGTGTAACAATTGGCTAAAACAAACTCAGCATGTTACATAACCAAGTAGTAAGTAGGTTAAGTTCAATGAATGCAGAAAATTTGGTATTTAGAGCGGCCGTGTTGTCTTACTTTTCATACAAACGCTCGTACGTTATTATGGCGGTGTATTGTAACTGATTTATCTTGAAACCTTTTAAAGCAACCGATATATTTTGCGCTATGTATTGGTTTGACTGCTATGAATGACCTAACATGCCTGCCTGTATTACATACAAATCCTAAAGAAATTGTTAGTTTTGATGATAAGAAAAAAAAGTATCTGATTTCACTTGTTGGAAACTAGCGGATTGCGTCAATATAGTCAAGTGAAATATAATAAACAACTTACCAAGATCTTTCTTTATTAGTAGATCAATTGTACTTTTAACATTAGTAACAGGTGCAGATTTCAAATGTCGTGTTGAAACAGCAGGTTCTGAAAATGATAGCATTATATAATAAATATTTAGCCTGAAACTAAAACTAAACTAAGAAACGGGAACCTAATTTTAAAAGTTAGACCCCAAAAAGAAAAAAAAATCCCCAACTATGGCCGTAGTCAAAACTTGGATGGGTGACCACGTTTTTACAGATTAAGCCACTCTGGACGTGGTCACTAATAAGATGGGCGACCGCGCTTTTACACGTTAAGGAACTCTAGGCGTGGTCACTAATAGGATGGGTGACCCTGCTTTTACAGGTTAAGCAACTCTAGGCGTGGTCACTAATAGGATGGGTGATCGCGCTTATACAGGTTAAGCAACTCTAGGCGTGGTCAAATTAAAATAAAATAAATATTTAAGGGGGGCTCCCATACAACAAACGAGTTTTTATAGATAATGGTACGGAACCAATCGAGCGCGAGTCAGACTCGCAGTTGGCCGGTTATTTATATGTGTATAACAGTTCTAAAATCAAAATTATTTTATTATATGCTCTGCGGCCTTTCAAGAGATTTATCCATAACTTAATGGGCATCAGTATTAAAATGAACTAATAGTCTTAGAATAAAGTTTACGGTCAATTAAATACAAATAAGCGTACCTGTACTATCCTTAATTTGCACATCTTCTACTACAGTAGAAGTTGAAAGCTGTTCGGGCGCAAAATCCAAATGTGGTGCAGATTCTGAAAGTAATAAATATTTTATAAATAAGAATAGTAACACTACTGCCATAATTTAATTAGATTTATTATTTCTAACCGATGCCCGCGACTTCTTTGCGTGGACTTTATGACTCCGGTGTATCTGCATCAGGTGTTCTAGATCTTCGATTTATATACTTCAACAAAAAATGCTCATCAGACTTAACAACTTTTGCTGAGGCGTCATTTTTATATTTCTTATAGTTTAGCTGGACCATTATGTTTCACGTCAGGTGTTTCATTTCTCAAAATCAATTATACCTACCTATATTATGTTGCCCAGGCTTAACAGCTATATAACAAGATAAGTTTCATTCAAATCCGTTCAGTATTTCTAGAGATTGGCGTATACAAACAGACAGACATTTTATAAAAATATTAATTTATAACTATGTTTCCTTCGCCCCTTTTTTTGATTTGTAATATATTCAATGTAAAGACACATTTTTTTCGCTACGGACTGTGGCCCCACTGTTACTGTTTTATTATATGTATTGATGAAGTAGTTAAAGTTGACTTACCAAGTTTTTCCTTTATTTCTACACCATCTGTCACATGATGCAAATGCACATTTGTATTTTCACTTAGTGATTTGATTCTTGGGTCTGTAAAAAAAACATTTATCTAATGTAAAATTCATGAAGGTAAGTACTTCAGACACAGATTTCTTTAAATCCTTAATAGGCAAACATGTCTTCCTCTGATCATTTGATAACTTTATAAAGTAAATTAGTAATAAAATATATTATGGTATGAAATTGTTATAAAACATTTATTTAGCTAATGATGGTTATGATGGACAAAATACCCCATTACTAATAATCTGATTAGAAATGTATTTACAAGTGTAGGTACACATCAAAAGAACTTACTAAGATTCTCCTTCATTTCAACATCTTCACTTGTAACATTCAGTAATGGAGCCACTGGTGCTGCAAACAAGGAAAGTAATAGTGTATTGTAAATAAATCATTAATATTATAAACACGAAAATTGGCTTGTATGGAATTACTTTTTCATGCTAAAACAGCTAAACCTCTTTGAGTAATATTTAGCGTTTAGATAACTTTACCTGATTCTATAGATTGCTTGAATACCTATGTTCGGTAACCCTTTCCTGGTGTTTAATCAAGACGAAGGAACACACTGTACATATACAGGCTGTACCCAACATACATACACCATAACAGCATATTAACATAGGATATTATATATGCCAGGAAAACAGGAGGTTTATATACATTTGTCAAAAATTCGACCAAGCAGGTAACATCGCAAGAATCAGCTAGCCAGTATAGTCCAACTGCTCCTGTAAGGTTATCTAGACGATATTTCTAATAAGCTGAGTATGAGATTTCTTTAAAATATAATTTTGAATAGTAATCTCTTATGAAATATATAAATAGCGATTTGATTTTAATATTGTATTGAATACACACCAGTAGATGTAGATGGTATTTGTATTGCTCTCAAAGTTCTTTCTCCTCCTTTGAACTTTGATAAGCCTGCAACAAAAATATGTAATGTTTCAGAATCATGTAATAATAAATAGAAGTCTGAACATGCAGAAAAATTTAAACATAAGTTGGCCATGTCAAAACTAATGAAAAGTATTTCTTCTTTCTTTCTCTCACAGCCTAGTAGTCCACCATTAGACTAAAAACCTTTTAAAACTAAGGGACATGCTAATAATCACTCTACCACACTGGGGTAGGCAGTCTGGTGATTAATTGATGTACAAAGAACTTTACTGCTTATGCTTTCCATGGTAGGAAAATAGGATGGTAAAAATTTTAATCAAATATTCTATTTTGCCGTCACCACACAGCCTATTATTATATGAATTTTATTCACTAAAATCTCACAGCATAACATTTTACTGAAGCAATAAATGATTTGTAAGGTTGATGTTTCGTTTAGACCATGAAAGTTGTCTATTGCTGTAATAAAATGGTATGCAACAAGCAAGAAACTTGCACTGTCTAGATGGTAAAAATTTTAATACCTAATATTTATGTTATTTGTTATTATATATTCTATTATCATATAATATATTACAAACCTGGCATTTCTTTTGTCGGCAAAGCTATATTGCTGAGTCGATTATTACGGCACCAATATTTTTCTTCAAAGTGTATATGACATACACGACGATGTTTGAAAATATGTTCATTTTCAAGTTGTAATATTTCACCGCCAATAGAATAAATCCATGAATTAAATAAAATCCTGTTCTTAACAGGATTGGGAAACTTATGTAAAATCTCCTTAGATCCTGAAATTAAAAACAGTTTTATCTTTATAAATATGTCATACGAATTTTTTTATCAGTTATTTTAACTTGATTCACATTCTCTCTCTCATCTCAGCGTGTTCCCACTTAATGCCGGTTTCCCCAAGACGTGTCCGTACCAGCGTAGGCGACTCTCTTGCAGCACGGACATGATAGGTGCTCCGGTCAGGGGTTCTCACGCAGAATCTCCGTGATACTCCGCATATCCAGCGCAGCATTTGCATCTTCGTGACACGCATTTTCTGCTTGAGCCGCTCAAGTAAAGGCCACGCTTATACTTGATTTACAGTATTCAATAAAGTACCGGTAGGTAATGTGGTACAGAATTTAAAGTATAATACCTTGTGACAAGCAAAACCTAGACATACCTTCTTTGTCATTAACACACCCAGGAACGCAACACCTTTTATTAGACATGATAGAGAATTTAAATCACTAGGTAAATGTAACACAAAACACCAAACGGATCGTAGAAGAGTCCTGTCTCTGTATATAGATTACGATTGTAATAAGCACAAACTCAACACGGCCGGAGGAGCGAAAACTCAACTCAACGGACTTAGGTGGAGACAAACACTTAAAACAGTACAGTAATCCCAAATAACCAGAAAAATACAAACGGTACAGCCGGATACACTCCTACGCAAACGGCGGCCATTACGTTTGTGATTTCAGTGTTGCCCTTCTATGTAAAGATAATATAACCACCACTGTCTTATAAAATAATGTAATATCAGCTCGGTGATAATTATAAGGAAAACAAAGAAAAATCCTAAATAAAATTTAAAAACTACAACTAGAACTCATTATTTATCATAAATTTACATTGAAAAGTTTAGTTTAAAAATAAAGAATTATTAAGAAGGAACTTCTGTAGTTTCGAAAATATTCGTACTGGTCACACCAACACTAATACTGTACACATTATGCCATCTTAAGATTTTTATTAAAACTAGCTAATAAATGCATTCAAGCACAGTCGTACACTGACATCTATTATCGTGTTTTGTAGTAAAATGCAGTATAATGATACTAAATTAAAAAGTCACTCGAATCAACGGCTCTACTTAGCAGTTGGAGTGGTGTTTAATTTTACACACTTATTCGAGATTTTTTACCGTTTCGTTAGTACTAAGATTGTCTACCCTGTTGTAAGGTAAAAGAGTTAGCCGTAAAGTTTGTGTGATGTAAAGGAATGGAAAGGAGATAATTTGTATGGAGAAACAAGATTACATTGACCATTTTATTCGAAACTTCGCAAGAGTACTCCTGGCGGTAAATGAGTAAGTACGTATTTCAGGATTTTCCAAAATTTTAATCCTAGAGGAATGAAATGCGTGGTGACCTACTACCTAGGCCATACTGAAGCGTTCAGTCGCTCTCTCTCGCTCTAGCAAATGAAGGGAACAGGCGATACAAAGTTCGCCGGGTCTGCTAGGCCTTTAAATCTCTACATTATTATCTAGATTGTTATATTTTATAAGTATTCAAACATTTTAACATAATAATTTATGTTACAAAATTAATAAAGTAAAAAGCCAATTAAAAATACTGATATCATTTTCGACTTCTACGCGGACGAAGTCGCGGGACTCGCGTGTTTAAGCTAGTCAGCTGTATAATAAAACGCTACTATAAACTATTAAAAGTTGGATCTCACTTGTCACCATGGACAAGCACTTTTCTATGCTGCTATCCTTTTCTCTCGAGCGAGAGAGTCTCCAGAGCGAGAGAGAGCTACGGAACTGTTACAGCGTTCCATCGCTCTCTTTCTATCCTATCAGGATCTTAAATGGAGCACTGTTTTCCAATTTCTGTTGATTTTATCAAAAAGTCTGTATGCTATTGCTCACTATATGACTAATTAATTTAAAATTAAAACAGCAGATTTATTATAAATTTGTGATATAAATAATAAAAACTAATATTTTTATCCTTCTTCAATAAACCGGAATATAAATTTCAATTGATCGATTTTCCATCATCATCAACTCAGCCGCATAACGTCTACTGCTTGACAAGGCCTCTTCTAAGGATTTCCAAAACGACCGATCTAGAGCGGTGCATCCAGCGGCTTCCAGCGACCTTGGTCAGGTCATCAGACCACCTTGAAGGTGGGTGTCCTACGCTTCGCTTGCCAGTACGCGGTCGCCATTCGAGAACCTTTTTTCCTCATCGGCCATAGGTTCGTCGCACTATGTGTCCCGCCCACTGCCACTTCACCGAGATAATCCGCTGGGCTATGTTAGTGACTTTTGTTCTCCTACGAATTTCCTCATTTCTGATTCGATCACGTAGAGAAACACCGAGCATAGTCCTCTCCATAGCTCGTTGGGCGACCTTGAGCCTTTTTACGAGACCCACACATTCAGGGCTATAAGTCACCACGGTAACTCACATTGGTTGTAGACTTTAGTCTTGAGACACTGAGGTATTTCTGGACGAGAAGACACTTCGACTTAGGTCTCCGAGCATGGTACTCGTATTATACTTAAGTCTTCCATCAATTCTGCCATGACAACGATATCGTCGGCAAATCGAAGGTGAGTGTATACTCGCCATTGATGTTGATGCAAAATCCTTCCCATTCCAGGAGCTTGAAGGCACCAGTGCAAGGTGAACAGTTTGGATTTATAACGTCTCCCTGTCTTACACCTCTTTGCAGTGGAATAGCCCTCGTGCACTGCTCCTGTACTCGGCTGACATAGTGGCGTTACTGTATAAGCACTTCAACACTTCGATATTTTAAAGTAATGTCAACTTAAGTTGTAGATTCAGTATGTGTATAAAAAATTATGACATTTGTGAGTATGACCTTTAAGAGGGACCCGCGCCAAGCTCAAGCCAGACTTTGGTGTCTTTAAGATAGTCATCGGATCTATAATAAGCCTTCCCACATTAGTACCTACTTCACAAAAGCTTTAATTTTTTTGTCTGGCATATCAAGGACCGATTGTGGATTTACTCTATTTAAATTGTTTCAAATAGTTATACAAAACTGTTTTGGCCAGTGCTGTTAATATTTATGTAACTTCTTAACATCTGTGCTTAGGAAGGCACGTGAAGCCTTTGATTCCCACTATCATCATTGTATGGATGGCAGTCGTCAAGCTATGTAAAGCCTTACATTACACACGAAAAGCAACTGTTTATTGTTTTTCTTATGTAGCCAACACTTACTTTATAAGTAGACTATAAACCAATATTTTGCTTGTACATGGAATCGAATTCAGTGCTAGAACTTTCATATGGCGGATGACACATTCATACATACATACCTACATTCACGGCTGTTTCCCCAGGGATACCTAGGCAGAGACTTTGGACCTTTACTTGCTACGATCCTGACAGACCTCTTTCGCTTCATCTACACTCATCACTCTCTTCATGCATGCCCGCCGGTTACGGGTACTTCTGACCTCCCTTTTTTATAGGACGACCCTGACCCACTCTTTCGCTCACATTCGCTTCGTAGACCCTTTTAGTAAATCTCTTTTCATCCATCCTTTCTACATGCTCGAACCATCTCAACATTCTTTTCTCAATTTTTGTTACCTACTACATCTTCTTTCAGTCCACATCATTTCTAATGACCTTGGTAAATAATAGGTTATTGTCCTCCAATAAACAAAAAGGGAAAGTTTGAATCTGGAGGGGAAGTACCTACCCTCAGGGACCCCCCCCCTTAATATCAGACTACCACACTCTATCATTAACCCTCTAGCCTCTGGCATCTTAATATGGGGGATTTTCCGATTTGTGTTTGCTGTCTTTTGATGGCAATTTAAATAGACAGTTCAGTGGGGACAGTTGGTCGCAAGTGGTCGGCAGTCGTCAGAGTCACACATTCGTGAGAATTTAACGCTGGAATAATACTTTTATTTTATTAATTTACGGAAGTTTGTATAGTGCAAAAGTGGAGCTCAATATTTCCAGGTAAGAAGTTTCTGGATCGGCTTTTAGAACATATTTTTCGTGTTAGCATTATACATAGGTACATCTTTTGAGACTTTTTTTTTGATTTTACATCTTTTTGAGATTTACATTGTACAGATTAAATAAAAAACATAATTGCCCAAGGGATTTAAATTAATAATTAGATAATGCTGGTCTGATGCAGAAGAAAAAATGAGTAAATTAACAGTTTCACACCCGCGCAGGTCGTAAAAGCCGGTCGAAGAAATGGTCGGCAATAACCTGTCGTTACTCGTATTGTGATTTCCTTTTTAGAGCTCCGTACCCAAGGGGTAAAAACGGGACCATTCCTAAGACTCCGCTGTCCGCCTGCTGACAGGCTGTATCTCATAATCCGTGATAGCTAGACAGTTAAAATTTTCCCAGATGATGTGTGGCCGCTATAACAACAAATACTAAAAACAGAATAAAATAAATATTTAAAGCTCCCGTACACAAAACCGCGATTTTTTTTATAGATGGTATGGAACCCTTCGTGCGCGAGTTGCACTTGCATTGCATTTATGCAGCTTGAAACATCAGACACCAGTTTCGGCTACTTACACACATGAAAAACAAAAAAGTATCTAGCCGTTGATGTGCCTTCGCAGGCACATTTTTGCGCTAATGTGTTAGATTAATAACCAATCTTATGATGTAAGATTAATCTTTTTAAATTATTCCTTATTGTTTCAGCTTTTTAGTTAAATAGAAAGATGGCAACAGGTAGGTAACAATAACTTAAAAAATCAGTGGCCGCCAGCCACGTTAGTCGCACTGCCTGCGCAGCAGCGGCCGCGGCCGAAGATGCAGCAGAGAGGAAGCGATTGAAATACGCAGCTATGGAGCCCCACTACTGTTTCGTGCACATAGCTGTTGAGACCATGGGCTGTGGGGGCACGGACGCAAAGCGTCTTTTTAGGGAATTAGGGCACAGAATCAAAGATTCAAATGTTTATTCAGTAATTAGACCTTTACAGGCACTTTTACACGTCAATAAGTATAATTTATGTTACGTGTAAAGTATATCGCTGAAAGTAATGGTGACTCTCGCTCTGGCTCGTTTTTGGTGCAAGAATGGCCATTGCAATACAACGTGGTAATGCATCTAGCGTTTTAGGCACTTTTGCACCAGAAACGATACAGGGCGGGTTTTAATTATACTTGATATTATTTTTTTATTTAATAATTTAATTATATCCTTTGACTAATGAAAAATGAAAGTATACAACAAAAATCAGTGACTTTTTCGTTTATTTAACGTTTTATAACATGTTACCAGTTTATTTAAGTTTGTGTGCTCTCAGTTAGTCTCTATTTGTACCTACGTAGTATACTATTACTCTGTAGTCTGTTTTTAAATAAGCGGTCACAGGTTAATATTAGCGATTTTGTACATATTACGTAGGTTGACTGGTAGAAAAGTCTGGTAAATCGGCCGATTACATGAATAAAAAAATATATATTCATTCCAGATCTGTTAAAAGTATGCAAAGTAGACCTATCTGGAGACTTTGAGACGCAGGTCAGGAGTGTGCTCGCTAGTGTCAGGTTGAGCCGCCGCGACGAACTGGACCTGAAAAGATTGTTCCATGACCTTACACAGGCACTGCGATCGCTTTGGCCAGGTATGTATCGATCCACGATCCAAACAAATTGCAATTGACATAAAGGTTTACTTTTTAAAATTCGACAGCCCTCATTCATGCTAAGCTTTTTTGCAGACAATACAATTTACAGACGTGGACTATACTAGATCAGTAGGATAGTATAATGAAATAAAAATAAAAGTCAAAAAGCAAAAAAGAAAATTAGGCATTCCCATACAAAAGTGTGCAGCCGCTCGGGCAATTTGTAAAGGAACTTCGATTTTTTTTTTGGTTTTTTTTTACTGTTAGTTTAATTTAATTTTACCCAGGGTCGGATTTAGAGGTCTGGAGGCCTCGGGCAACAATGAGTGAAGGCCCCTTGGTTTAGGGCCAGGGCCTGTAATATTTTACTGATTTTCTGATTGGAGTGAACAATATAGATCAATGATTGTTGTTAATAGTTAAGAACAACATAATCATGTTTATAAGAATACTATAGACAGAGGTAAAACAGCGAAAAAAATCAAAGGAAAAGTTGTTTACTAGCGTTAACTAGTCGGAATCTAAAAGATTTTTTCGAAGTCTATTGTGGGGGCCCTACTATTGTGCAGGCCCCGGGCTTTAGCCCCGGTTGCCCTAAATCCGGCCCTAATTATACCATAGTGATCTAGTACTAGCCCGTGGTTTGGTTTATTACGGGTATGTAGGTACCTTCCACGTATATCGTGTTCGCCACTAAATGGGTGCAAACAGTTTTTTCTATATAAAGGTGTAATTTTTTTTTTATATAAAGCACTGTACTGATCTGTGGCTATATATTTGCAGTATCTAATAGATAGTAAGATCCTCAAGATTGGGGAATCCCCGTAGTATAAAGCTCCGGACCAAGGATAACTACTTAAAATTCCGGTTTCCATTTACAAATCGAATACACTTAATCCGGCCTGGCGTGTCTTATTGTTATTGTCAAGTTATTGTTATGACCGGTCGCAACCAGCTTTTTAGGGTTCCGTACTCAATGGGCTAAAACGTTAATCTATTACTAAGACTCCACTGTCCGTCTGTCTGTCATTAGGCTATATCACATATGAACCGTGATAGCAGACAGTTGAAATTTTCACAGATGATGTATTTCTGCTGCCGCTTTAACCACAAATACTATAAAAAGAGTAAAATAATAGTATTTTATGCAACAGTTGTATAAGGAGGGTTATAAAATGCGAGTGGCGCAGGTTACGATGCGAGCCTTGGCAAGCATCGTAAATTGACGCCATCGAGCATTTTTTGACTACTTATACAACGTTGCATACAATACTTTTTCTACGACTACATTTACTAAAATAAATAAACAAAGAAAAGTACGAAATACTACTATATGTTTGGTAGATACTAGGTATCTATGGAAGACTTAATTTTTTTTTATTGACGTCTTCCTCGTGACTAAAAGTGCCATTTTTGAAACATGGAGTCACTTAAACGAATGTTTTTCATACAAAAAACCGTTTGTTCAGTGACTCCACGCTTGAAAAATGGCACCATATGATAAAATAACGATTTTATAATGTTAGCAGTATGGTAGATCTAAAGAAAACAAGTTATAGGTCTATGGCTAGGAGTATCGTTTTGGCGAAATAACGACACATGTGCTATTATATTAGGAATAGACTATAGACTTCTCTGAAATCATATAATCTATGTTCTTATATTAGTGTTCGGGACCATTTAAAAGACAGATAACAGTACAGGAATAGAAAAATATTTAAATGCGGCTCTCGTATAACAAACGTGATTTTTTAATAATGTTACGGAAAACTTCTTGCGCGAGTCCGACTCGCACTTGGCCGGTTATATTAAAGTTACTCTTCTGCCTTTTAAGTATCCGCAAGAATGGTTATTATGCTAAAGAGAATTTGTTCATATGTTTGATAAGAAAAATTAAAACAAAATTGACATTATTTTGTGACTAATTTGAACAGCTTTAAATAATTTCAGGCTGTGTCGTCACACCATTGGGGTCCATTGTGACAGGCTTAGCTTTAAAAACAAGTGACGCAGACTGCCACGTGTCCATCCCTGAACACCTCAAGACCAGAGGAGACGACTGCATCATATCAGCCAAGCGTGTGCTGGCCAAGACACCGGGGATATTCAATCAAGTGTCTACTGCGATTGGGACTAAAGTCTCTGTAGTGAAGTTTCTGCACACTCCCGCGCAACGCTACTGCGACGTCAATTTCGACTGCCCGATGGGCGTTCGCGATACTAAACTAATATCACATTTATTACAAATGGACGAACGAGCATTGCCCTTTGCAGTGACACTCAAGTACTGGTCGATGATACACAAAATAACAGGCAAAAACTTCCCGAATCACGCCTTTGCAATGATGACCATCTTCTATCTACAGCAAGTGGACATTTTACCCTCCGTGGTGAAGCTACAGAGAAATGTCAAGCCAGAGATGGTTGACAACTGGAATACGGCGTTTAACGACAACTATAGACATAACACCAATAATGACCAATCTCTGTACAGCCTTCTCGGAGGATTTTTCGAATATTACAGCACATATCGGTTTTCCGAAAACATAATCTCGCCTTACGCTGGGGATTCTTTGGATCGAAATCAGTTTTCAAGTCTCGATCTCGTGCCTAAGGAGTTTGAGTTGTATAAAGGGAATGTGAGGGAGGGAAAATGTGCGATGTTGGAAACAAACTGTGTAATGTGTGTGCAGGACCTTTTAGAGCTCGACGGCAACAGCACAGAGCGCGTGGACCGCGACGAGTTCGGAAGACTGCTGCGCCATTTGCGGCGAGCCGCGAGCCAGTACAAGCGATGCTCGCAAAACGAGTTTCTGAGAGCTATACTAGATCCGAATTCACTGATATATTAGATCTTCTCACATTCATTTCTTTTAATATGTAATGGCATACACTGATCGAGCAAGCAAAACCTTCGGTCTTGTGCATACTGATTCAACAAGACTATACAACGTGATAAGGACATACCCGTAATAAATCAAACTAGCATAACCTCCGTGACGTAGTGGTCACCATGCTAGTCCGCCACCCAGAGGTCCCGGGTTCGATCCCCGGTCAGGGTAAGTTGGAAAATGGCCTTTTTCAAATTGTCCTGGGTCTTGGATGTTTATCTATATATGTATTTGTTATAAAATATAGTATCATTGAGTTAGTATCCCATAACACAAGTCTCGAACTTACTTTGGAGCTAGCTCAATCAGTGTTATTTGTCCCTATACATTTATTAATTTATTTATTTTAACTATTGATAGTTGACCTTGAAAAACAGTCACAATATAGATAGGACTATCGATAGTATCGAATAACCGATAGTATCGATTGTCAATAGTTTGCAATACTGTTGATATAAGGTAAAACTATCGATAGTATCGAATACTGTCAATAGTATCTAAATTCAATAGTATCGATACTATCGATAGTTTTACCTTATATCAATAGTATTGCAAACTATTGACAATCGATACTATCGATAGTCCTATCTATATTGTGACTGATTTCAAGGCCACGATAGTATCGATAAGCTATCGTTATTGTATACTATCACTTGCAACGCTAAATCAAACCACGGGCTATACTAGATCTAAAGTATAATCATAAATAAACCCATAATTGAACATTCCCATACAAATTGGCCGGGCGCGCGGGCGGCTGCACTCTTTCGTATGAAACCGCCTATTTTTTTTACTTTTGGCTGTTATTTTATTTTCATTATACTAAAGCCATCTAGTATATCTCGTGGTTCGATTTATTACGGGTATATCCCTTTTACATTATATTGTATGATGTATACATACGAGTATACTTATATCCGTGTATGTAGATAAATACCCAGAACTTGTGACGATTGGAAAAATGCTATTTTTCGAATTGCCCTGGCAAGCCAAAAACCCCGAACCTCCAAAGTGGCGGACTTGTGTGTCTATCACGTCACGTTCATTAGAATATGACAGGGACCATTACAATCACATGAATTATTATATGCCATATATAATTATACAATATGTAACAAAAATCCTGTCCGATCCTTTAAGTAGCAACTCAGACAGTCAATATGAACAACTTTTCCTACGGGATCAATACTTGAAACTCGAAAAAAAATCGACATTTTTATACAAAAGTGTTTGGGCCGGTCCGGCAAATTGTATGAAAATGACGATTTTTTTCTTCGAGTTTCAAGCATTGGTCCCATAGGAAAAGTTGTTCATATTAACGGTCTGAGTTGCTCATACAAGGATCGGAAAGGGTTTTTGTTATATATTGTATACATTGAAATTAACTTTTTGATATTTTGAATGATAGCTTTAAGATACATGTTTTAAATGTAAGAATATATTTTTCTATAATTTATAAGGAATGATTTATTGAAACAAGAAACGTCTTTTAAACATTTATTTTTAATTGACCACTTAGTATTTAACCACTATCTATCTACCCGCATTTAAACATTCAATAGATAAAGTACATTGTATACATATCGAGTTCGTGTATAATTGTATATTCTATACCAACCGCCAGTTTAGTACATACCTGATCCACACTGAACTGTGCGAGCAGGACGGCGATACTGAATTGCAGCAGTGAAGCCATATCACTATGTCAATGACCGTTTTTAACACTAAAACTGTCGCTTGGTATATTTTTTTTGTATTTTGAGATCTAAAAAGAGATTACGTTTATTGATTGTTTATTGTACATCTATCGAGTATATTATAAAGTCTAACAAAGAATTAAAACTGTTTTAAAAGTAGATTTTAGAAGCTTAACTCTATTTACAGACCTTACTGAACTCTATTGACAGACTGTACTGAACTTACTATTAACATTCAGATTTTAAGAGACAAATATCTTAACCAGTAAAGGTTAAAAATTAAATTAATCGCCCTGAAATTCCCATTTCCCATTCTGACTAATAAGTGTACAAAATGTTAGTTTTTCTGCAATAATAAATGTAAATTCACGTTAAAATGGATATGTTTAAAGTCAAGTGACATTATTTTGCGACGCTTTATTTTATCACGAGTACAAAGGAAAATATCCAATTAATACATTTTAGTTGAAATAGTAGCCAGATTGTGAATGATGAATGAATTCCCTAAATCTTGTGACAGTGTAAATATTAAAAATATAACACGGATGGCCGTGGTGCTTGTCAAAAAGCTCGCGAAAAAAATGCTTTGTTACAACTCATTTACTTTCCTTGAAATGATGACGCTCCGTGATATTTTTTAATCTGCGATGTGTGCGGTTGCCATGTTGAATTTAGTCCCGAATTTCACCGCAACATGGCGGAGCCCACTAACTTATTTATTAACCCTTAACCATGTTTATGTACATGTACGATAAATACCATCCAATTCAGACATTTAAGAAACATTTTAATGACCTTTCAGAAGAACACTTTTGTTTTATTTTTATTTTAAGACAAACATGTAAGATAGGCGCCATCCAAGTCCGACATTTTAGAAACATTTTAATGACCTGTAAGAACACTTTTTTTTTTATTTTTTATTTTAATTGAACTAAGGTGTAACGCTTGTCAAACTGCCAGATCTCGCCGGCACACACGACGGCCTCAGTCTGTCCGGGTCAGAGGGTGAAGCGCAGATGGTTCTTCACCAGCCAGAAGGAGTCGATCACCTGGCCCTCCAGGTCAACAGACACCTGGAATTACGAGTTCATTATGTGGCATAAATTTTATAACTTCCTTTCGTCTATTTCTTTCATTACAAAATAATTGTGTTCAAATTAGGGTTTAGAAACTGCTTTCCTACGCAGAATGCTAAAGAATGCTATTGCTCGTCCGGTGCGATAGCGTTCCGCCGCTGTTTCTCGCTCTGGCAAAAGACGGTTCTAAGAAACAGAAAAGGATAGCAGAATAGAAAAATGCTGCTCCGGGCTCACAAATAAGATCCAACCCTTAACGATCACTTATAAAATTTATAAATATTTAGCTACTTTAAAACAACTCAAATAAGACACTTTTTTGTAAACGTCAAAACAAACATTTTATATGAGAATTATACAGGCTAATGACGTCATAGTTTCTTTGAGTCAAATAGCGCTCTTGATATCAGTTATTCTGCAATAATAAATCCAAAATCACGTTGAAAATGGATTTAATTAATGAAAAATGATTTTGTGAAATATTTTCTTAACAGTACAAAATAATTTATTTGATTCAGGAAAGCACCCAATTATCTCATTTCTAAGATATACTTATGTTTCAATTTGGACTTTTCTCTATCGTTTAGTGTAAAATGAAGTGCTAGTGGTCTAGTGCTTTTAGAGCGCAACCAACTTGAAAGAAAATGGTGTGTAAAAGTTTATAATGTTGATATGGTTAAAAATTAATGACTAATAATATATTCTTTCAAGTAATAAGTTAAGTATCCTTAATGTGAGTGAGGTTTACCTGCTCGACGTAGATGTGCGTCTTATTGTGTGCAGTGAACTTGGTGTAGCCGTAATCCTGCGAGCGGAACGCGGACCACTTGGCGGGGTGATCTGCAAGAGATAAGTTCGTTTGCATGGATGAAAATCTCAGATCGAGGGTCCAGTTTGACATAAATCTTTTAACTGCTGTTATTAGTTGCGTGACCCACGAATCATATATGATTCATGTCCATTGTTTTACTGATGTTATTCGTTTGTGTTCCATGAATCATATATGATTCATACGTTCTTTGTTTAACTGCTGTTATTTTATCCGTGGACATGGAAAGGGTTTTCTTCAACGACACAGAATATTTTATAACAATTTCAATCAAAAAATTATGTTACATACAAGTGCAGCTTAAATTTAAAAAAAAATACAATGAATTGTATTTTACTGTTGTAAACTGGAGTAGGTGTGGAATTGCGAAGTACTCACGTTTGAACCGGTCGCGACCCTCACGGCAACCTGCCGAGCCCGTCACGAGGTGCACGGGCGCGCTGCAACCAACGTGTCAAGACATTAACCCTATTTTTTTACTGCGTAAGGAATATACTATAGACTTTTTTACTGTATACAGTCAAACTTGATGACTTTATGCAATTCGCTATTTTCCAATAAATCAAATCAGATACTTTTTTCTACACGTCAAAACAAAACTTTTCTATGGGATTTGTATGAAATATAGACTAACGACGTCATAGTTTTTTGGAGTCAAATAGCGCTATTAAATATCAGTTCTTCTGCAAAAGCTTTAATCACATATAAAATGGATATGATTATAACAAGTGACATTATTTTGTAACGTTTTATGTTCTTAACAGTACCAAACAATTGATCTTTGACCCAGGAAAGTACAAAACTGACAAAAAAAAAATGCTCTTTAAATCAGCAGCGTTATACTATACAACGTGGAAGGGACTTACCCGTAATAAATCAAACTACGGGCTCTACTTGATCACTATAGTGTAATAAAATTTGAATAACAGTCAAAAAGCAAAAAAAAAATTCAACATTCCCACACAAATTATCCGAGCGGCTGCACACTTTTGTATGGAAATGCCAAATTTTGTTTTTGCTTTGTGACTTATTTAAATTCCATTATACTATAGTGATCTTGTATAGCCCGTGGTTCTATTTATTACGAGTATGTCCCTTCCACGTTGTATAAGATGACTATATAAGAGATATGGAGAGGGCTATGCTCGGTGTTTCCCTAAGTGATCGAATCAGAAATGAGGAAATTCGTAGAACAAAAGTTACTAACATAGCCCAGCGGATTAGTTCGTTGAAGTGGCAGTAGGTGGGACACATAGCGCGACCGATGGCCGATGGGGCAATAAGGTTCTCAAATGGCGACCACGTACTGGCAAGCAAAGTGTAGGATCCATCCACAAGGTGGTCTGACGACCTGAACAAGGTCGCTGGAAAGCGCTGGATGCGGGCCGCTCTAGATCGATCATTTTGGAAATCCTTGGGCCTGTGTCCTACAGTGAACGTTATGCGGCTGAAATGATACTATATAACTGATTTAAGGGGTTCATATTTTTTTATGAATTAATTAGTTAAGGTATATTTATATATTAAAATATTATTGACTCACAATAAACAATAACCTTATATCGAGTGTGTCAATAGCTGACACTGGTGTCAGATTTTCCGAGTTACCTTAAGGCATCTGTCGTAACTCGTAGGTACGTAGCCCAATGACTGACATTTAATATTGTCGCGAACAAGAGAAACGCAGTGTGTTCGCGAGCAAGAAATCCGTGGAATCTCGTAAGAATGGTGCAAGCGAAACTAGGCCTTATGTCCTTATAACATAAAGTTGTTTGGCCGGTTGCATTCACACACACGTACCGCCGCCTCGCCTTTTCCCGCCATCGAAATACATCTAGTAAAAAATGATCGTGACGTATGGATAAAATAGGATTGTTACTCGCACGCAAACGCCGAAAAGAAAACCTATCATGGATATATTTATTGTTAGTATAATTAAATGTATGTATGTATTGTATAAGTAAATAATTATTCTGATATTCATATATAATGGGTATATAATATTATTGTATATTATGTGGTAATATTTTATAATGTAAGTACGTATATTGTAATGCTTTTTGTGCCGCATAATTTTCTCTGTTTATCCCTATGGTTGACTGGGAGATAATGCTTTTAGCATTAAGTCCGCCATTTGTTAAAAGTATATTTGTACTTTGGAACAATAAAGTTTAATAAAATAAAAAATAAATAAATATATTTCGGAAAGGAAGCAAGCGGCAATTTATAAAACAAGTTAAATAGCAAGGAAAGGGTGCGTAATGCCTGATAGTTGGCAAAATGTTTTTTATCATCATATTGAAGATTAATAAAATTATATCAAATGAGACCGCAACTTCTGCACAGAATCACCTTAGCCGTTCGAGCCGTAGGCGGGGGAAATAAGTGCATCATCGGAGGAGTTTTAAAATAGCACGAGAAAAATTATAAAAATAAGGAAACATTTTCGATAAATTTGAAATAAACTATTTAGTCCTCGCAATGAGAATATTTGGGTAGGTTCGTTATATTTTTTAATAAAATTTCAAACTTGTAAAAGACGTAGTTTCTAAATAGAATTTTTCAAAGCCAAAATCCGACTTCACCATCAAACTAACTGCTTTCTTTTTTTTTTAATTTAAATATTTAGAAACTAACAATTTTAATATGTATACAAACAGTAAGTATGTCAGGTTAGAGATAAATTAAATTTTTTTGCCAAAAATTTGTTTTTATTTCATTATGAATATAGATTTTGATAAAATTTATATGGGACCAAGTCGCAAGTATGCCTTTTCAAACAAAAAAGATTTTAATTGGTTCAGGTGTCTTCCAATAATCGGGAAAACATTTGTATATATGGGGATACGTTGAAGTAAAGATCCGTCGAATTAAAAACTCTTTTATTTTCTTAGAACACAGAACATCATTAATCACAGATATGCTACAGAATATATTCACATAGTGTTCCTATAGTAAAACTCTTGCCATACGCAAAAAGTTATAATAAGATTATAACTCTTTCCGACATATATACATTCGAATTGTAGCCCTTCCACCGCGAGACTTTATATCAGTCATCCCCAACGCGAGGGGTGGTAAATCATTAATACCTTCAACCAAAAAGGGATGTGGATACTTAAGTCATGTGCAATACGAGATTTTTGGTCGGAAATATCCGACGTTCGCGGAGAAAGGGTTAAATCTGATTAAAAACTATTTCCTTTCCATCCTGGTCCTGACGTAATACAACGGTGTGATGGCGTCCATGCGGCCCGCGTCGTCAACGGAGCGCCGCGGTCCTATCGGCGGCGCCTTAACGAGCCACGCGCTGTCGAGCACGCGGCCGCGCCCGCGCGCGGGGTTCTCTACACCCACCTGCGGCGGGAGGGGTCCCAGAATTACATACTGCCATTGTTGTCCACACTAGCAAACATTTTTCATAACTAAAAGCCGACCTTCTTAAAACAAATGATTAATTCATGTCATTCATTTATTCAAGGTAGAGATAACCTGGTAATTCGCTACTTTCCTACAACTCTAATCAGATTTATAATACATTTTTTCTAAACGCCAAAACAAACATTTTCTACGGGATTAGTATGAAATATGACGTCAAAGTTTCTTGGAGTCAAAAAGCTCTTTTAATCCTTCGAGACCGTTAAATACCAGACACAATATGATAACAATAAATAACTGGCCAAGTGCGTGTCGGGCCACGCGCATTGTAGGGTTCCGTAGTTGCGAATGCCAACTTTGAGTTCATGCCACTAAAAACGTCTAAAAACTATTTTTTTTATTGAATTTGTATGTAATTTTCCTTCTCCGAATACATTTTATAAGTTGATCGCCTATAACTTTTTAATTTGTAAACCCTATTCAGCTCTGATAGTTTTCCTTTAAATTTCGTTATATTTTTTATAGCTGTGAATTTTTTCACGTGTCCATATATAACCGTTTAGCAGATAGAGGGGGGGGACTTGACTCTAACAAAAATTTTCACTTTAAAACCAAATATTTCAGAAATGGATCCCTAAATCGAAAAACGATGTTCGCAAGCCCATAATATTTTTAAAAGACCTATTTAACGATACCCCACATGATCAGTTAGTCGACAAAATAAAATTGACTTTTGACTTTATTTGTATGGGAGCTACTCTAAAAAAAAATTCTTTTCAATGTTTTACTTTACCACTTTTTCCGCAAAATTATTATACATACCTATACCAAATTACAGCTTTCTAGTACTTATAGTCGCTGAGTAAAACCGCGGACGGACAAACAGACAGACATGGCGAAACTATAAGGGTTCTTTGTTTACTACGGAACCCTAAAAAGGCATTAATAAACACTGCGCAGATCTGCTTTCCTGCACACTCACAGAAAATCGACGTCTGAGTAGTAGCGTAACCGCTTCTATGCCTTGTTCGGTGAGTGAGAGAGCCGGAGGCCCCCTCATCCCTCCCCTCACCCCGCCCCCTACATCTTCCCTTCCTGAAAGGCCGGCAACGCTTCTGTTACACCCCTGGTGTTGCATATGTCCATGGGCAGCGGTGATCACTTACCATCAAAAAATAATAATAAATCTACAATCATTTTGAAAATGGATATCAATGACAAATGACATTATTTTTGTTAATTTTTTAACAATAAATATCAAATAATGTATTTTTGACACAAAAAAATCCCAATTAAAACTGGCTGTAAAATAAACAAAAAAATCTCTCACAAAAACTAAATGATACATGCCAATTTAGAAAGTGTAAGAGTTTCTGATGATACCTGTTGTATGTTTATATGCGTTTTGTTTCGCACGTAGAACCGCGTGTAGCCGTACTCCGTGGAACGGAACGCAGACCACTTGTACGCGGGATCTGACAAATACGCACAACAGCACAGAATAAATACTAATACTCACGTACAGAAGTATTACTCAGAAAAGAAATTCAAAGAAATATCTAATTAATGTGGTTAGCGCTATGGTTTAATTTAGCTCGCGTCAGAACTCCTCACCTCTTCATTTAGAAACCTAGACATCCATTGCAAGCCAATTTCATTCTTTTTACTCTAGACAAACGATTCATGTAACTGAATTTTCCCCTTCGAAGTGGTCGCCGCGCGCAAAGTAATACTGTAGGTATATTTTCGATACCTAAACGGGGAGTGACACAGGCCTGGAAACAGTACAAGGTACTGTTCATCATCAAAATGTCGTTTGCCACACGACATGACCATGATGAATGATGATCACTGATGTCAGATTTTTCAAGCTGCCTAAGGGTACTCATCTGGCAGCACGGAGCAGCACTTTCCTATGCTGCTATCCTTTTCTGTCGCTCAGAACCGTCATAAGCTAGACCGAGAAAGGACGACGGAACGCCACGGAACCGGCCTTGCTGATCTTCCGTTGCTCTCTCTCTCGCTCTTGCAAATGACGGTTCTGAGCGACAGGATATCAAATCAAATCATTTATTTCGCATAAGTGCATATCATATAATAGAATATCAGCATGCGAAAGTTCCGTTCAGTGCTGACAGATCCTAACCCTTAATTGCTTTTAGGGTTACCACTTTTAGCTTGATGGTGGGCGGGAAGGCGAACTAATATCGTAAATGGTTTGTGGTTAACCTCACCTTTGAAGGGGTCCTTGCCCTCCCTGCAGCCGGCGGATCCCGTGATCACGTGCACCGTGGCCCTGTAATTAAGATCTGATGCAATATGTCAATAGTTTATGATACTATGTCAATAGTTTAGCTTAAGTTTAAGCAGAGAAAAAGCTTACCGAATGACTTCAACATAAAGATTATACAATATGTAACAAAAACCCTGTCCGATCCTTGTAGGAGCAACTCAGACCGTTAATATGAACAACTTTTCCTATGGTACCAATGCTTGAAACTCGAAAAAAAAATCGTCATTTTCATACAAATTTCCGGACCGGGACTTTTGTATAAAAATGTCGATTTCTTTTTTCAAGCATTGGGACCATAGGAAAAGTTGTTCATATTGAAGGTCTGAGTTGTTCCTACAAGGAACGGGCAGGGTTTTTGTTATATATCATATAGAATTATTTTTCACAATTCTTTAGTCAGAAAGTTACATAAAATGTTATGTAATAAGTTTCTGAATGACATTTTCATTCTAGAACTTTAAAAGTAAAATAATCGTATAAGCCTAAAAAGCTATTATATTATAAAATTGAAGCTTTAGCCGCATATATAACCTCGCTCCTACCTTCGTTGGATTGTTGATTGGTTCACTGACGATTCAGCAATTTAGTCCAAAGTTGATCACCAAACACGCGCTATGTTGATCACCAAACATCTTTTGAATTTTGGCCTAAATTGAATGTTAGGTCACCTGTAACATTGTGTCGAGCGTTGCCATAAATGTTTTTTTTATTAAGAAGATATCGGAAAGTCGGAATACCACAAACAATGCTTTACGATAAAAGATTGTTACCGAACTGGGGTTCGAGATTTGGTGAAAAATGCCAAAAATCGTATGAGGGTATTTATTCACTATGGAACCCTAGGTTGACACGTTGAGTTGTCTTCCTGATGTCCAAGTCCAAGTCGTGTAGCAACTGAGGTCCAGGTATTTCGCTTCGCCAAAGTTGTCGCAGGAACTTCCACTTGTCGCATGAGGTAGGTTTTCTTCGAAGTGATCGCTTCCGTAGCTTGTACTGAACTGGCGTGATGCGCACTCGATCGCCTTTTTAAATGCCCCGGTATAGCGGTCTACGTTATTCTCGAATATTCTTAATACTAGACGAATGTATTTCGATGGCAGGAAACGTCGAGGCGCCGCCGGTACGTGTGTGTGAGTGCAATCGGCCAAACAATTCTACACTTTATGCTACGGATATAAGGCCTAGTTTGCACCATTTTTGCGCTTGCACCATTCTGACAAATTACATATAATTCTTGCTCGCGATCATTCTGCGTCTATTTCGTTCGCGACAATATGTATTTGTCTAATAAAGGACAAGAACAAAACGCAAGATAACTATTACAACCAATGTTCATTTTCGAGAGAAGGAAAGAGGTAAGTTTTCCAGGTGAGACAAGACTGCCAGTTAAAGGTTACAAATAGGGTAAGTGGAATGTCATGCATGATATATTTTTTTATAAATTATATAACGTCTAAATAAACGTACTTGCTAAATTAAAATAGGACTAGGCTGGTCACGTCAGCCGCATGACGACCGAACTATGGGCCAGAACTCCAACTTTGTGGACCCCAACAAACGGACGTGGGCGTCCTGGAAAACCTAGGTTAACTCAATGAAGTTTTTAAAACTGCCGTTTATCATACCACTAAATGCACTGACACCGATGTCGGGAAATCCTGTTAATCTAGCGTAACTGTGTCATTTGCATGATGACATCTCGGTAATCATATCAGAATAATTAGCCACCTAAAACTATTTTAAGGGTATATTCAGACATTGAACAACTTTTCTCTGCGAACATACAATGTGGAAGGGACATACCCGTAATAAATCGCACCACTGGCTGAACTAGATCACTATAGTATAATGGAATTAAAATAACAGTCAAAATACAAACAAAAACATTCGACACGCCCATGCAAATTGCCCGGGCGGCTACACACTTTTGTATGGACGTGCCAATTTTGTTTGCCTGTGGTTTGGTTTATTACTGGTAATATATCTCTTCCACGTTGTATATCGAAATATGAAAAAAAAAAATTGCTATGTGTATATGTATATATGTTTCTTGGGAAAAGTTGTACAGTATTATGAATTGCATTCAGCCATAGTTTCAGTATATTCTGTTTGACCCTGTATAACACTTTTTGTTGGAATACTACATAAGAAAATTCAACTGATCACTTTGACTTTGACTTTGGACGAGATGACATAGCCATATTATAATTGTAAGTTGACTTTTTTTTTGAGAAAATGCTGCAGTACAGCTTGTAACTGCTTCTTCTGTACTTGCGCTTAGGAAGCGGCAGTAAACTTAGTTGTAAGTAAATGATCTGACGTCAACAACTACCTATTGTGAAATCCAAAGAAAAAATTTACAATTATCAAGTGACGACCTCCGTGGCGTAGTGGTCACCATGCTAGTCCGCCACCCAGAGGTCCCGGGTTCGATCCCCGGTCAGGGCAAGTTGGAAAATGGCCTTTTTCAAATTGTCCTGGGTCTTGGATGTTTATCTATTTAAGTATTTATTATAAAATATAGTATCGTTGAGTTCGTATCCCATAACACAAGTGTCGAAACTTACTTTGGGGCTAGCTCAATCAGTGTGATTTGTCAGTATATAATTATAATTAATTATACAAATATCCAAAGACAAGTAAATGTGGCAAAAAATTTTCATCGCATGTTTTAATTTGGATGATAAATAATAGTAGATTGTTAAACAAGGGTCATAAGTGATGAATTACACTCGATATATTAGGCGCATGAGCGAACGAAGCGAGCGAGGGCGCTTATAGTTCGAGGTTGATCACTTACACTCGAGAACACTTTATTTTTCATCATAAAAGCGAGGAAATAATTAAAATCTGTTATAACAGATTTGATTACATAAAAAGTATCGACGTACACAAATCAATGAAATTTGCTTGGAATCGAAGATAATAAGTCTTATTTGAATGCTTTTGCATCTATTTTTACCGACTGAGACAAAAATAGAAGCAAATGCAGTCAAGGAAAACTTATTACCTCCGATTTCAAAGGAATTTTCATGGATTGTGTAAGTAGATATTTTCTTGATAACCAAATCTGATATAACAGTTCTTCGTAATTTCCTCGTTTTTATGATAAAAAGTAGAGTGTTCAACTCTAGTGTAAGTGACCAATACATACTTGAACTATAAGCGCCCTCGCTCGCTTCGCTTGCTCATGCGCCTAAATACCTCGGGTCACTTACAACCCTTGTTTATCAATCTACTATTGACTTTGATGCGGTTGCAATGAGGTGGAGACTGACCGTGGGTTGGTGTAGGCGTGGTCGGTGCCGTTGTAGACGGCGTTGTCGTACAGCGGCCACGTGCGCTCGTACGAGTGCTCGTGCGCCCACACCGCCAGGTCCACTCCATAATCCTTCAACAAGGGCTCCAGACCTGGTACAACATATCAAACATGTAAAAAATAAGTGAAATAGACGACATCTTTTGTATTAATTACATCAAAAAGTATATCATAAATTATTTATTTGTCAGAAATGAGTACAAAAATTGTAAGTTAGTTTACATAATCTAAACCCTTAAACAATTTTTTTTTTCAATTTGCTCAAAAAATAATACAAAGCGAGAACGGGGGAAAGGTGCGGGGACGGGGAACGGGGACGCATATTGCAAGGGATCCTGGGCGTTTCCGTTCTGTATATTTTTTATTTTTTCACTTTCTTAACGTACCTACATACTTTTGAATAAGTACGCTAATATTATTACAATCTAGCCTGTTAATATAAGACTAATTAGTAATTTCAAATTGAGCTAGTTTTATAAGCAATAGTATAAGAATGTGTCCATCGGCACTTTTCTTTAAGGGGAAGGTACTTTGTATGTGTGTCTTTAATTATTGCACTATAACAGCACTATAACTTTTGACGACCTCCGTGGCGCAGTGGTCACCATGCTAGTCCCTACCCAGAGGTTCCGCGTTCGATCTTCGGTCAGGGCAAGTTGTAAAATGGCCTTTTTCAATTTCCTGGGTCTTGGATGTTTATCTATATATGTATTTGTTAAAATAGTATCGTTGAGTTAGCATCCCATAACACAAGTCTCGAACTTACTTTGGGACTAGCTCAATCAGTGTTATTTGTACATGTATATTTTTATTTTTCTTAGTTCTGTGTGTAATGATTACTAACTGGGCCACCGGGTTTGGCTCGGTAAATTTTTTATGAAAATATTTTTTTAGCCTCGTCACACTCTAAATATCCTGTTTCATGAAAATCGTCGGAGCCATTTCCGAGATCTTTGTTATATAACATATGTACAAGAATTGCTTGTTTAAAGTATACGATATGAATTCTGTGGTTCGTCTAGTTCATTCGTAACGAGGGCGCCACTGTCGGCCTCACCGTAGAAGCCGTAGAGGCCGACGCGCGTGTACTCGACGCTGCAGTCGTAGTCGTCCGAGTTGCTGCAGTACATGGGCCGGTGCCCGAACACCACGATCCAGGGCCGCTTGCGTCTGCAACATACAATATTGACTAACCCTCATATTCATAAAAAAATACAACCGTTTGCTAAACCCATTTTGGCTAAAACATGTTTTGTCCCTTTTCCTCCTCTCAAAATATGACATTGAAAGAACGAGACAAAACATATTTTATCTAAAATAGATTTAGCAAACGTTTGTTATTTTTTATGAATTTGGTGGTAATTCATTAATTTATACAAACTCTACTGCACAGTTTTAAAAAAATACAAGAGGCTGACCTAGTGCCGTATGGCATTCTCTCCCCGTCAATCATCAGACCTAGCAGAAAATATGTGCGGCTGGCATGATAAAATTCATGCATAAGTAAACAAAATAAAATATATTTTCATAAGTACTTACACAAGAATAAATTCGTGTCTAAAAACTGCGAGACGAATGGAGTTTCCCACATTTCCCGACCAACCTGTTTAAGGTTGAACTAGTCGATATTTTTTCTATACAAATGTCGGAGGGGATTTCCTGAACTGTTTGACATTGTACATTCACCTTCTTATTATAAAACCCAGACTAACTTTGTTACTGGGTTTAAATCATTAACCGCCCAAAATGAAGTCGACATTGACAGGTCAGTGTGTGATATTACTAGATGTCAACTTTATTTAGTCGGATAATGGTTTAAACCTAGTAACAAAGATAGTCTGGGTTTTATAATAAGACTGTCAAAGTTTAACATGATACCGTTTTGTTTTATTATAAAATGTGTCTGTACGGATACAGAATAGTAAAATAAAAAGCCAGTAAAAATATGTAAGCCATTAAAGATCCGTTTTTTGGTAAGTTTCACGCTACTTTCAGAGTGAATAAGTAATAAAAAAAGTGTAAAATCTCCAAAACAAAGTCCGAACCGACACAGCTTAATTATCGAAGATTATAATAAACTTTATTTGTAATCGATTATTGCAGTAGTTTTTGCATAAAACCCCTTTCCCAAAGGACTTTACGTATTTTTTACGCGCTCGGTTTACTATGAATTTATCGTGCATTTCACCTCACTGCTTCGCCCGGACACAATGTTAGGTGAGACAGAATGCTTTTAGGCCGCGCCGACCTGTAAGTTCGAGCTCGCGACTAGTTCAACCTTAATGGATGATGTCATTCCATAAGTTATGTCGTCACAAATGTTATCTCATCAGCTGTTAACAGTCCGCCATTAAAGTACTCGAACATAACTTTACTATTACTAGAAATTTGGCGGTATAAATAGCTTACACTGGAATAGACATCTGATTCTTGGATTAATAATTGGTAAAACGCAAAATCGAGTTAATCTACAGTATTTTGCCATTTATTCTCCGAATAAATTTGAAACTAATTTGGTCGAATCCGCCCTTATTATAAAACATGGACTTACTTTATTATTGTGTTTAAACCGAAGCGCTTTGAATACATGACTTAAAAACGAGACTCGTTGACATAAAGTTGACAACTAATAAGTTAACACTATCTCATCTGTCAGTGTCAACTTGATTTGGGCGATTTTAAACCTAGAAATAAATTTAGTCTGTGTTTTATAAGATGGTAGGTATCGTGCGATGGACCGGTATAACTGGTGTGTGTACACCTTAGTAAGAAGGGGGGAGAAGGGGGAGAACTGTACCTGTTCTCAGGCTCGGCAGCCCTTGCAAGGTCCTCCTTGAGCCACTGGTACTGGTTGCTGATTAGCTTGAGCCCGTACTGCGTGAATTAGTACGCCTTACTGTGAAGGGGGAGAAGGGGGTGAACTTCACATGTTCTCAGGCTCGGCAGCCCTTGCAAGGTCCTCCTTGAGCCACTGGTACTGGTCGCTGATGAGCTTGAGCTCGTACTGCGTGAAGTAGTACACCTTAGTAGGAAGGGGGGGAGAAGGGGGTGAACTGTACCTGTTCTCAAGCTCGGCAGCCCTTGCAAGGTCCTCCTTGAACCACTGGTACTGGTCGGTGATGAGCTTGAGCTCGTACTGCGTGAAGTAGTACACCTTAGTAGGAAGGGGGGGAGAAGGGGGTGAACTGTACCTGTTCTCAGGCTCGGCAGCCCTTGCAAGGTCCTCCTTGAGCCAATGGTACTGGTCGCTGATGAGCTTGAGCCCGTACTGCGTGAATTAGTACGCCTTAGTAAGAAGGGGGGGAGAAGGGGGTAAACTGTACCTGTTCTCAGGTTCGGCAGCCCTTGCAAGGTCCTCCTTGAGCCACTGGTACTGGTCGCTGATTAGCTTGAGCCCGTACTGCGTGAAGTAGTACGCCTTAGTAAGAAGGGGGGGAGAAGGGGGTGAACTGTACCTGTTCTCAGGTTCGGCAGCCCTTGCAAGGTCCTCCTTGAGCCACTGGTACTGGTCGCTGATTAGCTTGAGCCCGTACTGCGTGAAGTAGTACACCTCGGTGGAGATGGACACGAAGTGTATGGGCCCCACGTCGAAGCTGTAGAACAGCGACGAGCGCGGCCCCGGCATCGAGAAGCGGCGCGAGTAGTGCGTGAAGTTGCTGCGACAGGAGGAAGCTGGATAAAAGGATGTACGAAACACGCAGGAAACTAGTTTATATGCCAGGAAATTTAAAAAAAAAATCTTCGACGTCAGCATTTAGTTATGAGTGGCTGAAGTAAATATTCTAACCGATGTTAAGTGGAATTGATATCCGTAGCGCCATCTATTATTTTCCAGGCAAATTAAAAAAATATCCTGAATTATTGCGCGGATGTGGATGCGAGAACCGGACCGGGTCGACCTCGACCAACGTTCTGCGACCAAATTGCAGATGTTCTGAAGAAAGGTGAAGTAAGGAGTGCCTATAACCGGAGAGCATGGATGAGAAGAGTAATGAGTGTTGACGAAGCAAAAGAGGTTTGCAAGGATCGTAGCCAGTGGAAATCTATAGTATCTGCCTCCATGGAAACACGCGTGAAAATATGAATGTAAATTAAAAAGCCCCGACTTTCAAGCGTTAACCCTTTCTAAGTTTTCAGCAGCTGAGCAGTTTTTCATTAAAAATAGCTCAGAACCACCGCAAGGGAAATTGCCTTTATGTAAAAAAACCGCATCAAAATCGGTCCATCCGTTCGAAAGCAGTAGCATCATACTTATAACCCCTTCTCTTTTTTTTTCGGGGGTTGAAAAGGAAGAGGAGTACCAATACGTGCCTGCGATGGGAGTTGTAAGATAGATATACCGATAAAGTCTGTACCATTCTTTCCCAGTGGAGACGAATGGGACTGTAAAATAATAGTAATTCCCATTCGGAATGACGCCGACGCGGTGTTGACAATCGAAACACACAAAACTAAAAATTGACCCATTTGTCCCCAGTGAGGACAAATGGGATATACCTCTTCCGGTGAAGAAGAACATCGTGAGGAAACCTGCTCACTAGTTCACAAGCGAGTTATAATGACTGCTTTAACTGGATAACTGTCATCGAGCTACGTCAGATGCCTAAAGACATCTCGAAGAATCTGACACCAGTGTTAATAATAACACACCCAATAAGAAGTCGAACTGGTTATAATTATTTTTAACCAACTTCAAAAAAGGAAAAGGTATTGCCAGGACCGATTTGGAAAACTCTTTTTATGTATGAAAAGGCATACTTGCCAGGTGTACCTATCGAAAATTTATTAAAAATTGATTGTGTAGACTTCACCCCTAAGGTGAAGGCCGCCTTTTATCATTATAATTGGCTTTTCATCAAATTATAGGTCAATAATGGCAATGAATTCTCTGGCATAGCTGTTAAAATAAAGAATGTCTGAAAACATAAAAGTTAACAAGCAAAGCAATGAATATACGATTCAAGGGTTTCTTGTCATTGTGAAGGTTTATGTGAAAAAGAGTTTCAAACTTGATATATTTGAAGAAACCGGTTACGGGAAATAAAGGTCTTAAAAAATATGGGACACCACATTTAAGCACAGTGAAGTCAGGTCCAATAACCTGCTGTTATTTGATATATTTTAAAATTTGAACGGAGCAAAAGAACCTGTCAACTGGTGGTCCAACGGCAGTCGTTTGGACCTGACTTCTCTGTGCTACAACCTGGTAAAAGATACTTTAAAAAACCCTTAAAGCACAGAAAGATGTGATCGTGTTAAGAGTTAAGAATAACAACGCGCGGGTCCCTCTTAAAGGTTTGTATTTGTACACTCACAAATGACATAATTTGTGCACAATCGGTACATGTAAGTACTTTATTTACAAATTGACATTCATTTAAATTTTGACATCATTCTAAGTTAATTATTGACATAGATAAGTTAGATATGTGGACTGAGAATACATTGTATTCTCAGTCCACATATCTAACTTATATATCAGTATAATTGTAAGGTTGACGTTTTTAGAGCAAATGCTAGTTTGTTACCGCTTCTTCTGTACTTGCGCTTAGGAGGCGGCAGTAAACTTAGTTGTAAGTAAATGATCTGACGTCAACAACTATTAAGAAATAAAAAGAAAAAAAAAATTGACAATTATCAAGTGATACAAATATCCAAAGATAAATAAATGATTTTTGACCTTTGAACAACTTACTAAGCGCTCTCATGGTTGCCAGGGCACGTCATGTAGGGCAGGTTGGCGGCCAGGGGCTCGATCATGTTCATGAAGCGGTCCCCGACGCGGCCGTTCTCCTCGTTCATGTCGTACGCGAAGTCCCCCACGTGCAGGATGAAGTCGTAAGCGCCGGCCGACACGTCGCGCTTCAGGTACGGCAGCGACTGGCCACATACACAGTATTTTTAGTAGTAGTAGTATTAGTAAATTCTTTATTGTACATAAAAAGCCACAATTGAAATACAAAAAAACACAATAGTACAAAAACGGACTTATACCTGTCAGGGATCTTTTCCAGTTTTCAGTTGTGTGGCTCGAGGACCGATGATTAACTTAACGACAAGAATATATGGCCTGAGCCTCAGCTTGATTGCGCGACAGATACGGACTGTACAGACTGGCGTTATACAAAGTATTTTGTGACAATGCTAGATTGTTGGTAAAGTTAAATTAGACTTTATTTTTTCAACGTCAAAACTTACGTTTTCTCTGTTCGCCGAGAGTTGATAAATATTATAATTCGTATCAGACTAGCGACTGTCGCTTAGGTATCGTAAAATGTATGACGGCCATCGCTTGTCTGCACTTTTGCCGTTTGCGTAGTACAAGGCACGCAGTTGATGTCAACCGCGGCCCGAACGGGCGAGCGTACGCGGCGGCCATTTATTGCCATTCCGTTCTGGATTACATTTCGAATGAGTCGTTTGGGTATTTGCGTGTTGTTTTGTTTTATTTAGTTAAGAATTTCTTAAATTGTTCAAATCAAATTGAATGAGTTTTTAAATAATTAGCGGACCCCAATTTGTAATAAGAAGCCCTGAATTTATCAACTCTCCGCGAACAGATTTTATAGGATTTGAATGAAATACTGAACCATAACGTCATACTTTTTTTTTCAATCAAATTGCGCTCTTAAATCCTTGTATGCTGAAATATCAGATGCAATAGTTAAACAATACAGAGAATTCTCGCGTAGGCAGATTTGCGCAGCCGCAACGATGCGTTTTCTTTGAATTAATAAATCTAAAAACACGTTGAAACTCTTCACAAGAAATAAGAAATAACTGGACATGGGGCGTTCTATTCTTGCCTTTTTCCAAAGCTTTTACAATAGCAGTCTATAGACACAATATAAGCGCCGAACCATTGGAGACCTGCGCGTCCAATATAACAATATCTTTAGGATGCTTTTGGGGTTGCCAAGTAGATGCAGTGCCTCAGGCATGTTTGCGGAGGCCCGTACAGACGGGTTTCACGAGATAGTGCGAAAAAAGGCCGCCTCTTTATTGCAGCGTGTACGTAACAGCCACAACAGCATCCTAAGGATGATATCCTCGCGTCCCGACTGCCCCATGCTGAAAAATTGCATTCGGGTATAGGGGGTCGCATCTAATTATTTATTATTATGTGTCATTATGGAGAAATCCGAAATAAAGATTATTATTATTTAGATTTTGCCCATCTTATAAATGTCTAGATTAGATCCATTACTGGTTATTGTAGGTACTCACCATGGAGTTGTTGACCCCCATGTCTCCGTAGATGGCGATCCTCACGGGCCAGTCCTCGCCCGCGGGCGGCGTCTTGAACGAGAACTGCTGAGAGAACCCGGCTTCAGACCCGGCTTTGTACACTAAACACACAGCAAAAAAGAATTTTTTGACAAATCTACGCTATCCAACATGTCAAATCAAAAACAAATGTTTTCTATATGATTTGTATGAAATACGTAAGTGTGACGTCATGCTTTTTTGAAGTCAGATAGCGCTCTTAATATCAGTTTTTCTGCAGTAATAAATCTAAAATCATGTTAATAATGGATATGTTTGATGAATGAAAAGTGACACTATTTTGTGACGCTTTATTAAATTAACTGTATCAAATAATTTATTTTTACCCAGTCATCTAACAAGTTGCCAAGGGCGGATCCAGCTTTGGTGCCAGGGGGGCGAATGGGAATCGAAACCAGATTTTGTTCTATTCACCACCACTGGGGGCAAATGAGACTGTGAATGATTGGCGTTTGCCATTCGCCACCAGTGGGGGCGTCGCGAGTGGTGGCATCTGGCACACGTGTACATAAAATTGGCCCCTCTGCCATCAGTGATGGTCGCCCCCAATGGTGGCAAATGGGATATACCCAGAATTATCACTTCATCTACTTTAATGGGCACGTTTTTATGAATGTGGAAAAATGCCAGTCCGATTAGACGTTCTTCAACCAATGAAGATCTAAGCCATGATTTGATTTTTCATTATGTAGAGAAAGATCTAGTGTAGCCATAATACATAAAAATGTTCTTATATGAGGATACATCTCAATATCGCCATTGAAAATAAGGTCAGAAATCGACTATGGTATGTCCTGACTCCACAGCCACTTCACCATCCACAGTGAAGTGGCAGTGGAGTTAGAACGGACCCAGCCCCGGTTGGGGTCATGACCCCCATGACCCTCCCCCCTCTGGATCCACCCTTGCCAGTTGCGAACCGCGACTCGCCTACAATGCGTACTCACGTCGAGCAACCGAGCTCCTCAAAAGTAAGGATGATTTACTTCCGACTTAACATATTTAATGTTAAGTCGGAAGTAAATCATCTGTGGCGACCTCTACGGCCACTACGAGTAACTACAATCAAGAGACAACCGACAATATAGTCCACAAGAAGCATATGAGATGGCGCCAGCAGAGTATCCTACATCTCGATCTCAGAGTTCGCCCGATTCGCTGCATATATACAACTTCCGACGATACACCGTCGGAGCCGCGGTTCCCCAGGCGCAACAACATGCCTGGCGGGAAGATCTTCCCTTTGTGGCGGTCGAGCATATCACCTTGCTTCCGCTACACATCCTTATGAAGCCCCAAATAAAGAAATTATAGCAACATACCATATTTGGTGTCATGCGTCAGGTTCTTCAGCGTGACTCGGTGAATCCACTGCTTGCGGTGCTCTTTCCCACCGTCAACGAACACCTCGCTGTTACCGACGGCTCTCTTGTTAGTCTGATGGATGCCGTACAGCACTTCCGACTTGGCTACGGCTGGCGTCGACCAGGTCACCACGATGTCGTTGGTTTGAGCTGGAAGCAATTACAGGTGTCAGGACTCAGGAGTTGGAAAGCTTATTTTGAGATGAGTTGTCTCATTTCCTGGCCTGTACATTGCATTGCTGTCTTTTCTTTAGGTCTTGTAGTGGCCCTCTGACCAGGGTTGCCAAACATACGAAAATATATAGTATTGTACTATATTTCGATTTTCCGTACCGTATACTGTGGCAGGAATATATAGTAAACTAAAATACTATATTGGCTCTCTTGTTAGTCTGATGGATGCCATACAGCACTTCCGACTTGGCTACGGCTGGCGTCGACCAGGTCACCACGATGTCGTTGGTTTGAGCTGGAAGCAATTACAGGTGTCAGGACTCAGGAGTTGGAAAGCTTATTTTGAGATGAGTTGTCTCATTTCCTGGCCTGTACATTGCATTGCTGTCTTTTCTTTAGGTCTTGTAGTGGCCCTCTGACCAGGGTTGCCAAACATACGAAAATATATAGTATTGTACTATATTTCGATTTTCCGTACCGTATACTGTGGCAGGAATATATAGTAAACTAAAATACTATATTTCAACCAAATTCATTCGTTTTTAGCGTTCCTTAGCCAAATGTCAAAAAAATGGAACCCTTATAGATTCGTCTTGTAAGTCACAGCCACTTTCTTCCGAAACTATAAGAACTATACTGTTGAAACTTTTCCCAAAAAAATAGAAAAAAGAAAAACAATAAATTTTGGGGTTTCCCATAATGTACTTACTTAGAACTGAAACTCAAAAATTTTTTTTCATCAAACCCTTACTTGTGGGGTATGGATAGGTCTTCAAAAATGATATTGAGGTTTGTAATATCATTTTTTTCTAAACTGAATAATTTGCGCGACGACACTTCCAAAATGTTAAAATGTCCCCCCTTAAACTTCTAAAATAAAAGAATGATAAAACTAAAAATAATATATGATGTACATTACCATGCAAACTTCCACCGAAAATTGGTTTGAACGAGATGAATGAGATCTAGTAAGTAGTTATTTTGTTATGTTAATTAAAACATCGATCAAAGTTACAACGAACTACAAGAACTTTTATATTATGTTACTTGCTGCTACGGAAGTTACGGAACCCTATATCACGTTTGTTGTATGGGAGCCCCACTTAAATATTTATTTTATTGTTTTTAGTATTTTTTGTTATAGCAGCTACAGAAATACGTCATTTGTGTAAATTATTATCTAGTCTAGTTTCATGAGATACAGCCTGGTTACATACAGACAGTAGAGTCTTAGTTATAGGGTCCAACTTTTACCATTTGGCTAAGAAAACCTAAAAAGTGTTTAATATTAGAAAAATTTTAATATTTTTATTAAATATTGCATTTTATATTAAATTTTTAATTTAAGAACAGCCGTTTTTTATGATGTTATAAATAAAAACTTGTACTATATCTTTTGAGACTATTTCTGAAATGTACTAAGGCAACCCTACCTCTGACCCACTCAAGGGACATCTAACTATAAATAACTCAAAGGTGACTGACTGACTGACATAGTGATCTATCAACGCACAGCCCAAACCACTGGACGGATTGAGCTGAAATTTGGCAGCAGGTAGATGTTATGACGTAGGCATCCGCTAAGAAAGGATTTTGATCAATTCTACCCCCAAGGGGATAAAATAGGGGATGAAAGTTAGTATGAAACTTTGTCAATTTTAAACCGATCGGGCTGAGACTGCATGCATAAAGCTACTATGACGTAGGCATCCCCTAAGAAAGGATTTTGATAAATTCCACCCCTTCGCGAGCGAAGCCGCGGGCAAAAGCTAGTAGGACAATAAGTCAGTAAGTTATGTCTCTAAACTGTTTACTAAATAGAACAAGGAAATCCGTTTTTACAACCACGCAGATGTCTGTCATAATACTTTACCAAGTCATGCCTTTGCACATACCTAATCAGAATAAATTAATAATATTAAACAAATGTGGACAAGCAATCACACCACTGTCTTATCATCATGTTTATGAACTAAAATGTTATTAAAAATACTCTATTTTGATAAACATGAAACAAACAAGATTGAGGCCATTCAAGATAAAGATTTTCATTGTAACTAGTTCTAGCTTTAGATGATTCGCACACTGCTCTGCATCCTGCTGCGTTAATGGACCATGGGGCCATTTGGGCCATGCAAATATCTCAATTTGTATAGAAAACACACATAAGTCAACACACACTGACACCGCATCTAGCGTGTCGTTATTGCATGGCGGCCTCGCGCTACGCAGTGGGATGCCGAGCAGTGTGTCAATCGCCTTATTATTTTCAATATGATGTTGATGAATTTTTATAATTGGTAGGCCCTTTTAACGGAGTCTGTTTGGCAGCAACATGGGATATTCCGAAGCTTATGCAATCCTGACTGCCAAACAATGATAACAGCTGAGACCAACGGCTTAACATACTTTCAAAAGCTTGTTAAGCCGTTGTTCTGGTCAAAGAGGAACTCGATATATTTTTGAGGCACTTGTAGTCATCCATCCAAGTTCAAACCACACACAACTTGTTAACTTCCTTATTAAGGAAATGCATTTTATATGATTTAATGTTAATTACACACAAGGCGGCTTAGCTGCCATTAATGGTAGATAAAAACATCCTGTTTATGGAATACATTGTGCTTTTCAATGTTTTGCAGCGATAAGCCAACAAGGATGTAGCTTTGATTGTGTATTAAATAGGTCTTTTAGGTGAATTAAATTGACAGTAAATCTACATAGTAACTGAATATATTTATTGTTACATTAAAAGATAAAAGATAACAGGATAGATTCAGAAGAGGTAGTTAAAAGTCTGTAGTTTTTTTTTACATATTTTGACATATCTATATGTTATATACAAAGCAATTTCTAAAAAAATCACCATCTACTGTATTGTAGATAAGTACCTACGCTAAATATATGACGATCTAGCCTGAACTCAAGACTAACAAATAATTTTACACTAACCTAGTTTAATAATGTCCTAGGCTCTTCCTTGTCAGTACCGTATTCAGCACTTTCAAACTAGTCACTAAAGATTCAAATGTTTATTCAGTAATTAGACCTTTACAGTACACTTTTACACGTCAATAAGTATAATTTATGTTACATGTAAAGTATATTAAAATTTAATTTATTTTTAAAGAAAAGCTACCGATACCAGCGCTTCGTAACGACCACTGCTGAGAAGAAACGCCGAAAGAAATTCATTTTCACAGTATTGGTCGCCTACTCGCCAGAAGGGCTTTGTCATATTATTATTATTGTCTTTTAATTAATAAATACATACTTATAATATAATACAATGTTGACACATTATAACAAGTAATGCTTGCGAACAAGTAAACAAACATAAATTGCGTAGTAAAAAATAAAAAATAAACAAAATTAAGTAGTCAAAAAAAGCGAAGCCGAGCTGACCAGTCCCTCCCGGCAGCACCCGTTCACGAGTTGACACACGGATCAGCCATGGATCAGCCATCGTTAAACTCAACCATATTAAAGGGAATCCAACGACCCGACCAGCAACACCACCACCGGATTGGACATTTTAGTGAGCATGAAAAACCCGAACTCGCAGACCTTGTCAAGAGAAAATATTAATTATATGTTGGTCACTAATTGATGGCAGAGCATGTTTTTACAGTAAGCTTATTATGGTAACAGAAAATGCAGCTATTTATGTTTCATGTGTGGAGTGTAATGTAAAATGTTAAGGAAGTATCCATCTAACGATCGCTTCGGGAAGTTTATTAAATAATGTTATACCTAGACCTAAGAGTGACTTTCTAGTTTTAGCAAGTCGAAATTTAGGCGTATGAAGCTGATTTTTGTTGCGCGTATTATAACTGTGAACATTACTATTTTTCTTGAAATTATTTAAACTAGACTTAACAAAAAGAAGATTGTCGTAAATAAATTGAGATGTCACAGTAAGAATATTTATAGATTTAAATAACTCTCTTAAGGAATCGCGTGATTTTAGTCCATAGATCGACCAAATTGCTCTCTTTTGTAGCACAGAGATAGCATGTATGTTACCTGCTTTAGCCCATAAGAGCAAGCCATATAACATTATGCTGTGAAAATAACTCAAGTATATTAGCCTAGCAGTTTCAAGGTTACTACACCGTCTGACCCTCCTCACAGCATATGTTGACGAACTAAGTTTCTTGGCAGTGGCCTCAATATGTTTATCCCATTTTAAGTTCTAGTCTACAGTTATCACTATTTGTACAATGAATGACAATGATCCTGGATTTAATTTAATCTTGTTAACTTTAAAGTAGATAAATGTTAGTGTTAAAATTAGCATGTAGTAGTCATTGGGGGAACCATAAATAACAATCATAACTAAAAAAGTAAAATCAAGCATTGTGTTTTTTAACCCATTGCCAAGCTCGCTGAAAATCATTACAGCTCAACCTGGCACAGCTTAGTTCATTGCACCCTTACCCATTTTGCATCCCCTGCACTCGCGCCTGCTCTCTATGCAAAATGGCTGATACTCATCAATAATGCAAGCAAATACACAATATTTCCATGCACACTACACCTATTAAAGATTTATTTTAATACTTACCTCCAAATGACAAGTGCACCTGCTCTGGCAGGACCTCATTCTTCTTCTTTACTACACTTGCCCAGGAAAGCCCCTGGCACAGCAGCAAAACAAGCAACTTCATACTTGAGCCCCTCTTCGAATGTATGCGAATGTTATAAAAGCGGCCGTTCAACAGGAACTGGACGCTGTTTATAAATTATCTACCCACTGGCTTTGTTTCGTCATCACAAACAATAATTACTGATTAAACAGTTCGTAGCAGTGAATTAAAGGAAAACAAATCGATCGAATGAGCGAGCACAAGCACCGGCAAAACATTGAATTTTGATTGACATTGACTGGTCTGAACTTGACTTAAGTTTGACTTTGAAGTCAATGCAGTCAATTTGACACTGATAGTTAGATTTCTTTTTTTGCACAGAAATCATTCATCATATAGCCACCGTAATTCCTTTGTAAGTTCCTCTCCACACGACTTTCAAGGTTGTAAAAAGAGAGGTGTTATAAATTTCACGTGTCAGTGTCATCGTAGCTTCTAAACGAATGGACCGATTATGATGCAATTTTTTTGTTTAAAAGCTGCCGTGATCGTGATCTCGAGATGGTTCTTAGCTACAGTAGTGTCGGGGGCTACCTACTTAATTTTTTTGATTTTATTTCTTGGAAGCATGGATATTAGTAAGGTAGCTTTAGGTACTAAGTAACTACGAATATAATAAAAAATCCAACATATCTATCTACAAATTGTTATTATTTATTTCAGTCATAACGAAAAAATTATATTAAAATATTTAAAACAAGGCCATAAAAAAACTTAGGGTACTACTTAACTATTTACATCTAACACAAAGTAAAATATCACAAATTATATTGCGATAACATATTTGTACTTTCGGTGAGTAACAACAAACTAAAGCAACACATTCCATTTGAAACAAATTGTCTAACTTAACACGTCCAAGGCACAAGAAATAAGAGAAACTTAGAAGTCCTACAATACATAACATTCTGATAAAAGTTTCATGAACAACTTAATATCATACTATTCAGCATTGGGAGCATTTCTACTTAAAACATAACACTTCTAGTACTATAACAGGAAACATCAGCTCAACCTTCCAATACCCATTTCTCCATCACTTTCACGTCTTTCCATCTTCTTTCTACTCGTTTGTCCTAAACTGACCTCGCCTTCGCTTCGCAAGGGCAAAATACTGACAGTTTGTAAACCAGAGCTGCAATGGCTCGGAACAGACGAACTACTGGAATCGGAAATGGAAGAAACTTTATACTTTCGAAGTCTTCTTTTGAGTTTCAACTTAACCTCACCCAAACTACTGATCTCTGAAGATGAATTATCGGCGTCCACAGAACTTGAACTACTGGCAGTGAATTGTCTCAATGTTTTGGTTTGATTGTTGTGTTTTCGGTCATTATCTGCGATCTGATTGTTAAATCCTTCGAAGTTTGACAAAACATCACGAGTGTTTTGTGGTAGTCGCAAACTGAACCTTGGCGATGATAAATTGATCGATATACCAAGATCCTCCTCAACATTTTCAATTTCCAATCTAAGATCCTCTTCATTCGTGACACAAATCATGGGGCTGGTTTGACGGTCAATCGGCACTGATAATTTAAAAGGAGATGTGGTTCTAGTCTTTGTCCTGGTTGGCGACGTCATAACACTTTTTACATGCGCAGGAGAAGTCTGCGTATTTTTCTGGAATGAAACCGTATTGTTTTGTGCATCTTCTAACTCTCTATCTTGGGATGTTGAAGGTTTAGTTATGTTCTTCTCTAACAAATCCCCGTATTCATCAATAATAAGCTTTTTTATTAAATCTTTTTCTAATTTTAACAGTTGACCTACATCTTCTTTCGGGTCTAAAGATGGCCACAAGTCATTGTGTATTGGATGTATATTAGGTCTTTCATTTCTAGGGGATGTTTGTGTTTCTTTTAAAGATATTTTATGTGAGGCTGTGCTCTGAGTCGCAGAATCTTGAGTGTTTACAGAATGCACAAATTCAAAAATATCTACTTTATTTTTGAAAGATAGGTTAGATTTTTTTGTATAGGTCTTATTGTGGATATCCCGTTTGGATGTTTTAATACTGCATTCTTGAACGCCGTCATTATTTATATTATTCGATTTAGAACCTTGTGACTCGTCGATAGAAAGAGCGTTATCTGACAAAATATTTACAGCAGAATTTTTCGAACCTTCCGATTTGTCATCCTCAAAATCATCGGCGTAACTATCAGCCTCTTCAGAGCCATTGCTG